>JAQQAF010000002.1:49636453-50237247 GCA_029747655.1 Ensete ventricosum
CAACAAGAATTTAGGAGAGTAGGGTTTATTATCAAGGACATTAATGACTGTCGTCTAATCTATGGATGCAGGCAGCTGTTAAGGAGGCATAATCCATACTATAAGGCTTGTGCAATCAAGGACGGGATCCAAGTAGCTTTGTAGGTTGGCATTCGAAGACTACTAATTGACATCATTAATCTCCTTTCTAATAAGATCGACCACTATCTTCTTTCTTTTTTTTTTTTCTTTCTATGTTCTCAATCTTTGGAATGAAATATTGTAAGAATACAAGCTGGCATTGTCTTTTGGAAAGTCGAGATTTTTGGTTTATAGTAACGCAAACGAAAGCGATCGTATCAGACTCATATTTAAGTTTTAATACAATTTTGTTTTCTTTGGCAAAAGAGATAAAAAAAAAAAAAAAGAGTTACATGCACCTTATTCCTTTTATTTGTAAATGAGTCCCATATAGACATAAAAAGTCCCTAATGGATAAATGGTTTGGTTGTAGTTTGTATGGGCCGCCTTTGCCATCTTATTACGATAGTGTTATTGCTAATCCCAACTTTCTTGTTTAGCACATTAGATAAGAATTTTTTTGCTCCATACTCGGGGACTTTTGTTGGGGCTATAAATGCCTTCCTCTGTATGCCTGTGTATTGTGTACATCCCAAAAGTACTTTCGTCTTCTTCACTATATATATAGAGAAGAGAGGTGGGTGTGGAAGAAAGAAGAACCCACGATCGTTGTTTGTTGATGCCTGAAGAGAAAATGTTGAAGAGGAAGAAGACGTCGAAGGGGAAGCAAAAGATAGAGCTGCAAAAGATCGCAGATAAAAATGCTCTCTTTATCAGCTTTTCTAAAAGAAAAAATGGAGTTTTCACCAAGGCAAGTGATCTCTCCACCCTGTGTGGCACGGACGTGGCCGTGGTGGTCTTCTCCCCGACCGGCAGAGCGTTCTCCTTCGGTAGCCCGGCCGTGGTCCCCATCATGGAACGCTTTCTATCGGGCTGTGTGTTCCCGTCCTTCGGTTCGCCGGAGGAGCAAATCTGTCGGAGGAAATCGATCCATGAAAAGAACAGGCAGGTCATGGAGCTGAGCCGCCAGGTCGAGGCCGCGAGGGCCGCGAAGGCGGAGCTCGAGGCGCAGCTCAAGACAGCAACGCAGGGCTTGGAGTGGCTGCAGGACTGGGACAATGTCACCGTCCAACAACTTGACGAGCTCGTGAAGTCGCTGGAGCTACTAAAGACTCGGGCCCAAAACCGATGGACGAAGCTGGTGTCCATCGTCCGGCCGTCTCCGCCCAACGAAGGTACAGTGGCCGCCGCCGTTCTGGAAGGTGCTTCCGGCTCGAGGATGAATCCGATGCTGCCCTTCAGGGGGTTCACCACCGACGATCCGGGCCCGTCTTCGTCTAACCAACCTCCGATCGTCGATCATGCCGGTGCTCCCGGCGCCGGTGGTGGCATGCTGATGGGCGATCCAAGATGGCAAGGGTTTCCACCCATGGGGTTGCCGCCCATCACCGATTACTACATGGATCCGAGCGCGTCTTCGTCAAATGCAATCACGGTCGCCGGTGTTCCGGGTTCTTCCGGCCCGGCCGGCTTCGGGGTCATCGATCCCGGATGGCCCGGGATTCAAGCTATAATGAACCCGGTTCCGCCGGCCAATTCCGTTCGGATGGTGAACCCCTACGAACCGGTCGTACGGCAGCCGAACCCATCCGTGGAGCCGATGGATTTCAAGAACAATTATTACATGTATACCCACTTTTAGTAGTAGCAGCAGCAGCAGTACTTTAATTTTTTTTTTTTTTATTCGCCAAGGTTTCTTTCGATGGAAACTTGTCATTGATTTAAAGGTATATTATTATTATTATTATTATTTTTTTTTTTTTGGGCTATCACTAAATCGATGACTTCATAATGATGAAATTTGTGAAGAGCTTCTTCGAAAATGTTCATGAGGGAAAGTTGCTTACACTTTCTTGGACTTACGTATATATTTTATGTTTTTGGTTTCGTTTGTTGCATCAAATAGTTTGTCAAAATTCTAACAGATAAATAATCATCGTTAGCTTGTCATTCTTTTGTTGACAAATATGATCGATAGATAGCTTAATACCCATTTTTTTCCTTTTTAAACTTAAAAAGATCACGATGATTAAAAAAATTTCCAATATATAAATATGTTTAGATCAATTTGACGCAATAGAAAAAAAAAATCGGATTTGAATAATTGGAAATAAGTTCTCCACTATTGACACTAAAAAAAAAATTGATGATTAAGAGGTTCTCGTCACTTGTCATCGCATATTAATATTACGGTTATGCAAATGAATGAAGATTATTCCAATAATAAATCGAAGACGTAATAGATATAGCCCATGAACAGTTCAAAATTCTTAAACGTAATGTAATAGTATTATGCTCATCTTGTTGAATCTCGAATTTTGATGATGAAATCAATTGATGGTTATTGATTTAATAGGATTATTAGAGTTGATTAAGATTACGATTATGCAAATGAATGGGGATTATTCCATTAGTAGAAATTTAATTTGTTCGACCCTTCGCACCTCGATATTACCAATATATAAAAATTGACAACTTTCCTTGTGTGCTTCAAGTTGTAAAGTGAGTTTAAGAAAAGAGTGAAATATTATAAAGATTCATCTCCTGAACTTTAAATTTTTTTATTGAAGTTATAACCGATGAAGCATATCCAATGGACTCGAGAAACAAACATCACAAGTCCAATAGGTGCTGATTAAACTTGTCATGTAGTTGTGTGTGTCTTGATTGCTCATAAATAATGATCATATTATTTACTATGCTATAAGGTAAGAGCTTCTCTATCCCATGCACATTATTGTTTTAGGACTTCAACTATTATGACGTACTAGGAAATTATTAATTGATCCTTTGGTAGCTTTCTTCTTCTTAACAAACACATCGAATGAAAGAGGACACTTTAATTTCATCAAACACATCGAATGATTTTTTTGCTCAGGGTGGATGCATCGTACACAAAGGGGATGCTTTCATTGCATCATACTGTTCGGATTTTATTTTATTTTATATATTTTTTTGCGGTCCTAGGTAGATGTATCACATGCAAAGTGGATCATATCTAGTTCTTTAGATATTATTTTTATCCTAGGTGGAGATATCACATAGAAATTGGACATTAAGGTTGTGTCATACACTTTAAATATATATATTTTTTTATCTAGAGAAAATGGATCACATGTAAATCGGATAATTTGGTTGCATGGAGCATTATATATTTTTTGTCTTGAGTAAATGTATTTTTTTTGCTTACACGAACACTTCACATACAAATCAGATAATTTGGTTGTGTAGATTTCGCTCAATTTACCTACGAGATTTCCTCATTAAGTTGGGAAAATCATATCTAAATCCTATGCCCTCGCAAAATGGAGCTCCTGTAAGGATATTATCCAGAAGTCATCGTCTGCTACAGATGGGATAGAGAAAATGTCGTTGCTCATTTGAGCTAATGCGACAGTGATGATGCACGAGAAAGACGACCTCATGCACAAGGATGCTTTAGCAGAGGAGTGAGAAAGCCAACGATGGGTCCAACAAGGGAAGAGGAAGTCGACGGAGAAGAAGGACCATCACAGACAAACGATTTTAGAAGCTGTCGTGACAACGAAAAAAAAAGAGTTAATCTATCTTAAAAAGAGAGTGACTCTGATACCATATTAGAAATAGAAAGTAATTGATTCACTGATCCATCGTCAATTTATACATGTTAAGATAGTAAGATTTATTTGAACTGAATGTTTAGATTATGTTAGTAAATGCATCGCATCAGAGATGCTTGTGTTTTCCCATATGTTTGTGTTTTCCCCTAGATGGATGCATCAGAGATGCTTTGCAGGAACCATATTCTTTGGGCACAAAGAAACATTATGTACATTTGTCTCGCTGATTCTAAGTCATGTGTATACTTGTCATAATAGTAAAGTGTTTGACTTCCGAAAGGGTTGACTTGGGTTTAAATCCGTATGGGTTACAACTATCCTCTTTTTAGTGTGAATATGAGACGGTCAATATTTATTGTTAATCCCAAATAGCAAAAATTGATCCAATCTAGTCTATCTTTTGTGCGTTGCTACCTCTGAAATAGGTAAAAGGGAAGCAAATTCTATTCATGTTTAAGGAACATTGCCGACGTAATACATCCAATAGGTTCTTTGTCATTCCAATAAGCTGATATGTCCAAAAGGAAATGATCTTTGGATGTACGAATGCTAATAGAGTTCCGTTCAATTTCGAGAAGGAGGGTCCGTTGTTGGTGGAGAGGGGATGGGGATTGGTTGCTCGACATGGAAAGCCTCACAGGAGGGGGTGATGGCGTCGACGAGGTTGGGATTCTAAGTCGTCGCAGTTCTGAGTCCAACAACAACAATACCAACGACCTGTCGATTGGTGTCTATGATTCTCCTTTGAATTGGCTGCTTCACCCACCTATCGTTGTTGCCTAGTCTCGCTTTCCCAACAACACAACATGCAACCAAACCCAAACATAAACAACATGATATAAGGTAAACCATGAAATATTCCTTTAGGTTGACCTGATTATAAGAGATCTAGCGTGAAAATTAATATTTACTTCAAATATCCACTTTGTTCTATTACTGACTTGAGCGAGCATCGAAGGGATCGCGTCAGGAATTCTACATACTCTCGATTCTCGTTTAAATTGATTTCAGATCGAGTATCTAATACCCTCTCGGTCATGTCTGAAGATTTCTTATGCACACGAGTTCGAACTATTTAGGTTTGGCCGATCTTATCATAATAGACATTTCCTATATCATTTTGCCACAAGAACATCATCCAACTAACTCGCTTAATGAGTTCTCTAGAGAAGATGCTCCACTTTTGACCCATAGCAATTTTACTTGTGACAGACAAAAGCATCTGAAGTGTCTGATGCATAATTTATGGATGAAAGCATCCCGATCTTCGATGCATTCTTTGAGGATATAAGCATCTACAATGTGCGAAGCGCCCTTCGTGGATAAAAGCATATGAAGCATTGATGCGTCCTTCAAGGATAACAACATCCCAATGTTCGATACATCATTCGCGGATATAAGCATCTCCATCGAATGATGCATCCTTCATATATAAAAGCATAAGAAGCATCTAATGTGTCCTTTGCGAACAAAAGGCATCTGAAGTACCTGATGCATCCTTCATAGAAAGAAGAATCCTAATATCCGATGCATCCTTCGCAAACATAATAATCTCCAATGTGTGATGTATCTTAAGTATTTGAAGTGCATGATGTATCCTTCACGAATGTGTCCTTCATGAACATAAGCATCTCTAATGCATGATGGATCCAAAGCATCTGAAGTGCCTAGTGTGTCCTCTGTGGACAATACTAAACACACAAGAGTGGATTAACCATTCAATAAGTAGGCACCTCAGTGGCATTTGTATCGAATTGATTGAGATCTAACCTCATAAGAGTGGCAATATATCTTATCCTTAGGCATTTGTTATGTATTCTTATAAGAGTTGGATGAAAAGTACTCATATCTTACACTCCACAAGAGCCCCTTATCCATCAAAGTAGATATATGTTCCTTCCCACAGGAAAAGAATGAACCATTTAGTCGTTATATATAATAACCCACCTCTGTTGGAAGGAACTATTTAGTCATTACATATGATAACTCACTATTCCCCACCCTATTGGTAGTGAGACATGGCTCAAGTCAGTCACATAGTTTTAGTTTTATTCATTTGGACCATATTAACATCATGATCTCTATACTTAAAATATTTACATTGGGATCCCTATAGTTTTGAAATTTACGTTACGATCCCTAGCAACTTTATTGGAAAAAAGGTAATTTCAACATCCCACATGTTGAAAGGGATGATAAAATTATTTTTTTACCCATTAGTTTCATATCAATCCAACACATGATGTTACGTGTAGTGTTTTTCGTCAACGTAGCTAATGACGTTAAGGCTAATGGAGTTATTTGTTTCACTATAGGGATCTCAATGTAAATTTTTTAAGCATAAGAGTAACGATGCTAATATAGTCAAGTATATGGGATAACATATAATTAGCCCTTAAAATAATTAGGTATCAATCCCACTCAACACTTTGGCGATTGGGTCTTAGCTAAATTAGTCCAATTAACTCGAATCAAGTAGATTTTGCACTAAAATATAACAAAACTAACATTAAATTAGACACAAAACTAGTCTTGAATCACTTTAGATTAGTCTAATAAGATTCAAATTATTCTAGTTTAGTATAGACCAGTTTGAATTGAATAAAATTGATCCAGAATCACCTTAGATGGGATAGATTGGACTAAATTGATTAATGGTTCAGCCACTATAATAAGGTTAAGGGTGAGCTACGACATTGTTGAGCCATAGGTTGCATAGCACTTAGTGACGGACTGCATTAAGCCTCACAAAGATAAAAAGATCTTTGTTCATCAGTAAGGACGATAATAAAAAAAAAGAAATTGGAGAGTTTCCCACAAAGGAAGAATTTAATTATAAATTCATTGGTTCCATTCCTAACTTGGCATAAATCAGGAATTAGATTTCAATTGGGAATTAAGTTTTATTGGTAGACTACTCATATAAGGAAGCAAATTCCGGTAAAAACCCTAATTATAGAATTTAAAATTAAAGGAAAAAATATATCTACAATATTTTAGATGACTACAATCGAGACACTGATTTGCAAATGCAGAATGAAGAAATCATTCATGCAAAACTACAATTAAACTCACCTCCCCGAGGAAGTCTTGTCTATTCAAGCCTAGCTTCCCAATTGCGAAATGTGATAGTAGTTTACATATTGGACGATGATTTCTAACAGTATATATATATGGTCGTCCTCCACCTCACCCGTCATGCCTACGTACGTGATACAATATGAATCTGTTGGGGAAGAGGAAGACCTCAAAGGGCAAGCAAAAGATAAAGTTGGAGAGGATAGAGAAACCTGGAGCTCGTTCCGTGACCTTCAGCAAGAGAAAGTATGGAGCATTTACCAAAGCCAGCGATCTCTGTACTTTGTGTGGCACGGAAGTGGCTGTGGTGTTGTTTTCTCCGGTCGGTCGACCTTACTCCTTCGGTTGCCCGAACGTGGAGGGGGTCGTGGATAGGTTTTTTTCAAACTATCTGATTCCCTCTTTCGGTTCACATGCCCATCGACCCTACCGACAAGAAATCGTTGACGGCAACGTGTTCCATCAAGTCGATGAGCTGAGAAAGCAGATCAACGTTGAGATAGCTAGGAAGACCCTGCTCCAGAAGCAGCTCACGGCGGTGACACGGGGCTTAGAGTCGCTCGAGAACTTGGACGGCATGGACCTACATATGCTTGATGAGTTGGCGAACATGCTCCTGCGTATTAAAACCCAGGCTGCCAACCGAGTGGTGCAACTCTTGATCGGTTCTAGGGCGTCTTCATCTAACCCCCCGAGTACGTTCGTCCCGAGAGGGGTCGCTACCATGGATTCAAGAGGGCCATGGGTTCAACCCATGCTAAATCCATTTCTGCCCGTCGAGGGATTCTCGATCGATCCAAAGGCATCTTCATCTAATGCAATTACAATCAACGATCATGTGGGTACTTCCAACCCCGATGGGATCATGAATGTCCATTCAACATGGCAAGGGTTTCGATCTATGCTAAACCCAATTCCACCCACCAAGGAGTTCTCGATCGATCCGAGGGCATCTTCTTCACCTAACACAAGTACCATCGTCGATCACGTAGGTACTTCCAGCTCCGGTGGGATCATGAACGTTGATTCAAGATGGCAAGGGTTTCAATCCATTCTAGACTTAATTCCACCCATCAAGGAGTTCTCGACTGATCCGAGGGCATCTTCTTCACCTAATGCAGTTACCAGCGTCGATCATGCGGGTACTTCCAGCTCCGGTGGGATCATAAATGTCGATTCAAGATCGCAAGGGTTTCAATCCATTCTAAACCCAATTCCACCCATCGAGGAGTTCTCGACCAATCCAAGGGCATCTTCTTCACCTAACCCAGCTACTATTGCTGATCACGCAAGTACTTGTAGCTCTAATGGGATCATGAAAGTCGATTCAAGATGGCAAGGGTTTCAATCCATGTTAAACCCAATTCCACCCACCAAGGAGTTCTCGACCGATTTGAGGGCATCTTCTTCATCTGACTTAGCCACCATCGCCGATCACGTGGGTACGTCTATTTCTGGTGGGATCATGCATGTCGATTCAAGATCGCAAGGGTTTCAATCCATTCTAAACCCAATTCCACCCATCGAGGAGTTCTCGACCAATCCAAGGGCATCTTCTTCACCTAACACAAGTACCATCGTCGATCACGTAGGTACTTCCAGCTCCGGTGGGATCATGAACGTTGATTCAAGATGGCAAGGTTTTCAATCCATTCTAAACCCAATTCCACCCACCGAGGAGTTCTCGATCGATTTGAGGGCATCTTCTTCACCTGACTTAGCTACCATCGCCGATCACGTGGGTACGTCTATTTCCGATGGGATCATGCATGTCGATTCAAGATGGCAAGGGTTTCAATCCATTCTAAACCTAATTCCACCCATCGAGGAGTTCTCGACCAATCCAAGGGCATCTTCTTCACCTGACCCAGCTACTATTGCCGATCACACAGGTACTTGTAGCTCCAATGGGATCATGAAAGTCGATTCAAGATGGCAAGGGTTTCAATCCATGTTAAACCCAATTCCACCCACCAAGGGGTTCTCGATCGATCCGAGGGCTTCTTCACCTAACACAGCTACCATCGTTGATCATGCAGGTACTTCTAGCTTCGATGGGATCATGAACGTAGATTCAAGATGGCAAGGCTTTCAATCCATTCTAGACTCAATTCCACCCATCAAGGAGTTCTCGATCGATCCGAGGGAATCTTCACCTGATGAAGCTACCATCGTCGATCACGCAGGTACTTCTAGCTCCGATGGGATCGTGAACGTCGATTCAAGATGGCAAGGGTTTCAATCCATTCTAAACCCAATTCCACCCATCAAGGAGTTATCGACTGATTCGAGGGCATCTTCTTCACTTGACGCAGCTACTATCGTCGATCATGCGGGTACTTCCAACTCCATTGGGATCATGAATGTCGATTCAAGATGGCAAGATTTTCAATCCATTCTAAACCCAAATCCACCCGTCGAGGGTACTTCCAGCAAGTTTAATGACACCATTGTTGAATGATTGAGTTTGATTGTATCATGGACAGGTTTGGTCATGTCAATGTCAATGATGCTTCATGATCGATTTGAATTATACTGTCATATAAATGATGCTTTATTATCAATTTTGATCGCATCATAGTTGCGATATACTTTATAGTTGTCTTTGACTATGTCGTCATCAAACGATGCTTCATGATTGAATTCGATCATGTCATAATTAAATGATGCTTCATTGTCAAGTTCAGGCACATCATAATCGAATGATCCTTCAGGATTGGGTTTGACCGCATCGTGGTCGAGATGCTTCATGTTCCAATGCAATTGGCTTTGTGTCGCATGACCTAATGCTTACTCACACTTGTGGTTTGCTCAAAGTGTGGTCTAAAGCCCTATTGCAACCCTTGAGACCAATCGAAAACCTTTGCACAGTGGTTGAGCGAAATTGATTTAATCGATTTTTGCTAATCCAAGAGATTCTCGATAGTTTTTTTAATTCAAGTTGGTTTATACCAAATTAGACAATTTAGTATCCATTTTGGCTGATTCCATGCTAGTTTTATATGAATATGATGCTAGTTTAGTTGTATTTGAGATGAAAACCTAGTCGGTTCAAGTCAATTAGACTATTTTAGCTACGGTTCGGTTCAACTTATGGTTGCGATGAGATTGATACATCATGATTTTTTTTTTCTATGATTAATAAGTTCAGAAGATCTATGTGATTTATTTAACGACCAAATGATGTTTTCATTCTCTAATGAGAGTAATGTATCTCCACTTTAGTGATCGAAAGACGCTAGTAGTCGATATATTATTTAAGTGTGGTATGAGTTATCTCTATCATGATGTTGAAATAATACGACATCGCTTGCGTAAAACCTATTCCTTCGTTGTAAAGAAAGACATAAAACGGAAGAGTTTCCCAAAATGAAAAATATTTTATTTTTTTTAAATTTAATTATAAATAGATAAATTTTATTCCTAAGTTATCCGCATAAATGAGGAATCAGATTTCAAATTGGGGATTAAGGTTTCTTGTCAGATTACACATAAAAGGAAACAAAATTAATCTATCAAGAGCGAAACCCTAATTATAGAATCTAAATTGAAGGGGGAAAAAAAAAGAGATCTTAAGATTCTGGAAGACTACAATCAAAGCACACCAAGTTTGCAATTTGCAAATAAAGGAAGTGTCGATGATGGCAAAGCATCGAAAACTCCAATTCGATTCTTCGCCCGCATACACCCCAAAAGCAGTCTGCGATGAGTGGAAGTTTACGTATGCGACAATGATGGCTACCAGTATATATTGGCCCCCCGATGGAGGTGTCCAAAAGCCAAAACACCTACGTTTGTCATACATACAACATGAATGAATACGCTGAAGAAGAAGAAGATGAAGAAGACATCAAAGGGCAAGCAGAAGATACTGCTGTAGAAGATTGAGAAAGCAGAAAGACTCTCTTGCACCTTCAGCAAGCGAAAAGATGGATTGTTTACTAAGGCCAGCAATCCCTGCAGTTTGTGTGGCAAGGAGGTGGTTGTGCTTCTCTTTACATCGATCGGCCGGCCTCACTCCTTTGGTTGCCCGAACGTGGATCGCTTTCAGTTCAGTAGTATGAATTCTAGTGTCGGGTTTTCAGATCGATGCTGACTGAGAAAGCCAGGAAGGCGGTGCTCCACAAGTAGCTCACGGCGGCAACACAGGGCTTGGAGTGGCTGAGGACCTGCCGACGCTTGATGAGTTGAAGGAGGTGGTCGTGCATATTAAAAAACCACGCCAACCTTCGAGTAATGCAACTCTTGACTGGTTTCGGGGCGTCTTCATCTAATTCTAAATCCAGTTCTACCCATCAAGGAGGAGTTCTCGATTGATCCAAGGAGGACATCTTCATCTCCATCTAACGTAGTTATTATCGACGACCATGTAGGGTACTTTTGGTTTAGGTAGGATCGCAACCGTTGATTCAAGATGGCAAGGGGTTCAACCCATGCTAAACCCAACTACGTCCATCGAGCAGTTCTTGACCGATCCAATGCAATTGTTATTGGTGAGTACTTTTGGCTCGAGCAAGATCACACATGCTAAATCAAGTTCTACCCTTCAAGGAGTTCTCAATCAAATGATGTTGCATGGTCATGTTTGGTCTTATCATTGTCCAATGATGCTTTATGGCCATATTCAATCACATCATCTTTGAATGATGCTTCATTGTATTATCATTAAAGGATCCACATCATCATCGGGTGACTATGGTTGAGTTTGATTGCATCATCATCAAATGATGCTTTATGGCCAAGTTAGGTTACGTTGTTATCGTCAAACAACGCTTTATGGTCAAACAATGCTTCATTACAAGGTTTAATCGTACCATCACCGTGGTCGCTTTATGGTCAGGTTCATCCGCCCGATTGTTGAATGGCTAAGTTCAATTGCATCATGGGTAGGTTTAGTCTCTTCGATGTCAAATGATTCTTCATGGTTGGATTCAACCGCATCAAGGTCAAAGACATTTAAATGTTTGGGTTTAGCTATATGACCGTTAAATGATGCTTCATGATTGGGTTTGGTTACATCTTCATCAAACAATGCTTCATGGTCGAGTTCCAACCATAGTGGTTGGGGGACACTTCGTAATCGAATAATAATGCTTTATAATCAAATTCGATGGAATTATCATCGAATAATGCTTCATAGCTATGCGCATCATGGTCCAGGGACGCCTCATGGTTAGGTTTAACCTCATTTTCATCGAACAATGATTGATGGTTAGTTTCAATCACATCATGATAGTGTTCAATCACATCGTGGTGGTCGGACAACACTTCATATTCAAGTTCAACTTTACCGTCGTCAAACTATACTTCGTTCGTTAGGTTCAACTATACATCATTAATAATGCTTCATGATCGGTTTTGGTCTCTTGATGGTCACTCATTGTTGGGTTCGGTCATCTTGTGATTGAATGATGCTTCATGATCGGGTTTAATTGCATTATCATCTAACGATACTTCATGGTTGAGTTCCACTGCATCATGGTCTAGAGACACTTGATGGTTAGGCTCGACCATGTTGTCGTTGAACAATGCTTGATGGTCAAGTTCAGTTGCATTGACATTGAAGGATGTGTCATGGTCGAGTTCAATCACATTATCGTCGGCAACATTTCATACCCAGGTTCAACTTTTTGTCATCATCGGACTATACTTCATGTTCAACTATATCATCGTTAATCATACTTAACGATTGAGTTTGGTTGCATGATGGTTGTGGGATGTTTCATGGTCAGATTTGGTCACGTTGTGATCAAATGATGCTTGATGGTTGGGTTTGATTGCATTATCGTTGAACTATGCCACATGATTGAGTTCCACCGCATCATGGCGGACACTTCAAGTTGGGTTTGACCACATTGTCGTTGAACGATGCTTGATTTTCAGGTTTGGTCGCATTATTGTTGAAGGATGTATCATCGATAGGTTCAATCATACTGTGGATGAATGACGCTTCAACTTTGTCATCATCAAACCATGCATTATCATTAAGTTTGGCTATATCATCATTAATGATGCTTCATGTTTCGATTTGACTGCATCCTGGTCGGTGATGCTTCATGGTTAAATTTGGTAGTCCCATCATCAAACGATGCTTTATGGTCATGTTCAATCATGGTATTATCGAACAATGCTTAATTGCAGCATAGTCATAATGGTGCTCCATGGTTGTGTTCAACTACATTTTGGTTGGAGATGCTTCATGGTCAAGTTCGGGTGCATCATCATTGAATGATGCTTCATGGTTGGATTTAATTGCATCATGGTTGTTTAGGTCATATCGTGGTCAAGCAATACTCGATAGTCAAATTCAACTTTATTGTCGTCAAACTATGCTTTATTATCAGGTTTGGCTATATCATTATTAATGATGCTTATGTTAGGAAATCTCATATCGGGCTTCATATGTGCAATAGAAAACAAAATCAAAAATCAGATTTTTCAAAGAAAAATATCAAGTCATCGTGCGAGGATTGGTGCGCAAAAATAACAAAACTGAAAAACTACGTGTTGTGAGTTAGATGTTTTACCTAGGAAGATTATATATCCCTAAAAAGTTAGATTCATAGTTATAGATGAAGGAGGTCAGACACGATAGATAGCGCTATGACCCTCCTTAAATCGTAGCGTGATCTTCCTCTCCACGCGTACCAAAAAAGTTACACTTTTTTCAAGAAGGGGTCGGCCCTTCTTGCTATCCACAAGCACCAAATAGGAGCTATTGGCTGAGGAGGAGAGTGAGGGAGGAGAATAGGAGGAGACGGTCAAAAAGGTCTCTAGCCTATGAGCTCTGTAGCTCCTTCATATTTATAGACGTCTCTATCAACTTAACCCTAATGGATCATACTCTATTGGGTACTCGATCTTAATCAAATTACCCAAGCCTCTTAAATTAGTGAATTCCTACTCAATAATCTCTTATTAGCTCATATTGGATGTCATCCATAGGATCCAATAGTATAGGGGTTTATTGGATATCCAATAAAACATGGGCTCTACATTATTTGAACTTCTACTTGTCATAACATCCACCATATATATGTGACCCTATAGGCCTAACATCAAACTGGCCGTGAGTTGCATTTGTCAGAACTCTTTCGAACTCTGTGAATTATTATCCCATAATAATTCACTTAACTCATCAACTATGGACGTACTAGGCCACTACACAATAGTCCCTAGATGATACAAGGGGATCTAATTCATTGAATTTATCTATCCTCAGTTACCGTATATCTACAGTCCCTCGTCCATCTATTACCCCAAAGACTGTATATCAGGCATAGTATTGTCATACATTATACGTAATCCATCAGAGTCTTGCTCTAATCAGATTCTCCCGAAGAACTCTCTCAATTCGAACGATCCTGACCAGAGATTTGCCTAAGTGAGAACACACGTGATATTCCTCTCGTGATACCAAGAGTGGATGATCCTCTATTGACACTCAATTGTCTTTGTAAGTTCAGCTATCATTCCAATAACCAACTATACTAGATTTGGAAATTTCAGACCTATAAGTCTGACATAAAACACTAGAGTACTCAAACAAGACATCCTTAGTGTCTCAAGTCTAAAGACCAGACACACAATTAGGACTATAAAATCGATGTCTGATGTCAGGTATAGTTAACTATCTAACAGTCTATAAGCGAATCAATCAGTGAACTTATTCTTCAATGAGCAGCTACACTGTAGCCATACAAGCGATTATGAGACCAATCGCCTCCATCATATGGACGAATGTATATTACATCAGTCTGTCTGGTTATCTCGATGTCCCTCTCGAGTAACTTATAACCAATATAGTTTGTGGTCTATGTTTAAAAGTGAATCAGTCTCATTATCATGATATCATCACAATCTGATTCTCATTGTACAGATTGAAGGATATTATAATATATATACAATAGATAGTATATATAATGTGAAAAAATATCAATATCAATAATATGCAAAAAAAATTATTGCAGCATGTCACACGTGTCATCACTTACATGATTGGCTTGTAGGCTACTTGTAACTGCTGGTTACAGGTGCCCTGCAAGCCAATCACGTGAGTGATAGCACGTGTGACACGCTGGGCGATCATTTTGTTTATGATTATTATTGGTATATTATCATATTATATTATTTATTGTATATATATATTGTGATGTCCTTGGTTCTATGCAATGAGAATTGGATCGTGATGAGATCACAATAATGAGCGATTTATCTTTAAATATAGATCCTAAATAATCATGATCACAGGTTACTCGAGAGGGATATTGAGATAATCAGATAGACCGGTATACTGTATACCCATCCATATGATAGAGTGGTTGATCTCATAGCCACTTATATGGAGACATTAAGGATATAATACAGATGCTTATTGGAGAATGAGTTCACTGATTGATTCGCTTATGAAATATTGTATAATTAATGATAACTAATATCAAACAGCGATTTCGTAGTCTCAATTGTGTATCTGGTCCTTAGACTTAAGACACCAAGGATGTCTTGTATGAGTACTCCTTTCTTTGACGCTAGATTTACAGGTTTGGAAAGTTTTAGATCTGGTACAACTGGTTATCAGGATTGGTAACTAATCTTATGAAGGCAATTGAGTATCAATAGAGGATCATCCAATCTCAGTATCGTAAGAGGAATATCTCATGTGTGCTTGCTCAGACAAATTTCTGGTCAGGGTTATTTAGATTGAGAGAGAAGTTCTCTAAGAGAATCTGATTAGAACGAGACTCGGATGGATTCTATATTTGGCCTAGCAGTACCATATCCAATATAAGATCTCTGAGATATTAGTTGGATGAGGGACTATAAATACATGATAACTATAGACAGACAGGTTTGATAGATTCGATCCCTCTGTACCATCTGGGGACCATAGTGTAGTGGTCTAGTACGTCCATAGTCGATAAGCATAGTAAATTATTATGAGGATAATAATTCAATATATTAGAAGGAGTTCTGATGGGAGCGACTTACAGCTAGGTCGATATCGGGCCTAGAGGATCACACACATATGGTGAATGCTTCAGCGAATAGATGATTGGATAGAGATCCAATTAGCCGATATTTTTATTAGATGAGACCCTACACTGATGAGCTCTTTGCGTAAGGCCCAATTAGATGCCAAAAGAGATTATTGGATAGAGAAATAATAATCCATGATTCATGGGTAATTGGATGGAGATCTAATACCCACTAACGTAGGATGCACTAGGGTTTTTAGTTACTCTCTATAAATAGGAAGGGAGGCATATAGATGATATGTTGCATCTTTGGCCGCCCCCTCCTATTCTCCTTCCTCCCTCCACGCAAGAGTTGCAAGACTTGGGGCAATAATTGAAGGAGTATCGCTACAGTGATCTATCGTGTGGATTTTCCTAGAGGGGAGGACGTTTAACCTCCTTCATCCTCTCAATCCAGATTTAAAAAAATAGGAATATACGATCTCCCTAGGTAACCAATCTCTTGCGTATGATGTAGTTTTTTGGTTTTGTGATTTTTCTCGCGATCCAATCTTTTTTGCATAACGATTTTGATATACTTGGAATACCGATTTTGTTTTGACGTTCTGTTGCGTATATGATGCTTCGGTTGAGGTTTCCCAATAGCGTTATTATAGCTAAGGTTGTTTGTGCGAAAGATTGGTTTTAAACTGCATGTAATGAGATTGAATCGTATAGAACTGTTCTACGCGTTTGTTGTAGCGATTGGCAGTGAATGCAATGTTGCCTGTGGGCAAGGGGCAACCACTTGCGAGCTACCTACTTGCAAGGGTGGCCGCTCACGGCCAAGCCCACTGTAGGGACGGCCAAGCCTCCTGCAGGAGCGACTAGGCTGTGGCAATCGCCGCCTGTAAGGGTAGCTGGGCCACCCGCAACTAGGACCGCCTGTAGCGCGGTGCCCACCCGTAATGACAGACGCCTACGGACACAACACTTGTGGGTGGGCCTACGGACCAGGTGGTTAAGTGAGGTGGCGTCGCCCGCCCGCAGGGGGCTATGGTGGCTGCCAACGGCGCGCAGCACCATCGCTGCATAGGGGCGACGGCGGCGGCCAACTAGAAGGGGGTAGGAGGGCCATTTTTGATAAAAGGACTAATATGCCCTCAAAATTTGAGAAATTTTATTATTTGTCCTTTTGTCTAGAATTCTTAAATACTCTTAACAATTCTAAAAATTTTGAGGTCTATCCTTTTGTCTAGAATTTTAAAAATACTCTTTATAATTTTAGAAATTCCTAACATGTCCTGATTTCCAAAAAATAACTAATTTAATTAATTATTATATATCTAGTAATCCTACATGTGATGTATGATGTGGATGGATGATCATGAGCTATATATTGTGATATGTGTAATTGTGATTATTATTATTATTATTGTGACCTGCGAGCCTCCCTTTTTCTCATTTATTATCAAACCTACGTCCTTGTGATTATTTTGTAATTATATTGAGAGACATGACGAGAGCGTGTAGGTGACAACGAGACCCACGATGCCATGGTGGGAGATCTTGACGCATGGTGATCCGACAAGGATTCAACAAAATCGATGATGATAAGATCAACGATCACATGGTATGAAGATGCCCCGATGCACACATAGATCTTATTGTGAGTGATTAGGCCCATTGGCTCAGGCTTAATCATATTAGGTGATGGCACATGATCATCCAGTGTGCTTGCATATGTGATATGCATTATGAGCAGTATGCAACTTGCGAACCTTGCTTTCATGTGAAAATGACCAACTCTCCTTTAGTGGAACTGGAGAGAGAGCCACTGAGTTATTGGAACTCATACATAGTGATGTATGTGGTCTCATATCGACTCAGGCTATAGATGATTACTCATACTTCATTAAATTCACTAATGATTTCTCTAGGTATGGACACATGTATTTGATGAATTACAAGTCCAAGACCTTTGAGAAATTTAGGGAATATAAGAATGAGGTAAAGAGCTAGATTGGAAAGAATATTAAGACTCTTTGATCAGATCGAGGAGGAGAATACTTGAGTATAGAGTTCACCCATTTCCTAGGGGATAATGAGATTCTATCCCAATGGACACCTCCTTATACACCTCAGCTCAATGGTGTATCAAAAAGGAGAAATTACACATTAGACATGGTGCGGTCCATGATGAGTTTCGCTGACCTACCCGTCTTATTCTTGGGATACGCCCTCGATACTATAGTTTACCTTCTGAACAGAGTTTCATCAAAGTTGGTAGTGTTTACATCATATGAGATATGGAAAGGAAAGTAGTTTGATCTTAAGGTAGTTAGGATTTGGGGCTGTCATGCCCACGTTAAAAGACACAACCCCAACAAGTTGAATCAAGGACGGAACGGTACACGTTCGTGAGATACCCTAAGGTGATTTTGGGGTATTATTTATATCATCCCAAGGACTGGAAGGTCTTGGTTGTCAAGAGAGCTGTGTTCTTGAGAAGAAACACATTCTTAGTGGAAACAATACGAGTGAGATAGAGTTGAGCGAGATTAGAGAACCTAGCTCAAGCACTATTCCAGAGCCCATCTATTTAGGTACCTAGCACACAAGTTCCAACTTTGTATAGGTCTAGTAAAATATCTTATCCTCATGAAAGATATATGAAACATATCAGTAGATAGGACTCTCAGGATGTTGATACTCAGACTTACAAGGAGGCTATTATGAGTATAAACTCCGGAAGTGCAAGAAGCCATAAATTCTTAGATGGATTTCATGTACCCTAACAAGGTTTCGAACCTTGTGGATGCACCTAAGGGTATCGTACCCATTGGCTGTAAATGGATCTTTAAGAAAAAAATTTGAGTAGATGGAAATGTAGAGACCTATAAGGCACGACTAGTAGCGAAAGGATAATATCAAAGGTAAGGAATTGACTATAACGAAACCTTTTCACCCGTAGCCATGCTTAAATCCATCATAATTCTTTTGGACATTACAACACACTATGACTATGAGATCTGGTAGATGTGAAAATGACATTCCTCAGTGGTAACCTCGAGGAGGAGGTATACATGATACAACCAAAGAGATTCGTATCCAGAGAGAGTCCAGATAAATTACGCATGTTGCTCAGGTCCATTTATTGATTAAAGTAAACTTCCTAAATTTAGAACATAATATTTGATAAGGCAATCAGATCTCATGACTTCGTTAAGAATGAAAATGAGTCGTGTGTACAGGACGATAAATATAAGTAGTATTAACTTCTTAGTGCTATATGTCGATGACATCCTAATCATTGGGAATAATGTAGGAATACTCTCTACAGTAAAGGCTTGGGTATCTAGGACTTAGGAGAAGCATCCCATATTTTAGGAATCTGGATCTATAGAGATAGATCCAAGAGGATGCTTGGCTTGTCCCAGTCCGGGTACATAGACTCCATTGTCAAAAGGTTTGGCATGAAGAATTTTAAGAGATGTCTCATACCAATTAGACATAGAATATCACTTTCTACGATTATGTCCCCAAAGACTCCTAAAAAAGGACAAACATTGATATAATACCCTATACCTCAGCAATAGGGTCTATCATGTATACTATGCTATGTACTAGGCCTGATATAGCATATGGTCTGAATGTCACAAGCAGGTATTAGGCAAATCCAAGTTTATAACACTCAAATGCAGTAAAGTGTATCCTTTAGTACTTGAGAAGGACTAATAATCTTTTACTGGTATATGGAGGAGGTAGCCTCTAGGTTGAGGGCTACAAGGACTTGAGATTTCAGTCCGACATTGATGATAGCAAGTCCAACTCAGGATAAGTTTTCACCCTGAATGGAGGAGCAGTAAGCTAGAAGAGTTCCAAGTAACATGCTATTGCTAACTCGACCACAGAGGTAGAGTACATTGCTACAGTAGAAGCAACAAAGGAAGGAGTATGGATGAAGAAGATCATCAGAGATTTAGGAGTTATACCGAGCAACATGGAACTAATTCTCATATATAGTAACACCAATAGGGCTATAGCTCTAGCAAAAGAACCCAAGTCTCATCAGAATTATTTTGATGAGGTTTCATCTAATTAGAGCGATCATGACCCGTAAAGATATAACAATGGAAAGAGTTACATCCGAAGATAATATTGCAGATCCACTAACAAAGTCGTTGGCTCAGATTGTATTTAAGCATCACAGGGGTCTGATGGGGATCAGACACATAGGTGATTGGCTTTAGGTCAAGTGAAAGATTATTGGTTACAGGTGTCATGCAATCTAATCACGTGAGTGATAGCACGTGTGACACGCTGCGTAATATTTTTGCTTATGATTATTATTGACATATTCTCACATTATATTATTTGTTGCATATATATATTATGGTGTCCTTGGTTCTGCGCAATTTAAATCGGATTGTGGTGAGATCATGATAATGAGATCAATTCGCCTTTAAACACGGATACTAAATAATTTCGATCATAGGTTACTCGAGAGGAATATCGAGATAATCGGATAGACTAATGTATTGTATACTTGTCCAGATGATGGAGGCAGTTGGTCTCATAGCCACTTGTGTTAAGATACTAAGGTTATAGTACATGTGCTCATTAGAGAATGAGTCCACTGATTGATCTGCTTATGGTTATATGGTTAATGATACCTAATGTTAGACAACAATTCTGTAGTCTCAATTGTGTATCGAGTCCTTAGACTTGAGACACTAAGGATGTCTTGTATGAGTACTCCTTTCTTTGACTCCAGACTTACAGGTTTGGAAAGTTCCAGATATGGTACAACCGGTTATCGGGATTGGTAGCCAACCTTATAAAGGTAATTGAGTGTCAATAGAAGATCATCTCACTCTTGGTATCACGAGAGGAACATCTCATGTGTGCTTGCTCGGACAAATCTTTAGCCAGGCCCATTCAAATTGAGAGAGAATAAGTTCTTTGGGAGAATTCGATTAGAGCGAGACTCGAATGAATGTCGTATATGGCCTGATAGTACTATATTCAATATATGATCTATGGGATATTAGTTGAATAAGGGACTATAGATACAAGGTAACTGTGAATAAACAGGTCTGATGGATTCGATCCCCTGTACCATCTGGGGACTATAGCGTAGTGGCATAGTACGTCCATAGTCGATGAGTTGAGTGAATTATTATATGGATAATAATTTAATATATCATAAGGAGTTCTGATGGGAGTGACTTACAACCAGCTCGGTATTAGGCCTATAGGGTCATACATATATGGTGGATGCTTCAACGAATAGAGGATTGGATAGAGATCCAATTAGCCCCTATTCTCATTAGATGAGACCTTACACTGATGAGCTCCTTGAAAGAGGCCCAATTAGAGACCAAAGGATATTATTAGATAGAGATCCAATAATCCAAGGTTAGTTGGTAATTGGATGGAGATCCAATACCCACTAAGGCAAGATGCACTATTATTTTTTGTGGCTCTTTATAAATAGAAGGAAAGGCACATAGATGATAGGTTGTATCTTTGGCTGCCCCCTTCTATTCTCCTTCCTCCCTCTATGCAAGAGTTGCAAGACTTGAGGCTACGATTGGAGGAGTATCGCTGCAATGATCTATCGTGTGGATACCGCTAGAGAGGAGAATGTTTGACCTCCTTCATCCTCTCCACTTGGATCTAGAAAAATAGGGATATACGATCTCCCTATGTAACCAATATTTCATACATGGTGTAGTTTTTTGATTTTATGATTTTTCTCATGATTTAATCTTTTGTACGATGATTTTGATTCATCTGAGAAACCAATTTTATTTTGATCTTCCGCTCCATATATGATGCTCCCGTTGAGATTTTTCAACAATAACTAGCAACTTCGTGACTAAGCTTGGTTGCATGATAGTTGTGGGATGCTTCATGGTTGGGTTCAATCCCATCGTGGTCGGTGTTGCTTCATGGTTGGATTAAGTAATCTCATCGTCAAACAATACTTCATTACCATGTTCAATGAGATTGTGGTTGAAATAATACTTCATGGTTGTGTTAGATCGCATCTTGTTTTAGAGCACTTCATAGTCATGTTTAGTCATATCATTGTCAAACGATGCTTCATGAATGTGTTTGACCATTTGTGAGTAGACCTATGTAGAATGGGCATCTGGCTTATATGTCAAGTTGACGAGATGCACATTAAGGCATGATGTCTTGCTTAGATTGCTTACGTGTTAGAACCCCCTTATCACCACTTGATACCATAAAAAGATATTGCATGATCTTTTCTATTTTTTATCAAATTAAATAAATATAATGTTATCATTCATATGAGCTAGCTGGGATAGGAGGAGGGCAATGACTTGTATCATCTTAGTCAATGTCTACACCTGATGCGTGAGGATCAAGAAGGCCTCGATGGGGATGAACAAGTGCCCTATGTTCACCCTAGAGGCGAGAGCCCAAGATCGTTATACAATTGTAAATAGCGCCTCGAGGTCTTGGTTGAGGTGGACGCGTCCACTTGCAGGAAGGAGGGTAGCTGTCCTCCTTGCCTGAAGGTACTATGTGTAGGTGGCAACGCCTCCTCATTGGAGTGCTCGTTGAGGGGATTTGCGTGTGGACATTCTTGTGATATTTGGGTCAGTCTTCTAGCACTAAAATGTTATTGTCTTGATGTTGTCAATCGTGAATCGACATAGCTTGATTTTGTCTCGAAGGCACAAGGTCGTTTGGGCGACTCTCATGGCGATTGAGTGAGGAGGTTGCAATCGAGGAAAAGTCAGTAGAAGTGATTCCGAGGTGGCAGTTGAGCGTCCAAGGCTGCTATGGGGTTGAGCCAGGATAGGCTCCGATCTCCTTAATGGCCCTACACAAAAGATCGACGTCGAGGGAGAGGGGGGGGGGGGGGGGGGGGGGGGGGGGGGGGGGGGGATGATTACTAGACCCGACCTAACCCCTCCGACCATCAAGTTAGCTTTGTGGAGTTAAAACGGTGAGGGTTTAGAGTCTGGTTCTTATTGAAGCCTCGAGGATTAGCCCATATGTCCTTTTGCGGTTCATTCATGTGGACGATCGACCCGTACAATCCCTTGCATTGTGATGTCAACGAATGACAATTGAGGGGTGTTGTTTGTCGGTCAGCAGTTGTCGTGGTCGAGTCGGACAACTACCGCTTGCATGAGCTGACCAGGGGCGCAAGAAGGTTCGATCGCCAGGGGACCATTACCTTCGACAGTTAGCCCGTACCGTCACCCCCAGATTGTGATCCGTTGTGAGCGATAGATTATTGCCCTGCTATTAGTCATCGGGAAGGGATGACCTGAGTCTTGCGCTATCTATGTCAGCTCCTCGATAGTACCCAGCTAGCAGGTCATGACTAACGTCAAAATATTTTCTGTCATTATCTATAAGTTATTAAAATCAATAAATATTATATTTATTAAAAAATAATGATATTTAAGAAATTGATCTTTCTTCCAACATTAAAATAAATATTATATAACTATTTACATATATGAATGTTACGCTCGAACGCAGCAGGGAAAGATAGAATTCCATTCCCGGAAGCGGTGGAGGGATTGGATGTCCGACGAGGAATCTCCGCCGCAGTGTTACCACCACAAACGAAACGAAACGAAACGAAGCGAAGCGTCGCAGGGTGGCAGCTGAACTCCCAACTCACACTCCCGCATCAAATAATAATAGTAATAAGAGAGGCGGTGATTAGGTTGGGATTCCAAGTCGTCGCTGTCGCGAGGAGACCAAATGACTGACAACAACAGCCTGTCCACAGCTGGACGCCATATCTTATTCTCCATTTGAATTGGCTTGCTCCACCCACCCATCCCTCCCTCCCTCCTCCTGCCCACAGTCTCACTTTTCCAGCAGCACAGCATGCAACCAAACCCAAAGATGAATGCTACATTTGATCTCTCGTCTCTTTTGTACTTTCTTCTTGGAATCTCGTATAATGGAAATGTATACACATATGTGTTCAACTCTTTTTTTTTTTTTTTTTTGATGTATCCGAATTTGATATGCGAGTTTGGGAAGCAAAGCATGCAATTACTGGTACGAAAAGTAAATAAATGGAGGGAAAGGACGATAGCACCTACGAGTGGGGTCGGAGTGCGTCACCAGCTCATGCCGCACGCTTTCCCATGGATACCTCTTCTTCCCCAACCCCCTTCCCAAACCCACTCCGCTCGTCCTCAACCTCGCCAGCCTGTGCCTGCGTGACTGTGTCGTCGCCACTCCTTGACCCCCCCCTCCTCCTCTCCCTCTCTCTCTCTCTCTCTCTTTAAACTCCTGGTAGGAGGAGATTGAGATTGGAGCAGGAAGGAAGGAGATGGAGCCGTGCCCGTTCGTCCGGCTCCTGGTGGGAAACCTGGCGCTGAAGATCCCGGTGGCCGCGCGGCCCGCCGGGGCCGGCGTCCACCCCTCCGCCTCACCATGCTTTGCCAAGATCCGCCTCGGCAAATCCCCACGCCAGACTGTGGCCGTCCCCCTCGTCCCCTCCGACGACCACGCCACCGCCGACCCACCCGCCACCCCCTCCTCCTACTCGGCGGCCGCTTCTGGTGCCCTCGCCGCCCGCTTCCACCTCTCTAAAGCCGAACTCGACCGGATCTCGGCTAAGCCCTCGTTGTTCGCCGGAGGCCGCGGCGGTCGCGTCAAGCTCAAGGTCTCCGTCTACACCGGCCGGAGGGGGACCACCTGCGGGGTGAGCTCCGGCCGGCTCCTCGGCAGGGTGACGGTGACGCTGGACCTTAAGGGGATGGCAGATGGCGGCGGGAGCAGGGCGGTGGTGTTCCACAGCGGGTGGGTCGCCTTGGGCAAGAAGAAGACGAAGGCGGGGAAGCGGAAGGGCTCCTCCTCGTTGCCGGCGCAGTTATATCTGACGGTTAAGGCGGAGCCGGACCCGCGGTTCGTGTTCGAGTTCGACGGGGAGCCCGAGTGCAGCCCCCAGGTGTTCCAGGTGCAGGGCAACCTGAGGCAGCCCGTTTTCACTTGCAAGTTCAGCTGCCGCAATGCCGGCGACCGCAACTTGAGTTCCAGGTTTTGCCCCATTCCTCATCTTCTTGCTTTATTCCCTCTTCCTTTATATATATATATATATATATATATATTCTCTTTAGGGTTTAATCGAGATTGGGATTTCGTTCCTTTTTCTTGATGCATTATCTTACATCTGATCTGTTGTGATCTAAGACAAAAGACGAAATGTTCTGTTGCAGATCGATGCATTCGGAGCCGGGGAGCTCGCGGAGCTGGATCTCGTCGTTTGGATCGGAGCGGGAGCGGCCGGGGAAGGAACGCAAGGGGTGGTCGGTGACGGTCCACGACCTCTCCGGGTCGCCCGTGGCCCTCGCCTCCATGGTAACTCCCTTCGTGGCCTCCCACGGGACCGACAGGGTCAGCCGCTCCAATCCCGGGGCATGGCTCGTGCTCCGCCCCGGCGACGGCACCTGGAAGCCCTGGGGGCGCCTCGAAGCCTGGCGCGAGCGCGGCGGCTCCGGCGCCAGCGACGGCCTAGGCTACCGGTTCGAGCTTCTTCCCGACGCCGCCATGGGCGCGGGCATCAACCTCGCGGAGTCCACCCTCAGCACCACCAAGGGCGGCAAGTTCACCATCGACCTCACCAGCGCGGCCGGCGGCACCCCTCTGAGCCGGTCGACCTCGCCGGGGTGCAGCCCGAGGGGGAGCGGCGACTTCGGCTACGCGCTCTGGCCCTTCTCCAGCTACCGCGGGTTCGTGATGTCCTCGACGGTGGCCGGCGAGGGGCGTAGCGGCCGCCCCGCGGTGGAGGTTGGCGTGCAGCAAGTTGGCTGCACCGAGGACGCCGCAGCCTTTGTGGCGCTCGCGGCCGCCATCGACCTGAGCATGGACGCCTGCCGCCTCTTCTCCCACAAGCTCAGGAAGGAGCTGAGCGCGCCGGATTTGTTGCGGTGACCGACCGAATCCCACAACATTTTCTTTCGTCTTCCTCTCTATGTACAGGTGTGGGAAGTGTTTCCTATGCAATTTTTTTGTTTTTGTTTTTGTTTTCGTGTGCTTCGGCTAAGCTTTCATTTAGTCTTCTAGATGTGTCTTTTATTACGCTAGAAGTCTACAACCGAGAGAGAGAGAGAGTGCGCCTGTGTGAGAGTGACGATGGTTAGTCTGTAATTTGTAGCCTTGTGTTGTTCACCTTCCTTTTTTTTTTTTTCGATGAATGAAACTTGAATAAAGCTTTGGAGCTTCTTCTTCAGTAGATATATCTTTGCTGTCACAAAGCAAGTTTGTTTTCCGAGGGTTGGTTGTGTTGGCAGTGTTGAAGCTAACCTTTTAGCTCCAGGAACTATGTGGCCTCCTCCTCCCAAAGGTCACATTGACAACCAAGCTAGCTTGCAATATTTTTTGGTGTGCTGCAATTGCCAAACCATCTTTTGAATGTGAGATCGAGAAAGAAGAAGATAGGTTGTGATATTGCGTTAATTTTTCGGGGACCCTTTCGAACAAAAAAAGAAAAAACAAGATCAAACTTGAATAAAGTGAAGTGGGCTCCTAAGAGTTCACTTGTGCGCGAACTATGCATGGGGACCCACCTCCTCCGCTTTGGATGAATGGGGAGGGAGGGTTTCGGCTGTTCTCCAGGAGCCAGCGGGGCCCATGCACGTGGCTGTTGCTTGCTATAGACTAGTAATAAGAACTTGCAGCCGGTGCTGAAGGGGTTACCTTTTTGCTCTTTTGAATTCCCGAGGGGCACCAGCAGACCAACTTAGATGAGGTCACCCCCAGTTTTTAGCCGAGGCCGTGAAGGAGCACGCACGGTGGCGAGGGAGGGGTGGTCGGCGGGGCAGGAGAAAGGTTGATGTCACTCGGCCCCGCACAGCAACAATTGCGCTCTTTTCTCGTGAGCGTCGTCGGGGGGCATCGCAGCGCGCGCGCCCACACCCCCACCCACCCAGCCCCATTTTGAATTGGTAGGTTTCTCCACAGGACAGGGTCTTTTGTCTGCCTCTGTTGGTGTCCAAGCGCCATAACCACAAGCGACACCGGTTGCTGTCATCCGACCTGCAATGTGGTTGTGGAAATGCGTGACTGGCGAAGGGCGGGCGGGGGGAGGGGTTGAGATTCCGAGGTCACCATTGCTTTCCTGCTGTCTAACAACTCACCCAACCTTGCTTCCCTTTGACAACTTACCCACCTCACACAACTCGAAGGCTGTCTTCGCTTGTCGCCTCCCCAAGGATTTCCACTTGATGTTTCACCCCTACTGCAAGGTATCATCGTTAATTCTGCAACTCTTACAATATGTGGTACATTCGACTGCATGAAACCCTAGCCATCTCTCGCATGCTACATAGGTAACTTTTATTAGTATACATCAACAGCTTGTGGCATGTAAAAAGTATAGGGATCTGGCATTATCACTTTTAATTAAACAGATTTTTAAATATCTGAAATTCTCATTCTGTAATCATGATATGCGTTTAAAAAAAGATATTAAAAGTTCATGACAGAAATTAACCACATACACAAATTTTTTTTTGTATTTTATATGGATACAACAATGAATACACATATGTGATCCACACACACACACACACACACATATATATATATATAGTCACAATTTTACCAAAGAAATATTTATGTATGGGAGGTGGGTCATGTTGTTCTGGGTTGAAGAGCCAAGTGGGCTTATTTGTTGTACTGGGCCAAATTTCTCAGGCCAACCCACTGCTAAGCAATGTCAGCCTACGCCTACATTAGCTTATAATTCCATATTTAGTTGATAATAAAGACATTAATCTGAATCTGCATTTAGTGTATCGAGGTTAGTTTGGTGTGCCAATTTTTGCACACACTTCTACATTCTTTGGTTTTTCTAGACCCACAATCCAGTATTGTTGAGTTTTAGAAGGCCTGCTGGAGTTTATTCCTCCAAATATCTGCAATTGCTCAAGTTAAATACTTTTAGTGATGAGCTGAGATGGCCAAAACATTTCAGCAGCTGGAGTTCTAGGACATATTTGATGTCTAAGAGCACCTCTTCAGCTAGAAATAATGAACGCTTAATTCATGTTGAGGAGATATTGAAAGTAATGGAGGACAGAAAGCAAACAAAGCATAAGAGAGCTCTCATCTGCGCCAGTTCAACATAACAAGTTGAGCTAATAACTTGCTAACTATAGCTTTGATTGCTGCATTCACTCAAGTTTTGTATCTCAGGTAGTGTGCAACATCTCAGCATGATTCTGACCTCATCTTCATATATATGGTGTCAGTATTTTTCTTCTTCTTAATCATGTGAGCTTTGCCAAAAAAAAAAGATCCCAAGTCTAATTCAGGGGAAGCACTTTTAATGCTGATACATCTTTTCTTTGCAGGATAAATGCATTGCTCTCTCATGTGCTATTTGTTGGTGCATGATGATAAGAATGCAGAAGAAAATGTTGTTTCTGAAAGATAGACAAAGTTAGCATTGATGCTGGATTTTGAAAACCTGGAGGACCAATTGTGTTCAGACGTCAAAGAGGAAGCCTACTGCTGCCCGTGAAATGGCTAATGGTGCTTCATCTGCAAGCAATGCTTTTGTTGCAAACGCAAGCCTTGCTAACTCAATAATTATTCCAAGCTTTCAGATCTCCCATCACTTCTGTCATTCTTACCTTCCCTGACAGCAGCATTGAATCACAGCCGTATTATCAGCAAAAGAAATGTGCTTTGCAGACTAATAAAAAGGACAAGATTTTGTTTCTTTCTCTGTGGAGCCTTCTCTGAACATTTATCATATCTGCACCTCAAGGCAGATTGTATGATGTGGATCGATCGAGAAGGAAAGACCTGAAAGGCAATCATGGAGAGATGAGTCCTGCATCTTATTAAAATGATTGGATTGAACCGCTAGAAGTAAGGATCGAAGAGGAACAACAGGCACCGGCTAGAGACCAAAGAGAAGAGGTGATGGAGCAGAAACATCATACTGTATCTATCGATTTATATATTTTCCATGACATGAATGAACGGGCTCATCGATGCACATTCCTCAACACATAAAGCTTGTGTAGACCCAAGACAGCAGACGGACTGAAACAAAAGAGGAAGAGAAGTATGGGGTGAACTGGACTTGTCTCCTTGAATGTGAGATGTTTTGTTACCTAGATCTTGCTGCCGTCTATCATTTGCTTGCAAAAAGATGTAACTTGATACCATGGACATGATGTTTCATAGAGATGGAATGGCGTGCGACAAAGGCACCAAAGGGGAAGCCTGTCCTGTCACTTCAAACGACCATGGCTACAAGGTCTGTGACAACTGCTAGTCTCTGCATGATATGATGCCAAAGGAGCTTTCTTTATCCCCCCCCCCCCCCCCCCCCCCCCCTTCTTCAACCACAGAAGCAAAAGAGATTAAAGCAGCACTTGGGTCAGTCACAGGGAAGGGAAGGGAAGGCAACATGATGATTGATGTCTGATAAAAAGAAAAAGTAGACAGATGACCCGACCACCTCCACATCCATACATGACACGCAAAAGAAGAGATCCAACAAGAAAAGAAGGAATCCATCAAGTATTATTATCTACAGGAAGTGGCTCACTTTTTTGAGTCTCACGGATCAAAGATCAAGTCTCCACATTTGCATTTCCAGCTCAGGGGCTTGTAGTTGGAGCTGTAGTCACCCCTCACAGTGGCCATACCCAGGAATTGCCTGCTTCGACTCTTGTTTTCCTGTGGGATTACTGGCACCTGAACAGCTTCACAATGGCCACATGTGATGCACCTTCTCTCGCAGATTGGTGGTCTTGATCCAACCAAAGCTCTTGCCGTCGTCGCCTTCTCCTCTCCTCTCCTCCCCGTCCCTGCATTCTAAGAGAGTAGTCATATGTTGTTGTTATCAGGCGTAGAGATTGCAGCAATCACCAGAAATGAGCCAAGGCCTTACACTTGCAACCTCAAGAAGCTCAAGCAGTGATCTACCTGCAACCATGGCACTGTACTGTCAGAGGAAGTGATTAGCCACAGAAAGAAAACAAGCTTGCTTACCTTCAACACAACGCCTGATCGAGAGGAAAAGCATTAAGAGGAGAAGATGGAGTGGTGGCCTTTTGGTTCTGATACGATTGAGAGGTCCCATTTCTTGATGGGATTTGAGCGAGTAAATGATGAGTGGCAAAGGGAGAGGAGTTCAGTTAGAATGCAAAAAGCTTGTTCTTCCAAGTCTTGGGCTTTATAAGCAAGCGACCACAACCAGATGCACAAGCAGAGGAAAGCACCTGAAAGCCACTGCAAAGGCGAGGCAGGTGATCAGGACGGACGCTGCAACGCAGCTGTATGCTTTCACTTTACGGTTCGAGCAGTCGCCATCTTTACCGATCGTCTTCTTCTGGGCCGACTGTGGACGCTTGCGGTTGTGCTGTTGCGGCCAGATTCGATGCCGCACGCACGTAGCAAAGCTCCCTCCTTTCTTCTTAGGATTGGAAATGGAAACGAGGAGGAGAGAGCATATGACAGCGTAATGCATGCAAACACTGCAACTTGTCAACGATGAGCATCGAGCCTTTTCAGAGTGCGTGGTGGCGTGCGCTAAAGTTGACATGAACGCAGGAATCCATGAACACCAACTACGACTTCGAGGGAGGGAGGGGGGGTGTTGCAGTGATGCTCTTCTCTTGTTTTGATTGGGATAATATTATTCGGATGCTTCTTTTCATGCATTGCTAATCTTTTTTTGACCAAAAAAAAACGACACTCAAGTATCAGACCCAATCCTTTTACAAGTAAGGGTACCTCATCTGACATGAACGGAGCTAGTCTCACTCATGCTTGTATTTTTGGCTCCTCCACAACTCATCATTCACTCTTTACCCTCACTTTAGTTCCATGAATATTTTTAATTCAATTTTATTAGAGTCGATACAGTATTAAATATGGTGAGATGAATGGGATCAAAGGATGCTGAGTCTCATGTACGCGTCGGGTATATGGCTGTTATTAATATTTAAGAATTTTTTTTTTTTTTAATCAATGGTTCAGCTACACATGAGTCATTTGAGTGTTTTAGTCCTACTTTGGAAGTGAGCAAGTGCTTCGATTGGATTATAAAGGGTTATTAAGCATTTTTAATTAATGATTTAGACTAATTATTCCATTAGAACCAGTGATATTCCTTTTTTAAGTATATAGAATAAATCATTATCAAGTGGTAAGGGGAGAGTTTACCCTCCAATGGCAACTCCTTGTGGTTGATTGATCAAGCATGGCAACCAAGCACATCAACAGTGGTGGTGAACCCAAAGAGGATATTAAACCCTAGTTTACAGGTCCCGGTTAACAATTGAATGATTAATTTCCTAGAATATGTCACGATAATTGAGATCCTACTTATGAACCTAAAATAAGTCATGGTTGTTGATGAACCTTATGTCATGGCCATGATGGTAGCATGGCTTGGTTCGGTCCAAGTGCGCAAAGTCGTCAGCGTTGATCCGTCATTTGGCAACAAACTTCTTTTACTTCGTCGGGCTTGCTCCTACACAAAGGCCTAAGTCGAGGTGTGTGTGCCCGATGTGACCCCTTCGATGATTACATTAGTGTATGAAGTAGTTTACCAGATTTTGAGTGTCAGATGTCCAAACACTAGCCCTGGACCAAAGGTCGACTTTTATACCTTTCACAAAGGGTCGATCATACGTAACCTCTTAATGATCATCACTTTCTCGATCGGCTTGATTGTATGCTTCGTGAAACGTGAAGCCTCTTACTCGGCACCGTATCGTGTGTTTGTCGTTGTTGTGATGCTATCTCCCGTAATCTCGAGCGACTCGTACAGTTCAAGAAAGTAACGTGGCTCAGGATGCATAGCCACGGGGGCAAATCCATAAAATGATCTATCAATGGTAATTGAGATCTTTACCAAAAAAAAAAAAAAAAAAACTTTCCCTTTTCATTTGGTCAAGATATTTCGTCACATCTTGTTCTTGATGCACGGAACAAGTCTCCATAATTACATACATTCGAGCCTCCATAAAAAATTTAACCAAATCAGATCTGTACGCGTGCATGAATCGAGTCAGATTGATCTTAACAAATATAAAACTATAGGGAACAAATTTTTCAACACCTGCACCTGCTTCAGGACATGCAGTATAATAATAAATACCGACGTGGTGGGGGAGGGAGCAGAGTCTTCTATATTATACTGTATTTATAATACAGTATAATAAATACCTTTTTCCTATATTAAAAGAAATTTATGATGAACAGCTTCATCATCCCAAGTAGGTGTGGTTGAGTTGTGATGCTGTCAACTTCCCATGCATAAAAAAAAAAAAATACCACGAAAGTTCCATCACGATTACTGTTGGAATTAGACACTAGATTGGTTTTTTTTTTAGTTTGTAGCATTTCTAGTAAACTGAGTATTATCTAGATTATTGATTAGGACTATAATAGCATGGGTTGAAGAAACTTGTCTTGCATAATAATATTATGTCTATAATACAATGATTTATGATTAAACCTTTTCTTATTCTGTATATAAAAAAAAAAATTCTCCATAAACATCACAAGAACTCTCTTTTTCCATGGTATTGATATTAAATCAACATATTACACACAACAAACAAAGTCAAAACACTGCACTCATGCAATCTTTCAATTTCACAAGCTCATATTGCTGCCGCCTCTAACTACAGTTCACCTGCAAGCATTAAGTTGCAGAGAGTTACTACACTTTGACCACCACCTAAAACACTGTTGTCACACACTACTATGCATAATAAAAGATCACACAGCACAGTACATCTGACCTGCCATAATGACCCTTAAGTTCCATGAAAAATGAAGATGGCAAATGATATCTTAAAACCTCCAAACATTTCCCCTTGGCAGGGATTCAGAAAGATACAGTTGATTTGGTTTACTGGGGATTGTGGTTTTCAGAAATGTGTAACTAAGTTTAGCTATAAATCAATAGCTTTAACCTATGTTAATCATATGCCATCATCTTAGATTTGAAGATACCCAACAATATTTTCCCACCCAAAAAGCATACTATTTTACTCTTCTTTTTTTTATTGCAAATGAAAAAGTAAAGATGGGTCTTCAAGTGTCAGATTTAGCAATCATAATAGTAATATGAACTAATCTCTTTCAACATACACAAAAGAGATAAGATGCAATATAGTCATAATAACAATTTGTGGTATTCAGACACTTCCAAACTAATAGTTATACACCAAAGTGCCCTAAACATTGATTAAAGCAACATAACGATAAGCCAATTATAGTGCAAAGCTTACGAGTGGAGAGAATCTAATGTGCAGCAGCACCTGGGGAACTTTGCAAGCAGGTGTACAGTAATTATGGACCGACACGATAAAGACCGTCACCCGTGAAATGCCCTTCCATGTACAAGGCAGCAGCATTCTGTGGATGGAAACCATCCATCACCATGAGTTGCATGTCTTCCGACGGCCTCCAATGCCGTTTCCTTTGGTTTATGAACCAATTGTTGATTTGCTTCTGATCGAGGCCGGTCGATTCAGCCAGCGCTAACTTTTCTGATTCCTGCTTTTGGTCACATAGATGAGTTATAACTGCCTTCTTGCCCTATGCATTATAATTTAGCAAGACATAACTATGATGTGCAAAAAGAAACTAGACCGGTACTAGCGGAGCCTTTCACTGTGAGAGCTTAGTTCCTTTTCAAGTTAATTCTCTGGCGACTTTGTGATCCAGAATAGCCAAAAACCACTCAACTATCTCAAGCCCCCACAAAAGAAAAATTAAAATTAAAATTGAAAATTGCTCCAGAAAGTATTCTTAAACAAAAATACTACTGCATCCGAGAACACTGCATAACAGAATCTCTTATGATTTTTTAGGCTCCTACTTCATTAAATTTTGCAGTTCTATTTAAAAGATTGGGATTCATGATATTAGTTTATTTCCGTATCAGAGTTTCAATTGTATACTCCTTTTTTTTTTTTTAGGGGAACGATTATATTCAATTCGGTGTACGAAGGAAAATCTAGGAAATGTTTGACTCTTACCGATGGATAAGGCCACTTGTAGTGGAGTTCCCACCATTTGAGCAGTTTCTGCCGGGCTTCCTTTGGTAGTTTTCCTTTCTTTCTTTTCTTGGACAGCTCTTGCCTAAGGCTACTCAAATACCCACTATATTTCTTTAGAAGATGGTGCTTCAGCTCTTGGTCCTCGGCTCTTGGATCAATCTCTAAAATGTCAGCTTCTCCACCGCTGGCATCAGGGTCCTCTTCGGAGGATGCTACATCTTCACATTTTTCATCTGCAGGTTCCCAAGGAAAATTCTAACAGCCTAGACAAACACAAAGATGTCCTTTGGATGAATTATCATATCGTTTAGTCACTGTTTTGAAAGAGGTGCAGCCAATTCTTAAAGTCATCATGATGCCAAGAAACAATTTACTAGAAGAGACTAGATTCTTTAGTACAACATAGAAAAACAATGCATTATTCAGACTTCAAATGTTCTTTTGAACAATACCAAAGGCTTCGATGACATAGCAGATAAAGGATTTACGGAGTGGAACCAGTTATATTGAATATTTTCTCAACAATCAAATACCTCATGCTTAAAAACGATGAAGAAACCACTCATCACGATACAATGATTAGACTAAGGGTGACCAAGAAGTTATGGTTTCTGAAACATATATTTCATATACGAGGCATTATTATCATTATTCGGCGTATTTCCTACTTGCGAGAAAGATGGAACTGTAAACCCACATCTTTTGTAAGGTGTTAGAAATTCATTAACGATGCATCCGAGTCAAACTGATCAGGATAAACACATATTAGGTCAGATATCAATTAAACCGAAAAGCTTAAGATATTAGTTGTGAATCTAACATCTTACCCCATTCATGTGTGGCTCGTAAACAATTAGATTGTGAGTCAAACCCAATAATATATGTCACTGACTCTCTCAATATTTACCAATGAGGAATTATTCTTTTAGTCCTCTTTTCAATCTCTCCTCGGTTGCCTATTTCTGAACTCGAGAATCAAAAAGGGTTAGAGTACATTCACATGCTTCCACAAGTTCTTGCTGATATCTAAAGCATTTATTATTTTAGCTTGATCCAATGACAAAAATTTCCAACAGAAGCTCATCCATCGCGGGAACCATAATGTAGAAGATATACTGTGAGAATGACAATGAAAGCTATATGTCTCTAACATTTGGTGTTGTCCATGTTGTTTTGTTCCTGTGCCACTGTACTACGTTGATCACATCTCTTCCTTTTGAGCATGTTAATACATATAATCTCATATAAAGTAATGATCGAGAGCAAGGAAAGCTAATATGCAAACAAATATATCAACACAACGTCAAACATGAAAGGCAAAAAATGGAATTTGCAGAAAACAAGAAATAGCAGCATTGGCATGGTCATTACGAATTATTATGTTTATCGAAACTTTAAGCTGATTTTGGAAAGGAGTTGCAATGACAAAGAAGAGTTGTCAGAAACGTAGGTTTAACATCATAAATCATTTTCGTTGACTCATCGGGAAAGCTCGTATCAAACCTCAGTTCAAACAAATTATCTCATATTAATTAAGCACAAGATCCAACACCACATTTAATTTCCTAGATTTATATGTATACTACCATCACATAGGGGGCAAAACTGGGACATATTTTATGTCGGTAGATTCAATCGACCATATATGCCAAGCACAAAATTTTTAAAACTGATATAAGATAAGCATAGCTGGATGAGATAATTCTGTGATAATCAGGTGGACCATCTCTACGACATGTATGATATGTGCTACCGGCTTTCTTAGGGATAGAAAGTCAACAAAATATATCTTACCAACAAAACCGAAGTCAAGTGCTACAGCAAACAAGAGTGTGATAGTTTTGGTCATACCAGAAATGGCATGCTGTTGATTCACATAAAGCCATCAGAAACTTGTGACTAGTGGAGATAATTAAGTCGGTAAGATTTCGGATGTTGTCAGCATAACCAACATTGTTTAATCACAATGTTCATTACCAAAAAGGGAACCTAATCTTTGTGTATTAGAGAAACACAGACTGTGTGCATAAAATATCATAAACTTGAAATTACAAAGTCGATCTTATTGTTGGAACACTTTGAAAATTTAGAGTTGCAATTTAAGTAGGTCAACAAGTTTACCAAATTGACAAAACCAGAACTCATCGGAACATATTCCGATCGCACACTTTATTATGTTTTTTCTTTTCTCTGAAGAGTCCACATTGTGCTCTATTCCCAAAGATGTTAGTATGTATTGTGCAGCAGATTGACATAGAATTTTGGATCCTTGTCAAAGGTTCCTAAAAGCCATGAGACCTTTTACATTTACACTAGAAATGTATCCATTACGTTGGGTACGAAATCATTCAAAGCGGATGATTTCAGTGGCATTCTCCTTGTCATCTATCTTCGTTTTATCTAAACTTATCTGAAGCTAAAGAAACCACTCATCCAATGTATTCTTCCTAATGAATCCATTCACTTCTTAACACCGAAACTTTGCGGTAATGACTGCAAATGATCGAGTTGCTCGTCATGGTAATGGGAACTGATCTCCATATAAAGAAGCCACTCATCCCACGTATTCCTAATGCATGTATTCACATGTTAATACTGAAAGTTTGCAGTCATATAAGCACATTTGCACTATCTTTTCACACAGTTTATCTCACACATCTTTGCACATAAATATTATATGCTGCAATGTATGTTAAACACTACCACAGCCTGACAAGATAGCACTAGACTAGCATGGCGAGGAATGACTACAATAGCATCTCATGTCATCTGTAAGCTACAAAACACATAGAGATCTAGAGAGAGAGAGAGAGAGAGAGGGACTTGGGTTTGCTAATAAAATAGAAGAGACGATCATTCTCGAGAGAGGATTCACTTTGGAACCCTAAGATGACCGACCCTCTGGTGCTCCTGTCAGCACCGAAATGCCACCTTATTGCACTCTAACGTGTGTTATCCTCATTCATTTTTATATTACTCGGCAAGGAGAGAGACAGTTCTGCTCTTACTTTCTGCTGTAAACAATCTTCCCCAGTAAACAAATAGCAATCCTAGGAAAGAGGGGAGACGTCTAGCCAAGGACATGGATGGCGCCTAACGATGGAGATGCCGTGAGGTACCTGTCTTCCTACTAACCATACCTCAGCCTATTATATCCCATAGAAGTTGTAGGGCATATCTTAATGCCGTCTGAATGAGATCTGTGGGAGCTTGCTTCGGTCTTAGTAAGCGTGAAATGTGGAAGCCCGGTACCACGTAAGACATCCTCTCTAGCTGTTGTCGCACTACCGTACCCATTCGCACTGCGGTGTTGCAGTGTAAAGTCTTGAAGACATCTGAAACAGCAGATGACTACAGTTCGTCTCTCCCCCCTCTCGCCTCCAGCCAGTGGAGGAAAGACTATGTCGACAGAAGGATGCGCGGTATATGAGATCAAATGCCGATAGATTATAATGATGCAAAGTGGACGTTGGCTTAACGAGTATGATTGATTACCAGAGGAGAAGAGCCGCGACGAGGAAGTGTTGGTGAGCGCGTTGAACTGTGACTCCACCGTCTTTAGGAAGTCCGTGGCTTCTTGTAAGGGCCTCGTTAGCTCCTCCCGGTACCTCATCAAGACATCACAGTATGCTTCCTGTCATATTTGTTAGAGTTCGTTTGAGCACAGCAACTAAAATATGGACCGATAGAGAGAGAGAGAGAGAGAGAGAGGATTCAGAACAGTGCCATGAACTGATCGAGCTCGGGGTCGGAGGAGGGCTGTTGACGGCAGCTCCAGCGCGACTCGAGCTCTTGGGCCAAGGCCGAGAGCCGTGCCACAGCATCCGGCGGGGCCCCCACCTGCAGGAGCGTTCAAGAGAAGGTGTTGACGTTTTGAAATGTGCGGATTGTTGGAATCGAGAAGAGCTGGTGGTCATACCTTTTGGCAGTCGATATAGGCTCCAATAAGACTCGAATACTGAGGGTGAGACATGATCTTGGCCTTGATGTCTTCTGTATTACTTGCAGATATCTCCCCTCCTTCCACTGCTCTTACTCGAGATGATTGTAGAGAAGAACCGGCTTCAGGTCTGAGGGGTGGTTGTCTGACGTAAGGTAATTTGGCAGTGGCAGGGTAAGAATTCCGGCCATACAAGGCCGCGATCAGAGGCGGTGGAGCTGATTCTGATCCCGTGGGAAGGTGTAAGAAAGACTCCCTTGAGGTGCTTCCACCGCCGAAGTGTGAGAGTTCCTCCATCCCACCCACTAAGAAAAGAGATGGGAAGCCTGCGGAGAGAAGCCGGATTATTGCACCAATTTTATTACGAGAATTGAGACTTAGACGAGAGAGAGAGAGAGAGAGAGAGAGAGAGAGAGAGAGAGGAGGGAAGGATGAGGAAGAAGAAGAAGAGGAGAAGCATCTACCTCACATAGTCCGAAATAAACCCCAAGAGTCAGAGGGAGAGAGAGAGAGAGAGATGAGTGTTAGAGTGAGAAGGGAAAGCTATGTCTGGTGGCTTTCTTTTCCGTTGTCAAATCAAAGTAGACTGGAGATGAGATGATGCGTATGTCTCGGTGCCTATGGCCATGTATCTCGCCAAGTTTAAACCTAATCACCATTACGTGCTAATCCAAAGAAAAGAAAGAGACTGTGAAAGCAAGATAGATTGATCGACAGATAGAGAGAGAGAGAGAGGAGACTGGATTTAACACCCCGCATGTGGCAGTGATGGGTTGCACTGTAGCACACCGCACGGGACAATAACTTCGTCTCTTGTTCTTCCCTTCACAGCTCCATTAATGAACGTGAAAGCCTTTGGACGAGTGAGGTCTCATGCGAGACTGGATCGGTCGGCAGACGACCGGCAAGTCATCCCCCATGCCTCGGTGTCTGAAACGACATCCCGTTGCCACATCCTTCTTCTGCCCGAGAGGTTGAGAAGGTAAGCCTTCTGATACATGCTTAATTAAGAAGACCGTCTTCGACTCTCTCCTTTTTTATCTTTCGGGGTGATTGATGGCACCAAGAAATATTCTTGGGAACGCAAGTGTTCGATCGATTCAGTAGTAGATATTTCAGTGTCCAGCAATAATAGGGTGTGGTGAAGACCTTTTGTCTCCTATCATCATATATTTTGATTCAAATATAAACTATGTTCTCCTCTAGGTTAGGGTAATCATATCCTATACCTCTGATTTGGTCCAAAGGGAGTGGTTTTGTTCTCATTGTCATCGTCGATTCAATCATTTCTCCGAGCTGTTCTACTGGTTTAGGTTTTGTTGTCTGTGTTGTGCTACTGTTCTCATCCTTCCAAAATGGTGGTAATGGACAAAGTCATGCGTAGCCTAAGATGGATAGATAAAAGGGATGGCTGCAACCTCTAATAATACCGCTACGGTATTAAGATAGATAGATGGATTTATACAACACGCCACCATTTCATATTATGTGTATTTATTAACACTTTTGACTATGATTAGAACTCTCCCATAAAATAAATGTTAAGGCTATGAAATCAATTTAGGATAAATATGAACTGATTTATCTGCACTATTTTCTCTCTTCTGAGTGGATAAAAAAAAATGATTTGACATTTATAGGATTTTGATTTGCTTAATGTAGAATTATATGTTGTTGCAAAACATCTATAGATCATGTCTTATCTACCATATGTTTTGTTAAAAATCAAACATAGGCACACAATTTTCTTTGTTAGCAATAGGGGAAAGAAATCCAAAATAATATCCTAATATCATTCGTTTCCATGGTTTAAAGCAAATAATTAACTTTATTAGCTCCTCTTAATAATAATAATAATAATAATAATAATGATCGAATCACTATTTATCTTTCCCTAATAAATAGTTTAACACATCTACAAATATATGATCCTCCGCATATAATTCTTTCCTTAATAAAATATTATCCCGAAAACTTCAATTACTAAAACATCATATATATTCTTAGTCAAGCAAGGAGTTTGTAAACATTATTTATGTCTATTAGAGTTCCATCGTCTTTGTCTCAATGAGTCTAACAACAGAGTATCTCCAAAGCCATACGATGCAAGGTTTTAGGTTTTCTAGAATTATATATGATAAACTTAAATCTGGAGATAAAACATACAAATTACTTACTTCGATATATATATATATATATATATATATATATATATATATATATATATATATATATATATAGAAAGAGAAGATTCCCAACTCACACACGAAGCTTGGGTATAGATAAGGCTATCAAGACCAATAGGTACACCTACATATGGCAGCAAGTCCATCGAATGATTAGGAAGAATTTATACACCATTAATATAAAATTAATGTTCCAAATGGAATAATGCATAATGCATCTCTTATCACTAGTTAAGAATAATCTTACCACTCGAATCCTGATCTACCAAATCGAATAAAGCAACCTTACAATAGGAAGATTTGTGACGTGATAAAATTTTACATATTATTTCTTTTGTAAAATGATGTTAATTGAAGTAACACTTTTTTAAAAAAAAAGTGAAGTAATAAGCACAAATTACAATGAGGAGTTATGCATTAAACATACATGTAGAGTGAGAAATATTAAGACAACTAAGTAACATTGATGATAGAAGTCCTTTCCACCCACAGTCAAGCTTGTGCAACAGCTGCTTCCATCAAATCTCCATCTCTTTCACTTTATTAAAGCAGGCCAACCAAGTTCAAAGAGCAAGCAATTGAATAATGAAGGTAGGCAATTTAGGGTTAGCATTTGAGCTACTTGCAAGTCTTTTTTTTTTTCTCTCTCTCTCTCTCTCTTTTCCTTGCTTTTAGATTATACAAAAATACATATAATTTCTATGTGAATCCATTTTTGGAATCGTTTTTATTATATTTAATATTATTTTTTTTCTCAAGAGTCCTTTGTTCAACTTTTCTTTGACTTTTGGGTTAAAAATATATGATAGGGTAGGTGGAATAAACAAGCTGTGGGCTTGACAAGCAAATCATCCTCATGTGTACAACTCAGATAGAATTGGTGAAAATATTGTCAATAATTGGATTGGGGGGCCTAGTACCTTGAATTCTTTTGGCTGATTGATATCACCATCTCTTTCCAAATTTGACCTTATGGATTGTCTCCACAATGTCTATGTATTATAGGTTTGGCCTTTGTAAATAATAGCCTCAAGACCATTGTAAATATACATTTTTGTTATATTTTCTATCAATTTAGGTCATCGAGACTATATATATATATAATGGGTTAATCGTAAGATCATATGTTAAGCTCTTAATCTATTAAATTATATTTTGATAATCTGGCACAGGATTGGAGTTAATCGAGATTCAAATTCAAGTCCGATATGTTAAGAAGCTAAAAACTATATCAAGGGAATGTCTAATAAAGTTCCTTCAATGCTTACGTTAATAAGAATATGAAGAATTTTTTAGTAAGTGTCAAAGTTAGAAGGTTTCAATGAAATAAACATCCCTTTAGAATATACTTAGGAGGTATTTATGTAAAATGATGGATGATCGTGAGGTTGGGGCTATAATAAATATTAGAAATAGTTATGTATATTATTCGACCATCAATATTTTACAAGATCATACGTTAAACCACTAAGATTATGATTATAAAGATAATAATTTTATAGAGTCAACTTTTTTTTTTTGGAACTCTATAAAAAGTCAATTAATTAGATAAATTGAATTAGTGATCATATGCATGTCGTCCTATATATATCAAATATTGATATAAGATTATAATAGAGGCACACATGGAATGATACCCCTGTATTCCTTATATCTTCAATCGATCTATAATTTGAGGATCAATCATAAATTTGAGTAGTTAATCTAATTATATGATTTTAGTGAATGATTAAGAAAAATCTCTCCCTCAAAATTTGTATGAATACTCATCATCTCAATGAATGAAATTCATCTCTTTCACAATATATTCGTCAATGTTGCCTACTTGGTGCATCGGATAAGCCGTGAAAAAGGTTGTGTGTCGGGTCTATCGCCACTTCTTCTTTTTCCTTTCTGGTTCCTCATGTTACCTTGTGTGGGGTTGCCATCGCTGCCTGCCCCAAGAAGCAACATAGGGCTATGCTTATAAGGTTTTGCGGTATCGGCCAACCATATAGCTCCGGTGGAGCAACCTCCCACTTCTTCCTCGCCAACGAACCTCCCATGCCTCAAGCACTTCTTCTTGCTTGTTGACCATTATATCCTATATGGTGGCGTGTTCTCTTTATCGTCAACCAAAACACAATCGACGGATTTCAACCAAAGCACATATGTCTACCATCTTCATCATAAGCTGATGGTGAAAACCAGTCATCGTCGATGCTACTCTTTCGGTGGACCCCACTATGGTTGCCCCTCTGCCTTCTCTCACGCTCGCGTGTCTTCTCTCATTCCCGTGTGTCTGTTGACGGACCCCACTCTAGTCATCCCTCCACCTTCTCTTATGCCCGCACGTCTACCAACGGACCGCATTATGTTCTTGCCACATTTGATGCCCGACGTTGGTTCTTCTTTTCCTCCTAACCCCCCTCCCAGATCACTGGATGAGTGCAAGGATTGAGATCTCCCGAAGGGCACCACCATCAACCACCAACCTCTTTATGTCGTTGTCGTAAGAAGGGGCTTTTCTCCCTCCTTATAGTAATGCACGTCTTCCCCCTTGCAGCTCAATTTCGGTCAAATCGATTCATATTCTTAGTATGTCTTTGTCACACACTCTAACTATTATTCCCACAGGAAATAATAGTTTTTCTCATTATACAGGAATTATATGCATTAATATTATAACTCTAATTCCCTTCAAATTATCCAAAGGCGGTAATTATGCATCTTGATTTTTTAGAGCACAATTCTTCAATATCCTCTTGGGATATAATCTATCATTACTTCATCGATGACTCTCTCAATTGCCTACTAGAAAAGATCCAAATACCAAGACAACTCAGCTAATAACAAATTTTGATCACAAGTTCAGGCTATGACAAAATTGTCTTATTCAATAAGTAATTCAAGCCTCAGTTAGTGGCTCTATAGCACCACTAATATCTTTATACAGTACTACAGCAAACCACTCTCGCCAATCGCTCTCGCACTCACATCCTAAGTCTCTTATCTACTCTGATGAAAATAATATAAGAGGGAAGTACTATTATTAATTATATGTAAAATATAAAAATTATTATAAATGGCTTGGCTTTAATAGGCCATCCTCTGTGTGATAAAGAAATCATTATTCATACTCTTAATAGCTTAAGAGACTAATATAAGAAACTAATAATAGTTATTTAGGCATGAGACTCATTGATGTCATTTAAAGAACTATATAATAAGTTAATCGATCAAAGAAGGATGACATGATCGGTTATCACAGTTGAGTTCAATCAAAAATCCAAAAGAAATAGCAATCAAAGCAATAAGGACTTCAACAAAGGATCGAACAAAATGCCTTATAGACACATGGTTAACACGTAGAGTCATCATCCTCCATTACACTATCAATCCTTCAATCATACTGGCAACTTCAATACAAATAATTCTAAAAATGACTTTCATTACAACTATCAATAGTTCTAGTGTCTCAGTAATAACAATTAATAAAAAGTCATTTGTAAATTGGACACATGGCAGAAGTATGTCGGTCTCAACCTAAGGCTACTTTTATACTAAATTTGCCTCAAATATACATCATGACTACTCTGATTGCTCATTTCAAATAATTAGATTATTAACTCCAGTGTTTCTTATTATATTATTTTATGATCTACAAAACTTATTCATAATGACTATGGAGGCACTTAAGACATCATCACATGTTGATAACATAATCTCTATTACTCTAGTTTCACTACACTTAATTCAAATACCAACACTTTTATACTTATTGATGTTTTATGTGTACTTCACATTAAAAGGAATATCATTTCTATTTATCATTTCTATAAACAAAATAACATCTTTTATTGATTTTTTTCCCAACTTATTTATTGTAAAAGATTAAGCATAGAGGCACCTTGGTTTAAGGCTTCAATAAAAAATAATATTCACGAGTGGTCATCAACCTTACAATCACATAACCAATCATTATTACTTCCATTGCTGCTCCAATTTATATATGGTATCATAGTCTTGATTATCCATCATTCGTCATTTAACAATAACTATTTTCTCATTACTCACTTTTACCTTTCATACCAAATATAATTATAATTCATTACGATACTTGTCTTAGTAATAAAAGTCACAGATTACCTTATAGAACGTCTTCCATATCATGCTCTAAACTATTTAAAATTATCATTAATATCTCGAGTCATGCACCAACCACTTTTTTTTATAATTTCATATTTTATATCATTTTTATATATTATTTTATTAAATATACATGGTTATAACCTCTCAAACATAAATATGAAATCACCATAGAATTTACTCTTTTTTTTAAAATAGTCTTGAACTTATTTCGGTTTATCATCAAGATAATTTACTCTAATGGATGAGGTAAATACCAAACCCTAAAAACCTACTTCTCATCTTATCATATGTAACATCTCAAGTCATTATTACACATTCATCAACTAGTTGGCTCTTTTGAGCAAAAGAATAACATATAGTTGAAACTGGTCTCATCGTTTTATACTAAGTCTTCATGCCACCAACCTTTTGATCAATAGTCTTTCAAACTATAATCTACTTTATTAACCATATGCTCACCCTAATCCTACAACATTAGTCATCATTTGAAAAAATTATTTCATAAAATCTAAAACCTTCAAAAACTTAAAATATTTGGTTGTTTATATGATCCATGGCTATACCCTATGTTTCACACAAGTTAACACTAAGATCAAGCTTTGCATCTTCATAGGATACTCACTTGAACATAATATTTTTCGGTGCTATGATCCTTAAACTCAGAAAAGTCTTTATATCATGTCAAGCTATTTTTATCAAGTCCACTTTTTTCTTCCAAAACCATGTGCATTCATCAATGTGGGTGACTCCAACAATCATACATCACTAGATTCATATGAGTATACCTTAGACCCTTAACACAACCCAATAATACTATTACGCTTGAACATCATGTGACAATACGCTCCAAAATGACACCTTCAAACCATATTAAATCTTTGACCTTCATGCTACCACAAGCTCTCCACCTAAACCTATTAAACTCACAACCATCACTCAAGCCCAAAAATCTCTACACTGGCACAAAGTCATATATGAATAATATGATGCATACTCCATAATGTCACATAGACTCTTATGACATTTCATTATACACAAAATATCATCGGGTGTAAGTGAATCTTTTAAATTAAGCGAAACTTAGATGAATCTGTTGCTAGATACAATGCACGTATGGTAGCCAAAAGGTTTCACCAACGACCAAGTATTGACTTCACAAAAACATTCAGTCCAATTGTTAGACCGATAATAATCTAGCTCATCTTGAGTTTGGCTGTCACTCAAGGCTGGCACATACACCGATTGGATATTAATAATGATTTTTTTACAATGGACCTTAACTTAAGATATCTTTATGCAGCAACCTCCTGGCTTCATCCACCCTCAATATTCAAGTTATGTTTGTAGACTACGAAAAGCTATTTATGAACTGTACCAAGCTTTAAGATTATGACATATAAAACTTTGCTTATTTTTGGCGTCAATTGATTTTATCAACTCCTAATACCTTGTTATTTCTATGATAACAAAAGATAAGCACTATATATTTATTGGTGTATGTGGTAACATTATCATTATAGATAATAGAGACCATCAGTTCTCCCTCCTAGATCTAGGAACCTTAAGCTACTTTATATGAGTGGAAGTAACGTTCACATCTTCTGGATTTTTCCTATCTCAAAGAAGAATATTCAAGATCTATTGTTAAAAATGAATATATATAATATAAAAAAGTTATCACTACATTCTCAACTACTAAATCACTTGGATTAAATAATTACAGTCCGACTATAATAAGTAATTAACTCCTATCGTACTTATCTCTCATATGTTGATACATCTCATTTATAGTATAGTTGATTTGATTGTTGAGAAAAAGATTTTTTTTTCAAAACCTGTATAATTAGTCATCAGCTCATAATAAAACTTAATTTTTTCATTACATATTTCTCAACTCAACATGTATAAAGTTATATATGATTATTCTTAGAGTTATATGTTGTGTGGCACGTAAGTTTGTGAGAACATGTTTGATAAGAATGTCTTGGACATGTGTGTCTTGGCATGCATGAAGAAGGACTTGTGGGTGTGCACATGTGTGGTGAACAGTAAACCGTAGACTTTAGACGTATAATGGAACAGTAACAGTATTCCCTGTCACCCCTGTTTGGACCGCGAGATTCTCGCGGGCTCTGCTCCTCCGTGTTGTCATCCATCACCGATCTCTCTCTCGCTCTGTCCTCTCCCTCTACAGAACGGAGAGAGAGAGAGAGAGACACACACACACACACGCTCCTGCCTCCTGCTGTCTCATAAAGTAAGCCCAATAAAGCTGTAGACATCACCACAATGAAGCAGAAGCAAACACTGTGCAGAGGCCCCCTCGCCTCACTCCCAGCGTACCTTTGTAACTCGGCCACAGAGAGAGCGAGAGAAAGAGAGAGAGAAGGTTACCGCACTGACACAGAGCTGCCATTGATCAGCTCAGGCCTTTCGGTCCTCTGTTCAGGTTGGGCGTTACTGCCTCCACTACGGATCATGTGTCACACTGTTTTAGCATTTAGGTTTGTGCTTCTTAGCACTGATGCTTTACAGAAAAAGCTAAACTTGATCAGTTCTGTACATTTCTTGTTAATTCCCTGCAACTCTCTCTCTCTCTCTCTCTCTCTCTCGATCTTTTATTCCTTTCTGCAAGTCTTTGTGTTTATTATATGTTCTAAGCTCAGCTGTACAGTTGATCGGTTCTGTACATCTGTCGTTCCCTGCACCTCTCTCTCTCGGAGTAATTCTTTTATGCAACGCTTCGTGTCTATGTATTCCAAACTCAGGGATCATTCACCGAGATGACCATGTGACGAGCGGGCCATGAGTGGACCAATGTGCCGGAGCAAAGGGTTTGGTGGCAGTCATGTCATCATCAAAGTTGGATGGGTGGAAAGAAACCTTGGAGCTCAAAACATATGAAGCCCACACATTTGTCATGCTCGCCGTGATTCATCGAGTTCGAAGTTGGACCACAGCTAAGTTGGGACACAAAAAGACTCGATGATGAGGACTTCTATAGCCACCCCATAACTACTGTAGCTAGCTACTAGGATGACGCAGCTGCCGGCGGAGGGTGGATGCGGTTGGGGTACCCTGGCCCGGTCTTCTTCTCGTCGTCGTCGTTCTTGACGGCGACGTGCGGCGTCCATGTCTCTGCTCTCTCACACGGACACGGATGAAGCCATGCGTGCTACAGATAAACGTTCTTGGATTAGATCCAAGGAAGACGGGAGCAATTTACCTTGATCTTTCAGGTAGCCAAAGCAGCAACTTCAAAATGAGCAAGCAAGGATCCTCGAGCTCGCAGTCTGCCTTCTTCAGGTGGACGTGCGCGTCAGGTCGTCGCTGCATGACAAGGAACGAAGTCTTTCACAGAGTCGAGGGCTTGGCATGGCACATATCAGCGACCAAGCTTCTGTAGGTTAACCCCATCTTTTCTCTGCTGGATGTGCATGCATATATACGATGAGAATTATGTACCTTGCAGGGACACTAACGATGATTGAGATCCAAAGAGAAGCTGAGGAAGAACAAGATGAGTCATTTGATTCGAGCCTTGAAGAAACTACGTATCAGCAGAGTATGTGACATGCAATAAGATGGACAATAAATTCTACGTCTATGATGTGCTCAACGCCAGTAATTGCCGAGCCAAAACATCCATATCCTTCCCTTTTAATTCTCGAAAGCAAAGCAAAATCTTCCGTTGAAGTGTCTCTCTTCGTCACCTTTCTTGCCAAAATGGAGCGGAGTCGAACACAAATTTGCACTTTTGGGATGGTTTGATTACACACGATTAATGGATTCACCCTACACAAATCCAGCGATTATATTTGAAATTTAAGAACACTAACAACACTGGAGTTTTTTTTTTTTTTTCTAACATAAAAGAGTTTAATGATGCAGAAAGCAATGCAATATTCATTAAGCATTCATAGTAAGTAGAATGAATTTTTTAGTTCTATAAAAAAAATAAAGTTCAGGGACATAATTCCATCATCTACCACTGCAATGCAAGCACGAATCGTTCAAAGCATCAAGTTAGGTTTACAAACGAAACGATTCGAAGCACGGAGAGAAGAGCATTGAGATCAGGGTTCATGCATGTAACCCAAGCTACTGCCAAGCCACTGTGCCTGATACGGATCCGGTTCGACCTGGTTCGGCATCTGCAATGAACTGAAAGCCCAGACCGGGTGGTACGACGTCGAGGAGGAGGCGGCACCCACCGGAGGAACCCCGAACCCCATCATCGAAGGCGGCGGCTGCTGCTGCTGTTGCTGCTGCTGCTGCTGCTGCTGCAGCGCCATTCTCTGCCCAGTCAGTAGGATGTCCTGCATCCTGGCGTCGGCTCTGCCCTTGAGACGCTCGAAGGCGTCCTTGAGCTTCTCGAGTTGTTCCAGGCCGAGGTGGTCGATGTTGTTCCTGGCCCACTCGATCTCCTGAGACTTGACCACCCCCGCCAGCCGCTCCTGCAGCATCACCTTCCGAGCCTTGGCCGCCTCCAGCTGCTTGGAGATCTCCATGTACTGCTGGTTCAGCTGCTGCGTCAGGTGGTTTCCGCCCACGACGTGGGCGGAGCCGGCGTGGATCAAGCTGGCAGACAGGAACCGGTCGACCACCGGCTCCACCGCCGGGCTGCCGAACGAGTACGGATTCCCCGCCGGCGAGTACACCACCAGCGCCACGTCCGCCCCGCACAGCGTGGAGATATCGCTGGCCTTGGCGAAGATGCCGGCCTTCCTCTTGGAGAAGCACACGTGCCGGGCGTCCTCGTTCTGTATCTTCTTGATCTCGATCTTCCTGCGCCCTTGGCTGGTGACGCCTTTCTTCGCCATGACTACTTCGGACGACGAAGGAGGAACTCGGGGCGACGCCCGCGGCTTAAATAGGCATGGATTCCGTGACAAACCGGTGCATGACGCCGAGGGGGGGGGGGGGGGAGTGTTTTGGCAACTCCCCACCAACATCGTCGCAACGAGCAAATGTTTATGTCACTGCTTCCACGGATATGGTTGCCATCCCGAGATGCTGAGTTCAGTGTATGCTGGAGAATCGGGACGTACTCGCTACATCGGAATTGGGATGACGGTGGCTGTGTTCAGTGAACACTTGTAATTTGCTTGGTCTGCGTCAAAGCTTTCCGTTCCCCAATTAAAACAGCAGGTCTTAAACCATACGCCCTTCAACGGTCCATTGAACGAGAACACCGCACCTGCCTCCAATATGGGCCGCTTAATTTGGGCCACCGGCCCTTAATTGGGCCTCTGTTACTGTCGATTTCGGTCGTCTGATGTGTCGAGATGACGTGGTTGATGGGGACGCCTTGTGACGTTGGATAGGACGTGAGAATTCGGTCAGCAAATCTTTTACTGAGGTCATCACATTTATTCTACTAAGAGACAAGCTCACCTGACTGCATTAACCGATGCATATCATTTTGCCTGAGATGGAGATCCCATTCTAAGAACTTTGAGAGAGTGGTTAGATTCATAACAAAGCAGTAGTTTTCGCTCTAAAGTTTGATCCGACTTTGTCAAAGGCCCTTTAATTTGTTTACTACTAATGCAAATGTTTCTTGCAAGAATGTATGAAGGCATAAATTTATAATTCATTTCCTCTGTTGTCATGTGTTCCATCTGATTTAATATTTTCTGCATGAGTACATTGAGCACCACACCGCACGTATATATCATATATAGCATTCGGGCGTTGCTGCCTCCCTTCTTCTCAAGTCTCGAGGCCACAACTTGGTGAAGGGGAAGGAAGCACCACAAGGACAAGAGAGGCAAGCGGCATGGGGAGAGCACCCTGCTGTGACAAAGCCAACGTGAAGAAAGGCTCGTGGTCGCCCGAAGAGGACGCCAAGCTCAAATCCTACATCGATCAGCACGGCACCGGCGGCAACTGGATCGCCCTCCCCCACAAGATCGGTATACGCTGCACTCTCGTCTTCCACCTTCGGATCGAATCCTAGCGGTGTCACATTCACATGGTGTCTTGTGTTGCATGATTAGGCCTGAAGCGTTGCGGTAAGAGCTGTCGCCTCCGGTGGCTGAACTACCTTCGGCCTAACATCAGGCATGGAGGGTTCTCCGAGGAAGAAGACAACATCATATTCCGCCTCTATATAAGCATCGGTAGCAGGTGATCACTGGATAGATCTGCATGCATGTGTTCGTTTATGTATCCTCTGATGCTTTGCTCATGTGTTCTATCGTGTCGGTGGCCGGCGGCCGATAGGTGGTCTATCATCGCGTCACAGTTGCCCGGAAGGACAGACAACGACGTCAAGAACTACTGGAATACAAAGCTGAAGAAAAAGTTCTTTGGCAAGCAGCGAAAGGAGACTTCTGCCGCCGACCCAAAGCAAGAAACACTGGGAGATGGTCATGGAAATCGCGGCGCCACTGGATGGCCCCAGCAACCTGCTCTAACGTATCCGATCGATCACGTATGTCATGGCATCCGCCAGGGACAGGCATCCATGAGGAATGAGCATGGAGTGAGAGGAGATGCAAGTAATTCTCTTGCCATGCCATCAACAGTTGCCCAGCAGCAGATCTATGACGACGACCCCTTTAGCTTGGCATGGTCTTCGTTGCTGCAGAACTCAGGTGCTCAAGCTTTGCTATGTCCTACTAGCTTTTCGACCGAGCTCGACGAGATACTTGGATTCAACCTCATGAAGATGGAAGGGGCGGACCGTCGCCTGGTGGATGAGAGCGACGCAGCTACCAAGTCGGAGAACATGAACTGGAAGGAGGTGAGCCCTTTTCTGTACCCAAACATGTATGATGAAAGGTTGTGAGGGGGATGCGACAGTATCTGTCGGAAGATAGATTTACTGTACAAGAGTAAGGAGGTGTCGCCGTATTTGTGGAAAGAACCCTAATAAACTCGATCATTTTGGTCTGTGATATGCTGAATCCAAAACTCGGCTGCTTTGGCTGCCGAAAGGCTTTATTTGGTGATTGGCGAGAGAGAAATGGCAACACTCGTTGGGTGTTCTCCCCATGTGATGATGGGATTGGAATCCATGAGTGGTGTAAGAATCATACTGAGCCATCCATCATATTCACATTTCGAAGGATGGAAGCTTTTCCAACATGAGATGTTAACACCCTGCTGTAAAGAGCTTCATGGGAACCAGCTTGGAGGCATCATCATGTCGTACTATAAGATGAAACTATAGATAGTTCTTCAACGAGACTGTTCCGATGACTGATCACCGCAGATGGATGCTTGTGCTAATCGAGAATCTCCCCTTTCTTATGCCCTCGTGCAAAAGCGAAAAAGGAAAAGCGGACATTTGATCCTCTGAGCGCATTCATCTATAACTGCTGTTGAACTGCTGAAACACAACTCTTATCTGCTTATTTCTTGAACACCTAAAAGAGTAACACGCTTGTCGAGCACGATGAAGTGCTCATCAAGTGTAATTGCCGAAGAAGAAAAAGGTTAACACGAGGAATTTGTTCTCTGGAATCTGAACCTTACCACATCTCCGAAAACTGTATCAGGAGGAAGTGCTGCGATCTCCATTCTGCTACCGATCTAATTGCTGCAGTCTCATAAAGACTGCTAAAGCGAGATGGAAGCACCGAGCAAGGTGCTGAAACAAACAGGCCCATACAAAAACGCCAGAAGCGTGGCAACTTCTTCGATATCATGTGCAACCCAGCAAGCTATCCTTTCCCAAGGAATGCAAGACAAAACCCAAGAATCTACACTCATCCCCCGTCAAAGAAATATTTCCATGCAAATCTCAGTGTTGTTTATTCCATGACAAAGGCAGTCACCGAGACAAAAGCGTCCTCACTTTTGTGGCACCTCCTAATAATTAGCACCAGCCCAAGATAGTTTAATCCTTGCGTGTCTAAGTACAACTGCTGATGATTCTGCTTCCAAGAGGAAGCTGTTTGCCAGGCTCTGATTCTGTTGTCGAGGGAAGCATAAGGAGATCAAAGAGACACTAATCTAGGGGATGAAAGGACTGTTGAGATGGCCTGATTTCTTTAGATTGCGTTTAGATCGTTCTAATGATGTCGAGACAAACGCTGACGGAGAGAAGATGATGTTATCCAGCCATGGCTACATGAAAGCAGGAAGAGGGTGAGAGGGCAAGTAACATCGCCGACAAGGAAGAAGTAAGGGTTAAGGAAATGATTTAGCTTTACGTAAAAGAAGAGATTTTGATGAGACTTTGGGGATACCACGAGGTTCTCATGGCCGTGGGTTGATGATGATGATGATGCATGTATGTGCGGTAAGTTCACCGAGGTTTCTGCTCATCAAATATTTTCTTCTTTTAATGTCTCTCTTCTTCCTCGAGGCACATTCTTTCCACATGTTTTTTTTTTTTTTTTTTTTGGACAAAAGGATACATCGACCAGTATGTGAGAGGAACAAAGAGGGTTAACATATTATAATACTAATCTAAGTGTTTTATTCCGTCGTCACGGGATAATTAATCCAAATTATGATGAGATAATCTATCAATTAATAATTTTTTCACTTACCAACTATAGATTAAAAATGTTTAGATCCAAAATAAAATATAATCAGCTATGTGTAGGTATTATAATCTCTTCGGGTTAAAGGTTTTGTATCCTTCACCACATAAAATATAATTATTAAAAATATTTTTGTTCCTTAAAAATTTTAGTGCTGTTTGTTAACAGGTGTTACGGAAAAACGTTGTCGACGTCTTGGTCAGTCTAATATGGTTTCGACCCATATGTATAGAGCTGCTCAAGGCGCTTTTAATATCGAAACGTAAAGCTCCTAAGATGCCACCTGCTTTAAAATTATAGCTAGGAGAGGTGTCCAAAACCGATCTCTCTGATGCCAAGCTAATAAACTGAGCTATATAAGTATGGACACCAAGTGGTAAAAAAAATTGATCTTTCATACTTATTATGTTGAAAATAAGATTTTATACTTGATTATAAAGGGGTAGAATATTTCATAAGATATTTTGTGTGGAGACAACCTCTAATCAACTCCAACGATCTACTTCTTGACCTTTTATCTAAATGGATGATAAGAGGGAATAATCTATAACCATATATCTTAGACCCTTGTTGACGTTGGCTTAGACCCTTGTTCATGTGGGTAAACAAGTGAAGTGTGACCTCCGTCTTTTAGTTTTACCTCGGACATCATGTGAAGGCCATATGTCAGGATGACGATTAGCTGATGATGCTATTTCTATCAATAAATAAAAAAATTATTCTATAAAAGAACATTAATATTTTTTATGAATATTTTTATTCATAAAAATAAAAAAAATAGTTTATGCCACTCATTTTTTGTCCCATAGTTTGCTCAGCCATCCTTTTCTGCATTCCAAACAAAAGAAAATTGATACAAAATAACTTTGTTATATATATATATATATATATATATATATATATATATTTGGGCTACCCCTATGGTGCCCAACACTGTTGAAGCATTCTCTGGGGTACAGTCCCATTAAAGAAGGCCCAACATGGGGTTGTCCAAAGCATTAAATTGAGTAAATGCAGTCTGTGTCAATCTTAACTTGGAGAAGACAAATTGACACCAGCAGAAGCTTTCTTCTCCAGCTAAGAAGGGTCGACTTTTTGTCTCAAGATTGAAGCTCAGAAACATACTGAACTGGTCCTTGTCTTGTCATTAGAAGGTGGCATTGGAAGAACTCAAATCCTATGTCTAGCATCTACCCTCTTCAAAAAAATTGCATGAAGGAGGCAGATGTTCTGATGGAGCTAAGCTAATCTATGACCCATTTCACAGTTTGTTCAGTACCCTCAGATGTTTTCCAGAGGTTTTTTTTTTTGCTCATTTGAGATTGGGATGAATTCTTGTGTTCCCACCCTCACAGAGGATGAGATGTATCAGATGTCCAATGTTTTCAGAAAGTTGTTCTTTGAGATGTTTGCTTTATGATAAAAGGAAATATTGTCTTCATGCTTCAGCTGAAAGAATAGACAGGTTGTGAGCAATGACAAGATCCAGCATCACACACATCACAGTACCACCATCATATAAACCATGTAATTGATAGACTAAATGCTCGATCTATGACCTCACTGCAAGATGATTGGTAAGATTCATCAGCAATACAAATGAGCATTGATAGGGTCTTTTTTGGGGCTTGCCAGGTGGACGCGTTTCGCCTTTAAATGTGTCGGGCAAGCCTTTGCTGGTTCGGGCCCGTGTGCGCTAGTTCGCCCACTTCGCAATTTCTTCGGCACGGAGCGGAGCTGGTTGGGATGAGTGGTGATTCCGGGGTCGGCTCGAGAGTTCTGCTGCTGGAGTGGCGGAGCCTTGTTGGAGAAGAGGTCGTCCTGCTGGGGTCGGCCGCTGGTTCCTGCAAGGAGGTCGGGTCGGGTAAGTTCCCGACGTGACCCCTCCGACGATCAAGTCAGTTTTGTGGACTTTTTGCGATCCCCCTGCCCTGTGGAGGTGCAGGAGCTTTTATAGTGGGTGCTGTGGGTTGTTCGTACCTGACGACCTTACCGCATTCATGACTCACCATGTTGCCGCGCCTCACGCCTTGCCTCCGTACTGGTGGGGAAGCGTGCGCCTGCAGGTAGGGGTTGCCGACCTTACCTGTGCCAGGTCGGTGGTACGGCACCTGGTACCCTTCGTACATCCGGTTGACCGGTCACGTCGGTTTGGCCACGTCAGTGGCTTAGCTGTCCGAAGGTGTGATGACTTGGCAGCCAGGTCGGATTTTGCCCTATCATTCTTCCCCCCCCCAGGCAGACCCTCTCGAGGCGCCTGTTTGGGGTGCCGAAGATGAGGTCTTGCGTGTGATCGCTGTTTGGGGTAGCCTTAAATTAGTCCTGAGCGTGGGCCCGAATTGATCCGACCGAGCATGAGCTCGGGAATGTAGCGTTGCGTGAGTGGATCCGACCGAGCGTGAGCTCGGGAATATGGCGCGGGAGGCCTCATCCGACCGCGCGCGAACTCGGGAGTGTAGTACAGCAAGAGTAGATCCGACCGAGCCTAAGCTCGGGAATGTAGTGCAGGAAGCTGAATCCGACCGAGCCTGAGCTCGGGAGTACAGCGCAGCAAGAGTAGATCCGACCGAGCCTAAGCTCGGGAATGTGGCGCAGGAAGCCAAATCCGACCGAGCCTGAGCTCGGGAATGTGGTACAGCAAGAGTAGATCCGACCGAGCCTATGCTCGGGAATGTAGTGCAGGAAGCTGAATCCGACCGAGCCTGAGCTCGGGAATGCCTGGAGGTTTGGCCGAGAAAATGACCTCGGGCACAAATCCGGAGATCTGGCCGGGAGAGTGAACTCGGGCGCAAATCCGGAGATCTGGCCGAGAGAGTGAACTCGGGCGCAAATCCGGAGATTTGGCCGAGAGAGTGAACTCGGGCGCAAATCCGGAGATTTGGCCGAGAGGGTGAACTCGGGCGCAAATCCGGAGATTTGGCCGAGAGGGTGAACTCGGGCGCAAATCCGGAGATTTGGCCGAGAGGGTGAACTCGGGCGCAAATCCGGAGATTTGGCCGAGAGGGTGAACTCGGGAGCAAATCCGGAGATTTGGCCGAGAGGGTGAACTCGGGCGCAAATCCGGAGATTTGGCCGAGAGGGTGAACTCGGGCGTAAATCCGGAGATTTGGCCGAGAGGGTGAACTCGGGCGCAAATCCGGAGATTTGGCCGAGAGGGTGAACTCGGGCGCAAATCCGGAGATTTGGCCGAGGGGGTGAACTCGGGAGCAAATCCGGAGATTTGGCCGAGAGGGTGAACTCGGGCGCAAATCCGGAGATTTGGCCGAGAGGGTGAACTCGGGCGCAAATCCGGGGACTTGGCCGAGAGGGTGAACTCGGGCGCAAATCCGGAGATTTGGCCGAGAGGGTGAACTCGGGCGCAAATCCGGAGATTTGGCCGAGAGGGTGAACTCGGGCGCAAATCCGGAGATTTGGCCGAGGGATTTTTTTTTTTTTTTTTTTTTTTTTTTGGCGCGCATAAATATATATATATATATATATATATATATATATATATATATATATATATATTTCCTAGGGTTTCGGTCGCAATCATGGCGCATTCAATGCGCTGAGTGTTTCCTCGGCGCGGCGGCGTTTTCTCTTACCTCGGGAATCTGAAACGGCACGCCTGGGCGCTATAAATTGGTTGGGGGGTTGCGCAGAGACCTCACTTGATCTTTTTGCTTTCTCGCTGCCTCTGCCTCGGACCACCCTAGTAGTCCCCGCTTTTTCAGCTCGGCAGCCCCCTTCTAAACAGGTCGCGATGACCTCGTCGGACTCCTCCACTAGTGTCAGAGTCGCTTCTCCCTCGGAGTCGGGGGAGTCGAGTCGTAGTGGTCCTGGGGCTAGTTCCTCGGGAGCATCTTCTGGGCCCCCGTCGCCTGTCGACGCGCGGGTTCAGAGGGACTTGGAGGTCATGATGTCACATCATGACCTCGACTCGGCAGTGACCGAGGGGTCACTTGCCGCAATCAGGGCACGGTACAGCATCCCGGCTGAATACGGGCTGTATGTTCCGGAGCCGGGGCAGCGTCCTTACAGTTTGGACGTCCCCGACATGTGCATCTCGGTAGATGCCCTGGAAGCCGGCCTTCGGTTTCCTTTGCACCCTCTGATCGAGGAGTGCCTGAAGCGGTGGAGAGTTTCTCCGAGTCAGGTAGCGCCCAACTCGTGGCGTTACCTAGTGGTTTTTTTAGGTGAGTGCCGAGGAGCGGGAATTATCCCGACCCGGGACTTGTTCATGGCGTGCTTTCGCCTGTGCAAGAGTCGGGGAGGTTACTACCTCACCGCTCGTGTGGGTTTTAGGGTTGCCGGGGCGCCTTCCAGCAACAATGGCTGGAAGTCCCGCTACCTTTATGTCAGTGGTCTGGGTTGGGGATTCGGGTTTAGCTGGTCGGCTCATCCGATTGGCAATGCCCCCCCTTATTTGTCCGAGGAGGAGGCCGTCCTGGTCGGTCGACTGAAGGGGATTCTTTCCTCTTCTTGTGCGATTAAGGAAATGACCGAGCTTTGGCTCGTTGAGGCGGGTTTGAGTCCGGCCTCTAAGGGTACTAGCTTTTATTTTGTTCAAGCCTTGCTAATCTTTTACTGACCTGTAAGTTGTGACGCAGATCGGATGGACCTCGGAGATCTCCGTGGGATGCCGAGGGTAGCTGGGGGACGGGTCCCGCCGAGCCGCCCCTCTGCTCAGGAGGCCCGCGCCTCCCCAGCTCGGGAGGCTCCAAGGGTGTCGGCGAAGAGACCGGTTCCCCCTCCGACTGGACGTGCTGATGTGACGGGGGAACCTGCTAAGAGGACAAAGGTGCTGTCGAGGAAGCACAAGTCCCTGGCGGGCGAAGGAGGCTCCCGACATCGCTCCAAGGGAAAAGAGCCCGCCGCGTCGCCTGCGAGACCGGAAGCGCCCGCCGAGTCTGAGGAGGGGGCCGCTTCCCCGGTCCATGAGCGCCCGAGGTCCATGAAGGACCTCTTCAGGACGAAGGTCTGCAAGGGAGACCAGGGCTACTATGCCCTGATGATGTCTGACCTGGGGCTCCAAGACCCCGAGAAGGAGCTGCAGGCTCGGTGGGCGGGACTCAGGAACTCGACGAAGGTGTGGCACACTTCGTCCGCCGCCGAAGAATATGAAAGGGGGATTCTCCATCCCCAATTGGCACGGGAGCTGTACACGCTCCCGTCGGAGGTCTTGATGGCCCGAGCTACTAAAGAGCTCGTCCTGGTAAGCCGGCCGACTTATGAATTTCCTTCCCATTCTCCCTCACTTTCTCTTTTTTTTTTTACAAAGTCCTTCTGTGCAGAGTCAGCACCTTCAAATGGCGTTGGTCGACCGGGTCCATGATGCTGGTCGACTGATCACTTTCATGGACCACCGGGTCAAGCAGCAACAGGAGGAGCTCGACGTCCTGAAGTCGAAGGGCGGGCCCGAGGCAGTTGCTGAGGCCGAGGAGCGGGCGTCGAGGCTGCAGGAGGAGCTCGAAAAGCTCAAGGCCGAAAAAGCAGAGGAGCTCCTCAGGCATGAGGCCTCGGAAAAAGAGCTGAGGGGTCATCTGGGTGACTCCCATCACCTGCTGAAGGAGGCCCGGGCCCGGGCCAGGAGGATGGACGACGAGCTGCTCCAATCGGTGAAGGACTTGGAGCAAGCTCGAGCTGAGCTGCCCAAAATTGCCGTCGCTGAATACAAGGAGTCCCTCGGTTTTAAAGAAGGTTTAAAGTGGATGGGACGGGTCACCTACGAGTACGGATATCGGGTGGCGCGAGCTCGTTTTCGTGCCCGCCACCCCGACGCCGACGTCGAAGAGGATCCGTTCACGATTTACCCCGAGGACGACTCAGTACCAATGGAGCGTCGGCAAGATTTTGACGACTCGGTGCCTCCCGAGTCTTAGTTTTGTTTCTTCTAGGAACTTGTAACTCGGGTCAGGTAGCCCTTAGATCGGCCCTGACCAATTTTGTTCTTTTTCTTTTTTTGAAGCTTGTAACCCGGGTCGGCCCCGACCTCCTTTGTACTTTTTCCAAGGGTTAATACAAGTCGGGTCATTTTGGTGCCACCATTGCATTCCAATTTGGTACGAGTTGCGACACATGGTTACACGTAGAACTTTCGCAGGTTCGTGATATGCCAGGTTCTTGGTAGTACTCGACCTTCCATGGTTGCCAGTGTATAAGTCCCGTCTCGGATAGTGTCTATAACTCGGTAGGGACCCTCCCAGTTCGGGGCCAGCTTGCCGCGGGATCTAGTCGGATCATTGACCTCGGTCTTGCGGAGCACCAAGTCGCCCGGGCCGACACGCTTTGGGCGCACTTGTTGGTTGTAGGTTTTCGCGACAGCCCTCCGGTAGGCCAGCGCTCGGAGATGAGCATCGGCCCGCTTTTCCTCCAATAGGTCGAGATTTTTACGGAGTTGCTGATCAGACTCCTCCCGATTTTGACTTTGAGTGCGAAGGGTTGGGAAGACCACCTCGGGAGGCAGCACGGCCTCAGACCCGAATGCCAAGCTATAAGGCGATTCGCCCGTCGGGGTCTTAGGGGTCGTTCTCAACGCCCATAGGACACTTGGGATTTCATCCACCCAGGAAGTCGTGGCGTTGGAGACCCTCTTCTTTAATCCTTCAAGGATGGCTCGGTTTGTTACTTCGGCCAGACCGTTAGCCTGGGGATGAGCCACCGAGCTGAACTTCAGTTGGATGCGATAGCTCTGGCAGAACGCCTTGAACTTGGCGTTGTTGAATTGCGTGCCATTGTCGGTGATGATCGCCTTAGGGAGGCCGAACCTGGTTATGATGTTCTTCCACACGAACCCTTCGACTTGCTTCTCGGTGATGGAAGCCAGCGGCTCGGCTTCGAGCCACTTGGTGAAATAATCGACGCCGACTATCAGGAACCTTCTCTGTCCCGAGGCTGGGGGGAAGGGACCGAGGAGGTCCATTCCCCATTGGGCGAAGGGCCAGGCGCAGTCGGCGGTCGAGAGCGGCACCATCGGTCTATGTTGGAATCGGGCGTGCTTTTGGCATGGCTCGCAATTTCGAACATATGCTTGAGCATCCTTTCGTAGTGTAGGCCAATAGTATCCTTGCCTTAGGACCATGTGCGCCAGGGTGCGAGCGCCGACATGGTCTCCACATATACCTTCATGGATCTCGGCTAAGGTGGTCTGTGCTTCGGTCGGGTTCAGACAACGAAGCAGAGGTCGGCTGAAACCTCGTCGGTAGAGGCGGCCATCAATGATGCAGTACCATGATTCTGCCCTTCTGACTCTTCGGGCGGCCGCCTTATCCTCAGGTAAGACTCCCGCTTGTTTGAAGCGGAGGATTTCGTTGGTCCAGCCTCCATCTTCTTGGTCGACGGTCATGAGGGTCGGGCCAATGGATGGCCCGACGGTCCTAACCGTTGGCCCGGTTGGTGTGTCGGTTGCGCGGGAGGAGGCCAATTTGGCCAAGGCATCTGCCTGCGTGTTCTCGTTGCGGGGCACCTTGGTGATGATGAACTTTTGAAATCGCGCCGCTGCCAGCCGTACCTCGGCGAGGTATTTGATCATTGCCGCTTCCCGCGTTTCGAACGTGCCATTAACTTGGCCAGCGACAAGTTGGGAGTCGGTGAATACCTCTAAATCTTCTGCCCCTAGGTCGGCTGCGACCTTGAGGCCGAACAGGAGCGCTTCATACTCGGCTTCGTTATTTGTGGCTCTGAACCCCAGTCGCAAGGCATGTTCGTAAGTGTGACCGGAGGGGTCTTTGAACACCAGGCCGACCCCTCCTCTCTCCGAATTTGCTGACCCGTCGATGTGTAAGGTCCACCCGGGGGTCGGGCTTTGGGGGACTGATGGCTGCATGAGCTCCGACAGGAAGTCCGCGAGCACTTGGCCTTTAATTGCCTTTCTTGGCTCATATTCGATATCGAACTCCCCCAACTCTACCGACCATTTCAGCATCCGACCTGCAACATCAAATTTGGAGAGGATCTGTCGCAGGGGTTGGTCGGTTATCACCTTAATGGGGTGTGTCTGGAAATATGGCCTCAGTTTTCTGGAGGCCAGAATAAGCGCCAAGGCTATCCTTTCTATAAGGGGGTATCGAAGCTCAGGTCCTGCCAAGACGTGGCTGGTGTAGTAGATCGGCCTTTCCCCGGTTTTGTCCAGTGTTACCAGGACCGAGCTAACAGCCAGGTCGGTCGCGGCGAGGTACAGGCCGAGCGACTCGTTATCCTTCACCGAGGCCAGCTGCGGCAGGTTCCCGAGATGACTTTTTAGCTGGCGGAAGGCTTCCTCACACTCGGGAGTCCATTTGAAGTCTTTTGCCGACTTCAATGCGCGAAGAAAGACTGAGCTCTTATCTCCGGCCCGAGAAATGAAGCGGCTCAGGGCCGCTATCCTTCCCGCTAGTCGCTGTACCTCCTTTACAGTCTTGGGTGACTGCATCTCCTGTATGGCCTTTATTTTGTCAGGGTTGGCATCGATTCCTCGCTGGTGCACTATGAAGCCGAGGAACTTCCCGGCAGTGATGCCGAAAGTACACTTTATTGGGTTGAGGCGCATCCTGTATTTTCTCAATGTGCGAAATGTTTCCTCCAGGTCGGAGAGATGGGTCTCGGCATGTCGGCTTTTGACTATCATGTCGTCGACATATATTTCCATGTTCCTGCCGACTTGGTCCTTGAACATTCGGTTGACGAGGCGCTGATAGGTCGCACCGGCGTTCTTCAATCCGAACGGCATCACCTTGTAGCAATATGTGCCATTGTGCGTGATAAATGCCGTGTTTCTTTTGTCTCTCGGGGCCATTTGGATCTGGTTGTATCCCGAGAAGGCATCCATAAAAGAGAACAGCTGATGCCCGGACGTGGCGTCCACAAGTTGGTTAATGCGAGGGAGCGGGTAGCAGTCCTTCGGGCAAGCCCGATTGAGATCAGTGTAATCAACACACATCCGCCAATTTCCATTCGCCTTTTTAACAAGTACAACATTGGACAGCCAGGTCGGGTACTTTACTTCCTCGACGAGCTGTGCGTCCAACAGGCGGGTGACCTCGTCTTCTATGGCCTTCTGGCGATCCGGGGTGAATTTTCGCGGGCGTTGCTTTACTGGTCGGGCGTCGGGGGAGATGTTTAGGTAGTGTTGGGCAACCTCCGGGTCGACCCCTGGCATGTCGTTCGGGGTCCATGCGAAGACGTCGTCGTTCTTCCTCAGGAAATCTATCAGCTGGATTTGCTGATCCTCCGTTAACTCCGCCCCGACCTTTACTAGTTTGCCCATGCGACTCGGGTCCAGTGGTAGCTCGAGAATTCTCTCCGCGGAGTGGGCGTCTCGGGCGTCTTTCACTGGGTCCGGAGTCGTGGCATTGATCGGTCCGGTTCTTGGCTTTTTGCACAGCGTTGTCGCCGCCAGATAACATTGTCTGGATTCTTTCGGGTCGCTCCTGACCTCGCCGACCCCGGCTCGAGTTGGAAACTTCAGGACCCGGTGGTACGTTGAGACGACCGCCCTTAGCCGATTTAGGGTCGGGCGCCCGATGATGGCGTTGTAGGCGGATGGGAGCCTGACCACCATGAATGGTACTATCAGGGTCTTTGACCTCGGCTCTCCCCCGAGCGTGACAGGGATCGTAGTCGTCCCCATGGGGGAAATGGAGTCCCCAGTGAACCCTGTCAAGGTAGATGTCAGGGGGGTGAGGTCCAGGTCGGTCAGTCCCAACTGTTGGAAGGCATTGAAATATAAAATGTCGGCCGAACTTCCCGTGTCGATCATAACCCGCTTGACGTAGGCATTTGCCATGCGGACTGAGATCACTAGCGCGTCGTCGTGAGATGCATGCTCCTCGTCCTGCGATCTGAACGCGACGTCGAGCTCTTCATGGTGCATCGGCCTTTTCCCGACCTTGGATCGCGCATAAGCTTTGCGTGCCGACGAGCTGTTGCCGCCTGAGGCTGGGCCGCCGAAGATGACGTCGATCTGTTTTTCGACCGGGCCCTGTGGTCGGGGGGACGGGTCTCGGGGTGGCCGGCCGTCCGAGAGAGGTGGCTGTTCTCGGGCGTATCGCCGCAAATGACCGCGCTTGATGAGGTCCTCGATCTGGTACTGGAGGTCGCGACATTCCTCGGTGTCGTGACCATACTCCCGATGGAACCGGCAGTACCTCCTCTTGTCACGCCGCTCAGGATGCGACTTCATTGGGCTTGGTGTTTTCAAGAGTCCCTTCTCCCGTATTTGGAGGAAGATCTCGGTTCGGGTCGAGTTGAGGGGGATTGGAGGAGGTCTGGCTGGTAACAGGCCCGACCTATCCTCTCTTTTCCTGAGAGGCGGGGTTGGATGCCCCCGAGACTGCTCGCCCCGTGGGCGTTTCGCCTCGTCCCGCTTGCCGGCTATCAGAGTCTCGGCCGCCACGTACTGATGTGCCCGCTGCAACATCTCGGGCAGAGTTGTTGGTGGCCGCTCGATCAGCGACCAGAAGAACCTAGAGGGCCTCAGTCCCGTCAGAAACACCTGGATGGCCAGCGACGGATGGAGGTCCGGAACGCCCTGTACTTGTGAGGTGAATCTTCTCACGAATTGGGAGAGGGGTTCATCGCTCCCTTGGGCCATCCCGAGGAGTGAGGCTGTGGTGGGCCTTGGGCGCGCGCTTGCCAAGAAATTGGACTCGAATTCTCTTGCCAATACATCAAATGATGGTACTGAGGCGGGTTTTAGCCGGGCATACCAGTTTCTGGCCGATCCTCGGAGGGTGGTCGGGAAGGCTCGACACATCAGTGCCTCTGAAGTGTCATACAGGGCCATCTGGGCGCAGAACGTAGCAATATGCTCCTTTGGGTCTCCGCTGCCGTCATAGGGTTCGAGGGCAGGTAGCCTGAATGTGGGCGGCAGGGGCTTTGAGTGTATCTCAGGGGTAAAGGGGGAGCCCCCTTTTGGGCCCTCCCCAGCTTCGTCTTTCGACCTGAGGACTTCTCTCTGAACCTCGTCGAGTCGTCGATGGACTCGACGAACCTGTTCCCTCAAGGAGTCGGTGGAATCAGTTGATAGGACGTCGAGATCAGGTTCAGTCGGCGTCGGGTTGCAAGAGCGGCTTTGTGATCGGCTTGGTACTGACGTCGGCGAAGCCGGGATCCGAGGTGGAGGGGCCTCGGTGATACGTGGCGGTGGCGCCTCGGCGGCGGGTGGGATTCCCCGACTTGGGGCCGTCGGAGACTCCGCCCGCGGAGGCGATGACTGGTGTGCTGCCGACTGCACCAGTTGCGGTAGATACGGGATTATGGTCTGCACCATGCCCGCGAGCGCCTGGACTTGACTGGTGAGGCCGAGGAAGGCCTCGGCGGTGACCATGGGGAGTGCAGGATTGGATGCGGGTGACGGGAACCCGGGGTCAGTCATCATTCTCCAAAAGCGATTGGGAGTCGGCATAGCAGCCGGGACTTCCTCGGTCAACCGAGGGTGATCGGGTTCCGTTCGGCGCTCTGGTGCCGAGTCAGCGAGTGAGCGTTCCGGCGACATGGGCCCTCCTTTTAGCGCCAAAATGATAGGGTCTTTTTTGGGGCTTGCCAGGTGGACGCGTTTCGCCTTTAAATGTGTCGGGCAAGCCTTTGCTGGTTCGGGCCCGTGTGCGCTAGTTCGCCCACTTCGTAATTTCTTCGGCACGGAGCGGAGCTGGTTGGGATGAGTGGTGATTCCGGGGTCGGCTCGAGAGTTCTGCTGCTGGAGTGGCGGAGCCTTGTTGGAGAAGAGGTCGTCCTGCTGGGGTCGGCCGCTGGTTCCTGCAAGGAGGTCGGGTCGGGTAAGTTCCCGACGTGACCCCTCCGACGATCAAGTCAGTTTTGTGGACTTTTTGCGATCCCCCTGCCCTGTGGAGGTGCAGGAGCTTTTATAGTGAGTGCTGTGGGTTGTTCGTACCTGACGACCTTACCGCATTCATGACTCACCATGTTGCCGCGCCTCACGCCTTGCCTCCGTACTGGTGGGGAAGCGTGCGCCTGCAGGTAGGGGTTGCCGACCTTACCTGTGCCAGGTCGGTGGTACGGCACCTGGTACCCTTCGTACATCCGGTTGACCGATCACGTCGGTTTGGCCACGTCAGTGGCTTAGCTGTCCGAAGGTGTGATGACTTGGCAGCCAGGTCGGATTTTGCCCTATCAAGCATGGTACAGTAGTCTCCTTGGAGATCAAGCGAACATGCTATTGGAGAATCTTGAGACAACTCTTCTCCTGATAGATTTATAGATCCAGACTGGCTATCTTTGGTGTTTTATGCTCACTACAGATCTGGAGAGCATGATAATTTTGTTGGATTCAGTGTGCAGAAAGCAATATGGTGTCTCTCTCATCTAGAGTCACCAGCCATCCCCATTATTAATGTGTTGGCAACTGGTGTGAGTACCAACAGTATCTTGAGAAAGATATTACAACTTGTGACAAAGGCATCAGTTGATATATGAGTAAATGTGACACCATTACAACAAAAGCCTTCTATCTTTGCTTAGCTCTCTGAATTAGGCATGTGTTGTTTTGGAACCTCAATGATTACCTAATAGGTTAATGAGATGGCTGGAATCACTTCAGCTGTTACTTTTTTTGCTCATCATGTAAACAATATGATACTATGAATGTACTGATTCAATCTCAGCATTCTCTTGAGGTGTAAATTGTAGTTCATCATTAACATATTCTATATACCAAAAAAAAAAGAAAGCTTTAGTGCCTTAATTACTCTTCTAATGAAAAGGCGGAGTTGGCCTTAACCTCCATTCGATTCGAATTGAAATCTAATCAATCAAAAATCAAAACTAGAACTGATTGACTGTTCTATGTTTTGAATCGAACCAAACCAGAACTAGCTTCCAACGATTCAATTTTTGATATAATAAATATTGACGGTTCTATGTCAGCTCGAGTATCACATCGGCCCGACCTGTTAGCCCAGCTACGCTAGCCCGACAACCATATATGTCTACACTCCGGGGCCCTCGAGCCACCTCGGCAATCGCGGGTGGTGCCTTACGTAGCACTGTTGACTCGGTACTTGATCATATTAATAGTTTATAGTCTTTCCAAACGAGGACCCAAGAATTGGCGAAGGTAGCGACATGCCCAAAGTCGTACGCGCAGGTCGATCGAAAGCGCTGCTCCCATTAATCCTCTTGGTACGACCTCTGTCCACCCCTGTAAGTATAAATACCCCTCACTGTAGCTCACAATAGAGGTATTGGGAAACTCTCAACTATTTCAACTCTCTCAGCACCTTGGCTTTTAATTTCCACACATCTAGAACTAACTTAAGCATCAAAGGGACCATGTCGGACACACACCATCCTGACGGAGGTCTTATTAAAAGACTCGACCGAGTACCCGAGCAAGTCCTGTGGATCGCCTGATTGGAGGAGTTGTAGTCGAGTGACGCTCTACATCCCGACCGAGCCGCCCCAAATTCTCTTATTTTACTCAGACGATCCTACGGACGTGGGCTGAATCGTGTCATATTGACTCTTCGTACATGACACAAAATCCAATAAAAATTTAAATTCTTCCAAATTGAAAGAAAAAAATAATAAAAATATTAAATATTAAATAAAAAAGATGTATCTGATTTGATATAGTAACTAAACTATCGTTCCTAAATTGGAACCGCTTGAAACTGATCGACTGATTTTGAAATCAGGGTCAGGATGGAGTTGAGTTTGGAGATCAATTTATTTGTTGAACTTGTTGGCTTTTTGAGTGTTAGGAAGGCCGCCATAAGATCTTAGCATTTCGGACTGTTTTGGTTGCATAGAGTGTTGGGGAAGGAGGGCAAGGAAACGATAAAACAGAATACTACGATCCAATTAACGAAAACGCTTTCAATCAAGAAAACGACGTAGTATTAAACAGGAGGTAAAAGAACAAGAACACTTACAAGATTATCTCCAAATGCACACAATCTCTTCTATTCACACACTCTCTGCCTCTTACTTCATTCTCTAAGGTCCTATTTATAGGACATAATAATAACTACCTCGCACCACTTTCTTCATCCCACTATCTCACCCATGATTAATAACTACCCCCTACTAACTCTTAAACTACCTCCACAACTCCTAAACATGAGCCACTACTTCTAAACATGTTAACTACCTATGTAACTACCATGAATCAATTCTCAACACTCCCCCTTGATTCATAGTTACATACACCAATTTGAGACATAAAATAAATATGCTTCTTAACGGGAAGCGACTTGGTGAGAATGTCTGCAACTTGTTCATCCGTGCCACAGTACTTCATTGTTATAGCTCCATCTGCTACAAGATCTCGGATGAAATGATAGCGTATCTCTATATGCTTCGTTCTTCCATGAAATGTGGGATTTTTTGCCAGTGCAATTGTAGATTTGTTGTCACAAAATATTTCGGTTGCATCTATTTGTTTTTTATGAAGATCTTCAAGAAGTCTTCTAAGCCATATAGCTTGACATGCTGCTGATGTTGCAGCTACATACTCTGATTCCGATGTCGACAATGCAGTTGTTGCTTGCTTCTTTGAACTCCATGATATAGCTCATGATCCAAGGCTAAAAATATTGCCTGAAGTACTTTTTCTATCATCCAAATCTCCTGCCCAATCACTATCAGTAAAACCAAATAATTTATATTTAAAATTATGAGAATACCATATTCCATAATTTGTAGTTCCAGCAATATAACGTAGAATTCTTTTAACAGCTCCGAGATGATGTTTACTTGGGTTTTGCATGAACCTAGATACTACACCAACAAAGAATGTAATATCTGGACGAGTATGAGTTAGATAGATCAAACCTCTAACTAAACTTCTGTAGTATCTTGCATTTGTCAAACCTGTACTATCTTCAAGTTTCAATTTCTCATTTACATTCATGGGTGTAGCTGCAGCTTTGCATTTAATCATATTAGATTTTTTTAGCAGATCCATTGCATACTTTCTTTGTGAAATAAAAATTTCATCTGATCCTTGCTTCACCTCCAACCCAAGAAAATAGTGCAATAAACCTAGATCTGACATTTCAAACTTATTCATCATGCATTTTTTAAATTCTGCCACAACAGAGTCAGATGAACCCATATATATAATATCATCAACATAAAGGCAAACCATAAGAATACTATGTTCACCTTCCTTCTTTAGATAAAGGGTAGGTTCATTATCACTCCTTTTAAATCCATTTTGATGAAAATAACAATCAATTTTACTGTACCATGCTCTTGGAGCTTGTTTAAGCCCATAAAGTGATTTCTTTAGCTTATATACATTTTCTTCATGTCCTTTAACCAAAAAACCTTCAGGTTGAGTAACAAAAACCTCTTCTTGTAAATCTCCATTTAAAAACGCAGATTTCACATCAAATTGATAAACAGGCCAACTCAAATAAGCAGCTAAAGCCAAAAATATTCTCACGGTTTCGAATCTAGCAACTGGAGAAAAAGTATCATCAAAGTCAATACCTTGTTGCTGCGAATATCCTTCTGCTACAAGCCGAGCCTTATGCTTCTGGATACTTCCATCTGCATTATACTTTGTTTTGTACACCCATTTTAAACCAATAGCTTTCTTTTCTTTTGGTAGATCCATTAGCTCCCATGTTTCATTCTTCTCAATTGACTTGATTTCCTCCTTCATTGCTTTTTGTCATTCCTCTTTTTCAACTGCTTCCTCAAAACTTATAGGATCTGAAATAAATAAAGCAAATGTTGAATCATAAATCTCTGTTAGTGATCTAAACCTTCCTGGAGGGGTTTCATCTGAGGAATCATTTACTGAATTTGAACTGCTACTGGGTGAGGTTGACGTTGATCTTGTTGGAGCAGGATCTATCACTTGATTTGGTGGAGTAACTAGTTCTGCTGGAACACGAATTTGTGTATCACCTTCATTAATCTCCCAATTCCAACTTGCCCTTTCATCAAATACAACATTTCTGTTAATAATAACTTTGTCATTTACAGGATTATATAATCGATATGCTTTGGATTGTGCAGAGTATCCAATTAAGATGCATTTTTCTGATTTTTCATCAAGCTTATGATGATTTTATGAATTTACCAAAGCATAAGCAATACAACCGAAAATTCTTAGATGGCTTACAGTTGGCTTTATACCATACCAAGCTTCAAAAGGAGTTCGATTCATAACAGCCTTTGTCGGTGAAATATTCAACAAATAAACTGCTGTTGCAACTACTTCTGCCCAAAACTGATTCGGAAGATGCTTTCCTTTAAGCAAACTTCTTGTCATTTCGATAACAGTTCGATTCTTACGTTCAGCTACACTATTTTGCTCCGGTGTATATGGTGCTGTCAATTCCCTGCGAATACCATTTTCTTCACAAAAGGAATTAAACTCATTAGACATAAATTCACCACTTCTATCTATCCGAAGTGTCTTTATGCATTTACCACTTTGCCTTTCTACAAGTGCCTTGAATTTTCGAAAGTTATCAAATGCTTCAGATTTCAATTCCAGAAAATATACCCAACTCATGCGGCTATAATCATCAGTAAATAACAGAAAATATCGACTTCCCCCAAATGATTTTGTATTCATAGGTCCACATAAGTCAGCATGAATTAATTCAAGACAATTAGATGCTCTCCATGCTTTTCCAACAGGAAATGATTTTTTACTTTGTTTGCCATAAATACATCATTCACATACATCAAGTGTATTAATTTTAGGCAATCCATAAACCATTTCTTTTTTATTTAACAACCTTAAACCTTTAATGTTAAGGTGTTCATATCTCAAATGCCATAAATTTGTCTCATTCTTTTGATTTGCAACAAAAGCATGTTTCTCAATATTTGAAACATCAATTGGAAACATCTTATTTTGCGTCATGCAAACATTTGCTATAATCAAACAGATTTCTTATCTTTAATAGTGCATTAACCATCATCAAATATAACTGAATATCCAATATCTATCAATTGTCCAACACTCAACAAGTTATGTGATAAGCTAGGAACATAGAAAATATTATAAATGTGTTTTACCTTCCCTTGATTTGTCTTCACCTCAATTGTTCATTTTCCTTCTACTTGGATTTGTTTGTTATCTCCAAGTTTAACTTTCAACTTGTGAGTTTCATCAATATCTCTAAATATTGATCTTATGCCTGACATATGATTAGAACATCCACTATCCAAAAACCAAATGTCATTTGAGATATTATTAACTTGTGAATGAGTCATAAACAACTTACTATTGTCTTCATTTTCTTCCACATAGCTTGCTTGCTTTTCTCTTTTTCAGCAATCTGCCTTCATATGACCAAACTTCTTACAATAGTGACATTGAATTTCACTCTTATAGTTTTTCTGATCATAGTTTGATTGTCTTTCATCATGCCTATCAAAGTGTCCTCTTCCTCTTCCTCTTCCTCTTCCATTTCCTCTACCACGAAATCCTCCTCTGCCACGTCCTCTTCCTGTTGCTTTTTTGTCTTCTTTTGAAGTAGAAGACTCCCCCTTAACCTGAAATATTTTTTCTTCACTTGTTTCAAGTGACCTGTTCAACCTTGCTTCATGTGCTTGCAAGGAACCCATTAGTTCATCAAATGAATAAGTAGATAAGTCATTTGACTCTTCAATTGCCGCAACAACATGATCAAATTTTGGAGTTAAACTTCTCAAAACTTTTACAACAATTATTTGATCATGTAGATGTTCACCATAGGATTTCATTTGACTAACAATTTCAGTCACTCGAGAAAGAAAATCTTGCACTGATTCATTGCTTTTCATAAACAAAATTTTAAACTCACGGCGAAGGGTTTGAAGTTTTACCATGATCACCCTCGATGAGCCTTGAAATTCATTTTGAAGTATCAGCCAAGCTTGTCTTGAGGTTGTCGTTGCTGCAATTCTTGAGAAGATTGTCTCATGCACAGCTTGTTGAATGAAGAACAATGCCTTTGAGTCCTTCTTTCTATTCTCCCTCAGCCTGGTTTCTTCATCTGGATCTGCATATTCATTCTCTATCAAGTCCCAAAGATCCTGAGACTTGAATATAGTCTTCATCTTGATACTCCAAAATTCATAGGATTTGCCCGAGAAGATGGGAATAAGGGGTTGAGACATAGAATTGCCATTAAAAGCCATAATGCCCAGTTCAGATTGAAACAAGGCTCTGATACCACAAATGTTGGAGAAGGAGGAGCAAGGAAACGATAAAACAGAATACTACGATCCAATTAACGAAAACACTTTCAATCAAGAAAACGACGTAGTATTAAACAGGAGGTAAAAGAACAAGAACACTTACAAGATTATCTCCAAATGCACACAATCTCTTCTATTCACACACTCTCTGCCTCTTACTTCATTCTCTAAGGTCCTATTTATAGGACATAATAATAACTACCTCGCACCACTTTCTTCATCCCACTATCTCACCCATGATTAATAACTACCCCCACTAACTCTTAAACTACCTCCACAACTCCTAAACATGAGCCACTATTTCTAAACATGTTAACTACCTATGTAACTACCATGAATCAATTCTAATATAGAGTATATAGTTTATTTAGTCAGCTGAAATCTGGATGAACATAGTAGATCCATTTAATGGGACACAGTAATCAAATTCTCGCACACTGGTGCAGACAAGTGCAATCAAATATGAGCAACAAGATTTGCTGTCACAACTTAATGCAGCACCTAAGACTATTAATAGGACTCCTGTTCCATATCGATCCACCTAATGGAAGATGTGGCTGTGGATACCCCCAAACCTTTCATCCCCGATGAAAGAAAGAGAAAAGACAAGACATGAAGACACTGCCGATATGAATCCTTTTCATGGAGTTGAGTCTCCGAGACAGGATGCCACGCAAAAGGAGAACAAGCATCGTGCATGGCATTTCACGGTTCGACCATAGATGATGAGGCTTCATGACATTGTGTGTCAACCTTGATGAGGTCGGAACTGCGTTCAATTATTAGGTTCATAGCATCTGTCTTCCAATCCACAGCTTCAACTATCAGACGCTCAAAGACTTGCATGCACGAAGGCTGTAGAACGTTGGGAAAACAAAGTATATGAACACCAGGTTTCAAACATATATAGGAAACAATGACAGAGAGCACCGAGTTACGTTTTCTCACTCTCGGAAGCAAGAACTAGAGAATTAAAGTATACGTAGCAGTTCAGTCAAATGCCATCTTGGCGTAGAATTCATGTCATCTTTGATAAATTTTTTTTTTTTTTTTTAGAATTGTGGTTCCGCAGTTGACCACTCCCATGAATAAACTCCTCCTTGCTTTGGTCAATGACGTGTGGTATTAGACAAAGAGGTTACTCATATAATTCTCAGCTTTTTAAATCCTCTAAATTCCTCTTAAGCGTCAGATGGATGTTTCGACATAATATTATTTTCCAGAACTCCCTATGGAACCGAAGTATTCCTATATGCCAAGCTTGCGGCAAGTTCTAAGGAGCACCACGATTGATTTCTGGATATCCGATATCTCGAACAATCAAAATATATCTTAACACTGCTGCAGTTACCTGTAGACATAAATTTGACATGGCAAATCTTACTGGAGAGGGATCCTTCCACTGGTGCGAATGTGCTGCCAAATCAAATAGGTTTGATGACAGAAAGAAAGAAGGAAAGAAAGACAAAAGCACATGGGCGCAATGTTGGATTTCTACGTTAGATTTGTCTTCCTCCTAAAGATCGTCATGATTGAGTCAACCCACCGCATCGTTAACAGGCGCTGTCGGTGATGGTCCAACACATGATATACTTTGGGCAGTCAAAGTTTTCCCATTAGGAGTTTAGTGCTCTGCGTAATACTCAAAATGTTCAGCCAAACGCAGCTTCTGTTTGTGATATATCTTCATGCATAATTTGCACGAAAGGATGAAAATTAACCTACCGAGTCTTGCGGATAAGCTTCGTCCAGGGTAGGGTGCATAAATGTGGCCAGGTGACCACTGTGCATGCACTTCAATGCTGAAAAGAACACCCACATTTTTCTCACTTCAAAGCAAGGGGAGGAAGCAGGTGGACATGCAAAAGATCGCAGATTCTGCGAAGCTGAGACTAAAGCTGTGGATGGTTGGAGAGCGGTAGAAGCTTCCTAAAGTGTTGTGTTGAAGGGTTATTCTTCCCCCCTCGGTGGGAGTGAGTTGTTGAGTTGAAGTGTTCTTCGCCTTTGGTGGGGATGAGTTGTTGAGCGCAATCATGCTTACGAGATGCCTCGCTGCCATTTGGTTTCCCATCCATAGTGCTCCTGGTTTCTTTACTCACAGTGCAGGACAAATACCTTCTTTTTTTTTTGCTGGTAATGCAAGTCAAGCAGTCTAAAGTCAACAACGGGGAAGGGAGAGAGTATTCTTCTGTACATGTGTTGAAGCTGCGGATTCATCCTTCCCCCCCCCCCCCCCCCCCCCCCCCCCCCCCCATATGTATTATTGGCGAGAGGGCGGAAGGAAGACGACGACAAGGAGAAGGAGACGGGAGAGAGAGAGAGAGAGCAGGCACGACAGGCGGCCGGCCGAACCGGGGCCGGTCCGACTGGGCCCGCTCCATTGGCCGAGATCGCGGGCCCCACCTCGGCACGTTTCCTTGTCGCTCAAATCCCCACGTGGCCCCCTGCCGTCGGTGCTATAAGAAAACCCCTCATTTACTTATTAGCCCCTATCATCTTCCTCTTATTACTGACGTGCCCGCGGACCACGCATAGATTAGTTTTCTACGAAGCCGAGGTACCTACCCGTCGTCTTACCCGGTTTGGGCCCCGCAGTTCCTCCTCGATTGGAGCGCGGGTGGAGTCTGGGTGCGGGGAAATCTATAAAGTAGGAAGTTGGCACGTGTGAAGCCGGCAAGACACGCACGCTTGTGACGCGTTATTGATGGCTGAGGTCGGTCCACAGCCGTCCCCTACGTCTGATCTGATGGAGTTTTGACGGCCGTGATGCGGGCACCACACTGGACCACCCCACCAGCACAGATCTGTGCAGGTAGTACGTGGTTACATGTGCTGGCGCCACAGCGCGGCTACTGGTCACGCAAATGTTTTTGGAAACATTATAGGGTGTTGTCAGAATAATCATTTCTTTGATAATTATTACTGCAGGCTTATCGGTTGTTAGTTTCCTGTGGCTGTGAACAGGAAAAAAAAAAACATGTTTCTTGTTGTCGAATTCCAGTGTCGGTGCTCACCTCTTCGATGCTTTTTACAACATTCCCTACGACGAATCATTTCCCGAAAACACGTGAATAAAATATGATGGTTCTGATCATAAATATGACGTTTCATCTTTTAGGAAACGTTTTTATTAGTGTTTTTTTTTTAAACTGTGTATCGATCTCAAAAGATCTCCAAGCGAATCTTTTCTTCTTTATTGTTGTCGCAGCTGCGTATCGAATGGGAAAAATGGAAGGAGGAGAGAAGAAATGGCTGTATTTGTACTGTTGCATCGACCCTGTTACAATCGCCTCCAGCTGTAACCATCTCTTTCTTCTTCGCAATTCCATCTTCGTTTGAGTTTAATTTACTTGGAACCGTAACACGGCGCAGTAATCATGGGAAACCCATTAAAAATCCCGCCTTTTCATGCTGGCTTACACTGTGGAGATCGGGGAGGAGACGTGTTGAGCTGTTCTTTTATTCGCTTCCCTTGGTGGGCTTTGTCGCGCCCTTCTTATTGCCGGGAAGGAGAGCACCAAGCTCGCCCCTACCTCCAATCCGTAACCGATGGCGAGAGACCGCGAGACCGCGACGGTACGCCTTTAAGAAGAAGGTGCTCCAGTTGGACCTGCTTTCTTCCTCCTCTCCCTTCCACGCCTCCTGCTTCCTCTGCTTTCGAGGTAAAGATCCCACCTTTTCTTGCCCTCTCCTGTCGGAGGAGGCCGCATTGCCCTCGTGTCCCTCGTTTCCGACCGCGAAGCGCTCGGATCCGTGGAGGAATTCGTTCGCGGACGCTGAATATACGGGAAAGTTGGGATCTTGATCGTGTTCGAAGACGGTGGAGGTGATGGCGCCGTCGTTCGGGTGGTGGGACAAGGACGCCCACCGGGGAACGCCGGTGATCGTCAAGATGGAGAACCCCAACTGGTCCATCGCGGAGATATCGTCCCCTGACGATGATGATGATGGTGATGAATACGGCGCCGGCGAGGAGTTCGCCGCCGCCAGGGGAGGGACGCAAAAGGGTGCGCGTGGGAAGAACGCGAAGCAGATCACGTGGGTGCTCCTCCTCAAGGCGCACCGCGCAGCAGGGTGCCTCACCTCCATCGCCTCTGCTGCCGTCGGCCTCGCGTCCGCCGTGCGCCGCCGCGTCGCGTCCGGGCGGACGGACTCCGACGCCGCATCCTCCCCGCCGGAGGAGAGCCCCGTGCTGCGCTCGCGGTTTTACTCCTGCATCAAGGTCTTCCTCTGGCTCTCCGTCCTTCTTCTTGGCTTCGAGGTCGCCGCCTACATCAAAGGCTGGCATTTGAGCGCTGCGGCCATGCAGCGATTGGTCGTCCCTTCGTCCTTAGGAGCCCGGGGGCTCTTACAGTGGCTGTACGCCGGGTGGGTGCGCTTCCGGGTGGAGTACATTGCTCCGCCGCTCCAGTTCCTTGCCGACGCCTGCGTTGTCCTCTTCCTTATCCAGAGTGCCGATCGCCTCATCCTTTGCCTCGGCTGCTTCTGGATCCGCTTCAAAGGGATCAAGCCCACGCCGAAGCTCTCCATCGGAGCCTCCAAGGACCCCGAGTCTGGCGGCGAGGACTACCCCATGGTTCTGGTCCAGATACCCATGTGCAACGAGAAGGAGGTAAGCTTCGGCCAAAAGCTGGGATGTTTGGGTCTTCATTTCGTCGCTTGAAGTCACAATCTTTGTTCACTTTTGTTGGCATTTGCAGGTGTATCAGCAATCTATAGCTGCGGTGTGCAATTTGGATTGGCCGAGGTCCAACATTCTGGTTCAAGTGTTGGATGACTCCGATGACCCCACAACGCAAGCTTTGATCAGGGAGGAGGTGGAGAAGTGGCAGCAGAACGGTGCTCGGATCGTGTACCGACATCGGGTGATTCGAGAGGGTTACAAGGCAGGGAACCTCAAGTCGGCAATGAATTGTAGCTACGTCAAGGACTATGAGTTCGTGGCCATATTTGATGCTGACTTCCAGCCCACGCCGGACTTCTTGAAGCGGACTGTGCCTCATTTCAAGGTGCGGCCTTGTCTGAGCTTTTATAGCTTTGTCGGTAGTCATACACGGCTCAATGTTCAAAGGCAAAGCTTGTTTTCTGGGAATTGCAGGACAACGAGGATCTGGGATTGGTGCAGGCAAGATGGTCTTTTGTGAACAAAGATGAGAATTTGCTGACCCGGCTGCAGAACATTAATCTGTGCTTCCACTTTGAGGTGGAACAGCAGGTGAACGGGGTATTCATTAACTTCTTTGGGTTCAACGGCACGGCAGGTGTTTGGAGGATCAAGGCACTAGAGGATGCGGGAGGGTGGCTGGAGAGGACCACCGTCGAGGACATGGACATCGCAGTTCGTGCTCATCTAAAGGGATGGAAGTTCATCTACCTTAATGACGTGGAGGTATGATGAGGCCGTGGGATCATCCAAATTATAATTTTACGCACATGACTGTTTGAGGATCTTGAAGTATTTATTTTTCATGCCTGAATTCTTGGTTCAGTGCCAATGCGAGTTGCCAGAGTCCTATGAGGCTTACAGAAAGCAGCAGCATCGGTGGCACTCAGGCCCTATGCAGTTGTTTAGGCTCTGCTTGCCAGACATCATCAGATCTAAGGTATGATCTATAAACTTGAACATAAAGGAGTTTACATTAACTTACGAAAAAAAAAAGAGTTTCCATTAATGAATTGAAACTTATATTGTCCTGTTGAATTTTTTAATTATCCGCGCCAGAAATAACAAACTAGGTTGATTTTTGGAACCAAGAAACCACCAGCTCAATTAAATTTGTCGATAAAAGTACATTGGCTTAATTTTCTTGTAATTGACATACATCAGCATCACCGCATAATTTAGCTGAAAAATTGATAGTGGATGAGATCACATGTCTGTTTCATTATATGGTCATGTCTGAAATATATGGTTGAAGTTAGATCTACATCTTCTTTGAGTCCTATAAGTTATGAATGATATCAGGTACCAGAGATTAGTATATCGGAACACGAGCTGTGCATGTACTACCTTAAAGAAATTCATGCTATTCTTACACAGATTTTACTGTGAATAAACTTTGCTGATATGTTTTTCTTTTAACTTGGCACCAATTATTTGTCAAACTTGGTGGAATTATGTTGTGCATGGATATCGAGACAGATATTTTTCAATTTATTCTTAATAATGTCCAGCAGCGATGTGTTTATGCTATTTTGGCAACATTATCTGCAGTTAACCTCGTTAAAACAATTTCGCACTTTAATACACCTTTTTCTGTTGTTGAAAGTGCCACTCCAACCGTTGTGGCAATTAACTTTTTTTTCCGTATGACACTGTCTACCGACTCTTCTGATGGCGCGAGCAGTTTGTTAAACTCTTGATTAAGTTTTAGTGAAATGCACCAAGGAATTTATTTTTATGCTGAATTGTGTTGTTCTTATTGCAGATTGGGTTCTGGAAGAAGTCCAACTTAATATTTTTGTTCTTCCTCCTCCGGAAACTCATATTGCCTTTCTATTCCTTCACCCTCTTCTGCATCATCCTCCCCCTAACGATGTTTGTTCCTGAAGCTGAGCTTCCTGCATGGGTAGTCTGTTACATACCTGCGACCATGTCTTTCCTCAACATCCTGCCAGCCCTGAGATCCTTCCCATTTATTGTCCCATATCTTCTATTTGAGAACACCATGTCGGTGACCAAGTTCAACGCGATGATCTCGGGTCTCTTCCAGCTCGGGAGTGCCTATGAATGGGTCGTCACTAAGAAGTCTGGTCGTTCCTCCGAGGGTGATCTTATTTCTCTGGTGAAGAAGGAGCCCAAGCAGCAGCGAGGTGCCTCGGCACCCAACCTTGAATCTATGGCAAAGGAGGAACCCCGACCAAGAAAGGAATCAAAGAAGAAGCACAATAGGATCTACCGGAAGGAGCTAGCACTTGCTTTCCTTCTGTTAACTGCTTCCGCTCGTAGCTTGCTGTCGGCACAGGGTATCCACTTCTACTTCCTCCTGTTCCAAGGAATCTCATTTCTACTGGTGGGCCTTGATCTGATAGGCGAGCAGATTGATTGAAAGAGCAGTTTAAACTCGTCGAAGCTGCATGTTACAGAAGAATATTGTCGCTTGGGAAAGGGTGCACGAGGTGATGCCCCTCCCTTCCCTTTCTGGAGACAAATCAAGAAAAACTCCCTCTCTATGGGGATGTAGATAGTTCCACTGTCAGCCTGTTGCATGCTTTATTCTTTCAGGTATGATTATTCTTTTGTAAGAAATTTTTGATGTGCAGAGGGGAATTCACCTACAGTTAAAACAAGTTTCTCCTTTCTGTTTGAAGCCGGTTTGATAGCGAAATAAGCTCAGGTTGAATCATTATGTTGTGAATTCCTCCTATGCAAACACCTAATGACTTCAATATTACCTTTACATGATATGCAAAAAATCAATTTCTTATTCCATGTTCTTCTATTGTTATGATGGTTCTGGTGAATGTGTTTATTTTTCTCTTTTCTAGTTTTAATTTCAGAACTCACTCCCAGTGTGAGATTGAACTTGTAATTTGGTAAAGCTTTCATCACTAACTTGTTAATTTGGTTAGAGAAGATGAGTTTGCATCATTGGAACAGCCATTACTTTGAGCTTATCTTGTCAACCTGGTTACAGCTGCTGTGCCTTCCTTCTTCACATGACCCAAAAGAACCCACAGACAGCTCAGTCTGCCTCTGCCTTCTTCTGGGGTTCAATACCAGCCTGGTTTTGCTGTCTGTGGGGCTCTCTACATGTGTTCTTCCTCCATGGCAGCTCTCTTGATGTGAAGCAGCCAATTCATGTTGCAGAGCTGTAAATGACTTGCATTTGCTTGGGTTTGGATTCCATGGAGCTTCCTCAGTCTGCATACCATGTAGACTGAGTCAGATGAACATGACAATAGTAATAGTAATAGTAACAATAGATCAATTTAGGTTGTTGCTTCAAGTCTTTTCACTTTGTTGGTCATAGTACATCAAAAGTAGAAGTACAGGATATGATTTCTTAGATCAATTCAGGGTGATGTAGTGATTAAAGATGACATTCTTATTGTAAGAGTTATAAAGAGTTAGAGACTGACTTGATATCGAACACATTGAAAGGCCAGATGCCAAGAGCCTACCTACACATCTCATGGATCACAGCCTTCCCTCTCCAACCTCTTCAGTAGTAGCTTGAAATCCCAGAGAGGAGAGGTGTATGCATCTTTCCATGCATCCATCACTAGCATCTGAGGGAAAGGGCAGCGCAGGCCTCAGCTGGGTGGATGGCATCATCCATGAGCTCAGTGGTGCAAAGACTCCCTCCTGCGGGAGTTGCTCAAGCTGGTGAGCGGAGAGGGAGAGGATTCAACCTCCAAAGATTCGAATGCTAAATAGCTGCATGTTTCGTGATACGCGACGTGGTCAATGAGTCAGCATGATCGGATGTTCCCGTGTGCACGCAGGTTCGTCCTCGTCCGTCGAGAAATGATCGACTTCCCTCTTCTCGATCGCTCCGAGAGCCTACAGCAATACCCTAGCGACCTGTGGGAGCTCGGTCGGGTCTCTTTGACGATCAAGTTAGAATATCTTGGTGATTATGTTTCAGGAGTGAGTGAGTGAAAGAGTCTCCCTAGGTGGCTTACCCAGAGCGGCTTTTATACCTGCGATCGAGGAGTTAGTCGTACCGAGACATTTATGGCTGCTACAGTTCGCAACTATTTTGTGTATGGCTCCGCGGGATTCTCGGGTCCTTGTGCGGCCATGTGCCGCTTGTGGCTTCACATCGCCGTTGGTGCGCCAGGTCTTGCGCCAAGTTGGTTGGTCACCACTATGCCAGGTCGACGTCCGACGTGGGGCTCGTCATGGTTGTGACAGGTTGACGTGGCTCTAGGGAGTGACGTGTTAAAGAATGGTCGGGCCAGCCCATTTATTGCCTTATCATTTCTTTCCCTCCTGCGAAAAATCCTTTTTCGTAGATTTCCTATAGAAATGCTCAGAAAGGGTTCTACTTGTTTGCCGGGGATTGCTGGTCTGGTCGGGTCGCTAACCTCGACAAAGCTGCCTGATCGGGCAAGCTGCTATGGAAGGCATGCTTGTTTGTCTGGTCGAGCTACTAACCTTATCAAGATCATCTGACTGGCCGAGCTGCTAACCTTGGCAAAATCATCTGACTAGCCATGCTGCCGTTCTCGGCAAGATCATCTGATTGGCTGAGATGCTATCCTCGGCAAGATCATCTGACTGGCCGAGCTGTTGTCCTCAGCTAGATCATATGACTGGCCAAGTTATTGTCCTCGGCAAGATCATCTGACTGGCCGAGCTGCTAACCTCGACAAGGATGTCTGATTGGTCGAGAGGACCAACTTGGATACATACTTCGTGGTCTACCTGAGAAGGTCAACTCGGGCATTGGCACCCAGGCTCGACGAGGGGTTAACTCGAGTGCCGACATTATGGTTTGGTCGAGTAGGTCAACTTGGGCCCATATATTCTAGGTTTGGCCAAGAAGAGTAACTCGGGCGCAGATACTTTGAGTTTGGTTGAGTTGGGGAACTCGGGCACATATATTCTGGTTTGGCCAAGAAGAGCAACTCGGGCACAGATACTCTGAGTTTGGTCGAGTTTGGCAACTCAGGCATAAATATTCTGAGTTTAGCCGAGTTGTGCAACTCGGGCACAAATAATCTGGTTTGGCTGAGTAGAGCAACTCGGGCACAAATATTCTGAGTTTGGCCGAGCTGGGCAACTCGAGCACAGACATTCCAGGTTTGGCCAAGAAGAGCAACTAAGGCATAGATATTAAAGATGAATCGTACGATTAGTTCGTGTGGTTTTACGGAATTTGTCCAGCAATCCGTGTGGTTGTTGAGCCGGGCGACACATGGCTTACCCACATGACTCGGCCACATGATTTGCCCGCTTGGGTTGCCCATGTGGCTTGTTGATGCAATTCTTGTTGCTTAGGGCTGACATGGCATCTCTACCACTTTGTGCACATTTAATGTGGTTCGCGAGTTCCCCTAGACAGAGTCATTTCTCTGTCTCGGGGAGACGAATAGTCATTTCACAGCCTTATAACTCTCATTTCTGGCTGTAGAAGGGTCTCACTCTTTTTCCCATCTCATTTCCTCTGCCTTCTCGGACCTCCCATTCTCCTAGCCTCTTTAGTCGATCAGTTAATCAGGTAGGGATGGCCTCCTCGAGCTCATCTAGTGATAGGTTTGTTCCTTCTGCTAGGTCGGGAGGAACAAGTTCGGGGATCCCCGAGGCCAGCACCTCGAGGCGTCATCAGGGATCCCATCCTCGATAGATGCCAAGTCACTGAGGGAACTCGATGTCATAAAAGCATGTCATGACATCGACTCGGCTGTGACCGAACTTTGCGTGCTCTGCTGGCCGAGCAGCATCCTTACAACTCGAGCTCCACCAATTTGAGCATCTTGGTCGATGCCCTAGAAGTCGATCTGCGCATCCCTTTCCACCCTATCATCGAGGAATGCCTTGGGTGGTGGAGAATTTTCTCTATGTCAGGTAGTGCCCAACACGTCGCGCTACCTAATCGCATTCCTCGCGATGGATCTTTTGTCTCTCCGAGAGATGCCAAAAATGTCTACAGAGAAATCTACTCTGACAACCCGAGCTACCAGTTCTCCATCGGAGGTCGAGGAAGTTCATGTGGACGCCATGTCGAAGAGGCCTGTTGAGAAGTCAGTGTCGTAGCGGGTAGACTCTGCCCTGGCGAAAAAGCAAGTGAAGATGATCGTGGGAAAACACAAGTCCCGTCACAGTAAGGGGAGCTCTCGGGCGTCATCCTGAGATAAGGAGCCGGCTGCCCCAAGCGCCCGCACCCGGTGCTTACCCAAGGCCGAAGTCCATTAAGGATCTCTATGGGATGATTGTCCACAAAAACGACAAGGGATACTATGTTCTGCAAATGGATGACCTACCTCCAAAGGACTCGAACTCCGAGAGGGAACTCGATGGTCAAACTTGAAGTAGGTCTGGGACGACCCTCAGGCAGCGTCAATGTTCGAGAGGGAAGTCCTGCATCCCCAACCAGCGAAGGAGTTGTATGCTCTTCCGTCCGAAGCGCTCATGGGGCAAGCTACAAATCAGATTGTGTTGGTAAGTCATGCCTCGGCTTCCTATGTTTCGATTCTTTTTCCCGAGCTCATCATTTCGTGGCTTGCAAAGGCAGCACTACCAAATGGCCTTGCTAGATAGGGTCCGTAATGTCGGTCGGTCAGTTTGTGACCATCATGGACTACCGACCAGCGAACTTATAGCAAGAAGCTCTATAAAGGCACCAGCCAGGGCTCTGACTTGATCGACGAAGGAGCCTTCGAGAAGCTCTACAAGGGTACCTACAATGGAGAAGATGTCGCTATTAAGCTGCTTGAGAGAGCCCAGTTGATGGAGCAGCAGTTTGTGCAAGAGGTTATGATGTTAGCTACTATGAATCATCCAAATATTGTGAGGTTGATTTGGGGCATGTAGGAAGCATGTTGTGTGGTGCATTGTTACCGAGTATGCTAAGGCAGTTCTTGATGAAGAGGGCAGAATAGACAAATCAACAAAGATTGCTGATTTTGGAGTGGTTCTTATGGAGGTGAAAACTGAAGGGATGACGCTAGAGACACGAACATACCGTTGGATGGCTCCTGCATATTGTGGGCCGGCCCAGCTCACTATGGCCTCGCCAACTCAATGGGCCACGGAAGTAGTCGGTCTTGCACCAACTCAGTAGGTACAGTACTTGACCAAGCTGGTGCAGTATTGAACGGGCTACCACAATAACAAGAAGTCGAGCTGGAACATTCATAAATGAAGGATGACGCACACGTCCTCGCTCCACGCTGACCAGGTGTACGGTAGTATGGGTACTCGAGTAGGTTGCACGTCTACCTTACCTAGCACATCGACAAAGGTAAAGGCAGGAGTGCGGCTAATCATATGCCATACAAGTATAAAAAACCCTCCTGAAAATAGGAAAAGGGGATCCTCTCTCTCTCTCTCTCTCTCTCTCTCTCTTCTCGTTGTGATCCTCTCGGACTCTCACTTTACATTTTAAACCCTTGAAACCATCCCAACCGGGGCACCGACTTGATCATCGAAAGAGTTACATCAGGCACTCCCACCCCGACGATGCCTTTGTGCAGGATCCCTCGACAGATCCCTAGAAGGAGGAGTTCAAGACGCACTCTCGAGTTACCTAGTCGAGACATGAATCTGAGCAGACCCAGTCGAGGCTCGTTCTCGAGCATACCCGATCAACCTCTCCCGAGCTTTCTAACCTCTTCCCAATCAGCACGGACGAGCTTATGTACACGAGTGGAATCAAACTGTACTAAATCGTCGACCACGAAATAAAGTTCCACAACACTGCTTTAAAAAAAAAGATTGAAAAAAAAATGGGGAAAGAAAGATAGAAGCACACCCATATGGTTACCATTCCCAGGCAAGAAGATAACATGACATATAAAGCTTGTATTAGTATTGGATTGTGTATCAGTTTGTCCTGCAAACCTCGACTTTGTTCGTGTGTGTAAAGAACATTTATTGATGGCATAAATTAAACTCGCATTGATCGCATCTGCAAGAGGACAGAAGAGATCCTTTTTTTTTTTTTTCTGTTACTTATAATTTCTTATCCAACCCGAAGCGCTTGGCGAAGAACCAATCGCGAAGCCAAAGCGGCGACCAGGCGAGCGCCGTGAACAGGCCCGTCATGTGGCCGAATACGATGGCCCTCGGCGGCCGGGGGCTCAGCACACGCCGGGCAACGTGGCGCGCCAGAACGCCGGGGTCCGTCGCCCGCCCCACCTGCGACGCCCCCGCCCTCCCCGCGATCGCATCCTCGAACCCCTCGTAGAGCCGCCACCTCCGCCCCCCCAGTCGCTCCGCATTCGCCCGGCCCAGGCCCGACCGCACCGCCCCCGGCACCACCTTGATGACGTGTACCCCGAACAGGCCGAGCTCCAACCGGAGCGCATCCGACATGGCGTCAACCGCCGCCTTCGTGGCGCAGTAGGAGCCGGCCCACGGCGTGGCGACCGCGCCCACCACGCTGCCCACGTTGACGATGCGGCCGCTGCGCCGCGCGGCCATGCGCGGGGCCACCGCCTGCACCAGCCTCACCTGGCCCAGCGCGTTCACCTCCCACGCACGCCGAATCTCGTCCAGGTCGAGCTCCGCCAGCGGCCCGGTGCTGCCGACGCCGGCGTTGTTGACGAGGACGTCGATGCGGCCTCGGGAGGCCAGGACCTCGGACACCGCGGCCGCGACGCTCTCGTCGGAGGAGACGTCGAGCTCGAGCGGCTCAACGTCCTCGGACTGGAGGTCGGCGAGGTCATGCAGGCGGCCGGGGAGGTCGGAGGCGAAGACATAGCAACCGTGGGAGGCGAACGCCTTGCAGTACTCGTAGCCAATACCGCCCTTGCCGCACCCGGTGATCAGCACTACTCGCTTGGTGCCATCCATGATAAAAAAACAGCTCCTTAATTAGCACATATACTTCTTTCAACTCAACAGGTGATGCTCTTCGAGTGTTGAGTTCGATCTATATAAACGGAGATGGTTGCGTAGCAGCTCCGCCAGGTTACAGGTTTAGTTCCTAAACCATGGTAAGCTGCTGAGAATGTGCGTGGGATATGCCGTGCATGTCTTGTAGTAATGTTGTTGTTGTTAATTGGCGTGTAATCGTCCTCGATCGGAGTACTACTTTGAATCAGTCTGTGTGTTTAAGAGTTTAGCATTTGATGCTGTTGTGTTTGTCTTTATCCACATTGCATTAACTTTGATGCGTTTTGTTTCTTTGGATCATAAAATGCCTTCTCACATAGATTTTATATGTTCATGATCTCTAGAGTTTGGTTGCAGAAAACAAACACGAAACTGCTTCTGTTCAACATAGATCCTCTCGTATGAGGGCCACAGTCCTCATAAGAGAATTCTAACCCGTTTTATTAGCAAACACAAAGCTCCAAATACAAAAGGTTTCTTCAGAGCGTCCGCCTCCTCCCTCCATGGTGGTGAGGTGTTTGTTCTCTTCTTCCCCAGCCTTCACGGCTTCTCAACTTCGACGATCTACGGCGCCTCTTCTTCCATGGTGGTGAGGTGTTCTCACCGTCGCCAAAAAGAGACGGCTCTTAAGCACGTTTCATGCGTTGCCGAAAGTGTTGAAGTTAAAATAGAACGTAACAATCAAAGCCAAAGTTTCTTGATTTATCATATATTTGTAGGTGGAGGATTTTTCTCAACTGTTTAAATGAGATTTTCTAGTTCCGCTATATTTGTAAATCATATAGCTTTTTCTCAATCATATATTTGTAAAAATCTTATCCGCTATCATGCTCCCACAACATTGAGCTCCTATTGAGGATGATGCAATGAAAATAGTTTGCGGGTGAGAGGTTTCGTGAGTAAGCCGGCTAGTTGATCAGCCGTATGTACATGAGAAACACAAAGTTGACGGTTGATGTCTTACAACTTGATCTTGCACGAAATAGAAGTCGATAACAATATGTTTCATGCGAGAGTGAAACATTGGATTGACACAGAGGTATGTGGCTATGACATTATCACAATATATTGAGGAGTAAGAGTAGAGGTAATGTTAAGTTCCTTGAGCAGATTCATGATCAAATTGAGTTATGCAACAGCGGTGGTGATGACATGGTATTCAACTTTATTTATAAATCGTACAACTGCCTTTTGCATCTTAGAACTCAAACAAATTAAATTAGCTTCAAGGAAAATAAGATACCCCGACGTGGATATTCTATCATCAAAATTGTCTACCTAATCAGCATCAACAAAGGCATGAAGATGACGTAGGGAGTGTTTCGTATAAAGACGCCATGATTAAGGGTCCCCTTAAGATATCACAGGATTCGTTTGACTGCAGACCAATGCATAGTAGACGGCTGATGCATGAATTATGATAATTTATTGACTGCAAATGAGATGTCTGGACGGGTGAGAGTTAAATACTATAAGGAGCCAACTAATTACCGGTATCGAGTAAGATCTATAGTATAATTGTCATCATATAATTTGAGTGATTAACTAGTAGAGATGAAAGTTATAATCTCTTTCAAGTCTTGCATGTTCGTTTTGGATAATAAATCTTGAATATACTTTCTCTGTGAGAGGAAGAGTCCCAAAGATGTATATGTTGCTTCAACACCTAAAAAGTAGCTTTGGTCTCCTAGATCTTCGAGAGAGAATCGATCTGTCAATTGCTTAATGAATGTCCGAACTTTCATAGGGTTATCACCTGTGATAATAATATCATCCACTTACACTAAAAAAAATATATTGTGCCTCTAAGTTATTATCGTAAAAATAGTGAGGTATTAGACTTAGAGTTGATAAAAACCAATAGAAGTCAAGAACAAGCAAAGTTCAGTATACTAAGCTCGTGGAGCCTGACGAAGTTCATAAATAGTTTTTTGTAGTTTACAAACATGCCTTAGATACCGAGGACTGATGAAGCCAGGAAGTTGCTCTATAAAGACATTTTTAGTTAGAGTCCCCTATAAAAGGGCATTGTTAACAACCAATTATCGTAAGTGTCAGCCTTTCGAGACGGCCAAACTCATGATAAGTTGGATTGTGTTGAGTTTAACAATGAGACTGAATGTCTCTGTGAAGTCAACATCAGGTCATTGATGAAACTCTTTGGCCACTAGACGTGATTTATATCTGTCAATCAATCCATCGGGGTTCCACTTAATTCGAAAGACCCACTTACACCCGATGATCTTTTGTGTGTGATGAAAGAGAATACGGGTTCATGTAGAGTTATGGATGAAAGCATCATATTTCTCGCACATGACTTTATGCCAATGTGAAGATTTTTGGGCATGAGTAAATGAGGTGAGTTCAATAGTCTCGGGTGAAGATTTTGTGCCAGATGTAGGTCGAAAACATAATGTGGTTTAAAAATATCATTTTTGGAGTGAGTTGTCATGGGATGCTCATGTGCTATAATATTATTAGATGGTATAGGTGATGGAGCGTCACAGACATGGTTCGAGTCAGGTTGAGGGACGTTAGTGGCACCGGGTCTAGGAGAAGGTAAAGGTAGTGGTTGTGTCTCTAGGGGCAATGCTTCAGTAACATGAGGAATTTTTGGAGAAGTAGGGGAGAGAGGGAGGACCTACGGAATGAAAGTAACAAGAGAGTGTAGATCCGGAGGGAAAAGACTAGACGATGTGATTGGAGGCTTGGTCGATGGGGTCAAAGATGTATTCCAGTGATGTATGGTTATTTGAGTTGGACAAAGGCAGGAGGCTCATAGTTGTGAAAAGGAAAGATAAACTCCACAAAAATAACTTGATGTGAAATAATGACTTTATTAGTATGTGAGTCATAGCATCGAAATGTATTATGTTCAAGAAAGTACCCGATTAAAACACAAAGTTGAAATCTAGATGTTTTCTTATATGAGGCATATGGACGTAATCATGGATAACATAGACAACCAAAATATTTTGAGTTTATGAAGATTTGGATATTTATAAAATAGTTATTAAAATGGTGACTGATATTGTAGGACTGGAGTGAGCATACGATTAATAAGGTAGACTACAATTTGAAAAACTACTGACCAAAAGGTTGGTGGCATGGAGGCTTGATATAGGAGTGTTAAATCAGCTTCAACGATACGTTGATGCTATTGTTCGACAAAGACAACTAGTTGAGGAGTATGTAGGGATGATTTGAGGTGTTGAATACTGCAAGTTGACAAACAGGATGCAAGACCTCCGTAATCAAAGTAGATAATTTTAATTGTATACTAAAAGAAATTATCAAATAACTTTTTAAAGTTGGCAAAGATTGTAGAAACTTTAGACTTATGATGGAGAGAGTATAACCATATATACTTAGTGAAATAGTCCACAAAGATCGGTATAAATAATTTCAAAAGGTTTAGAGCAGGACATGGAGGATGTTTTAAAGGATAGTCTATGACTCTTATTGCTAAGACAAGCATCATAATGAGTTATAATATTACTTGATTTAAAAGTAGGAAGAGAATAGCGAGAAAGTAGTTTCTTCTGGATAGAGGGCGAGGGATGACCAAGATAACGATGCTACATGTGAAGTGGAGCAACAATTGAAGAGTGAGCAGTGGATGTGTTATATGTAGAGCTAACGACCAAGTCTTTATTCTAGCCTTGGACCAAGGATGCCCCCGTGCTCAAATCCTTAACAAGAAAAGAGTTAGGACAAAATTTAATTAAAGTATTATTTTATTTTTAGAATTGATAAATGAAAATGAAGTTTGTTTTAATGCGTGGTGCACATAAAACATCATCGAGTGTAAAAGTTATGGTATGTGATTTAAGTGTTGTGGAACCATGAGTAATAGGAATTCCTTTACCATCATTGATGATGATATCTTTATTTCTAGTATAGTTGTTGTAGATGGATAAGTTATGTAGATAAAAAATGATATGATAAGAGACACCAAAGTCCATGATCCAATTTGATTGACTAGTAGTCGGAGTAGTCATGAGATTCGCTTGAGGCCAATTTGATGGAGTAGGAAGTCGAGGTTGAGACCGACAAACTTTTGTGAAGTGTCCGACTTGATCACATAACTAGCAGACGACTTGTTGTTGGTTCGCGTGGGCAGGACGCCGTGGCTGGAAGGTGCCACCTTAATGGTTGTTGATGTTATGATTGAAATATTGAGGATGTGGAGGAGGGAAGGACTAATTGGTGCCTATAGGATCAGGAGATCATTTGGCCAAACCTTTGTGGGTGTTATTGTTATACCGGGTGCTTTTCTTCTTAGATTTCTGACTTACTTGAGTTGTGATAGGTGATCCTGATAACTTGTATTCACGCTTCAAATATGTCTCATAGTTAGTTAGCATGTCATAGAGTTTTTCGAACAAAATTGGGGAATCACGAGCCTGAATTGCCACTTCTAGTTCTTTGAATTATATTCCCAAGCCATTGAGGTTGTGGACAAGGATTTCCTCATCACTGAGGGAATAACCTATCAAAGTCAAGTCATTAACGATAATTTTTATAATTTATAGATAATCAATTATACTACTTCCCTCTTGTTCTGATTTCATTAGATTGGAGAGGAGCCCGAGCATACGAGTATGTGCACGATTTGATAAAGTAGTTTGTAATTTATTCCATGCTTCCACAATAATAGCACATGAAGATATGAGAGGGGCCATGTATCCAATGACAGAGACTTGAATCGCTTAGAGAATGGATAATCTTGGCATAATTATAGTTTATGGGCTGAATTTAGTACTGGACTGGGTTCTCCTAGAATATGAATCATTATTGGTTGGTAACTAAGAGAGCCGTCAACGTAACCTAATAAATCATAACCAAATAAAATATTAAAAAACTATGCATACCAGGATGTATAGTTATGGATTTTGAATAATTTAAAATAGGATGAGAAACATAGCATTGATGAAAACAAAACCCGTATAAGAAGCGCTAAGGTTTCCTGCAGGGATAAGAACGGGAGTGTTAGAGGTAGGCGTCGTTGACCGTGACTATGGGAGTCGGAGTTGGCTGAGTCGTCGGTGGTGACGTCTGTGGTGAAACCGATAGTAGCAAGCAAAGAAGTTATCAGATCAGCAGAGGTTAGGCAACTCAGATTAATGTCGCAGGAGGTGGACCGAGGAGAAAGCTCAGGCGTGTTGCTGCAGTGATGGTAACAGATCAGACGTCGAGTTCATGGAGTCGTTGCTACGTCTCAATTGCTTGCAGCCTTTGTCCTGACTGCCAGTTGAGTTGAAGATTGGAGCAAAATTATCTACAAAATAGAACTTCCTCAAAGGAGTTATAGGTTTCCAGCTTCGATGTGCCCTTGTGGTGGCGGCACCTGAAGCAGGTATCGCGAACAGTTGTTGGCGGACGTGCACCTTCTGGTTGATGGTGCAGTAACCAGGACAGTCACAGAGCAGGCCGTAATCGGGGCAGATCGTAGCATTCGGCTGCGTTCGACCGTAATCGGAAGGGCAGCAGCCGGGAAGGTGGAAGGGGGTGAGGATGTAGATGTCCAATCGCTGATGACGCAGACCTACTCTTTTGCGATACCGAGGCTCCTGCGGAGGGAGTAGAAGTAATTCCTGGCGAGGAGGCGTTGCCACCTCTTGCAGACCAGCCTAAGCTTCCGGTGCTCGGCTTGGAAACGGAGACCGCCTTTTGGTCATGGAGGCGGAGGTCGGGAGTCTAATGTGCGGCGAAGCAACCCAGCAGTGACCCCCGCTCCTGGAGCTACGGGTCCGGATGGGAGAAGAGGGCGACGAGAGGAGCGTCGGGCTGCTGGTGATCTGCCACCTCCGGATAGCAGAGGAGAACCGACGAGAGGAGCGTCGGACCGTCAAACTCGAGAGGAAGGACTTCTCACTGCGCTCTAATCTTTATGAGTTTTTGGCTGCTTCAACCTCCTGCTTCTGCCTGCTAAGCTGCAGTAGCTCCACTCCCTGAAGTCTATGATGATTGGGAACTGCCACCGGCCGAAGGTGGAGAACTGTAAGGAGGAGCACAGCATACCTGCCTGCTTCCTTAGTGTTCTTTATACGCTTCTGTGCTCGCGTTTACAAGCTTTGACTTGAAACGGATCTACTAAAATGGATGTGGGTTGCAGTAATAGATAATAGAAGCCCTCGGGAGATCGCAGCATCAAGATCTGTCTCCAAGATTTAATCTTTTCTTTGTGAAGCACTCCTTTGATCTTCCAAACATTTAATCTTTTCTAGAAATGCCGGACACGATTCCTTTCATTTTCTTCAATGTGGTGAAGGAATAGTGGCATCTCCGCCCCTGAAACTGGAAGATTTCTTAGGTGCCGGTGGTGGAGGACGGCGGTGACCCCCTGCTCCCGGAGCTGCGGGACCAGATGGGAGAAGGAGGGCGATGAGAGAAGCGGCAACCGCCACTGCCCTGCTACTGTTCTCCTTGGAGGCTAGGAGGGTGAAAGAGAGCGGTGGCGGTGTCCTTCTTGCTTCAGGATCCGTCGATCCCGAGGAGGGCGACGAGGCCTGGGATGTCGCCGGAGCCGCCAATGACAACCGCAGCCGAGGAGGTCAAGCCTGCAATAAAGCAGGCGCATCTGAAGCAGGCAGGATTCTCAACGTTCGACGTGGCAATTGCGATGCGGCACGCCATCAACAACATCAAGTCATGATCGATCGTTCGCGAATCTCAAGGCAAAGAACCTGAGATCTCGCCGAATGCCTCGTTCTATCGGTGATGTGATTCCGAGTGTTATTTATGTTTTGTGGCGACATCATGATTTAGAGAAACGGACGGATGGATTCACTTGGATTTATATAAATGAGGCTCCGTTAATTCCACCGGGTGCTTCCGACACCCAACACACCGGCTAATTTCCAGCCAGTAAAAGAAACCGGAAACCGGCAGCTGTCTTGCGATAAGTTCTTACGTCCAAGTCTGTTGGTAATACTCGCCGGCGAGGGGAGGCGGCGCCGCCACGAGGCGGAGATGGGGGAGGGCGAGCACGCGGCGGAGGTCGACGAGCCGCCGGCCGAGAGCGGAGGCTTCGGCGAGAAGGCGGTCGTTGTCCCGGTGGACGAGGAGGCAGCGTCGTGCGATGCCGCCGAGCCGACCCGCGTGGTCGCGGTTCTGGGACCGGAGCACGCTCGCCAGCTCGCGGAGCTCCTCGAGGCGGCAGCGGCGGGCGGACTCGCGGTTGGAGATCGTGCGGCGGAGCCGCCGCAGCTCCTCAGGGGAGACGGCCGCCCCGGAGTCGTCGGGCGCGAGGGCGGGGTCCACGATGGACGTCATCGTGGTCTCGGCAAGAGGAAGGGCAGGGAAGAGGAGGGAGTGGGAAAAGGGAGAGAAGGCGGTGGAGTGGGGCGGTACTTAATGGCGGTGGAAACGCCGTGGCGCCCTGCGTGGTGGGCCGACGTCGGGCAGTGGCCCCGCGCACCCCCTCCCCGCCATCGCACGGTGGATCTTCCGTCTGCGGTGCGCCAATATTTGTGCACACATTAACGAAGGGTTCGGATGCGACCGACGGCTGGCGTAAACTTACCTGCGGAGGAGCTTACGGCTACGCAGCGACGTCATCTTCTTTTGAGAAACCCTCACCGATAGCTTTATGTTCCTACATAAAAGACAGTCAGTCCATCTCACATTTATCTTTTATTTTCTTTCAAGCATATGATACACAATAGCTGACACGAGAATGTGTGATCTAAACAAAATGGTGGACAAAATCAACTTAACTTTTTTTATTGGTCAAAAGACAGGAAGATCAAGTTGCGTTTTGTCACATTTAGATTCCCCACAGGAAAATTGACAGCTTGAAAATTATTGGATCGGAGGACAATGTGATTCAAGATGGAGAGAGAGAGAGAGAGAGAGAGAGAGAGAGAGAGAGAGAGAGAGGCACTTGATCGATTACCACACCCCCGTTGCAGCTTAAGTGATTGACCGATCAGCATAGGGGATGAAAAATAAGCACAGTATATTCTATTTATACTGTTAACTTATTTTATGTCGGGGATAAGGTGGCAGTATGTTTTGGTTAAATCCGATTACATGAGATCGTTAACGTTTCTCTAGGTCATCGGAGAGTGATCGACGAGGAACCTAGCCCTGGATCCCCGTGTAGACTTCCTGAGATGCAACGGGTGTTATATCTCCTCTCACATGATCGTATTTTGTACAGAGCTTAAGGAAAAATATCGAGTGGAGGTTGTGTGTGTGTGTTAGGTACTATTCATCATGGTGGCTTTTTATATCTTTGGTTTCAGATTGACGCACGCAAATGTTTAATGACTACTAACGTCAATATACGTAGGTGTTAACGTGTGCTTTTGTCTCAGATGATCGGCCCGTATTCTGGGCGTCGACATCATTTGATCTACGTGGTACCCTTTTGTGTTTCTCGGCTGAAGGGGTAGACTCGCGACTTGTTTCGAGGTCACGGGTTGAGCTAGGTCGGGGCGTTTGGCTAGCTCAATCGTGATAGTTTAGGGGGACCTCTTGAAATAGGGGTTGTAATATGTCTTATCGTATACTATAAATATTCTGTAGGTCTAATTTTATTCCAAAGTCTATCAATTTATTATTAATTAGTATTATTTATCTATGATTCGATCTTTAGTCTACCAATCAAGGAGGCCTCTACATATTCGATTTTGACTTTAAACGTAAAACCCGCAAATCGAGGCGATCGAGTGTTCCCTTTGTCAATGATTTATACCTATAAAACAGGCGTTCTTTGTCTTTATGTTCAAAGATTCAAGCCAATTAAAGTTTTTTTTTTTTTTTTTTTGGCAAAAACCTAGGTAGTTCTTTGATATCTGTGCTGAGAAATTGACAAAAACCTACTCAATCATCTTTTGCTCTGAATGATAGATCCTCTAAGTCTAATTAAATATTGATTTGGAAAATATTATGAATTAGAAAGCTAAAATATCTGTCGATTATCCTCCTGATTTGGCTCAATATCTGATGACCAAATAGGAGGTTTTGAATTAAGATTCAAATGCATCCACCTCCAAAATTTGTTCTCGAGGAAATAAATACGTGCAATCTTTGGCGTATTTCTAGATTCCTTCTTTGATTAAGCGATATTTAGTGGATTACTCTTTCCCTTATTGCACTAAGTGATATAAATCTCACCGTTCATATGCTCACATACACGAATCTCAAGGAAAGAAGACGAAGAAGAACAAGAAGCACCTTATTTAGATCCCCCGTCACCGCAGCACCGTCTCCTCCCATCTTTCTCACGCATCATGTCTCACAGGGTCACCGTCGTGATCGTCGCCCTCCTGCTCTTCCTGTCTTTGGCTCATGCAGGCAGGCCTGAGCCAGCGGCTCTCGAGAGGGCCGATGTCCAGGTAAGAGCCCTGAGTGGTGGAGTTCGTATGTTCATGTGCTGTTTCTGGTCTGATGTGCTGCGTCGATGTCAGGGTGTTGCCGGAAAGGAATCTGAGAAGGTGGCGGTCGAAGGATGCGAAGGCATCGGGAAGGAGGAATGCTTGAAGAGAAGTACTCTCGCTGCTCACACCGACTACATCTACACGCAGGGGGGAGAGACGTCCGAGAAGGTGGAAGGAGGATGTGCGGGACTTGGGAAGGAGAAATGCTTGGAGAAAAGTACTCTCACTGCTCACACTGACTACATCTACACAGAGCGACACAACTAGAGGAGGGTGGTGTGTTCTCCTGGTTTGGGGTCTTTGGCTTGGGGGTTTGTTGATGTCATGATAGGACTTATCCTCGTCTTCTCCTACCTTTGCTTCGTTGAATAATAATACCTCCATCGATGTCTTATTTTTAATCTACCATCTGTGTTTGGTTGGAAGACAGATCATGAAAGAATTCATTGACTTTGCATGTCTGGTCAAATAACACAGGAGCGGCATAACTGAGGTGTATGGTTTACTGGCAAAACCAATATCCACATCACGTTCATCGATCTCGAATGCGAATGCCACACCGGTGCAGGCTGTGGTTTCTGACAAGCTATCACTTGTAGATCAGTGAAGTCAGCCATCGACTTCAAAGTCGAGTTTGTGTCTCATCCCACAAAGGCAACACCGCAGTAAGAAAAAAGCGGCTGTGCACTCATCGACCTTTACTCCTCCAAATCCGCGTTGAGCATACTGCGTTGCCTGCTGTCTTACTTTACTCTTCTCTCTCCTTCCACTACATCCGTGCTTGCTTTACCAGACCGCCAACTCCCTTCTCCCCGCAAAATTCCAAGCTGAAGCAGTAGAAGAATCAACACAGACAGCAGAGAGAATGGAGAAAAGTAGCCTTGTCCTCGTCTCCCTCCTCGTCCTCGTCCTTGCCACTGCGGACGACGTGGAAGCTGAGCTCGCCAAGGGCAAGGGTCACGGCGAAGACGGCGGTGGAGCCGGAATCCCCTGGTTCGGGGCCGAACCGGGCGGGTTCTTCGGCCACGGCGGCGGGTTCCACGTCCCGGCCGAGATCGGTGGCGGGTGGGGCGCCGGCTTCGGCGGCCCTTCCGGCGGGTACGCGCGCGGTGGCGTGGTTCGGCCCTCCGTCGTCTGCTCCGAGAAGGGGCCCTGCTACAAGAAGCGGGTGACCTGCCCAGACAGGTGCTTCACCTCCTTCAGCCGCTCCGGCAAGGGATACGGCGGTGGAGGCGGCGGCGGCGGGTGCACCATCGACTGCGAGAAGCGGTGCGTCGCCTCCTGCTGACCGCGGAGCCCCAGCCACCACGTGTCCCCAGCCCTCTCTGCGGTATTCCGTGCGTATTCTATCAGATCGTACGTACTTCTATTTCCTTTGAATACTAATAATATGGTAATGCCGTGTCACTAATGACAGTTGTATATATATATATATACACACATATGATGGATGAATAAAGAGAGGAACTTATCTTAAGCATTTGGTGTGGCATGTGGCTATGGGTCGTACAACGTCCCTCCATATATACTTGAGATTCGTGCACGCAATTTGATAGGAAGCTTCGTGCGTAGACGTATGGATATACTGATCAACGACGGATTCCAACCCTTATTTCTATATATATGTATTATATATAATATTTCTATAAGTGTAATAAATTACGTCTGCTCTAAGAAACGATGGTTGAATTATACTAAATCTATGAAAAAAATAATGTCTATGTTTTGTAAAGTTCAACTCATGGATAATACTAAAGTTTAGTCACGAATTGGAACAGTCTACCACCATTTATTAAGTTTAAACTATTTTGTTTAAGACTAAACCATTTAATGATTCGCTACCAAAGTCAGAAGTGTGTGGTCAGTGAGGGACGAAGTCAACGCTACCATATCAATTGCTCACCGTTCCTCCTATGGCCCTTTGATCAAAGACCCATAGTAGATCTCTTCCCGTCGTTAGATCCTTGGCTTGTTCAAGTCAAAGCTCCCAAGGTCAGTGGCTCTTATCCAAATCCTCTCTCTCTCTCTCTCTCTCTTAATATATTGCCCACTCCACTTTCCCTCTTCTTCCGGCCATGCTTCCTCCTGTCGTCTCTCGACTGCAACAGTTGTGTATTGAATCTTCATGAGCAAAAGAAGCGGCACGTCCAACCGGCTCGGCCGGTGCATGAAGGCGCCGCTCCGAGCGCTGGGCCACGCACGCGACTTCTACGTGCGCAGCATGAACAGCTGCGCCAGCCGCATGGAGTACGGGCCGGCGCTCGGGTGCCCCCAGCTGGGGTCTCTGCCGAGAAGCTACAGCCTTCATCAGTCGACGAGAAGCAGCGCCAGCGACGAGGACCTGAGGCAGCTCACACGTGCCGCGTCGCTGAGACGCGCCCTCTCTCGGTCTCCGGGCCATGGCACGCCACCGCCACCGCCGGCGGTGCCGCGGAGCCAAAGCGTGGCGATCGGGAGGATCGACGAGGACAAGCCCTGCGAATTCGGGGACGCGAAGGTTGGGGCGGACTGGTTGTTGCCGAAGAGCCGGAGTTATGCTCCCGGAAGACGGAGGAAGGCGAGGTTGTTTCTCTGATGGATCACGTCGCCAAGTGTCTGTGGAAATGACTCTCCTTCCATTTCGTGTGTTGTGCTCGAAGTTAATACGATGGTAACAAAAACAGCAGTTTATGCATTTAGATCGTAATGGTTTTGAATAGTTTCATCTTTGGCCTTTGACATCATCAGATGTGGGGACTGTTCTTCCTCCCATCAATTATAAACCATTGATTACAAGTACATTATTGTGGCCCCTCATCCATGATATTAATGTCATGATCCGTAACAAAGGCGACACGTGGTTTTCCATCATACATCTCCTGACGTGCCTTTTTTCTTTGAGATATATTTATAAACATTTATACATTTTTATAAAATTTTAATATATATATATATATCTTCTCCGATAAATGTATGTGGATCCGACCCGATAGTGTCCGCCTCCAAAACCAACTTTAACAGGAACCGCCAAATGCAAACTCTCGACACTAATCACACACCTGGATTCGGATCATCTACAGAAGCAGTTTCATCCAAGTTTTTCCAAATCCCGTACGAGAGATATCGTCTCCCGTTACCGCTTGGGTCCCACCATCAAGTCGAACTCCCACGGTTCGATACGGAGGGAATGTTGACCGGCAGTTGGATGGGATCATGACGCAAAATGAAACGAGTATCCGGTGATGTTGCCTCTCCGCAGAGCAGCGACGAGCGAATCCCGAGGAGGATGAGAAGCGGCAGCGGAAAAGCCCCCCGCCCAGCGTGGAAGGCCGTGCCGGCGACGGACGACGAGCCGGAGTCGGCGGCGGTGGCTGCCGGGGGTTTTCGGGGCGGCGGGGCGGGGGCGAGGAAGAAGTGGGCGGGGCCGCGGGCATGGCTGGCGGTGGACGCGGCGGGGGTGGCCCGGGTGGTGGAGGCCGGGAAGCACGACATCATGCGCTGGACGGGGCTTCCCGGTCGCGATCTTCGTATCCTCGACCCCCAGCTCGCTTGCCCCTCCACCGTGCTCGGCCGGGAGCGGGCCACCGTCGTCAACCTCGAGCACATCAAGGCCATCATCACCGCCCACGAGGTCCTCCTCCTCAACTACCACGACCCTTCCGCCGCTCCCTTCGTCCACGAGCTCCAGCATCGCCTCCGCCGCCGGCATCGTGGCCGGGACAAGGTCATCTTCTTAGGTTTCTTGGTTCGATGAAGATTCCCATGTGTCTCCCCTGATATCATTCTTTAGGTTGTTCAGGATCTGCTTCCCTTCTTGGTCCGTGTGTTTCTTCTTGATCACTTCTCTTCTTGGTTTCTTTCTTCGGTATGCTCAGTTCTTCTGCCCTAAAAACGGTCCTTGGCTATTACGTTCTCTTGATCACTCCAGATCTCGCTGGAGAGTTTTCATCACTAGTAATCATAGGTAGCTCAGTGCTCTGCACTTTCATGTTGTCTTCCTCTTTTCAAGTATGTCATCATTAAATCTCCAACTGGCTTCGTAGGATGGTGGGATGGGAAGCAGCGCAGATTTGACTAATGTGTATGATATGGAGGAGCCAGAGACGAGGACCGACGGGCCATGCCATGCATCTCAAGATCTCAATACTTCTGGAGCTCTACTGGCTGAACATGACGAGAATGAGAAAGGAAACGAGGAGCCTCTTTCAAGTCACGGGCCGAAGGATCTACCTTTCGAGTTCATTGCGCTTGAAGCTTGTTTGGAGGCCGCGTGCAGCTGCCTAGAGAATGAGGTCAAAACCATCACTTGGAAACCTTTTCCTTCTCCTCATGTAATATATGCTTTGTATAATTTTCTATAGATTCTACTGATTAGTGTTATTAGGCTTTACATTGTTTTTAAAACCACTGGTAGGTCTTTCTGTCTCAGAATATTTCCGAGTGTCTTTGGGGTTAAATGGCTATTAATCAGGGTAGAATGTGTGGCTGACCGACACAAGTGTTCTTGATTAGGAATCTAAAGCCAAATGCCAACAGGCCCCTCATATAGTTTGGGGTGAGTATATGTTTTGGATGAGTGTAAGCAGTTGGCTTTTGCTGCTGTTCCAAAAAAAAAAAAAAGCAACCTCTTTTGTGATAGATGGAATATTATTGCTTTCCTATAAAATGTAGGTTTCATTTGAATTGTAGTTCAAACTTTGGCATCCCTTTTTTTCCCCTATCATTTACTTTGGATACTCTGGATGTTTGATTTATTTTCAGGCAGCAACACTGGAGAAAGAAGCATATCCAGCCTTGGATAAGCTGACATCAAAGATAAGCACACTTAATTTGGAACATGTTCGTCAGATCAAAAGCCGATTAGTTGCCTTAAGTGGGCGTGTGCAAAAGGTTTGTTTCCTTTTATATGATTTAACAAATCAAATATGATCTCAGACCCAAGTGTGGTTATAAACTTATAATATTAGTTCACACAGTGAATATGAAGCATATGATGTCTACTTGTACCTTTGCTTTTCATGGGACTTCAAATGGTTTAGAATTTAGGTGTGGACGAGTCTACTCAGGCTGACTTTGAAGATGAAGGAAGAAAGGGTGTTCTCATATTTCACAGATGTAAAAGCTGGTGTCTGTGTTTTTATAGTTAACCAAGCAAAATGTGATGTGGAGGAGGTCATGGAACAGAAATTATACAATGGTGAGCATATGAAATATTTGCCACAAGGATCGATAAGGTAGGGTGATAAAACGAGTAAATACAATGAAATTTATGTAGAAAAATTGTTCAAACTACATAGATATAGGTCAGTCTATGCAATGAGAAAAAAAGTCTCATGAACATTTAATCTTGCAGCATAGATCTCCATTCAGTGTAGTGAAATTGGTATATTCTGTATTGGGTAGCCATAATTCATGATGGTCAGTTAACCGACAGAGGAGATTCCTGCTTAGGATGGAGACCAGAGAGTGCCCATCTTGGGTTAGAAGAAGTTAAAATCAAGATGATTGACTGATAAAGATCAGATATAAGGTTTATCTATGTTCGTTCTTAGACTCTAGTGAGGGGTTGAATTATCTTGATGCTCATCACACAGATCTTCATACTATATCCATTCAGGAAGTTATGTTATTAGTAGATTTGCCTAATGTATCCGGTTGTTGAACATTGACAGCAAATAAGGCGATAGAATTATTCTGTTCAGGTAGTCCTGCATATTATTTTACAAGTGGCAAAAGCTCATTATAAACTTCCCCATCTTATGGCTGTCAATGTATTTGGGCAAGTGATGAGTTTCATGCTGATGGCACTGTTCCCGCTTTGTGACCTTCAGTCAACAATAATTTCCACATCTGGAACTTGTTAGCAGCTTCTTTGTTAAAGAATATTTAACTTGCTTAACTACTTTTCAATGATGTCTTCATCAACAATGTAAATATGACAATGACGAGCATAACGAGATTGAGCAAACTAGCAATATGTTTTTCTTATATCTCGGGCTTTGTGGAACAAATACTCATTGGCTCAGCATGACATGATAGGTAAGGGATGAACTTGAACAACTATTGGATGATGATGATGATATGGCTGAGATGTATTTGACACAAAAGTTGATGCAGCAAGATCCCTCTGATGGATCATCTAATTCTTCTTTATACAATCTTGGCAACATCATGGATGATGACAGGTTCTAACTCTTTGTTTTCATGAACATGCTTGCTATGTTTTCTCATCCGGTGTCTCTTTGAGCAACTTCTTGAAATTCAATCTTTTGTAGGGCATGTGCTGAAATTTTATCTGACATTGACACTGAAAATAATCGAGATGGTGATTCTCAAAATATCAATCTTCATTATCGTGCTTCTGAACCCATTATTATCAATGTCGATAGCCACGGAACTCGTACTCACAGTACAAGAAGTAGCAGCAAACATCTTGATGTAGAAGAGCTTGAAATGCTTTTGGAGGCGTACTTCATTCAGATCGATAGCACATTAAACAAGCTATCAACGGTAAGTGCACAAGTAGTAACTTGGTGACATCATTATGAAGTACACCATAAATATGAGTATGATGGTGCTTCTTGGTCACTTCAGCGTATCTCCATCAGATCATGGTAGTGCTTGAAATTTCTGTAACTCTTGGCTTCCTTAGCCGGTTTCTTCATCCGAATACAAAATTAATTTTCTTTAATACAAGGGAAAAGGAAAAGAACCTCATCTTGATGGAGAATTGTACTACGTTTATGCTCTGTTGGGCCATGTACCTCTGCCTAAGTGGCAGATCAGACTAGAAGGCATAAATTGCTAGCTTAGAAAGAACACAATCTCTGGGCTTAAGAATTTTACTTCAAACATGGACTGTGTCAAAACGTGATTTGTAATTCTTGTGCATGGTTAATTGTGTAAGTTGTAGTCAATAGTTGTGTGATTTATGCCTTCATGTGTGGCTTATAGGACAATATTATAGGTTAATTTTGAAGTCAAAGAAGCTATGACATGTAACATGTAGTAATTGAGGGATTGCTCCTGTCTATATGTCTTTTAGTCTCAAGAAGAAGCTCTTCCTACATTCCTCTTCATCTTAGCCTTTGGGTTCTTTTGCTAGTTTTGCTTGTCATCATTTAGCATCAATGTTTTGCAACCAACAAAGTGATTGATTGTATGCCAGACATGCATATTTTTTCTTGATCTTTGACAGCCAGCGTCAGCTGTAAGTTTTCTCCTTGGAAATGAAACAAATGCTTGATAATCATTTTAAAGCTCAAACAGCATTGTGTTTGAAGGAACATTCTCTATTTTCTTTATTAATATGCTGTTGCTAGCTTATGCTTACACAATTGTCAGATCCATGCATGCTCTATAAATTCTCACATTTGTCTTCTTTTTTTGTTGTGAGCCTTTGTAGCTGAGGGAATACGTTGATGATACAGAGGACTACATCAACATAATGCTGGATGACAAGCAGAACCATCTGTTACAAATGGGGGTCATGCTAACCACCGCAACCTTAGTGGTTAGTGCCTTTGTCGCCCTCGTCGGCGTATTTGGCATGAACATTCAAGTTGATTTGTTTGATAAGAAGAAATCTGGGATGTTGGAGTTTCTGTGGACCATTGGAGGCGGAACCTTCGGCAGTGTGTTCCTCTATGTGATAGCTATCGCTTGGTGTAAGCGCAGGCGCTTACTCGAGTAGTATATTCATCTTGCAGATTCCATCGGCCACGAAACCAAGAGTCGAGCCAATGCTTTGATGATTGTGAGTTTAGCTGCTGCATGAATGTTTGTAGAGTTATTACCGTGTTGTATTGGATGTACCGGTTCGCTCTTTCCGTGCACGCTACGATCGCTGATGTGGCTGCTGCATGATGTGTATGTGGACACATTTGCCTGTATGTAGAGTATTATTGTGCTGTGCTGGACATGAACGATTTGCATTTTCTGTGCCATTGTAGTGTGTAGAATCAAATTTCACACCATTATCATTTGGACAATTTTTGCATTGGTCTTCCCAATGAATCATCCTTTTGATATTATCTTGATACCCCCAAAGTAGCATTTTTGCAAAGTTAGAATTTGCATATAGTGAGTGTCTTGTAATGTAGTGCCTAAAATACTGCTTTTGTCTAATTATATCGTTTATATATTTTGATGGTTGCTACTCCCTCCAATATTGATTGGTAGGGAAACATCCAATATATATATTTTGTATCGGCCAAATTTTAATTATAGATAATTTTCATTTAAAATTTGGTAACAAAGGCCCGATAAATATTGAGCCCAGGGCAGCATGCACTACTACTATAAGGCCGCCCCGCACAAACAGTAAAAAAGTCGTCGATACTTCTCTTCTCGCCGGCTTCTCTTTCTTCGGAGTCGTCGTCCTCCTGCCTTCTCACTCCTCTCTCTCTCCCACCGGGTGCTTCGTCCAAATCGAATCTTGAACCCCCAAAATGACTCTCGAGGATGGCGGGTACCGCCTTAGCTGCGTTCTCCGGGCACATGAAGACGACGTAAGTGCCCTCCTCTCTCGCGTGATTCTCTTTGGTTCCCTTCTCGCATCCCTCTCGACTATCTTTTTCTTCTTCGACCGGAATCATCTCAATTGATGCTGCACTCAGAAGCCCCACTTGTCCCCTCCTGAACCATGTTTCGATTCGTGATCTCAAGATTCCACCCTAGCTTTCGCCTCAAGAACCGTGGTTTTTTATTCGTCATCTCCAGATCCTACCCTAGCTTTCGTCTCAGGAACCCTAGTTTGAATTCTTCATCTCAAGGTTCTGCCCTAGTTTTCGTTTCGAGAGCCGTAGTTTGAATTCTTCATCTCAATATTCTTGGTTTGCTTCTTGTGACGGTGTTCTTAGGTCCGTCGGATTTGTGTCTGTGGGGATTCCGGGTTCGCAACCTCGTCCAGGGACAAGACGGTCAGGTTCTGGGTGCCGGACCCAGAGAAGAAGCATGGCTATGTGCTGTCGAAGACCCTGGCTGGGCATACCAGCTTCGTGGGCCCACTGGCTTGGGTTCCTCCCGGGGGTCAGTTGCCCGAGGGTGGAATCGTGTCAGGCGGGATGGATACGCTCGTGCTACTCTGGGACTTGGCTACGGGAGAGATCATGGAAAAGATGACTGGACATCAGTTTCAGGTCACTGGGCTCGCTATAGATGACAACGGGGACATAATCTCATCATCCATCGATTGGTATAATTCTCCGATCTTTAGTCATAGCCTAGTCTTATGAGTCTTTAATTTTAGGTATAACTACTAATGCTTTTAGTCTTTTGCACCTACTTGATCATCATAGAAGGTTTTGCAACCATTTCTACAGTGTGAAGACAACTTTAATGTGTGGTTCAGACAATGAGGCCAAAGTTGGGTGATTGACCTTTACATTTAGTTTGAAATGCTTAAAGGTGAACCTTGTTGATGGACCCAAACATAATTTAAAATCAAGAGGAACCTTACTTTTGCATGCCGTTGGCCATCACATTGCGAAAATTGGGTAATTGGTTGCAAAATTTATGTCCAGTGCTAATTGGTTTTTGTGGCAGTGGAAGATGGGTTTCAGTAACAGAGTTTTCATTCCAGTCCTATTCAATTGCACCGGGAGCCAACTAGGACACAATTTAATTGGTTCATAAACCTCCGCTCAAACCCATCTCTAGGCACCAAAATATTTGGTAGGGGAAAATTTTTTCGTCATCGCGTCCTTATGGGACTATTATAATTTGTCATATTTTGATTGTTTTACTTTGCTTAGTCCTGACTTGTAGGCTCTTGCTAAAAAATTGTCACCTTTTTTATTATACTATGTAAGTACACCCTGTATATCTGTGTTGTCTTCATGAGTAATTAAAATGTTGTTGTGCATTAGGTATGGCTCGTTTGATGTGTAAAAAATATATATTATAACATGTAACTGGTTATTGCCAATAATAGTCAGAATGTTCTTTAAATAAACAAGACTATTTTTGGTTTCACTTTATTTTGGTGATGCTTTTTCTAATTCTTCTTGCATTTGCATTTTCCATTTGGCTCTTGTGTTGCAGTACAATACGAAGGTGGAGAAAAGGCCATGCTGTTGAGTTTTGGGAAGCTCACAAGGTGGCTGTTCAAGCAGTTTTGAAGATTTCCACTGGTGAATTCGTTACTGGTAACTCCTTCAATGATGTTATGAATTGGTTAGAGCTGTTAGATCTGGTAATTGTGAATTTGACTCTTTTTGTGATCTGAAAGCACAAGTATTTAGTCATGTTTAATTTATTCAATACCAAATAAAATTCATTATTTCAGAATTTATTTGATTCATAATAGATTTATATTATCATATCATAAGTGAAAGCCTGCAATTTATGTTCATTTGGGCCCTTTAATTGCAAGGTTTTACATGCTTGTTGAAGGTCCAGCAGACCGTATATTGTACTTCTTAAAAGATACTTTTCATGGTCGGTGTCAATAGCGGAGTATGATAATTATAACATGTTTAGAGAAGAACTTGGTGTGCTTGTATAATAATCACCATGCAATAATTCTTGGTGTAGGAAGAAACCTAAAGGAATAGTTTTAGATGATGATGTATGTATTGAATTTATGCAAGATCTCTTAGCAAAGGTTTTTGAATTGCATCAGCCATCAGCGAACAATACCTCAGTTATTGCCAAACATCTCAGCTGGAGTCACACAGAGGCTTATGTTTCAAAAATTTTATGGGCCTTATAATTTGTGAATTTCGATTGTTTTCTATTCAATCACCCTTTATATATTAATGCACTAAAATTGAAGGACATCAAAGTTCTCTACAAGTCCAGAATATGAAAAGCAAATGATTGATTGGAACTTCATTGAACAGAGAAGCATCCCATTGAAATAAAATTGGGCATGTCATCACCACCTATTTAGATTTCTAAATGAATGGTCAAACATTTGGTTGATTATTGATTCAAGTTGTGCTCTCATTCACATCGCATTAATATCATACTGATGTTATAAGCCCATAAGTGAGTGTGCATAATCTTTTATTGCTATTAAGATATTGACATAGATTTCATTGTTGGTCTAGGTTCTAGTGATTCAACCCTTAAACTTTGGAGAGGACGGACTTGTTTGCATACTTTTGTGGGTCATGCAGGTTGGTTCTAGTATTATTTTTTTATTATGAGTAAGTTAACATATGAAATGTCCACAGTTGTTCTTTGAGGTGTTTTCGAGTGTGATAAATACCTGGGTTTGAAATAGCTTTTTATGGCATCTTCTTGTATTTTTCATGCATAATTCTTATAATTATTGTTCATGCATATTCTATGTCATTACCTTCATGACCCTTTTTTTATGTCAATGCTGATTTGAAAATTTCAAAGCATCAACGAGTGTTTTACTTATGACAACAATTTTTTTATGTAGTACTTGTAAATAATCTTCTGTACTGTAAGTATATATTTAATTTGTTTAAGGGGTTTGGTTTTCTGTTCTCACATTGTATTTCTCGGGTCCATAGGTAAATAGTTTGTTTAGTGTCTAATGTTCTAAACAATCATATTGATATTTCTTTGTCAAGTTTTACAGTGTTCTTTTGTGATATTGCTTCCTATCTGCAGCTTTAACATAAATGACCCAAGAGAGTCACATGAGTTGTTATAGTGAAGAAAGATATGATATCGGTGATCCTTCGGTGTCATTTCATCTTCTAGCTCAAATTAAATCCATCCAACTTCAACCAATTATTTTTTTGAGGAGGATGTTTCACTCACTAGATCCTGTTGGTCATCTGATTAATATTTAATAGTCTAGTCAGGCTGGCCTTTTAAAAACATGCTTCCAAGTGATCAGATGGTTACATGAGTGATTCTCACATTTGGATTGAAATGCTTTTATTTGCAGTCGAGTCTGTTGGATAATTTGAAATGCTCTACCAAGCAAGGTTTAAGCAAATGTATAAAAAATCCACTGAGAATTGGAGATAAACTTGTTGAAGCTAATATATGTTGGACATGAATGTGGTGTACAGATATCACTATGATGGTCAATCTCTTACTAAAATGGACTGGTCAACTTATGTACTAAATTTTGTTTAATTTATAGCTTCATCTTACCTTTCAGGGAAGTAAATTGAATTTTGATTTTTCGATTTTGGTCTCAGGGTATTTAACACACTTTCGGTGTGACATCTCTTTAGCTTCTTTGGCTATTTTGTTTATCTAATTTATGACAGTCTTTTACAAACTTGCTTTGTCATGTTATAGTGTTGAGTCTCTAAAAAATTTTCTGAGTGATATAATATTTCTCTTGCATTTTTAGAGGTGCAACATCAACTGACTACCATTGTGGATCTTAGGACAACATTTAGCTAAATTTCGTTGTTGCTCTACTGGGAGGCATTCTATATGGCCACTTTCCTTCTTTTCCTTTTTCTCAAAGAAAAATCTCTTTCTTCTGTATACATGTGGCTGACATTCAATTTGTAATTATTTCCATAAATTATAGCTAATGTTCTTAAGGCCCTCACAGATACAGTTCGTGGTCTGGCTTTGATGCCTGGATATGGGATCCTTTCTGCATCACATGATGGGTGAGTCAGTCTTGGCATATTTGTCAAGGGCAAGTCATTTTCTTATTTCTTTCTTATTACAAATGCTCCGAATCCTATTTTGGGCCTTTTTAACTGCTTGAATGATTTATTATGAGAGGTATAGCTTCATAATTATATCTTCTCGGTGCTAGTTCTGTGTGTGCTGCATGAAGCAGAAAACTATTATATTGTTGATTATAAATTTTTTGTTGATAAAAACATGATAAACTTATGTAGTTTATGTTTTCTCTCATTCTTTCCAACTTCATTGACAAAGAATACATGCTTGTCTCAGTGATTTAAAAAGCGCTAGGCGCCAAGGTCCGAAAACGCTTGAGGCGCTAGGCGCTCGCCTGAGCGAAGCGAGCTGCTCTGAAATATTAAAATATAAATAATTTATAATATAATTAATAAATATAATTATTTAAATAAAATATAATATTAAATTAAAATCTACCACTAACAGTATATTACTTACTGTTAACAATAGTTAGACCGGGAGAAAGGGGGAGAAAATCTACCATTAACAGTATAAGTTTTTACTGTTAACAGTAGTTAGAAGGGGAGAACAGAACTGTTAACAGTAAATGGATATAAAAAGTCACGAAAGTGGGAAGAGAAGCAGCGGTGAGAAGCTGCAAGCTGGCAGCAGCAGCGGTGAGGGACTAGTCTAATACATCCGCGACAGTGCTGTGAACGGTAGCAGCAGTAGCGGTGGACGCTGCAGACAGCAGCATCATACAACAGTGAAACAGTGGCAGTGGATAGCAGCGGCAACGAACAACAGTAATGGCAGCGGACAGCAGAGGAAGCTGATGAGATTTGGTCGGCGACAGAGGAAGACTTGGTTCGCTGCATCTACGGCGGATGCAGCGACAGAAAGCGCCGATGGCGGAGGCAAAGGGAGAAATCATCGACGGCGGGGGCAAAGGGAGAAGGTGCACGCTAGGGTTGGGAGTCGGGGCTGCGCACATCTTTTAAGGTAACTGCGTGTGTTAGTTGGTTCAATCGAACCAACTAACGCACATTTAACCGAACCAACTAATGCACATTTTTATTTAAATTTTAGAATAAGGAATTTGTACATTTAGTAATTATGAAATGAAATTGTTCTCTGTTATAGATCTGTGTTGATCAGCAATATATAATTTATTGAATGCATGCACAATGTGCATTCTTGCTAGTGTATGACCTTAAGTAGACAATTACGCAGGCTTTTGCTATTGTATTACTAACGGATCATTGGTGGCGGCATATAGGAAGCAGGGACTATGCATTCAAATACTACTTCTTGCATGCTTGATCTATTTTTTGAAGGTAGGGTGAGTTTCCTATGTTGCTTTCTTGACAATCGAGGGATGTGAACTACAATGCTGATCTAGAAAGTTGTTCAATGCATAAGCTTCGAACATGAGTTTTAATTTGAATTGGATTTACTCTTCATAACAATATGGAAGCAATGGTGAAGTGCCAATACTGGACCCATAAGCTTGTAGGGGTTTGAGGATGGTTGAATTTAATAAATGGTGATGACAGTTTGACCATCTAGTACCGTCTTCTAGGTTATTGCCATATTATGTTGCTAGGTCCCAGTTAATCATAATTATACGTCATATACTATTATTGAAATTAATTAATTTCTTGTTCACTTTAGATTGTCCAGGTTGCTGATTTGTTTCTATTATGATGGATAGTGACTGTTTATGATTTTACGCTTTGAATATATACTTTCTAATTTTCCCTCAATGTTTGCTTCCAATCAGACAATGCATTTCTTTGGTAATTAATTTTTAATTCCTAAACTTCTCTTTTTGCTCAATTTAATTTTTCAATCGAGTGGCAGCACCATCAAGTTATGGGCTTTGACTGGTCAAATTTTGATGGAGATGATCGGTCATACTTCTTTGGTATATTCTGTTGATGCCCATTCATCTGGAATTGTTGCTAGTGGAAGTGAAGACTGTTTCCTCAAGATATGGAGAGGTGATTTCCTTTGGATTTATGCATACATTTTGGCATAATTAAGAAGCTATTTTGTTTTGGTGGCCTTATATTGGGATATATTTATCTTTCAAGATATCTAGAATATGAATTGCGCAAATCCATGGCATATTATCTTGATAAAAACCTTGTCTTTTTGTGTCGTGATCATGTTTACTTCTAACTTTTTGTTTGCACATAACTAATATTGAGCCTAAGAGATTGAAATTTGATTAGGTGTAAAAGTGAGCCATGGCAGTGAAACTATGTGATCACGAGTACTCTTTTCCAAATCCATTTTGCCTTTCAATTATATTTCTAGTTCACATACTATCTCCTCCTAGTCCAACCACATTGTCAGCCATTAATATTAGGTCTCATCCACGAAAGCCACAAAATAGCGGTTGTAGTCTATTATGCATAAGCACTATGTTCAGCTCTAGTTGAAGGTTGTCATAGTTCATTTTTGTACTTTTTAAGGACGATGTTCCTTTAGTGCATGTGTGACAAAAACACTATTATTGCTATTGCATTTTTGCTCTGTTTTCTTATTGTTTGTTAAAGGCCAGTGAAATATATATATATTTTTTCATTCTCAAAGTGTTAATTGAGGCTATTGTTATTGTGGTTTCTATATAAAAAATTGTTAGTAGTCAACACATTGTTGGTAAACAATAGAAATAAAATCTGTATTGACTCAGGATTTGACTGCACAGTTGTATATTCTTGTTCTTGTGGTTATACTCTAAAATTTTGTTAAGTTTTCATTTTTTGATAATTCGTATCTGTGGTGTCTAGACTGAAGGGCTCAAGCAGATGAGCTCTATGCACTTGTTTTCATCTTCCTAATCATAATTAATCATATTTCATCAAATTTTCTTGATGTGGTTTAGAATTATATTGATGGGAAATTCTTATGCTAAGCAGATGGGACGTGTATCCAAAGCATTGAACACCCAGGATGTGTTTGGGATGTAAAATGCTTGAAAAATGGAGATATTGTCACAGCATGTTCTGATGGAACTGTGAGAATATGGACATTACATAGTGATAGCATTTGTGACCCACTGGAGCTTGAAGCTTTTGGATTGGAACTTTCTCAATATAAAACAAGCAGGTATTTTTTTGTTCTCCAATTCAAACTTGTCAATACACTGATTGTGAATATTAGTAGAGAAATTTTGAAAACTGTCTTTTCCTAATGTTCTGTAAGAGTTTGACATATTTGCCTTCTGTAGTTTTAAATTTGTGATATTATTTTTGGAAGACCGACTGAACTTATTTCCTTAACTATTAATCAGTAAGGGTATAGGTCATACTCATAGGTGTACTTGTTTAGTGGGATCTGTTGAAATTTTTTAACTGAATGGTTATGTATAGTTGACCTGGCTAGGTGATTCATAATGAAGATAATATTATATAGGCTGTCAATTGAAGTCATGGTTTTATTATCAGTTGGACTGATACGTGTTGATCAGTATCTATCGGTCTAACTAAGTACTGATACTGAAGTGTTTGGTTTGGTACTAATATATTATTGTTAATTTTAATTTTTAATTTAGCTGATAATATCAGGCACTATTGGTCAATTATCATCCAGCACATAGTTCACCTTACTGGTCCGTTCCGATTTACTCACTGACCATTCGTAGGTATGTACCAAAGTACCGATACATAATATGGTGGGGTGTACCAACAGACTGGTATGTACTGCCCATATCAAATGGTACGTCATGATATGGTGAACCTTGATCGAGGATATTAATTCCGTACCTGTATGATGGTCATTGAAAATTGATGTTTGACCATGATTTAAAACTTGATTGAAGCATTATATTCTACAGTTATATTGGTTAGCTGCTACTCATCTACATTTTTTTAATTCTTTTGCAAAACCTGTTTCAGGAAGAAAGTTGGTGGTTATAATTTGATGGATCTTCCTGGTTTGGAGGCTTTGCAAGTTCCAGGTCTGGTATCATTAACATAATAACCTTTATATAAGAACAATCTCATCACAATGTATTCCATAGCATTATGTTTCTGTTTGCTTCATATTCATGAAATATGATCTCAGTTCTTTTTATTGTACTTGAATTTATTCTTTGGACATTCAGTAAACTATAAATCATAGTATAAATCTACTAACATTTGTTATGCGGTCAATCTACATCATGCTTCTTTTCCTGGTGTTTAGAGATACCCCATTTTTCTGGTAATGAAGTTGTAATATATATGTTTTTATATGAAGCAAGTTGAGACAAAACCAATTAAGCAATTATTACTTGATGTATAAGGTAACATGCAAGGTTTCAGGCGTGCGCGTCAGCAGCTATATAGTAGTTATAAATAATTATTACCTGGCCAAGCAACGACGTAAGGCGTTGGGCGGCAGCAACAAAAAAGGTAGTTATAAAGAATTAACACTGAGTGTTGTGTTCGGTGTTCGTGTGTCGCGGCAGTTGTTGAACCTAATGTTATGCGGTAGGAGTTTAAAGTATTGATTCCTCCGATTCTACTTCCACTCTTTTACTATTTCTATTCTTTGTATTATTATTTCTGTTCTTTTAGTACTGAGCTCAATTCTTACTGTTGAGGTGGATTCACCAAGTAACTACTAATCTTACGCGGTAGGGAGTTAGTCTCTCGTGTTTCAATCCTTAGACTCCTTTCTTCAATGCCGAGTTCCGAGTTTAGTTCAATGCCCTCTTGTTTCATCTATCAGAGGTAGTGTTGCATCTGCTTCGGTTGGTTAAAGTCTTAGAGGTACGAGTTTTTCTTTCCTAGTTTGATTCGCTGTTTCTACTTTGATTCTTCTATTACTGTGTTTCATTCAATCGGTACACTAGTTCAGTCTTAGGCTTCTTTCCTAATTCTGTCTTTATTGGTTACCACTAATACTTATTGGTTTAATTCCTTGCCCGGTATCATTACTTGATACTTGACTCCCTTAGTAGTTGCTTGCCTGTGTTCGGCCGCTGTTTGTCTAGTAGTTGCTTGTCCTTATTTACTACTTTGCTACCGATGGACTGCAATGTTATCAATATGGATTGACCCTCGGTATTGGTTGATGCCTACTGGTACCCCCATACCAAGGAGAAAGAGGGAGAGGGAGAGAAGGTGGTGGTGGCAATAAGGTGAAGCAAGGAGCAGGAGGCAGAGGTATGGTGATGCAAGGAATAGGCGGTGGTGGAGGTAGATATATTAGTGGTGATGGCGGCAGAGAAGGCTGCTACGGTGAGGTGAAGCTGAGTGAGAGAGAGGACACAGAAAAATATTGATAGAAGAAAAGGGGAGAGGACCTGAATAAAAAGTTCAAAAAAATCCTAGTTCCAGGTAGTAAGCCTATTGTTCGATACACTATGAATTGGACATATCTTAATTAGACTGCTCGATCTGTAAGTCTATTGGGAATGAACACTATTCTAAGTTGGATGGGCAATTTCTCCCTGTCTGTGTACTGGTCATGACCTCAACCAGTAAAAACTTACCAGCGTTGATCAATTGTGTTAATTTTTTGAATCTTGAATTAATATATACATTGCACTTAGAAAGGGTAAGTTTCTTATGATTCTGAAGAACACTTCTTATAGAGTAGGATTATTGGGAGTAACAAAATCACCAAAAAGGAAAAAATTTTATCTTACAGGACTTCTTATAAGTGGTAGGCTATTTATACGAGTGGTGGTAAGCCGTTGAGAATATTCATATTTCATGTGATTATATATTAAGTGTAGTTAGATAGTTTTTCTTTCTCTCTCTTGTTCCTCAATGAGAGGTTTTGTTTTGTCAAATTGGCAAAAGGCATAAATAGAAGAGTTGTATCACATCAGGAATGTAACGAGACAAACAAGCTACCAACCCCCAGCGCTTTCTTACAAGAATCACCCTTGTCAATGGTCTGCTCTATTTCTGAAACTAGTTAGTAGCAGTACTAGAAAATCACTTCTAAACTTGTTATATTTTAGATATTAACCTCATAAATAAAATGCGAGTCGCGTCAAACCAATAATTTGGTTGACAATGTCATCATGGGTTATTGATATATACTTATTTTGCTACAATGCCATTGAGTTTACACCACTGAGATTGGATTCAGAACCAAATTTAAATTTGGGAATGAGACCCATAGAGGCTGCTAGATTGGGATTTTTTTTGGAACTGATGTAAGATTGATCAAAATATGCTGGTTATAATTGGTCCAAGATTTAGCCCAAAACTGGTGACAGCAATTACCGATGAGTTGAACTAGATGGGACTTGCAGGAACCTATCAGAAAGATTGGAACTCATTGTGATCGACCTAACTTGATGGTAGTCGATGGTATTAAGTGAAATTAGAGAGGACTGCTTGGACTTGGCTGAAACTAATCTTAATTGTTATTATCAATTGAGGGATGGACTTGACCTGTTATGTTTGGGCCTTGACGATCTTGGATTGGGTTTATTGACTTTAGCCTTTTCCAGATGAGTCCGGATGATTCCTTAACAACTTGGGGTAATTGGAGATCCTTTTAGCCTTCTTGTGCCAAGAGTGTCATGATGTGAAGGTGGAGTATCCACAATCTGTCTCACATTGCATTTGGCTCATATCTACATAATCATCATGGTCACCCAATCGTCATTAACACAATGTTGCACATGCTGAAGCATGAACAATTGCCATTTGTGTTCGTCAATAGGTGATGGACACCTATTGCTAGTCGTTGGCATTGGCATGACATGATAAGGAAAATCATGAAGATAGTGGGACTGGTATTCCTTTCACTGTTCATTTTCGTACGATTTTTTGGTTTTATTTCTTCTACATGAGGATCAATACGTCACCATTGATTTATTTCTTTTGTTTTTGGAGTTGCTAGAGAGATTGAGAATCTATTTATCACTAACAGAGTAGCTGCAATCATGGACAAGACAAGTCTCTGAGAAAACTTCTTAATAAACAAAAGAAGGAATTTGATCAGTCTTAGTTTTGATATTTTACTTGACAGCTCTCACCGGCGAGGAGGGGGGATATGTATCTGATTTCAGTGGCTTTTTTTGTTATTCTATCAGCTTTAACTTCCATGCAATTGCATTCTTTTGCATATCACACCTTGGTTTGCTCTAACATCAGCTGTAGCCTTTTTCTAAGTCAAAAAGAGTCAAAGTAGGAACAATGACCAAGCAATACAAATGGCAATTGGCATTTGAACAGGTGTTATAAGTGGAAAATACTCAATAAGTATGTTTCTTTACCAACTAATAGACTGATTCATAAATAAATAGATTAAGTGAGATGTGTCATGTAACAAGTTACCCACTGCTTTATTGCTGATAGAGAGAGAGTGTGTGTGTGTGACAAATATAAACTCTTTATGTTGCAGACTATATGCTGGATATGTCATCAATCTTTATATCGCATATTAAGGGTTTCTTTTGCGGCATGCAGGAACATGTAATACAATACTGTTTCTTGATTTTTTGTCTTGTGCAGTCACTTCATTAGCTTGGTATTTCTATTTTTTTTCTCATTTGAGTGTCCTTTTTTGGTGGTAAATAGGCACAAAGGATGGGCAGACAAAAGTTATCAGAGAAGGTGATAACGGTGTTGCTTATTCGTGGAATTCAAAGGAGTATAAGTGGGACAAGGTATATGTTCATAAATAGATTTTGTATATGTTCTTGGAGAGAACTTGTTGAGTCATTTTTATGTGCTTGCTTTTGTTTGCAAATGAGTTTGTTGTTATGCAATTTTTTAAGCTCATACAATGGTCTTTAGCAAAGTTACTTAGGAAATAGTAATACTCAATGCTTCTCCAGATTTTGCTCTGTTTTATTTGAAGTTCTAACAAAGAGATTGCTATATTGTAAATCACAGAGCCTTTTTAAACTTTGGAGTTTCTCGACTTTAATTTAAACTTTAAATTTTATATGGAAATGCTATTGTGCTTAAATCTGTTTTTTATGTCTGGTCTTGAAGATGAGGTTCTTATTTTGGTAAGGGCCTTGCGAAAGCTTCTTAGTTCTTTATCAGTTAATTAATCACCAAAATGTTCTATCTTATGGGGAAGCTAAATCCCTAATTTGTCATCTAACTATGGATATTTTATTTTACTTTTTCTTTAAGTAATGAGCAAGACTTAGTCAGGAAGGTCAATGGAAGTTTCTGTTGCATCGAGTTTCTAGTTTCAGATTTGGTTTAGATCAAACTTTTACCTACCGGTCCGTACCGGTGTACCAAGATTATCTCGGTACCGGTATGGTAGTAGTACCGTGCATACCGCTCTATGTATTAAAATATTTTATAATATAATATAATATAATATTAATATATTAAAAAAGAAAAAGAAAAAGAAAAGGGCAGCAACGTCGCCTCGATCTTTCTCCCCGCGCAGGGAGACGTTCCGTCTCCTTGCGTGGGAGAAAAATCGCCCACGGGCGAGGGCGGCGAGGCGCGGGGAAAGGAGGTACTTTTTCTTCTCCTCTTCTTTTTCCTCTTATTCATCTTCTTCCCTTTTTCTCCCTCAATCGATCGCCAACGGTCGATTTCTCCCTCTATCGACCGTTGACGGTTGAAATCAACTGCCAACGGTTGACTTTTCCCTCAATCGGCCGTCGGCGGTCGTACTTCTTTTTCTTCTCCTCCTTTTCTTTTTCCTCTTCTTCATCTTCTTCCCTTTTTCTCCCTCAATCGGCTGCCAACGGTCAAAATCGACTGTCAACGGTCGATTTTTGGTGGTACCGCCTAGTAGCGGGCGGTCCACGTACCGGTAACTTGGCAGACCGGTATGTACCACCCATACCGGGCGGTACAGATCGAAATTGCAAACCTTGGTTTAGATACTGCTGATCTGATCCATTAAAACTTTAAACCAAGGAATCAAGTTGTTCAGGTACTTGTCATGGCAGATGTGATCTAACATGATCATCAAGTGGTACAAGTTTTACTATAGATGTGACTAGAAATGAAAATTGAGGAAAAAGAAAAAAGGAAAACACTTGATAGTTTACAATGGTTGTACTTCTACATGTGGCATCAATGAAACATCTTAAGTGGGGCCATGAGAACTCTGTGAGATCTTGGTCTACACTAGCTGCTTTTGCTCTTGAAAAGAGTCATGGAGATGTTAAACTTCGAGCTCGTGTCAGTTTGATGACCTTGAGCATCCATTATAAAAGGCTGATCTGTGTTTTTGACATTTATCACTTGTACTGGTTGATTTTAGATATTTATAGTTATCTCTATCTAAAAATTGATTGTGTGTCATCTTGGTATGATCGTTTTGGTCTTGTTTTTCTTTGGAATATATAATTTTTAAAATGAAATTTTCTTATTGGTGTTTGTACCTACTAAACGATCAGATTGGTGAAATTGTTGATGGACCTGGAGAGGGCGCATCGAATCAGGTTCTTGATGGTACACATTATGATTATGGTATGCAACAAACCTTGTGCATTGAACTTTCCCATATATGGATATACCTCTGATGGAGTTTTCCTTTCCTATTGGGTTTTAGTATTTGATGTCGATATTGGGGATGGTGAGCCAATTCGTAAATTACCATACAATAGAACAGGTGATCACTCTTTTCAAATCCTTAAATTATTAGATCATACTTGCCTTTGATGCATCGACCTTTTATATTTATTTATGTTAAAATATGTATTGTGCTGTTGTAGCATCATTTTTAATGTTTGTGTAGTGTCTTCATCATTGATGTATAAAGAAGATAAAAGCCATATTTGCAGTGAATCATGGTATTGCATATAAACATCTTCAGACACATAGTTTCTCTTTCCAAGAGACTTTCATAATTTGGAATTTGGCATAAAGAAACAATATCTGGAAATAATCATTATCAGAACCAATAACATAAGGTATATGTCAATTCAAATTGTAAAAAATGTGTTCGATCCTTTTTGTTACTAGATAGCATTGATTTTGTGGGTTTATAAATAGTGAAAAGCACTCTATACTCACATGTTAAGTAAAAAAGATGTCTATTTATATCAAATAACTTTTTTCTGCATAATTCTAGCATCTGTAGATTAACAATGTTAGTTGACCGACATGCAAGGCAAGAGTAGTGAGATTCTTGCGTGTTCATTGAGATGTGGTTACTGTTTACTGATTGAAAGCATGTGAGGAATTATCTTACTGGGACATGTCTCATGGAAATTCAGTAAACACCTAGATTTGGTTGCTAATCCAAGAAACAGTTGAACTGATAAATCCAAATAGAAATTTGGTAGGAACTTTCTTTAAACATCAGAAACATGTGCTAAAAATAAAAAATTCTTGACTCCAAAGATATCAAAATTCTATATATATCCCAAGGAATTGGTCAACAAAGAGAAGTTCTAATCATGATATCAGATGTAGTACATGATTGGATGATTAAAAATGCTCTAAGGTTTTTCTATCAACAGGCATGAAGGTATCTGAAGTTTACTATGAAAATTATTCAAGAAAGATCTAAATACTTGAATCTAATAGTCATATTCCTCAATCTCGATCCTTTACTCTATGCCTTTACACCACAACTAGAAGGCGAGAGACAGCCTGGGGTATTCTCCAAGAAGGAAGAAGAATAGGGACATGGTATAAGATGAGAACCATCGTGATTTTGGGTTTGAGTATTTGCAAAAAGATGACAACTAGATCAGACAGTTATGGATGGTGTGTTTCAGTTTCATATCTCTTTCACCAGTGTTTTTTTTCTAACTAGGTGTATGCTTGTCTGTTTTTTGATTTACGATATAAACTTAGACATTTAGTACCTTTCATCACTAATATTTGTCAATCTGAGTGGTCCTTAAGGAGAGTAGCCAAAAAGGCCGTTCCTTACAAAATTAAATAGTAAAGACTGAAAACAGTTTGAGCCTGTTGGTTAGTCTATAATACAAGGTTATTTTTTTGACATTCTATGATTGCATTTAAGGTCTTAAGAATCACATTTTGATGAGAAGTTTGTCATTAGCATCTACTTTTACTTTGATATTGCTGCCATCAACTGGAACACCATCTCATTGTTGTTACAAGCCTTTTTTTTTACTAAACTACTTGCGCTGATATTGCCATTGGAATTTGGACATGATATCTTTTCAATGAAGGCACTTTTATTTATGAGTTTATATTTACATGTCGGTTCATGCTTTCCTTTATAGATATGATCTTTTCTTAAGCTATCACAATATGTTTTATCACTATACAAATTTACTGTTTGTGCTTTGCTTGAAAGCTTGCTTCTTATTAAAAAAGTATGTTGTTTCCAGATAACCCTTACGCGGTTGCTGACAAGTGGCTTCTCCAAGAAAGTCTGCCGCTTTCATACCGCCAACAAATTGTAGATTTTATACTTCAAAACACTGGGCAAAGAGACTTTTCTATTGACCCAACTTTTCGGGATCCATATACCGGGTGTAAGAACAAGCTCTTTTTTCTCATGTTGATTTTGTCTTTTTGGATATCGGTATAATTATTTGCTCCCCATGATTCATTTAATGTTTGCTTCTCATTCAGCAAATGCATATGTACCCGGAGAACCATCCATTTCACAAGGTTTGTGCTCTTGTTTAATCTGTATTTATGGTTTATGTCAACTAACTGAACTGTCGGTTCCTTTTTTGATTGAATCATAATAAACAAATTGCTACTCAAGATTTCTGCTGGCCATTAGTATGAGTCATTTTTTTGTCAGCTTTTTCACTATTTGCATCATTGTAGGTGTCGGAACGGCACCATCTTTCAAGCATATTCCAAAGGTATCTCTTCTTTTCCTTTCCCTCTTGTTTTAATTGGCAATAAAAATGTTGTAATTGACGTGGGTTAACATATGTTGAAAACTTCACTGTCTACTTTCTTGATTCAAGCATCTGTGAAGATTGCATATTTTCTGATATGCCCAAGCTTTTGCTGCTTCTATATGCTTAATTTTATCAAATTGCTCAATGCATATACATAATCTTAAGAAGCAGTCAAATGGATGGCAATTCCATATCAAATGGCAATTGGGATTTTTTTTATCATGTATCATATGATGTTAACATTTCAGAGTTTTTTTCCCATCGTCTCAAAGTGTTTATGCAACTGATTTGTAAGGGTTGCTTCTGAGGACTTGTGCCATCATTTTCTAAATGATGGGTGTCCACAATGGTTTATGACATGATTTTATCAACAAAATTGAATTCATGTTTATTTTTTCGGTATTCTTTTAATCTGCCAGCTAGATCTATCTTAGGTTACCAAATAAGCAAAGATTATTTTCCATGAAACCATTGTTTATTTAATAATTTTGGATAGTTCTTGATGGATGTAGTTTTATATCTTTATAAGCTAATTCAACTTAAGGGTCCATAATGTTTACAGTTTTTTAGTACTTGGTCAAATTTTTAAGGCATTTATCCTTGGATGTTGTTCATGGATGTTTTGTGTGTTGTATAGCAACTGACTATTTGTTTGGCAGCATCAATTATTTTTCTCTCCAAGAGACAGTTCTTCTTGCCTCCTATATTTTATTTTTTGCTTTTCCAGGTAGGAATGCTTTTCTTTGATTCTGCACAGTTGGATGGAATTCTAAAGAAGATTTCAGAATTCAATTCAGCGCTTGCAACTGATGTGGTAATATATCTGCTTTTAAGTTGACGGTCTTTGTGGATAGATATGAATGCCAATAGAAACCTTGGATGCACCTTGTGATCATGTTAAACCTCCACTCTGCTGCCTTCGTAATTAAAGAGGTTGATGGAATCTCTGTATTTTTTGGATGTTAATTATGTAATCTTATTTTCTTTTGTTATAGATAACTTGATCAGTTATATACCTACTGAATATGGTTTTAGCTATTTCCACTTGAATAATCCTTTTCTTTAGTTTCTATTGATCAACATGGTACTGGTGGTATGCGATCTAGAAGATTTCATGTGTAATGCGGAACTAATTGTAGTTGAAAAACATTCTGAGGCAGGGATCTTCACTTTGTTCAAAGTTTATATAGATTGGGCAGGAAATCAGTTTATTAAATATACGATCTGCTTTGTTATTATTAGTCTAAGCATGGGGCATCAGATTGGGCTTTTGTGATGTTATCAATTGTGTGCTCTTTGACACTGCATGCTTTTAACTCTTAAAATTGATAAAAGTAAATAATTGAACAAGGTCTTTTAAGTAATTAGTTAATATTGCTCCTACTTATAGGGCTTAATGGACAAAAGGATCTGTGTAGCAACCCCAGATAGTGGGAGCTACTAAGATTTTTTACAATCATTAACTTCATGTCTTATATGCATCACATTATTTTGTTTGTGGTATGGATCCTGTGCTTCTGATATACATACACACGTGTGTGATTCCCCATTATAATTCCTGTCTCTTTTCAGTTGTTTTATTGTTCATTATCTAACAATAAGATTTCTGCGTATGCTGAGTAAAAGGATGTAATCAATATCTACCATTGTGCTGTGAGACACATTTTTCTTTTCATACCTATCATTACTGCTGTCACTGGAAGGCAAAGATTAATCGACATCCAAGTGCCATATACTTTACAATATATAACCTTAAATGTTCCACTGTCTGTATGGTAAAATTCATTTCTTATTGTGTCACAGTTGTGTGCTAAGTGTTTTTTTTATATTCTACCCAATTGTTAGGCTTATATATATTTAAGATTTTGAATACCAGTTGAACTGGTACATATTGATTGTATTTATCAGTCCGACCAAGCACCATTACTGAAATGTTGCATATACTGTTCATTTTTATTTTTTTTATTTTATTCAATGATGACGAGTAGAATAGCTTGGTGAATTGTCCACCATACGATTTGCATGCTAGTCCGTTTGGTTACTGAATTTAAAAACCTGTGTATGATTACACTTTATTCTATAAATGTGAAGAATTGTTGTTTGCTATTTTCTTTTGTATCTTGTCGTATATCTTCTCACTAGTTTATATTCACCTCATTCTTTTAGGAGAAGTCACTGTCGCTCTCAGAGCTTGAGTTGTCAAGGCTGGCAGCTATCGCTAAAGTTTTAAAAGATACATCACACTATCATTGCAGTTCCTTTGCAGATGTTGATATTCTATTATTGTTGAAATTGTTGAAGTCATGGCCAATTCCAATGTTATTTCCTGGTAATTTTCTTTCATTCAATTTTCATTTGGTCTTTTCTTCATGTAAATTTGTCTATATGGATTTATGCTAATAGGGAATTGTTAATATTTGTTGCATGCTTCCATTACTTTATCAAGTGACTTGTACATTTCTGACATACCTTCCGTCATAAACATCGTCCATCCTTAGTGCAGTCTACCTTGCCTCTAGATCATACTTCATTCTGCAGTATGTTCATCTTACACTGCTGGAGTTGGCAAGACATTTCTAGAAAAAAGTTATTTTAGTATTCTGATTGTCCCACAGTAGCACACGTCTATTGTGTCATCATGCTTCATAAATTTAAGGAGGAAACTCGACTTTTTTGCACAGTATAATTTTTATTTTACTTTTACGCAAACACATATAAGGCCTATATTAATATGAAAATTCAATCAGAAATATAATTAGATTTAGGTGATTTTAGTTATTTAAATTTGTGGTGATATTTATTTGTTCAAGTTTGGAAAATTTAAATATAAATGTTATAAAACTCATGAGTTTACAAAATTTAAATATAAATGTTATAAAAATATAAATGTTATAAAACTCATGCTAATATAATATAATATAATATAATTGTGTCCTAGCTGTGTCGGTATCCTAATTTTTTTTAAAATGATGTGTTGCCATATCCGCGTCCCATGCCCGTGTCCTTGTCCGTGCTTCTTAGTCTCCCGTACATAATATGTTGCTTTTGCCTTGCAGTAATAGATATTTTGCGGATGATTGTCTTGCATCCAGATGGAGCCAGTTTGCTCCACAAACACATGGAAAGTGGGAATGGTACTGTCTTGTGCTATTGCTTTTCTGCATTTTTCTTCATGTAAATATAAATTGTTCTGACATAGCTATGAAGCAATCACAGATTTAGTGTAGTACTTGTGTGCTTGTCACAGATATACTAATGGAGATATTAGTTAAAGCCACGACGGCTCCTCCACAGACAGCAAATCTTTTAACAATTGTTCGAGCAATTACAAACCTCTTCAAGCATTCATGCTTTTCAAATTGGTTACAATCTCACTACAGCGAGGTATTACCATCTTGCTTCACTATCTTGGTCTTAAATTGTTTGTTTTTTGGAGCTTAAATTGGTATGTTGTTGCATTTGAATGAAGATTTCTCATGCTGATTGCTCATGTAGAAGTATTCTGGTCTTTTATTTTGCTTTACCAGAATTGGAAGCTTTGGTTTCTATCTTTGTTTGTTACGTAGATTCTTCATGGTTTATGTTGCAAACCGCGGTAGTGAATTCTGCTACCACTTTAGTGTTCTCTTTTGCTGTAATCTTTTCTTGTATCATCAATTGAATGCTGGCAGGCAGGAATATGTTCATTGTTGATTGCTGTAATTTGAGAATAACAGTTGCTTAGCATCAGATTTCAAATATTAATCCAGTAAAAGCTGGAGTGGTTTAATTTTACATAAAAATCTAGTCCCAACCCAGTTTCTAGGTTGTGGAGATGCAGGAAACACCATAATTTAGAGCCATGTTATATTTAACCAAGCGTTTGTTGTCCTCTCCTTGTCATTTTAAATTTCACCAGCCTCGTCTTGAATCTTGATCAAATAAGATTTTATAGACCTTGCCTATATTTGCTTCAAAAAAGGCAGCGCTCCTAAGTTTGTCAGCACTGTTGGTTTCGTGTCGTCACAGCTGCAAATAGAAAAAGGAAAAGCAAAAGTGAAATAACATTTGAAAACTGTCAGAGCAACTTAAAACTAGAAAACTGTAGATCTCACCGGTCCTCTGATGACATAGCTAATGCAACAGATGAGACGATGATACAACATCCTCCTTGAGTTATTGCCACAATATACATGTTTGTTAAGTCAAGAACATCCTCCCTGCCACTTGTGTCAGCATCAGGCACTTTGAAAAATGTAAACCTTGACCTAAGAAATTTAAATACATATTGTGAATACATTTGTTTTGTGATATAAACCATTGATTCAGCTAATCTTATGCATTGCAAGGATATAGCCAGAAAAGCCAAAATTAATGGAAAGTGATATTATCCAAAATTGAAATTAGATCATTGATGCCGAGATACTACAACAAGTTGCATATTCTAATTTGCGAGTAAGTGAAAGTTGTAAGCATGGTTATAGTTTATTCACGGGTAGATCAGAAAAGAGCAATGGCCTTCTCTACGCAACTTAAATTTCTGCAGCATGTAAGAGTTACATTGTACTTGATCAAATGCAGAAATTTTATTTTAGACATTAAAGTTGCCGAATTTTGGCTATATGATATAAGGGTAACATGTACTGAAGATTGTACTGTAGATTGTCTAACCATGTATTGGCAGAAAGGACCAAGTTTACAGGTGTTCTGAGCTCTATGCGCCATAGAGGTTGCCACATAATTGTTTGTCATTACAATGTAGATAATGAACTTTCACTAAATTGTCGTTCTGTCCACAAACTTCTATAATGTAAACAATATATGCTGTATAATCACCACTCGCAGCAGAATCAGCCAGTGGACAAACTGTTATCAGTCAGCTGCAGTAGCAGTGGCAGCTATTGCTGCTTGCCATTCCCAGGAGCTTTCCATTTTTAACAATGATGCCTTGATCACCAGCATGGCATCATTCAACCTTCTAAATTTTCATGTGATATGACCTTCCATATATTGATATGCTACTAATATGAAATTTCAGAGTTAAGGATACATAGCATGGCTGAAATAAGAGTGTTTCTCTGAGTGATGTTTTTATAGCTTAAAAAAATGGTTCTTTCATCCTGTTCAGCAATAGTTTTAATGGAGTATTGACTCTGTATGCTTTCAGGTTCTGGACAACTTATCAAGTTGCAGATCATTCTTTAACAAGAATGCACATCTTTGTTATGCCACATTGATATTGAAGTAAGTCTTGGATTTTGCACCTTTATGGATGGATTCTGTATTCTATTATTTTCTACACATGTTTGAAAATTTTATTTGAAATAAGCCCAAACATCATTCTTGTTTCAAAGTGCAGTCTGAGACTATAGCAGGTTGGATAAGTAAAATAATTCTCAATTGCACATTATTAATATCTCCATTTGTCTTTCCCATTGTAATGTTGATTTTGAAGTCGGCGATAAAGCTTGTGTATTTAAAAGGGCAATTTAAGACCATACGTGGCAATCTTTTAAATGTCCAAAGTACAAGGTATTATGATCTTTTAAAAGTCTGCACTTTTACAGGCCTGGAGATCTGAACGTGTGAGCAAATTCTTCTTTGCGGTTACAAGCAGTGATTTAAATAGGCGCTCGGGCGAGGCGAGGCCCGAGAGCCTCGCTCGATTTCCAGGAGGCTCGCTTCAAAGAGGTGCTCACCTGAGCCCAGGCATTGGGCGCTTTAGGCCGAGCTCCCGGGTGAAACAAAGCGTCAAGCCTGGTTCGGTCGTTCGCGTTAGTTGGTTCAATCGAACCAACTAACGCAGCAACATATACTTCAACCCTAATCTTCTTGGCGTAATAAGTCTGGTTCGATCGTTCACATTAGTTGGTTCAGTCGAACCAACTAATGCAGCAACGTATACTTCAACCCTAATCTTCTCGTCTGGGATTACGTCGCCGACATCTTGCCGCTGTCGCTGTCTTCGCCGCCGTCGCTGTTGCCACTCGCCACCGTTGCTGCTGACGCTCACCGCCATCGCTGTCGTTGTTGTTCCTCTTGCTCTCAGTCAGGTCAGCTCATCGCCTCGTTTCTACTACTCTTCGCTGCCAGCTTTCGCTCTCGGTCAGCGCCTCGCCTCGTCTCTACTCATATCTACTGTTAACTTATTGTCAATGGTAGAGAACACTAAAAAATCTAGTGTTAACTTATTGTTAACGGTAAAGAACACTAAAAAATTTAGTGTAACCCTATTGCCTTCCCAAGGAGACTTCTCAGGTAGTGAACACTCAAAAATATATAGTACACTGTTAACTTATTGTTAACAGTGTACTAAATATTTTTTATATATATTTTATGTATTTATTAATTATATTATATATTTTTTTTTATTTTAGCGTCTCATTTCGCTCGGGCAAGCGCCTAGCGCCTCAGGCGTTTTGGGACCCTAGCGCCTAGCGCTTTTTAAATCACTGGTTACAAGATGAATTTTATCTTGCACTCACATCTTAAGTTATAACAATAGAATATAAGAAGTTGCTATATCAAGTAAGTCAATAGTGGCATCGTATATGTCTTCAGCAGTAAATTTTCTAGTCATTTTCAATATCTTGCATTTACCTATTTACAATAAATAATTTTCTTTTCATGCATTCCTGTTTCTCGCAATTATTATTTGTTCTTTTACATCACATGTAACTAGTTGGAAATATTTCTTATTGGGCAAATTCTTATTGTAGCTGCCAAAATCATCTAGTGAATGGAGATACTGTGACTCGAAAACATTCATTGACAGCATTGGACTGCATTTGAATTGTTTTAGACTATTTGCTTTTACTACTGAGTGTGCACATCCTTTTCTTGGAATCTACAGTTGAATATAATTCTTCAAAAGAATACCTTCATCCATTAGGCTTAATATCTTTTCTTTCTGATGCATTTTTCAGTTATGCTGTGCTTTTGATTGAAGCAAAGGACAAAGAAGGCCAAGCTCAAGTTCTCTCTGCTGCTCTTGAAGTATGATTTTGATGCTTGTTTGAATGAGTAAACATGATGTTTTCTCATGGGCTTGTATATAGGCACTAGAAGCCCCATATGCTGCAACCACTTCTGATTGCATGTAATTCCTCCTTTATGCCGGTTAATTCTTTCTTGTTATGTATCCCAGATTGCGGAAGATGGAAACCAAGATGTAGATGGAAGATTTAGAGCACTTGTTGCTGTTGGCACACTTGTATCCTTTGGGAGTTTGTTGTGTTGTTTGTATCCCTTCTGACTTGGAATTTTGATATTTATCTTACTGTTAGCGTATCTGGTTGCCTTATGTTTATGTGCAGGACACATGCTGGGGTAGTCATTTGAGGCTGGCCTTTGGTAATGAATATTAATTTCTAATTTCTTTGGTGTTGTCCACAAGTACCTTCTCTCTTTTTTTGGTTCTGTTAGCGTATCCATGTTTTGCTCAGAATTTTGCCTCTCTTTGAGGATATGGTCATCTCCCCTGTATGACTATCTGCAGTGAGAATGAAACATTTAATAGCAAAAGCATAACACTTTTTAACTTCGTACCGACCCACTAAAAGATGTTCTCTGACTTGGACCTGAAAAGAAGATGAGAATGTTGCCACAGCTCCAATTCTGAACCCTTGGCTTTTGAAGTTCTTGCCATCAGAACCCTCATCCTTTCCAATTCTATGTTCCCAATCCTTTTCCACTTGCAATATCTTGATCTGCGATATTCCCTTTGATGGAGAATAATTGTTTCCACTTGATGGATTTAGCATCCATAAATGCACAGAATTATTATTTTGTGTACATCAGTTTAATTTCATTTTCTACCTCATTATAGACCTCATATGTTCTATCATGGATCACCCTTCGTCTTTATGATGGCATGTGTCGCTACTGTCTAACTCGGTGGTTTTGCTTTTAGAAGTCACTATAATGCGAGTGTTTGTTGCCTCATTACATGTTTCGAGTAAATTTTAGTTAGGAGGCTGAGCTGCTTGCGCTTTTTTTTTTTTTGTTATTGCATTGGTATTCTATGATTGAGGTTTTCTGACACCCTATTGTTTCCATTTAGTTTGATCATCTTTTATTGGCAGAACATTTAGCCACTAGTGCCACAATGTGGGCTCGCCTCTTGCGACCAGAGTGACCATATTTTTGGGGCATGGAAACAGCCTCTCTGCTTTCAAGGGAAAGCTAGTAGACTGACCCTCCTTTATACATACCATGAGTCTTGTGCAGTGAATCCTTTGATCATCGGCAGAAATTAAAACTTTGCTGATGCCGTGTGTCATCGGGAGTGGATTAATACTTTTTATTTATTTTATTTAATTTTTTTTGGTTGAGCAAAGTAGTATTTCTCATTTCAGTGTTAATATATTTTTTGAGAATTTGCACCTTGACTTCTGCTTTAGATGCTAAAAGGTGTTGTGAAGTCGATTGCAATCGACTTTGATGTAGTCAACGTAGCCAAAGATGCAAAAGGGTCAAAGGAATCGAAGGTAGCAGAAGTAGGAGCTGACATTGAGCTGCTAATCAACAACAATTGTTAAAGTTCGGTGCTGTTTTGATCAATCTATTACATCGGAACGTCTGAAGCTCTCTCTCTCTCTCTCTCTTTTTCTCTCTGGCACTCCTCAAGAATTTTATCAGAGACTCGTAGGAAAAAGCGGCAAGTGGTTGGTTTCATCCAATTTTTTATTTGAACAGATTACATATTTGGCATATGCGGACGACCTGGAAGGGAAGTCTGTTTTATTTCATATCGATGGCCTTTTTTGTGTTTGGGATGAAGGTGGGGATTAGGTATAACCACTTAACAAGTTTATTATTATTATTATTTTATTTTTAATGTGCATTCATCTTATTTAGTTGTTTATTTTCTGTGCGAACTAGTAAATGTGAGCCCTAATATTTCTTTCTGGGGCCCTTTTATCGGATTGACTGTAAATGCTAATGCAATGCAAAATGTGAGCCATTTTGGGATCGCTTTTACCATATTTTTTTTTCCTTCCTTTTTTGCTCTCTCTCTCTCTCTCGATCAGATGATGGATGGCATGGCAGTTTTCAATGTGTTTGGGTGCATGATTTCCTTCTCGTTTTCCTCTCCCTACGGTCTACGTTGCGCGGAGATTCGCTAACATCTCTTGGCAGCAGCTAGCTGTTACAGTCGTCGAGTGGTATGAGAATGGGGGCGTTTATTTTGGGCTCCTCAAGCCCGTTTTAACTTTTTTTGGCCCACTTTATCACCTTGGTCGTATCTCTTCATAATTCCTTCGGGAACTACCGCTTCTGCTCACCGTCGGTGATAATAGGACTGCACAGCTTGGCCGACTTGGGACCGTTTTAAATTTTTTTGGTGCCCTTCATCGCCCATACCGTCTGCGGTAAGCACACCTCCGGTCACCGTATCTCTTCATAATTCGTTCGAGAACTTCTGGTTCTGCTCACCGTCGGTGATGATAAGAAATGACAGATTGGACGATTTCGGGCCGTTTTAAATTTTTTTGGGGCCCATCATCTCCCATCCCGTCTGCGGTAAGCTCACCTCCGGTCACCGTATCTCTTCATAATTCGTTCGAGAACTCCTGGTTCTGCTCACCGTCAGTGATGATAAGAAATGACAGATTGGACGATTTCGGACCGTTTTAAATTTTTTTGGGGCCCTTCATCTCCCATCCCGTCTGCGGTAAGCTCACCTCCAGTCACCGTATCTCTTCATAATTCGTTCGAGAACTCCTGGTTCTGCTCACCGTCGGTGATGATAAGAAATGACAGATTAGACGATTTCGGACCGTTTTAAATTTTTTTGGGGCCCTTCATCTCCCATCCCGTCTGCGGTAAGCTCACTCCGGTCACCGTGTCACTTCATTCTTCGTTCGAGAATTCCTGGTTCTGCTCACCGTCGGTGATGATAAGAACGCACAGCTTGGCCGACTTGGGACCGTTTTAAATTTTTTCGGGGCCCTTCATCGCCCATCCCGTCTGCGGTAAGCTCACTTCGGGTCACCGTGTCCCTTGATTCTTCGTTGAAGAGCTCCTGGTTGTGGTCACCGTGTACGAACGCACAGGACGATTTCGTACTTGTTTTGTTATATTTTTGTGGTCTTCTATCGACCATTCCGTGTGCGGTGGTAAGATGACGTGTGGTCAGCGTATGTATCTACGGCTCATCGTTCGAGAACTCCTGGTTCTGGTCACCGTGTGTGAGACTAAGAACGCACTGCTGGGACGATTTCGTACATTTATAAATTTTTTTGGGGCCGTCTATCGCCCATTCCCTGTGCGGTAAGCTCACACGTTGTCAGCGCACCAACGGCTCGTCATTGGAGAACTCCTGGTTCTGGCCACCGTCCGTGAGAGTAAGAAGTCCTGGTTTTAAAATTATTTTTGGGGCCCTTTTATCGCCCATTCGGTGATCGAAAAGCGGCGGCGCACCGAGAAGGTCATCCAAATCGTATCTTTGTTCCGCTTGTGCCGTCCGTGAGAGTAAGAATGCAAACGTAAAATGGCGTTTTGGATTCTTTTGACTGTTTCGGTGCATGTTGACGACGATGGCTCTTTTCCCGATTGTTTCTCATTATTTATAAAAAACAATAATTTTGATTGTTCTTAGAAATTTTGATTGTCGATGGACTCTCAAAAGCCCGGTAAAGATCAATCATAATAAATATCTTCCACAAATGATGACATCAATCGACCACTCCATTGGCCCCTAAGGTCAGGGTGAGAATTCCACACATGATGGTTTCAAACGACCCTCCCTAGGTGTCCCTGACGTATGAGTTCTTATCGGTGGAACAAACAATCTTTGGACTTGTCTCTTTTCACCAACGGGGTCTTTATCGAGTAAGGGTCTTTTAAGAGCCCCCTTCTCTTTTTATTTTGTAGAAAAAATTCGATTCTAATCATATTTAGGGGAGTCAGCTCGGACCTTAGGAGAGGTAACTCGGGTCATTTGTTTCTCCTTCACCATGGCGACTTTGAGGTCGAGTTGGATTGTGGCCGCTCCCTACTTTTAGCCTCTTTGTGTGACTCCTCACGCTTGCTCGAGACCATTGCTTCAGCGACAATATACTTTAAAGTGCTTCTTGCACAATCGTCAATGATTTCTCAAACAACGATCAAAAGAGGTGAGAGGGATTGAGCCTCATCATGAAGGTATGAATTAGGAGTGATGGATGAGCATCTACCATTGCCTCGGATCTCATTCGTGAACCGAGTGTCAAAGTCTACGAGCATTTCCTCCTCCACCCTGCTTGAGTTCGAGGAGCATTGTCATTGGTGGTTGCGAGCATACAAATTCCCGAGGAAGTGAAGTTCAAATTCCTTCATGAGTTAATTACTTATGTGGCATGTTCCGATGTGTGGTAAATATACTGCATTATTACTACAATTTCAACTTCTTTTTTATCCCCTCCGTCGTCACTTATAACTCCAATTAAACTAACACTCAAACGCCAAAGTTTGGAAAAATTCCATGATTATATTAACGCAACATTTCAATACTTTGAAATCTTTTATCCTATGGCATATACTAACCTGCCAAACATGGCCTTTTGTATCCGTAGAAGAAGAAGTACTCATCTTTTCTCCTACTTTGACCTTTGTTTTATCCCCCTCACCTGTAGATACACATCCGCAGATTAACATGTCATTCATCCGCAAGAATTAAATCTGATGACAAAGAATTATACGTGTCAGTTGTTCTAAAGCAATAACATGAAGGAGATTAAACAATATTATGAATTGGAGAAAACCAGATGGTATTAGCCTCTTCATCCTCAGCTCATCTCACGAACTACTTTGCTAGGTAAAGCAACAGAAGACAAATTTCAATATATAAACCAGCAAATAGCAGAAAAAAAAAAAAAGAATGATACAAGGCATGCCGACTATTAGCATATAATAGTTGATCCTTTTTTTTTTTTTTTTCTTCTTTTTCTGTAGTTGCTAATGTGAAACTCCATCCGAGACATTTGCTTACTTTAGTGTAACTAAATTCTTACAAATTTGGTGAGTGGGTAGGTCATTGAAAATGTTTATTAATATTGATAGCATATAGTGCAATAAAACTTCCTACTTTAACATTATAACAAAACTACAAATGCAAGCATCTATCTACCATAATAATAAAATAAAAAAAAAGGGAGTTGATAACCGATACTCCAAATCTAGCTTACTTAGAAATATAGTTGCAGTGTCATACTCCCTCTTATGTTGAGACGCTGGTTAGTAGAAATTTAATTTGAGTCCTTCGTATCCTCGGCAACAGGAATCCCGTGTTCAGTCGGTGACCTCATTGAACAGAAGAATCCTCTATCGCCTTCTGTATGCAGGATACTTCATAAATCTGTCCCCCATTCTTGTCTTAGAATAAGAAAACTAACATTTTCGCCACAAAGTTATTGGTCGGGATTTCTGAATGACCAAAGCGAACACAGTTAATGTAGCCAGAACATTCACATAGCTGAAAAATGTGAAAAACAGAATAAAACCCCTAAATAACATTTCAAGAACATGATAAGTAAACATGGTTATTTAATTTGTTGGAGGTAGCAACATAAAAGAAAAAGACAGGCATATATATAGATTAGTCCTGACTCCTACTCCAAAGCAGTAAGACTAAATAAGACAACAAGCAGGTATTAACTTCTCCAGAAAAAGTTAGAAGCATTTATGGTATAAAGAAGCTTACAATATAGTCTGCCTGATTGAGGAGGGGCTCCTTCCTCAGAGACATACTTATCTATTTCCATTACGAACAAACTAATAGAAAAATGTAGCATTTGATTAATTGGGGATATATAATTTCTAATACATGCAAACAAGTAGTTGTTCTTATACAACATCATCAACAACATGTAGCATTTAACATTTGATTATACAACAACAACAACAATTAGCATTTGAAAATAGTTGTTTTTTTTTTTTTTTTGTATTTAACTTTTCTATAGTCTCTTCCTCCAGTGTAAAGGGGTCTTAGATGCTCTGCTTGAAACTTCAAAAAAGGAACATGCAAACTACACCGAAGTGCTTTTTCCAGAGTGAATGATATGTCCAGCTAAAAAAAAAAAAAAATTGCGACAATGTTATAGTCATCTTTCTTAAAAGTAGTGTTCCTTTTATCCTTTCTCCCTTGGCGTTGCAAGAAATCAAGAAACCCTAATGAGGTTAATACCAGAAGATTTCAAATTAGGGTTGGTGGAACCGGTGGAAGAGACGAGCGCGCACCTTTTTTAAATGTTGAGGCTGAGGAGATCGGCGATGGAGGCTCGTTGGCCAAGAACTTAAATCATCTCTCAGCCACTCCTTCATTCGATGCTTTCTCCACAAACGAAAAAGAAGGAAAGAAAAACATCAGCTGATCCGCCAGTCTAAAGACCAACAAATTGGACCCTATCAGGGAACAGAGGATTTGACAGGGGAGAGAGTGAGTGAGAGATGAGGAAAGAGAGGGAGAAGATAAGGTCGTTACCGATCAACTAGAAGCCATCAAGCCTGGAGGATCCATGAGGAATCTTGCCAGCCACCGCCGGAAGAATCAACCAGCAAGGAAAACAATCAAGAAGCCGGAAAACAAACCAAGAAATAGCCGAAGCGAGGGTGTAAAAGAGAAAGATCAGATTGGAGGGGGGAAGCCATCGAGCGTGGAGGGTGGATCCGCGAGGCACCTTGCCATCGTCGGAAGAAATCCGGCACCGATCCCAGAAAAAGAGAGGGAGGGAGACGACGGCGACGGCAAGCTGTTTGTTATAATAACAAACAGCTTTTTCTATTATAAAAAAAAAAAAAAAAAAGCCGCAGGCGAAGGAAAAAAGGAACCAAAAGCGGGCAGTCGGATTCGGATCTTTTTCCCCATGTGTGCGGGTCCGACCCTCTTCAACGAACCACCCTCGGATTCCCTGCAAAGCTGACACAGCAATGGGTCCCAATCCGTGAATCCAATCACACCAGCTCGACGAGCCACGCTGCCTCCGTGCCTACCTCCGGAGAGGACAAAAGCTCACCTACTCTCGCCGTGTCCACGTTTCGCGGCCTCGAGGGGGACAGCGAACGCCCGGCCGCATGCAACAGGCGAGCACGTCACGACAGCCTCCGTGAACCAACCGCGAGATGCATAAAGAGGCAGGTGAGGCGAGAGCTGTCCCTCCACGGTGGTCGCCGGTCGGTCATGGGCAGGCTGCTCTCCAAGATCCGGGAAGAGTCGAAGCAGACGTGGAGCCTGGCGGGGCCGGCGATACTCACGGGGACGTTCCAGTTCTCCATCGCCACGGTCACGGCTGCCTTCGTCGGCCGCCTGGGTGCCCTTCAGCTTTCCGCGGTCTCCGTCGCTCAGGGCGTCATCGCTGGCTTCGCCTACGGTGCCATGGTAATCAAGGATTTTAATCTCCTTGTTTCGTATCATGTCAGATCGATCGATAAAGGGCGGTTTGAGGAAAGAATTGTACGTTAAAAAAACAGTGGTGGTGGTGTCATTTCTCACACGTCAAATCGTTGTGCGGAATTGCTTCCTCCTCCTACTCCTTCAGGCCAAGAGAGATAAAAGGACCTCCTTGTGCTTGTTATTTGCAGCATGAACTAAACTTCCTCATGCTTCAGTTCAGTGTTCACTGCAAATTGGAATAAATATATGAATCTGAGAAATCTCAACACAGCACTTTTCCTTTTTCTCTGTAGCTGGGCATGGGAAGCGCCTTGGAGACTCTTTGCGGTCAGGCTGTCGGTGCTGGGCAACTTAATATGTTGGGAGTTTACATGCAGAGATCCTGGGTCATCTCAGCAGCAACAGCGGTGGTTCTGACACCGCTGTATGTGTTTGCAACACCCATCTTGAGGCTACTGCATCAGTCCGAAGATATATCACAAGTGGCCGGCAAATACTGTGGATGGATCATACCTCAGCTGTACGCTTACGCAGTGAATTTTCCGCTGCAGAAGTTTTTCCAATCACAGGGCAAGGTCTGGGTCATAACTCTGGTTTCCGGGGCAGTTCTCGGCGTCCATGCGTTGCTGAACTGGGTTGTCGTGTCCAAACTTGGTCGTGGATTGCTGGGTGCAGCAATGGTCGAGAATGTTTCGTGGTGGCTCATAAACTTGGCTCAGATGATCTATCTGTTAGCTGGCTTCTTCCCGGAATCATGGAGAGGGTTCTCGCTGTCGGCATTCCAAAACCTGGGTGCCTTTGCAAAACTTTCGCTTGCATCGGCGGTAATGCTGTGGTGGGTACTTCTTCAATCTGGAAACTGAGATGATGCCGTGATGAGAGTCTAATGTCACTTTTGTTGTATCACAGTTTGGAGCTCTGGTATTACACTGCAGTGATCATCTTAGTGGGTTGCTTAAAGAATCCAGAGATTGCAGTCGGTGCTATTTCCATCTGGTTAGCAGTTCTTCCTTGTTCTTGTTAATCGCTAAGAAGAACCGAACCCTGAGCAATAGTTGTTTGTTCGATCGGGCAGCATGAACTACGAAGCGTGGACTTTGATGGTTTCTCTGGGATTCAATGCTGCAGTGAGGTAGGCATCTTATCTTTTCTATCTATCTATCTTGTTCAGGCATCTGCGGACAATGAGCTAAAATTTCTTGTCTCTTTCGTTGTTCATTCGTCAGTGTGCGAGTATCGAATGAACTCGGAGCAAATCATCCGAAAGCAGCGAAGTTTTCTGTAGTCATCGCCGTCACCACATCGGTCTTGATAGGGATCTTCTTTGCGGCGGGAGTTCTCATCTTTCGGAAGCAACTGGCGCAGCTTTTCACGGACGTCCCTGAGTTGATCCGGGAAACATCCAAGCTAGGATATCTTCTCGGCGCCACGATTCTTCTGAACAGCATTCAACCTGTGCTCTCAGGTATCTTTTTTCTCAACGATGCGGCAAAACAAAACTAGAATTCATCGCCAATGAGATTTGTTGTGATCGGCAGGAGTGTCGATAGGAGCAGGTTGGCAAGCCTTGGTTGCCTTTGTAAACACAGCATGCTATTACCTTTTCGGATTGCCCATCGGCGCTGTTTTTGGATTCAAGCTCAAGCTCGACGAACTGGTAAGAGATAGCAACGAGCTCCACATTGTAAGCCGACAACGTATGGATTTGTAGGAACTCAATTCAGCAATTTGCCGTCACCTGTTGTGCAGGGCATCTGGTCTGGGATGTTGATCGGGACGGCGGCGCAGACGGTGGTTCTGCTACTGATCACGTTCAGAACTAAATGGCAGAAAGAGGTGAGGGTTTCGAAGCTTGAATTAAAGATTTAGCTCACAATGCCCATTGGAATCTGAACGCATCAACCCAAATCGCTTTACCAAAACATATCTGTAATGAGTGAAGACGAGAAGAAGAAGAACAACTCCTCTCGGCGAACTTGGCAAACAGCCGTAGGAATCCATGAAACCGAAGCGCATCCAAATCGCCCTTCTGACATGGAAACAGATCGATATATACATCAAACGATAAGACCTGGGAATCATGCGGAGTCCGTCCAAGACGCCAATTTCTTCTGCATATTGAAGCTGTGGAGTTTTGCTCTTTTACTTTAGATTTGAGGTGCTATTGTTACCAGTGCAGGCTATGCAAGCAGAAGAGCGAGTGAGGAGATGGGGAGGAGCACTTGAGCCTCGATTCCATACATGAGGATCTCTCGATGAACTGAACTCCCATCATCTATATATCGCATGCCACATCAAACTGAGATGCTCTTCTTGTACGAGGAAGAAGTACGAGAAGACTTGTAGCGACTGATGATACTTCGATCTTACTGGAGCAAATTGGTAACTCTTCAATATGAGGTGTCGTACTTCATGCAGTAATCAATCAAGAAGTGGAAATGTGTAATATATATTCACTGTCAAGAATATATATTTTTTTTTTAGCCGACTTTTCGGTTTTGATTAGGTAATGAGATGATGGTTAATATGATCAAAACACCATGAGAGCTTTGGCGATGGGAGTTTCCACAGCCCCACCCCAAGGAAGGATCTATAAAGGCATCATCCAGTGATGGCTATCTACCTATTCTTTTTTCTTCTTTTTTTTTCCTATCAGGAAGCTCCCGCGAACTTTCCTCGCATTCAAAGATCTCAAGATGACTTGTGCGGCACCACAACTTGTACGCTACCTTCTCTTCTTTTATGCCCTTCCCAGCGTCACTTTATCCTGCGGAGTCTTCACTCTCCCTCTCCATAGGAGTCGCCATGGGCAGCAGCAGGGTCATGTCCAAAGCGGCCAGATGGTTCTCCACCAAACGATCCAAGCTGAGCCTCCCAGAGGATGCGCCGCCCGCTCCCGAGGGAGGAAGAGATAGGATGGAGGTGCTGTGGGAGGTGTTTCGGCACTTCGATCAGGACAGAGATGGGAGGATCTCCTGCAACGAGCTCAGGGCGTCCTTCGTGTCGGTAGGGGAGGAGATGCCGGTGGCGGCGGCGGAGGCGGCCATCGCGGACCTTGACTCGGATGGGGACCGGTTGTTGGACTTCGAAGACTTCGTGAGGTTGATGGAGAGGGGGGGAGGGAAGGAGGAGGAGGAGCTGCGGATGGCGTTCGAGATGTTCGAGGCGGTGAAGGGGTCGGGGAGGATCACGCCGCGGGGGTTGCAGCGGATGCTAAGCCGGCTGGGGGACGACAGGTCGATGGAGGAGTGCACGGCCATGATCCGAGCCTACGACCTCGACGGAGATGGCCAGCTCGACTTCCATGAGTTCCACCAGATGATGAACTAGAGACGAACCATACCACTCGACCACGTCGCTGCATGCAAGCACGCACGCACATACATGCACCAACGCTATACAGAGTTTATATATATATATACATATATATATATATACATATCAAGCTTTGTGTGTGATTTGAGTATATATATACATGTTTGAAGCCTGCCTGTGATTTGAGTTTGCCTGCTACACATCACTGGAAAAAAAAATAAATGTTATGGTGATTAGGGTTTACTTAGAATCGAATGATTTCATTTGGTGAAGTATCAAGATTGTTGGGGCCATAAAAGTACAAAGGTTTGTGTGTGTTCATTTCCTCATTTACTCTGTATGAATGTAAATCCAAATGGTAAGAGATGAAAGATCCTCTCAAAGTGTTGTTTGGGTTAAGTACTTTTGGGTTAAGATATTAGAGCTCTAAGATTCATCAAACCGTACCATACTGACATACGACATAGATTATATAATAAGAAAAGCATTCAGCACAGCATGCCTGCGAACAGAATTCTATTGAGAGTAATCTTCTGGGCAATGTCAGGGGGCCATCAACACATGTTTCATAGACTATTGGCATGGATTATATAATGGACTTCCAGGTCTTCATCACCTTTGTTCATCATTATTATAGATCAAGTGTTTCCAACCAAAATTTGAGCTGGGATGTAAAGAAGGACTTGTATTCAATTTGGGATAATGGTTGTAAGCACTACATACTGAGAAGGGCTTTCATAGGAGATGTATGTTTGTTACAATTACTCACCATCATCATCCCCTCACCTCTGGTAAATAATCTGTCCATCTAGTTCATGAGTTTAATGGCAGTTCTTCAAGTAACCAAAAAAATTAAAAGAACAATCACACACTTTTACCATTCAGGGTGGATCACTTGGCTTTGTTGTGGTTGATTGCAAATTACCTGCAAAATGCAGAAACTGTGAACTTAGGACAATCAAAAGCCATCAGTTTTCTCAAACATAATTGTCATGCACTAACCAAAGTGTAGTACCAGATAACACAATTTTCATGCACTAACCAAAGATTTTGTCCAGTAAATCCAAGCTGGTTTCAGATTCTTCAACACATATATTAAAAAATTGATTTCAAACCATTACTTGGTTTTGAAACATCAAATAGATATATTGGTGTGTAGATATATTGCCAACCCATGGGTTTTGGTGTAGATATAAATCTAAGACAGTTGCAAGATTCATTAAAGGATACCTCTTAGCATAATTCAAGAGATGAAAGGAAGAATAGTCTATAAACGTCAGCAGATGATGTGATAACATCCATAGTTCTCAAGAAATATAGCGATGGATATGTCAGAGTGAGCCAAGCTGGTTGTCGTCGAGTTGTCACGGGCTTAGCTGATTTTGCCTAAGCCGTGCGGCACCTATGCGTGTCCGTCCACAAAAGTCAACCTTCCCCGAGATCTCCCAAGGTCCCTTAGACATACAAAAGAGAAAACGGGCCAGAAGAAGCAATTCCAACGGGATCCACAAGCAAATGCTCAAGCAAACACTTTAGAAAGTCAATACAAATTACATCCATGGACATTACAACTCAGACAGGTTGCACACAAAGGATAATGGTCCATTACAGATCGAAGTCCCCACAAGTGCTTACGAGACACACTCGTATTTACAAGCCAAAATCGGCCACAAAGCAAACCAAACTAGGGCTGCTAAGCCTACTGCAAGCTCGCTACTTGTTGTACAAGGTATATATATACAAACCGAAGGACACGGACAAACATGAGCATTTCATCGAACACCTTGTTTACATTATTGTCCGTGACATTCTCCCCCACTTATTCCTTCGACGTCCTCGTCGAAGCCACTGTAGACGCTGCATCTCCTCGCATTTTACTGAATCTTCAATCTTCTGCTTTGGCTGCAACACGCCCCTTTGGCTCCCAGCCGCTCTCCGCTGCTGTTGTTAAGTAGTCGAACTCTGATCCGCCATGCTGCTTCAACTCATAATGACTGAATCTGGTGTGGGGTTGGCTGAGTTGTGCTGATCCTCGTTGATTCTCGCGGATCCTTCTGATGAAGGAAAAGACCTGCCTTATTATGCGCCAGTATCGCAGTATACTCATGTTGCTTGAACTGGGTGGATGCTTGTTGAAACTTTGACGAGCATCGCCTCGTAGACATTAAGGTTTTTGAGGTCCTTCCTCCACAATGTTTGCCCATTGATCCTTCTCCCACGTGTAGTTGTCACTTCCAAGTAGGTTTGCATCACTCCTACTTTAAATTGGCATTCAATTGGGAAATGAAGGAACAATCTACTCTCAGTACTACTCTCAGTAGTACTGAGAGTAGTACTGATCACCAATGGTGAGGATTTGACAACTATTATCTTCCATAAGCTTTCTTTGAAGGGTCATTGAACCTATGCAAAGCTCCTCTGCTGGATAAGTAAGAGAACTGGGATACTCGACTTCACTCATTCTCTTAGTAGTTGAAAAGGTAAGGTTACTTGGCTTCGCTCACCTCATCGAGTTAAGAGAATTGAGGTACTCAGTTTCGCCTATTCTCTTGAGTTGAGAAGGCAAAGGTTACTCGATTTCGCCTGCCTCCTCGAGTTTGTACTTCATGCATTGAGCTGGTAACTAACATTCGCCCGCTCTTTGCTCACACTTCTGAAGCACTTGAAGTGTTTGCACTCCTTGCGTTGAGTTAGCTACTGTGATTCGCCTTCCCACTGCCATTGAACTTTTGGAATACAAAAAGTTTTGCCCGAAAAGAGCAAAAAGTTTACCCCAACTTGGAGTAAGTCTTTGATAGATCTGGTCGCCTTTGGGATTGTACCGTCTTCTCCATCACCTTTGCCGCCTACTCCTCTGAGTAGAAAAGGTACAGTACCGCATACTGCCTACTTTGTTCCTTGGTCGAGCACTCCTGCATCAACCCAAAGTCTCTCACTTTCGGTTATCTTGATGAGAAGCCCATCGACACCGGTCTTGTGAAGTTCCTTGGCCTCTGCCCTTCCACCCTGTCTTGGTACTTGGAGTTTGCCTTTGTCCTCGTGGTGCCTCTCGCGCAAAGGGTTGGCCATTCCTCTGAATGCCAAACCTCGATGCCCGCTCCTTTGAGCGACTCCTTTCCCTACATCTCAATGTTCGTTTCCCCCAAACGGTTACGCGTGTTGGTTGTCCTCTATACAGCCCAGCTAGGTCCCCCACATTTGTATGACGAGTGTTTCTGCGTGTGCTTGTCCCGCTCTGATACCACAATGTCACAGGCTTAGCTGATTTTGCCTAAGTCGTGTGGCACCTATGCGTGTCCGTCCGTAACGGTCAGCCTTCCCCGAGATCTCCTAAGGTCCCTTAGACTTACAAAAGATCAAACGGGCCAGAAGAAGCAATTCTAACGGGATCCACAAGCAACTGCTCAAGTAAACACTTTAGAAAGCCAATATAAATTACATCCATGGACATTACAACTCAGAGAGGTTGCACACAAAGGATAATGGTCTGTTACAGACCGAAGTCCCCACAAGTGCTTACAAGACACACTCGTATTTACAAGCCAAAATCGGCCACAAAGCAAACCAAACTACGACTGTTAAGCCTACTGCAAGCCCGCTAATTGCTGTACAAGATATATACACAAACCGAAGAACACGGACAAACATGAGCATTTCATCGAACACCTTGTTTACATTATTGTCTGTGGCAGGGTACTCGACAAAAACATTCAATTTTATTCCTAAACACAAACTTGGAGATACGTTCACTTATGCTTGACCTTAATAAATAAAAGAAATGACATAATGTTCTATTGCTACTCATCCTTGAGAATGTCTTTTTCTAGAACCTAAGAATCCAACTTATTGACTGCTGATCGATCCATAGATGTTTGAAAGAAATCAGAAATTGGGCAGATTTAGATGTGAAATCCACTGCATAAAGCATCTATCTACAAGAGAGGTCCACTAAGAACCAAAGGCTCCCATACCTTTGCATTCGTCATGAGCAGACACATGACAAGAAAGAGCAAAATGATAGGCAACACCAGTTACTTAAATTTTTCTGGGTCATATCAACAGATTTTATAGTAAAAAAAGAAAAATCTTGTAACCTAACTGGTATAGCATATATGTATGACAAACATCAAAAACATGATCTGCTTCGAACCAGTCCTTGTGCAACCAGTGTCATAGACACTAAATGCACTTGTTTTTTCTTTTTTTTCATATTCAGAAGACATTATATGAGACTAAACCCTGCAAGAATTCTCCCCTGCAATAGTGAAGCTAATTGCACACATATTTATATAGTTTTTGAGCAGTCACATCTTGCTGCGAACAGTAAATGGAGAAACATGTTTCTCCAACTATACTTACCAACATTGGCAAGGCCTAGAACCAAGGTTTTCCATACCAGTCCATACTGGCATACTAAGTTTATCTCGGTACGATATGATACCTGGTACCGACCGGTACGCACAATGCATACTGCTCAATATAATATAATATAATATAATATTATATTAATATTATAATATATATTTTAAAAAATAAAAAGGAGGCAACGTCACCTCGTTCCTTCTCCCCGTGCGGGGAGAAGGAATCGGCCCCCAGCGAAGAATCGCCCACGGGTGACGGGTTGCACGAGGAACCCGGGAAGAGCACCGCGAGGAACGGGTATCTCTCTTTCTTCTCCCTCTTCTTCTTTCTCCCGCAATCAACCACCGACGGTCGACCGCCAATGACAGAAATTGACCACCGATGGCCGATTTCGACAGTACCGCCCGGTAGCAAGCAGTCTGCGTACTGGTCAGCTGGCAGACCGGTACGGGGCCTTACCGCTCGGTAAGGCAATCCTTGCATAGAACCACTATCCGTAAGATAGAACCAACATCACCAAATTTGCAAATCATACTAAGGCTACACTAGAAGTCCCTGTGTCTGGATAGCTCTAGGATGAAAAGGTAATTAATAATGTAAAGCTGCAGTCTCTACCACACACCTTGCAACAATCTGCATGTCAATGAGGCAACAAAGGCTAGACCTGAATAGCCATTAACTACCAAATAAATGTGGGAATGTTAAAATTACAGAAGACCAAAATATCAGTGTGAAATGCTAAAATTAGACTAACAGCTAAGTAACTTGACAACAGAAAAAATTCCACAGCATAAGAAAAGATTCTAATTTAATTAATAACACTAGTATGTTAGGAAGTTTTAAAATCTTTACTAGGCTTAAGCTTGTTTGATAAAGTTCTAGCATTTACTCAATGAAAAGATGCCTATCATGGCTGAGATTGGTTCATATTCAGGTAGGTGTCTGTTTGATCCAGCTTCCTTCAGGTCCTGCTCAGACATTCAGTAGGTCAAGTTCTAATTAGGATACACGCACACAAACTTAGCAAAGGACTTCAAATACTACAAAAAAATAAAAGATACTTCTATTGGGCATACATGACACTCATAAGTGAACTCAAACCTGAATCCTATCATTTGTGCAACATTGTACTGGGGTACATGACGCTGACACATGGACTCAAACATGATTCCTATATCTTGATTTTTATTAAAAAAATTACATATTGATGTCCAAATTCTAAAAATTCCCATTCCGGAAACTTGTAGATAATAGGCTTATAAATGCAGGACATAACCAAGCAGGAGTAGCGAGGTTAGCAGCATTCCCTTAAAAAGTCAAAAATTAGAAACTACACAAACAACGCTAAATCTGACAAGGAATATAGTCAAACATTGATCGTGTGAATCATGACTAACAACCAGTATCAGTCAGGTAAATAGTTAAGAAAATACCGAGGTGGCCATGCACTATACTACTTCCTGTTTGCAGCAATTTTGCACGAAAACAATAAGAACTACAGGAATGTAGATAGCCTAGCATATGTTACATATTATTAGGAGCATTCCAATGGAACAGCATTCCCCAAGTAAGGAAAAAGGCATCTTTCATATGGCATCCACCTCTTTTTGCTTTTCTACAATTTTTTTACCCATTTTTTTTTCCAACTATCCATCTTCATATGGCAATTCAAAATATTAATCACGCCTAGGGCATGAACAACTACGGGTAACACAGAGTTATGGTACTATGACTTCTTTTAGCTTCAACAGACTTGTTGACAATCTGGAAAACTGGATAATGATCTCATCAAACATGATGTGCGACAACAATTTAAATTCTGCTCCATAATTCGTACCATTTTTTTTCATAGAATCTTATCTCATGTGTAACTAAGTAATAATTAGGTCACTATAGAAGCTGTCACCAAACTGAGGTCACAGCACAAAATCCCTAAACAGTGATCAACAGAAGAACCTGAATTATTTGGGTATAAAATAAGCCAACATCGCCAATGGCAGCTCCTACACATCAAGAATGTACAGAATAGGCATCAAAAATAGAATGTGTGCATCAAATCCACTTACGACTTCCATAACATTATAAATCTGTGATTCCACAGATTTATGATCCTCTTCGAGCCAGTGTCAGGCGTGGCGGAGGATGGCCGCGGACCGCTTGACGTCCCCGCGGGGGAGGATGGTGGCGCCGACACCCGCCACCGTCACGACGAAGCTGGTCACAGCCATCTCCAAACCGAAACCCTAAACAATCTCCGCCACGGGCGAAGAAGAAACAGCGTGCCATCATGTCAACAGAGGTCGTTTCCATGTGCATTAATTTTGCACATTCTAATATTTTCCAAAGTTTTCCAAATTTTATTTTCACGTCATTAAAAATATTATATTATTCAAAAATAAATGTTAGAAATAAAAAAAGGGTGGCTGACAAATCAATGGCTCATATTTATAATATAAGTGTGATTAACAAAATTTATAGACCAATGAAATTATTTATATCATTTGTTCGTCATGGAAAAAGGGTTTATTGGTCAAGTATTTGTTCATATTTTTAATCTATAAATATCTCATGTATCATCTATCTAAAAATTATATATATAATATATTATTAATTTATTAAATTTATTAATTAATTTATCATCAAAATACATGATAAGAGACACCTTCTCGATTTCTTAAATCGTTGATCCTTAAGAGATTGGTAAGCTCAAAGTTTTATTAATAACAAGCTGATAATTGAGTCTTTTTATCTCCTCAATTATAAATAATCTTTGTATTATAAAGAGATTTTTTTGATAAAAATTCTATCCTTTCTTCTATATATCTAAAGAGCTTATTTTGTATTATATCAAGATGATCAACAACATTTGTTTCAATATCAGCATATCTCAATCTATATCCCAATACATTTCTTGAGATTTTATTCTCTCCATCTTTTGTCCCTAAATATGATTAATGGTGGATGCATTTCTTGCCATATGATGACTATGCATTTATTAATTTTCCAACAAGTTGTTATGGCAATACTTTCAAAAGTTCTTTTTTTTTTGGTAATTATCAATAATATTTTTAAATGTCATCTAAAGTTAAAATAGAAGATATGATTTAGATATTATTTTTTCAACTGAACGAGAAAATCTCGTATATTAGTTGAGAAAAATCTTCATTCTCAACTACATGATGAATCAAGGAACTTAATAGGCTTTTCATTACTTCTTTCTATTTTAACAATAAGCTATTTATGTATTTTTAAAGAGTAGTCATTTTTGTTATAATTACCCTAACTTATGTTATATAATTTTTTCACTTTTAAAGAATAATATTTTCTAGCTCAAGTGTTTTGCATTTGGATTACTATATAATAAGCTATGGGTAAAACTTTTAAAATTTTATGATATGTTTGGAAGATTTATGATATGTTTTAGGTGGAACCTCCTTTATTACCTAATAGATTATTATACCTGATTTAAAAGAGTTAGAAATTTTCGCCTCATGTGTTTGTAAATCAATTTAACTTTAAATCAATTTACTAAAGTTAAGCGTGTAATCATATAATTGACAATTGATCAAAAAACACAAATCTTAAGGGATGTAATCGATGGAGAGATACTTTAGATCAAATTAAGTTTTCATGCCTCTCCTAATATGAGATTGTGAAAATATTATTTGTATTAACTCTGACTCTAAAAATATTTTTCATTATGATTCATAGTGACACGATAGATCTAATCAAATTAATTTATCAATTAAGTGTCGAGTCTCAATAAACAATGTTCAAATCAAAGGGTTTTTTACTATAAATAAATAAAATATTTATTTATTTATAAATATTCCTAAATATTTAGGCCTTTCATACATATATACATTTCTTTATACGTAACTCCCATATGTATATCACTATTACTAGCATTAATCAAATAAACTCTTGTTAATTATTATTCATCACAATTATTAGAGAGATTTTTTTTTAAAAAAAAATTTAAAATACTTAAAAGTATCCTTTTAACACTTTCATCAAATAAATGAGAAAACAAAATTAATTTATTCTATAGGCATATATAATAAATACATCAAAAGGACACTAATGTCATTTGGATCTTCAAAATCATTATTTGAGAAGTCAATTATAATGAAATCTAAAAACCTTTTGAGTCAAGCACAAAACTTAAATTTTAGACGTAAAAATGCGTAAATAAATGATATATATATATAATCCTGAATAATTTTTTACTTTTATTTTATTTTATTGCTCCTATTTAAGGACTCCCTTATATGGCTAATGATGCAACAACATAAGGTATGCTGCGTTACGAAGGAAGGACTCGAAAACCTTATAATTAAATTAGGAAGAAACGTGAAAAGTTCTTTTAATTAACTATAAAATGATGTTTTCTAATCGCCCTAATATTTTGGCTTGCGATTCCCAATCCGATTCCCGAGTCGGAACTGTTTTATCTCCGACTTCGACCCCCCGTTTCCTCGGCAACGATCTCATGGACGAGGAGGACTACTACTTCGGTGAGAGCGATGGCGACGACGGCGGCAGCTCTTACTCCCTTGAGGGGGATGACGGTGATGATCTCAACGATCTCCTGGTGGAAGAGCCCGTCGATATCTCGACCACCGCCTCGGTAAAAGAGACCCTTCCTTAATCGGTCTCATTTAACAGCTTTTTTTTGGCTTCTTCTTCTTCTCTCCGACGATGAGGGTTTTGATCTTCTTGTTCTCTTGATGTCTCTGGAGATTGCCTTCTTGTTGGTTCTGACTTCAATTTCTCTGTCCGTTCATCACCGGCAAATTACAGGTCATCTCGACGGAGTCTCTTCTGGCCGCACAGGTGATCTCCCATTACGGTTCTGGTGGCTATGGTTGCTCGTTGTACTTGTGAAGGGGCTAAGTGTACTAACCTACGTAGAACTTTGTTTTCCTCAGAAGGATGTTCTGCGGAACGTGATGGACTTGTTGCTCGTAAGCGAGCAGCAGGCCAGGTCGTTGCTTATCTATTACCGGTGGAATGTGCAGAAGGTGTATGACTCTTTTGAACGGAAGGGCAAAGAACGGTTGTTCCAGGACGTAGGGGTGGTCATTTCGGACAGCAGAGACCTTGACATCTCGGGGTCATCGACCGCCGTAATCACCTGTAACATCTGCTTCGAAGACGTCGCCGTCCTCGATGCCACAAAGATGGACTGTGGACACTTGTTCTGTAACGACTGTGAGTTCCCTTCTTTGGTTCTAGCTGGATTGTTATAATCGGCTTTACAAGACTATTATTGCTCATAAACGTGACCTGAATCGAGACCAAGGAATGGGCCGAACATTGACATATAATGAGATTGGCCTTTCAGAAGGTACCGAGGCTAAAGAAATTTAAAGCAGTTGCCTTGCTAGATTCTTCATCGAACTCTTCACTTATAAGCTAGTTTTGAAGCTAGAATTCTCATAACCATGATCCAGAATTCAGGTTAAGGAATAAAAATAACATTCGTGTATACTGAGATTGGACTTCCAAAAGATAGTGAGGTCAAAGAAAGGTGAAGCATTAAACTTTCTGACTTAGTGCAAAAAAAAAAAAAAAAAAGAAAGAAAAAAACATGAGCAAGCAAGGTGGACAAAGTATTGATCAGGATGGAAGCTGTTAAGAAAGAACTAGTTAACTGTATCTTTTTTTAATTATATGAGTTCTTAGGATATCAATGAATGACTTGAGTATGTGGTTTGTCATACAAAACTTCTAAAAGTTATTCTTTTTACTCCTAGATTCTTTCTTGAGCTTCCACTTAGTTTACATCGGATGACACTGTGCATAGCTGGTCTAACTCAAATGTTAAAAGTCTAATATTGTACTTGTAAAATTACTTTGTTTTTTATCAACAACACCTGTTATTCATAAAATAGTTTTATTGTTTGATTCTTTAGTTGCACAGTGCAGGATTTTGAACCTTCATCTTAGTTTAACTTCTAACATTGTTATCCTTACTGCTGACTGTTCTCTCTGTGCTTGTTTCCTTTTATTTTTGCCTAGGTTGGACACAGAACTTTATCATCAGGATAAAAGATGGGGAGAGGACCATTAGGTGCATGGACACCAAATGCAATGCTATCTGTGATGATGTCATTATTCGTAATCTAGTAAGCCAAAAGGACCCATGTCTTGCTGAACGCTTCGAGAGATTTCTTCTTGAATCTTATGTGGAAGATAATGACAACATTAAATGGTGCCCCGGTACTCCACACTGTGGAAATGCAATACGAGTAGATGGAAGTAATGTTTTTGAGGTGGAGTGCGTATGTGGGTTCCAGTTTTGTTTTAATTGCTCACTTGAAGCACACTCACCATGTTCGTGCCAGATGTGGAAACTTTGGGTCCAGAAATGCAGTGACTCAGCGGGGAATACAGACTGGATCATGGTTAACACAAAGTCCTGCCCCAAGTGCAAAAAGCCCGTTGAAAAGAACGGTGGCTGTAACTTGGTCAAATGTGTATGTCATCAATATTTCTGGTAAGATCTCTTCCTTTGAAATTTTATTTTGATGGAGAAAAGTTTCGGTTAGCCCGCTTCATCTTCATAAATGTCATGTAAGATTGCAGCTAGGATTAAATACTTCTAACAGTGAAAATATTTGGTCTGATTCATAGGTTGCCTAGATATCAGTAATGAACTTTCTTTTTCTCTTTGATAATCCACTGCTGATTTGAGCACTGACTTCTAACTAAATCCTCGATCGGTTCAACTCAACCCAAAACACCAAAACCAAACACGACTGATTTCAACTCTTAATGTGGAGACATTTCTTACATCTTCCTCACTAGCAATTGAATTTCTCATATATTTGAAGCTCATTTGTTTGACTAAACTGTAAAATGATTAAAACTTGTACCGTACATGACCATGGAAGTTTTATTTTCTTCGTGAAACTAGTTGATCTTCCTTAACCTATATGTCGATGGATTGCTGATATCATGAGCATTTTTTTGAGGGGTTTGATATAGCAACAAGGGAAAGAAATAACCGAGAGACTTTTGTCTGTTTTATACTGTAATAGGTAGGACTTTCAACGAACGGAAGTTGGTGCACCATGAATCCTGAATTACTGTGTTGGAGCTCTAGTTTCTGAATTTATCTGTCTGTTTGTTTGCTGATTCATGAAAAATCACCACCTTCCTGATCAAAGACAAAAGTTACGTAAGACATATTGAAGTACACTTGAGAAGCTGCATTTAGTGATAATGATAAAAAAAAATTGAGGTTTGGTGGGTGATTTTGGATGATATTGTGCCCATATGGTATGAGAGTCAAATAGTGTAATTTTATATTTGTAGCATACTTTGGAGATTATAGCCACCATGATGGAGGTGACGAGGGAAATGGATCTGTAAGTTTGGGAATAGTCATCTCATAGGCATATCTTATTTGCCTTGAACGATGTCATCTATAAATTGAATGATAAATCATACCAATTAGAACAAGACTACAAAAACCTTGAAGCCAGCAATGTCATCAGTCTAATAGTATGAAAATTACTACTAAGACCCGCAACAGCGAATTCAAATTTGGTGCAATAATTTTACATGGTGAAAATTTTTCTGGTATTTGACTTTCTGAAAAACACTGCTAGAGAGACTCTATCCTGTCTTTGTTGGTTGCCATTTAAGTCGCTTTCACATTTAAATATGCTGAAAACATCATGATATCCTGCAATGCTGGTTTAATCTTTTCAGTATTAACTCTTTGTAATTCCTCTTTTACCTTGTTTGTTTTGGATTATGGTTGCTAGCATCAGCTTCAGAACATTTTTACCGTAGATGATAATCTTAATGCCATGAAGACAGACTCCTAAATGCAATGCCATGTAGATTGTAAACAAAAATCCCCATATTGATTTTAGAGCTCATTTGTTAGTTCCGATTAGTAACGAATTGTTTCAGGGATTTGAGACACATTATTTTGTGTCAAAAGGATATGGGGATGGTTGTAACTCTCTGAGTGAGAGTTGCTCAATTGTGCAGAACCCTTGACTTGACTTTTGACTGACTTGTTTGGTATATGTAAGTAAACACTAAAACTCTAGGTTTGCTGTCTCTTGCAACAATTAATAATACTTTGTATAGATCTGCCACTGTTCTTTTTTTCAATGAATTTGCCATTCTTAATCATGATGCATGTCTTACATAATCTGACCATATTTTTCCTTGTTTATTTATTTCTTTTGTATTCTTTTTAAACTAGCTAATGTAGAAGCAAACCAATTACTAGCCTTTTGTGGATGTATGCAGCTGGTTATGTGGTGGTTCTTGTGGGACAGAGCATACATGGACCACAATAGATGGCCATACTTGTAACGGTTTTACACAAGAAGAACAATCGAGTATTTTGACTGTGAAGCAAAGACTAGATCGTTACTTGCATTATTTAAATCGATATTTGACTCATTCGGATTCATTAAAGAAGGAAAATATTCTTAACCAAAATATCCAAAAAAAGATATCTATATCAGAACAAAAGAACTCTCTAATTAAAGATTACAGCTGGGTGCTGGATGGATCACGACAACTCCTCAGGTCAAGACGTATCCTTAAAAATACATATCCATTGGCATTCTACATATTTGGGGATGAACTTTTTAAGGATAAGATGACACCGGAGAAGCAAATGAAGCAACATCTATTTGAAGACCTGCAACAGCAGCTAGAAACCAATGTGGAGAGGCTCTCTATGTACATCGAGAAGGATTTTTACGATTTCAATTATCAGCAGGTTATCGAATTAAGGTTTCAGGTTGTCAATTTGAATAGGGTTGTGAATACATTTTGCGGTCAGATGTAAGTTACTTTTTTTTTCCCCGTTCCTTTAGTAGTTGATTGACCAAAGAATAATGTGTGCTTCCATACTTACGATTCAACCCTTGCAGATACAAATATATCGAAGATGACTTGCTTGAACCAATGAAACATGCTGTTCACCGCATTGCTCCATACGGTTCTGGTGGTCCGAAGATGTTATTGCGACCCTCTTCTTCTGGGAATTCTGGAGATAACTAGGGAGTCATGAAAACCAACTCAGATGACAGATTGATTGGGAGGATTTAACTAATAATGGTGCTGGTGAAGGTTTTCTCATAACATTAACTAGCCACATGTAGATAGATATATGGCTTCATAGGAACAACTTAATAGTAGTACAAAATTGCACCTTCAATGATGATTCTTTCATGTATAGGATAGAGAAGATTTTGTTTGTTCATGCAAACCTGGAATGACACTGGACATGGATTCTTTCTTTTGCACCAGCTAAAGTGAATCTATAACAGCTGAATGTTGATTTCAACTTTCATTTACTAGAGTAGAATGCTATCATCAGAACTTTTCCTTATATATAACTTTCATGTTGGGATATGTCCTCTTTTACTGAAGATTTGTCTACTTAATAAAGCAATATATGGAAACGCTAAATATCACTTTAGATTTTTTTTTTCTAACTGACATTTATCATTGCTAGCTCATTAATTCGAACTGTATGCAATCCTTTTTCAGGAAAGAGAGATTTTATTGCATTAGATTACTTGGCTTAGTTGAGATTGTTTTAGTGAATGAAGCTATGGTAAGAACAGTAATCATGGTTGCATGGTCTAATCTTTTTTCTTATTATGTGTCCCAAAAAAAATCGAGAAAGAGATCATAAAAATAGAACCCCCTTTCCTCATCGTGCGAGAACCATGCAAACACGATATTTAAGGCGACAGCACATCGTTGATGAAGAGTGATTGAAGCTACAAGATTTATTTTATTCACCGGTGCGTCGTGAATGCGTCTTTTATGCTCCCAACCTTTTTTTTTTTTTGACAACTGTGCCTCGTGATGCGCCTTTTATGTTCATCTACGGTGGTGGTTTGTTTCATCAGTAGGCATCACGTAATTTCAAATATATTATTTTTTTATTTTTTCTTTTTGAAACCTCTACAAGTGATATCACGTGGCGAGTCGACGATTCAGTTGAGGGCAAGATCGTCATTTGGCCCATTCTTGTTCGCGGGAGGAAAGCGCTCGCCCCCTCCTTTCTGGTGACCGCGATCGCACCGCCTCGCTGATCTCTTCGATATTAAGACGCGTGGACGCCACCGGCGCCGGCTTGGTGGCGGAATCATCCCCTGGGTCGTCCGCCTCACCGCTGCCTCCGAAGACCTCGTGTTCCAACGGGCGCCGCCGTTCCACAATGCCACAGAGTGGGAACCTCCGTCGGTGAACGACACCTCGGCCAACGGCGTCGTGGGCTGCCCGTCGCTCCCGCCGCGCCAACCACCTCCAGGTGGGGGGCGCCCGCGGAGTCGGCGCCTGCGTCGTGATCTTCGCTGTCAACTGGCTCAGCGTGCTCGATGCCATCGCAGGCGCGTACAGCCAGAACCTCTCCGTTGTCTGCATCGCCGGCCGGCACGAACCGCATCCTCCTCCACCACACCGTCACCTCCGCCGCAGGGTGTTCACCGACAGCCACAAATCAGGACAGGTTTGCTGCACGATCGTCTTGCCCTTAACTTAATCGACGAAATGTGACTGTCCTGTCCTTAACTTAATCTGTCAATTCGGTATTTATTAAAAATCATTTTATTTTTATTTTAAATATATTCAATAATAATAATATCCTAAGTCTCAAGATTGATTATTTGAATCAGAAACCGATGCAAATGACGAACTATCTGCGAGTATATTTCATAATTTTCTATTATGTGGACTAAAACACGGCTATTTAATCTCATGCCAAGCAGTTGACGCCGATCCTTCTTTTAATTTTGGTCTTCGGAGAAGATGATTTGAGATTCTCTTGGTATTTTGGCGAGTAAATTTCATAATTTTCTATTATGTGGACTAAAACACTGCTATTTAATCTCATGGCAAGCAGTTGACTCCGATCTTTCTTTTAATTTTGGTCTTCGGAGAAGATGATTTGAGATTCTCTCGGTTGGCATTTTGACCTTCGACTACAGACAGGAAAAGCTACGGAAGGCTATAGCATGACGACGATCTCAATCTCAAAAGCTTCGCTAGAAACAGCTGCTCCTCCATGAGCTCTCTCGGTATCAAAGAAAGTTCCATTTTGTGCCACATACATGAAACTACGAGCATGTTTGCCAGGCTTTTGGACTCATATCACTTTCCATCATGTAGCTGTTTGCTTCCATCTCGTTGGTTCTTTCGATGGTTTTCCCACCTACAGATGGGCTTTCCCACTTGGGAGACAAGACTTGAAACAAAAGCTACCCCCTGTTCTCTGCAGTATGTGTGCTCTTCTAATCTTTATCTAAGCTTTTTTGCACCGGAAGTCTGCCTCCACATCGGATGATATGTTGACGTTAGAGTCATTGTACTAATTGCTTCTCATGATCTAATTATCTACTTCATTTTTTTTTTCTGTGATTTAGCAGGTCTAAACAGCATCACCTCATACTTCTAAGCAATTACAGGAGATTTGCGGATGCACAAATATTGTAGTGATGGATTATGTTCTTCACCTCCAATCAGCAAGCTTTTGTTTCTCCCCTGCAACACAAGGTTGAGGTCCATTCTCTTAGATCTTCATGCCTGCCATGCTCCAATTGTCAAGGAAGAAATGCAGTGATTTATAATGCGTACAATATATGTCAGCTGCCAGAAAGATTCAAGTCCTTGAGCAATAAATTAGAGCTTGATGGTTACAATGCCAACAGTTTGTTTGGCTGTGGAAGGAACAGCTCAAAACTTTGCAAGCACAGGAAATGGTTCCAAACTAAGCAGTAAAGCAAGCCTGTGTTTTCCAGCTAGAGTACACATCGGCTCCTGTTCTATTCTCGGGGTCTACTCTGGCTTGCATAGAATACTCTCTCCATGGTGCAAAGCTGCTGCAGGGTTGGTTGATGACAGCAGGACTTGTGCCCTTGTTTCTGCTGGCCATTCCTCAAGAAAAGGTGAAGCTTTTTCCCATCACCAGAGGAAAAAGGTGGGTGTGGGTACTGACCACCTTGCCCCACATTGTTGTCCCTTTAACTGGGGTACCAGAGAACACCAGAAACCTACCAACATCATCTAAGAAAGCTGATTCTTTGACAAGCATTAAGCTGGTTGGGACAGAGGACAACAAAGGTATCTTAAGCTTCTTTTGAGATGATTTATCCAAAACAAGGGGAAAACCCCAATAGTGCTAGTTTCATTTGAAGTAACCACTGCCACTGTACCCCTCACTTTCATCCCTTTTGAGGCTTTGCTTATCTTTGGCCATCCCCATTTTATTTAAATGGATCTTTACATTCTTCTTTTTGTCCTTTCTGCTGAGAAACCTTGCTTAAGACCATTTCTATCTTGTCTCTAATCCATTTCTCTCAAGAACACCTTCTTCATGCTGCTGGAAAATTTGAATTGGTGCACAAATTTTGAGTGCTATCTCGAGACATGCTAATGCTCCAATTTCTAGTCGAGGACTTGATTCAGTATTTGAACAATGTTGTGGTGCCAGGCATGTGAAGGTCATGTTTATTTATCCCCACAAACATAATCAATCAATCAATACAAATTAATTTGACTTAGTTTTATTTAAATGATGCTTCCATAAATGAGTTTGAGAAAGTAATATGCATCTCATCTCTGAAGGACCACCAGCTGTTGTTGTGTCAGGATTGAGGAAAGGCCAAAAAAGAAAAAAATGTTACAAGAACTTTGACATTTATTGCTCTTGTATGACTCCCAAGGATGAGGTCTACCATTCATTATTTTATGTCTGTGAGTGGCATAGGTCAAGGTTTGTCTGTGTGGCTGGTTGGGAGCCTTCTTTAAAGAGGCTCTTCCTGCCTTCGGCTGAAACCTTCCAAGTTGGTTGTTTTATTGTTTGGCCCGTGTTGCATGCTGCTTTCCGCAGTGGAGGAACTGTGGTACTTGGTGGGAGCTGGAGATACCTGCAGACCCATTTGGCCATTGCTGTCCACTGGCTTTGCTTCTTTTCCGATACCCATAGAGGTAAGTAGTAGGATCTGCTTGCTCTGAAGAGTGAAGACTAATGGCCTTCTCGGTGCCATCTTTTCTTTTCATACCTCCTCTGATAAATGCTTCTTACTCTGTGTTTCAGCTGCTTCTCTAACGTTCTACGCTCATGGAGTCCGGGGGGAAGCATGACATCCAAATGCAGGCTGTGAAATGCCAAACCCATTTCTTGGAGAAAATGCATTCCGGCAAAATATCTTCCGGGCACAAGCGCTCCAAGAGGTAGCTGATCTCCTTCCCGAAACCACCGTTTCTATCTTGTCATCGTGCAACTGGTTCTTGATGGACCCATAATAGGATCTTTGTCGAGAGCTGTGGTTATATTAGAGCTGCAGAGTTTCGGCACTCATTTCTGGAACCATTTCTCCTTGTCACTGCTGGTCTTTGATTTCAGTGACTCCGAGAAGAGAAACAACGAAGATACATTGGACTCTTCGGCTAAACCAGTTCATCGTGCTAAGCCGGTAAAGCTCGTCTCGTCCCTTTTGCTTCTCTCGGATTCCAGGATCTCGTACCGATGTTGTGGTTCTTAAATGACACGGACAGTTTAACCTCTCATGGATTTCTCTGTTTTCTGTTTCTAGTCTTTATGACGAAAGTTCGGTCTTTTGTTATGATCCATAAGTCAATCTTGCAACATGAGTAATCTGATAAAGTCATAGATTTTTGCTGACTTTTTTTAGCTCTTTTATACACCAGTTAGGCATTCAGCAGTAGACTATCTTTCATCTGCTTCGTTCAACTTAGGGAAGCACTTAATCCATGTTTCTTTGTACTCAAGGTTAATGGAAAGTCCAGTGACGACGGTGAGATCCAGGATAAGCAATCGCCTGGCGCTAAGGTCCAAATATCGCTGAAGCAAGAGGTACTTAGATCTGGTTCCGTTTTATTATCACAAATGTGGGCAACTAAAGTTATACTTGAGTTTCTCAATAGTTAATTAATTCTTCTTAAATAGTTCAAGAGAGCATTTAATTAATTCTTCTTAAATAGTTCCTCTCTCTCTCTATATATACACACACACAAACACACTTTAGCTGAAAAGAGAAGCTGTATTTCTTGCTTGGTTATTTCCCGTTATGATTCAGTACATAGTAAGCACTATAACCATCCTGAAAATTCATTTATATCCAGTTTTATGGCATTTTTAAATTTAAATAAAATTGTTCAAGAATCATGGTGGAAGTGTTGAGCAATATTCGTAGATTTTTTTTCGAAGTATTCCTATTTGTGTTAACATGCTGCAGATTCTGCAACTTGAGAAGCGGCTACAGGATCAACTGGTTATGCGATGTGATCTAGAAAAAGCCTTGGGGTATGGCTCTTCTGTGGTTTGTTCCTCGAAAGAAAGTTCAATGCCAAAGGTAGCTGCCATTTAGTGCTTTCCTCTTCCTTTTCTTTGGTCCTTTTGCAACTGAACAATATCAATCACATTAACTATCTCATTATTAAATATGTCCATTTCTGCTCAATTAGAGAGAACTAGGAAAAGAACAAACACATTGATTGGGTTGGCATCGATAAATCCAATACCATAGTGTTATTATTATTTTGTATGAGATCCATCACATTGAGTGCTTCTTACACTAATCAATTACCAAGCGGTAGAAAACTCTACAAAATAATATTTTTAATACATTATGAGTGTAATTTCTGTCCATCATGCTGACTTGTTTTCCTACTTTCCCATAAGCATGTTGATCTGGGTTTGCCCATGATCTAGTGAATGACCACTATATATCAACTTTGTAAGAGTTGATACTCATTCTCATTCTGAATGTCTACACTAGTCAAATTTATGCAAATACATTTTCTTGTATACTTAATATGTCAGTTTCCGTTTGCTGATATAGCTAAAACTGCTGGTGTTTTCAGCCTACAAAGGAACTGATCAGGGAGATAGCCATTCTAGAGTTAGAGGTCATGCATCTGGAGCAGTATCTGCTGTCACTTTATCGTAAAGCTTTTGAGCAGCAAACATCTACCTTATCTCCTCCTGCTAATGGGAACAAAACTAAAAAGGTTTTAGGTTCTCAACCAGAGTCACTTCATGAGTCATCGAAATATAAAGTCTTGTCTAAGAAAGGAAGCTCAAGAACTCAATCTAGTCAGACAGAGGTGCCACAGAAATGGACCAGTGCCTCGGTGAATCGAGATTGTGAAGTCAAGTGTCAGGAGAAGTTCCTTGGTTCTGATGTTCATCGCAGCCATTCTTCACTTTCTCACCGTGCTGTTTGTTCTGCTAGAATTTCACCTTCAGAGGAAAGTCTTGCTAGAGCTCTTGACTCATTTCATTCTCAACCTTTGTACCTCCATGAGGCAAGTGGATGTCAATCTTTGACTAGTATCAGATTTGGACCACAATTTTTGCAACTGAGTGACTGTTAAATTCGTTTCCTAATTTTGATTCTGAAAATTGTCCTTGTCCAGGAAGAACAAAATGCTAATTCAGGGGTGATAAGCTTGGCAGAATATCTCGGGACTAGTATCACCGATCATGTTCCAGAGTCTCCTAATAAACTTTCAGAAGATATGGTCAGAAGCATGGGTGCCATATATTGCAAACTGGCTGACCCTCCATTGGTTTATCATGGCCTTTCGTCTTCTCCTGCTTCATCTTTCTCATCTATGAGTGCACTTTCTCCCCAATATCTGGGGGATATGTGGAGCCCTGGCTATAAAAGAGAATCGAATCTAGATTCTCGGTTAATTAATCCTTTCAGAGTCGAAGGACTGAAAGAATTCAGTGGACCATACAACGCAATGGTGGAGGTGCCTCTTATTTGTAGAGACCGTCGGAGGCTGAGGGATGTTGAAGACATCCTACATAACTATAAGTGAGTTGCACTCCCAACTCTTGTCGAGTGCTGCTGCTTTTTACCTGCATTGCTTTTCTCATTAGTACGATGCTAAACTTCTGCACTGCCAAGCATTACGAGTCTTAATTACTTGAGGCATAATAATAAAATTGAAACTCTTTGACAGATTAATCCTTCAGCGATTGGAGACAGTTGATCCAAGAAAGCTGAAGAATGATGAAAAGCTTGCCTTTTGGATAAACATACACAACGCCATCATCATGCATGTAATTTTTTTTCTCTAGAGCTATAATTTTCTCTCCTAGAAGAAGAATAACTTGCACCTTCTAACTGGACTTTTTTGTGGTCCTTCTCAGGCATATATAGAATATGGAATTCCAGAGGGTAATGTGAAGAAAACTTCTTTGCTCATCAAGGTACATAACAACAATTAAGTGAAAGAATGATGAATCAAGTATTGCCTATTGCTTAGATAATGTGTGAAAATAACATACACATCTTACAGGCAATGTGCAGCGTAGGTGGTTGTTCGATAAATGCAGCCATGATACAAGGTTATATCCTTGGGTGCAGGACACACTGTTCTGGGCAGGTAGGCCTCGTACTCTTGTTCTTCTTTAATTTTCCTACCTACAATGGCTGAGAAAGATCTTAGGATTATGCAGTCACATGTCCACCATAACTTCAATAGCTCATGCCCACAACCATGTCTTCATCTTACACGATTAAATCTATTCTTAGATTTACTGTTGTTCATCCATCAAGCATGTCAAAAGAGCTGAGGTAAACTGACAGAGGAAATTTTATGTATTAGGAATATATAAAGGAAATGCAAGGATCTGTATGCAGACAAGTGGAAGCTGTTGAAACTAGGCACCTAAAGTTGTACATATCATTGTCGTATAAATGTATGACTATGGAGTAGAACTTAAACACACAAGCAAATGTAATTAAAATGAATAACACAAAACCAGAAGAAATAATAGAAGTTACAGATTCATCGAATAATTGGAAAAAGCAGGTGCTTTGAGCTTGGCTGATTAATTGTCATGAATATAGCTAGCTGGAATCTATACGTGCAGCATTCACATTCCTTCTCTGGAGAGTCGAGATACATATAAAAATGTTGAGGTATAGATACTGAGATTAACCTCCAATATATATGATAAGATAGATGCATAATTATTGAAGTATCACATGAAGTTGGTGCATCATGTACAGTGTCGAAAAGACGGTGACTTCTCTGACTATATTGTAGGGAACCTATTTATATGTGTACAAGTAAGAGATATAGAGATGCTTAATCAAAAATAGAGAATTGGTTGGAGATTTCTGATCTCATTTTCAAAAAAAAATTATGATCTAGTGGTAAGAATACTCACACACAAGGGAGGATGGTAACAGTCACAGGCACATCTTCTATTGGTACCTGCCTTGTATCTGTACCTGTGTGTACAATGTCCATAGTCTTTCACGAACTATTGGTATAATCAACCGGAACACATCTGCTGGTGACTGTTGATCATATTTCTCCAAGTAGTCTTAGTTCATCGAATTGTTTTCTGTTCAAGAATTTTGAACATTCCCAAATGAGGCTTATGGAGTGTCCTGCTTTTCTTGCAGTGGGTTCGGACATTGCTCTATCCGAGGTTAAAGCAAAAGGCCAGAGATGAGTGGCAAGCCTATGCCATTGAGCAACCAGACCCTCTTCTATACTTTGCTCTCTGTTCGGGAAGCCATTCTGATCCTGCGGTAAACTTCTTAATTTCATTCATCTGATTTTTTATGTTTTCTTTTTTCCTCTTGTTACGGCTGAGTGATAAAAATCATGTCATCTTTTGTGTCTTACGGATCATGATCTGCTTAATAATTAGAAAGAGCTATTTACGAAATCTTTTTAAAACTGTTAGTTTATGTTCCAACAAATTTACAATTAGTAACATTTATGTTTTTAGGCCTCACACTTTTCATACTTGAATTTAATGGCTTCGTATGTACGACGTCCTCAGGTCCGAGTATATACCTCCAATAGATTGTTCCATCAGCTGGAATCAGCAAAGGAAGAGTACATTCGTGCTACCGTTGGTATTTGGGAGGAACAGAAGATCCTTCTACCAAAGCTTGTAGAATCATATGCCAAGGACACAAAACTAAGCTTGCAAAGATTGGTCGACATGGTTCAACGTTACCTTCCCGAAACTCTTAGGATGGCCATGCAGAGATGCCAACAAGGCCGATCGAAAAGGATCATCGAATGGGTACCTCACAACTTCAGTTTCAGGTATCTGCTCTCCAGAGAACTAGCATTTCCTCAGATCAACTGACAAATAACAACACTATTGCTGGCTGGCTGTGAAAGAGGATTCGCATCTCTCTTTATTTTGTTTTCTGTACAAAAAGAGCTGATGCATTTGTGTATATTGAGGTTGCAATGCATCATCACCTGTGCATAATTCAGGTGGACTTGATGAAATCTGACAATAACTTTGGCATAATAGAAGGTAAAAAGTATATTTTGCCTTTTGCCAAGGAGATGATATCATGGCTTGTACTGACCAGTTTGAAAGGATGATGGCTTCTCAGGTGTTTCACTTGCTACTGCCAGTCACTCTCTTCATCTTTTAGGATTGAGACAGTGACATGGCCATGAGAGAAGGATCATATAACAAAGCAGTTCAAGCTTTCACCCGACTCCCAACACAGACATAGTAAACCTATGTTTCTGCTTGAATCAAAGGTGAGGAAGGATGTTTCCCCCCTAAGAATCCTTTTTCCTTGGAGAATAAACATGATATGATCATACTGCAGGAGAAGGCTGCTGTTGTGTTTTGTGTTTGGTTTGCAAACAAAAGTAAAAAAAACTTTTGTAAAGATATGTTGGGAGGTCATAAAAGTAAGACTCTGTTTCCATATTTTTGAAAATGAAAAATGAAAAAGCAATTTCTTAGAAAAATAATCCAAAAAAAAAAAGAAGGGATTTTTTGGAAGTTGTTGATGCTGTGTTTTGGTATGAAGAAACGCCAACATCTGAGGATGATGATAAGGATGAAAGAGCGGCGGCAGCAGCAGATGCTTCTCGCGAGTCGTCTTCTTCTACCACCAACACAATAACTGAATCCTTCTTCCCGATCTGTTGATGTCAGAGGAAGGAAGAGCAGATGCCGATGCCGACGCCGATGGCTATCTCCCGAGTGAGTTGGTGTCAGTCCTTCGCCTCTTCCATGTGTTCCAACTTGTAACCGCATCTGTCTCCTTGTGCTCCTCAGCTTTCGGACCTCTTCGTGCTCTCTCCATATGAACGCACGGAGGGAGAGAGTTAAGTCATCGGAGGAGGCAGAAATGGCCGCGGCGGCTTCCGAGGCGTCTCAACCCATCATTGCCTTCGGTGAAGAGCAGGAGGCTCTCGTGGTGAGGTCTTGGAATGCGATGAGGAAGGAGGACGCAGCTGATATCGCACTAAAGTTCTTCTTGAGGTAGCCTCGCTTTCCTCCGATCTCTGCTCCTCCTCGTCACCGTGTCGCCGGCAACAACGCAGTGTGTTCTGCTCTCGGCAGGGTCTTCGAGATCGCACCTTCAGCTACTCGACTCTTCTCCTTCCTGCGCGACTCCAACGTGCCGCTCGACAAGAACCCAAAGCTCAAATCCCATGCCATCTCTGTGTTCACCATGGTAACAATATCTTCTTCCTTCCTTCCTTCCTTCCTTCCCTTCCCTTCCCTTCCTTCGACGCCATGTTTGGTTGCAGGCGTGCGAGTCTGCGACACAGCTGAGGAAGAAAGGCAAGGTTTCCGTGGGAGAGACGTCGTTGAAGAAGTTGGCCGGCACTCATCTCAAGTCCGGCGTCGTCAACGATCATTTCGAGGTTATTACTCATCGAAGGATCGCTCAAACCGATGGGTAATAATGATTGTTAATTCCAAGCCAACGGGTTTTTTTTTTGCAGGTGGTGAGGTCTGCGTTGTTGGATACTATAGAGCACGCAGTTCCGGAGATGTGGTGCCCCGAAATGAGTGCTGCTTGGGGAGAAGCCTACGACCACTTGGCTGCAGCTTTGAAGGAAGAGATGAGGCTTCTCAGTTCTTCATAACCAGTGGTAGCTTTTGTGCATCATCATCCTATGACGAATAAAAGTTGAGATCTTATTTATAGATGTTTCAACATAGACTAAATAGAAGAAGAATACCACTTCCGTAAGCTTCGGAAACCGAGTGTGTTAAACCACAGATTAATGGCTCCCTGACATGCCAAAGGAAGAAGAAGAGTTGAAGCTCTTCCCTTGGTTGGCATGCATGTCAGGGAAAAGAAAACTGTTTCCAGTTCTTGATTTCAATCCTCATCGATCCGAAACAAACGTAGCTTCATAAGAATACGAAGACGAAGGACGGAACCCATATATATGTAGCTTTGGGTTTTAGCTGTATCATCTTTACGCCAAAAATGGCTTCTGCTGCTGTTCTATTAACGACGACGACACGCAGAATTGATGGCCACGTACGGCATGCGCATTGCATGCAAGTGAAGAGGGCTGGCGGAGGGCGGCGCTGGCCTTGGCGGCGAAGAGGCAGAGGTCGGGGAGGGAGAGGGGGCGGCGGGAGTAGGAGAGTGGGAGGAGGAAGTACAGCTGCCCGGGCTGCAGCTGCTCCCCTTCCCCCACCACCGGCGGACGAGACCCCACCTGCATCGCCTCGCCGCTGCAGACGTAGTACCCCGGGCTCCTGGCGACCACGCGCCCCGCCGGCACCGCCGTCTCGTACTCCTCCATCTTCCCGTCGGCGCGTATCACCTTCGCCGTCCGGAGCCACTGCTGCTGCCCGCCCTTGGCCGACGACACCGGCGCACAGTTCCCCATCACACGTATCTCTCCCGGCTCGCGACGTGTGCATGTGAGAGCGGAAGACTCGCTGACCGCTGAGATCCATCAGTGGATTGACTACATATAACAACGCAGCGGACGCAAGTGGATTCTCGAAGAGTTTACCAAACGATCCTTCGCTTTGACCCATTCCATAACGTGCGAACGCTGCTACTTTGACCCAACTCGTCCGTCTTCCTCTGATCGAATCCAAACATTTCCGCCAACGATCCGTCTGCCGTGAAGTCCAGTGGGAGCTCAGCTTCGTGGTGTCTCATCCGACCATCGAACAGGAGGAAGAGGAATGCACATGAGATGTTTGTGGAAAGGACCATGACAATGATGCAGCGAGGAGAAGAAGGGCGAGGGAAGGGGGGTCTCTTTCTTGGTAGCTTCGGATGGGGTTGCCCTCACGGGTCCCCCGTCGCCGTGGCCGTGGCGGGTGGCTTTTCCTTGAGCTGGAGCGCAGCAGGTCACGCCGGCCTGCCTTCGCGGAAGTCTCCTCCTCCCGCTGCGCATCTCATGTGAGCCAGCAAAAGCAAGCAAAAGTGACGGCGGTGGTGGTGGTACTGCTGACTTAGACGTCTCTTGTCCTCTTCCTTCCTTACCGTGTTAGTATTACTGCAGCAGTCACAGCTTCTTCTTCTTCTTCTTGCTTTGCTACAGAAGAGAAATGAGTCGTTTACATGGATCGAGCCCCCAAGTGTGCAATTCCATGAAGCCCGTCTTCTCCAGCCTTTTTTTTTTTTTTGGTAAGTAAAGCTTCTCCAGCCTTCTCTCTAAGTATTATTTGACATCATTTTTTTTTTTTTTTGTGTGTGTGTGTGTGTGGAAATTGGAGAATGAAATCCCTCAAGTATTTTATTTTATTTACAGAACACCAAAAATTTCCAATTGGGGTGCATTGCCAAAAGCTTTGCTTTTAATTAGATCTCGATCGTCCATCCTCGATCCACCGGTCCACGTTTGCCCGTGATGACCCATCGAACTCTTTCCCTTGGACGGTTCAGATCGTTCCGCCCGATCTTATATTGCAGGATTCCGCCTCCCCAGTCTTTAGTTGACCTCTCTCTCTCTCTCTCTCTATTCCGGAATGGCGCTCAGATCCGGCGCAAACTTGCGCCGTCCGCCACCGCCTCTACACCACCTCCGCCCCTTCTTCTCCGCCCTCCCGCCGACGGGCACCGCCTCCGACACCCCCGCGGGAAACACCTGTGGCGGTGATACAACCCCGCGGTCGCGCTGACCCGCGGCGCCCACCAGCGCGGCGCTCGCCTTCACCGCGAGCCTCGCGAGGTCCTCGGCCTGGAGCCGGCGCTTCAGCATCGACCGCGGGAGCGCGAAGTAGAGCTGCCCAGGGCGGAGCTCCTCCCGGGCGCCGACCCCGGAGACGAACGCGTCGAACTCCATCTCGTCCGCGTCGCACACGAAGAAGCACGCGGCGTCCTTGCCCAGCGCGCCCGCTGCCGTCACCGGCCGCGAGTACTCCCGGAGCCCACCGTCGGGGAGGACCACCTTCGCCGTCCCCGCGGCCGCCCCCACCGCCGTCGTCGCTGCCGCCGCCGAGGCGCACGAACTGCAACCCCCCATCGCGAAGAGAAAGCAATGCCGATCGAATTGGCCCCTCGGCGAGACAAGGTAAGCCGATCGCCGATCTTTTGCTCTCAATTCGAAATCTCCGTTGCGGTTTCGCTTTCCGTTCGTTGGAAACGAGGCGCGAGTCTTTATAGGGAGGAGCGTCACGCGTCGGCTATTTTGTCGTGTAGCGGAAAGCATGACAGCCGGGCATCTGACGATCACAGCTGGTGATGACTCGGAAGAGTCAATTCCCAAAACGGACATTGCTTTCCAGCAAATTACGATACAGGGATCAGCCTCGATAACTGAAGTCACCCCCTCCCAAAATAAAGAAGCCTCGGCCGAGCGAGCCTTATACGATGGTGAGAGTTCCAACGAGCATTCAACTATTATATCGGAAATGGTAGCTTTCGATGGACTCTTCACAGTAGAAGTCGCTAAGAGGCGTGTCGCTAAGAGATGCCGAGGTCAGTCTAGTAAATTAGCTCGAAAGGTGGTCGAGGTGTCATGTTCCCACAGGTCGACAGAGGTGGGGGGGGGGGGGGGGGGGGGGAGAACACGGACTCGGCGTGGGAGAGGAGTCGACCACGTGGTTTCTGACGCCCCCTGCCGCGTGTTTGTCCGCTGTTAACCTTTTCCAGCTTTCAAGGATTGGTGACGTGGCGTTAGGCCAGGCGACACGCGTCACCTCGAACGGGGACAAGGTCGCCTCGGGAGCCGCAGGCGGTTTGCGTCGGCAGAGGAACGAACCACGTGGCCCTGCTTCGAATGGGGCTCCGCTGTCGCCCCCACCCACCGGCTCGGCTCCCACGTGAACGTGCACACGAGTGAGTGGATGGTGTGTGCAGGCAAGAGTTGGTCCAGATGGACCTGACGTGGCCGGTTCACCCAATTACCGGGACCCACAAAATGGTGGGCCACCAGATTGCAGTTCGAATCTCTCTTAACTAATCTATATAAGTAAAGAGGAAGATTTGCGGCTATCTATCAGCTCTTGTAGTTATAACATCTATAATATACTAATTTAAATCTATAATAATATCAATCTGTAAGATAAATTAGACTTAATTTTTTTTCTCTTACTGTCTTTTTACAGGATTAGTATAATCGATAAATTTAGGAACACAAACACTATTTATAGACAAGAACATAATTATGAGAGTTTCTACTAACGTTTTCTTAAAAATCATACTTTTAACTATGTTTCCTTTCTATTGGCTAATAATTATAATATATGTAATCTCTCTCAACTGTGTCATAGTTTTATAATTCTCATAATCGTTTTCATATATGTCCCTAAGAGGTATTGTCTATTTATAGATGAGCGGCATAATTAAGAGAGTTTTTCTCATCAAAAAATGTATTCTTAAAAATCATTTTTTTTATTGACTAATAACAATAATCAAAATTCAATCATATATGTAATACATATATTACTTAATTAAATAGGATCATATAATCTAACATCTATCACCAACAAAATCTTTGGATATACAGTCTCACGGAAGAACCACATTATACATCTACCAAGATTATTCAACAGAACTCTTATGTTTCAGTTTAAGTTGGTCACATCTTAATCGAGTCCTAAGAAAGATAAGGTTTGATAATGTTGGATTACAAGTAAATGCATGAAGGATTTAATAAAAAGTCTATATGGTTTATGGACATTTGCTTAGTAGAGATCCACCGAGCCAGTGGTGGTGGTGGTGAACAGAGTTCGGTTTGATGAGGACAGTCGACAAAGGTATCCCCCATCAAACTGACCAACTTAAATAAAAAGTCTCCTTTCCCTCACTAAACTAATCCTCCACCACACAGATTGCATTCCTCCATGTCCAAAGGTATCCCCTCCCCCCACTTAATCTGATTCAGAATCCATGAAAGCAAATGCGAAGCACCGTATCTACTTCGTGGACTCCGAGTTAGCAAAGCTGCAGATATTAAAAGCCTCATCTAAGGCAAGGCTGCAGATAGTTGTAGCGTTCGTGAGCTCGTGGGTCTGCTATTTGGATTTCTCATCAACAAATTTGTAGCGACAAGGACATGAACATGTTATATAGACTTGCATAACAGCGGTACAACCATCGAGTTCATTGCTTTCAGTGAAAGCAGACACAAGCTCGTTCGTATACATAATGCAAAAGATGGCATGCAGCCTCTCAAGCTATATATACTGTTAAATCTTCTTCTCTGCCACTTAGAACGACGGTGTGAAGAGAGGTCGCTTGCTTGCCGGCGTTGGAGCATCAAGGGGAGGAGAAGGCATCATCGAGCCATGCGTGAGGCTCCTCCCCGCCCTTGTCGACGCCGGCCTCCATCTCACGCAGGGAACGGAGAGCAGTCCGGATCTGGTTGACGCGTTTCCGGTGGCGGATCCGCCGCAGCACGACGTCCCTGTCGAGAGGCTTCCGCTCGCCGCCGCTGCCTTCTGCGTCCGGCTTTAGGTAGAGGCAACTGGTGACCGAGCTTCCGCCGGCCGGAAGCTGGTTCTTGTCACCGTAAGTGGATGTTAGCGAGGAGGAGGAGGAGGAGGAGGAAGGAGGCTTTTGGGAGATGAGGAAAGCCATGGCGGATGCAGCGAGACTGGAGCGAAGAGACCCAGAAGAGTGAGAAGGGAAGACGGGAAGGGTTTATATAGATAGAGAGGGGTCTCTCAAAGGAGAGTTTTGGTACTTTGAGATTCTTCGTGTTCCAATAGAAAACTGTTTCACTAACCCCGCTTATTATTCGTCTCAAACAAAGCGGATTTGCTTCTTTGGTCGGATCATCATGTTGCATAAATAAATCCAGAACCCGAATCACGCGTGTTTTTTGCCAATCTTGAAGCAAAACAAAGAACAGGTACACAATGGACCAAATCCGTAGTTTTTTTTAACAGTTTGCACCCACTAGGCTCATCTTACTACAACTCCTTCCTTATCTCGGGTTTCCCTAAGGCCCACCGACGCCATGGGGAATATGTTGTCGCCAACGACGTCAACCAATGTCAATCAGATAACACTTTAACCAATGTCAATCACATAACACTTTTTGTGTATTGTTAGTGTCAAATCTTATACTTGCCTAGTGGATGCGATCTATCTTCGTATCTATTGAGTAAGTACGGTTAGTTCATGCCCAAGTAAGCTAGCTTACTTGTGATCGTCTCGATACAGAGTTGGATCTAGGTCGGATGGATGAACCATCGGGGTCCGGCTTTGGGGGTCGACTGTTGGAGTGGTGGAGCTCAGGTCGGTCGCTGACTTCTGCAAGAAGGTCGGGTCGGGTAGGTTCCCGACGTGACTCCTCCGACGGTCAAATTAGTTCGGTGATTGATTTTGCGATCCCCTTGCCCCGTAGAGGTGCAGGAGCTTTTATAGTGAGTGTTGTAGGTCATTCGTACCTGATAACCTTACTGCCCTTATGGTTTACCATGTCGTCGTACCTCTCCACCATGCCCGTCGTCCTTGTGGTGAGGCGTGCGTCTGCAGGTAAGGGGTGTCGACTTTACCTGTGTCAGGTCGGCTGTACGACCACTAACGTCCCCATACCTATATCCGACCAGCTTCCCGCGTCGGGTCGACCACGTCAGCGGGCCAATTGTCCGAGGGCACGAGGACGTGGCGGCCAGGTCAACATCTGTCATATCATTCTTCCCCACCCCCCCCGGGAAGACCTTCTCGAGGTGCCCGATTAGGGTGCTGAATATAAGGTCTTGTGCCCAGTTGCTAGCCTGTGGTGACGTTAGACTAGTCCCGAGTGGGGGCTCAGGAACTGATCGGGCCAAGCGGAGCTCGGGAATTGATCCGACCGAGCAGGGGCTCGGGAACTTGATTGGAGCAGGAGCCGATCTGACCGAGCAAGAGCTCGGGAACTTGATTGGAGCGGGAGCTGATCCGACTAAGCGAGGAGCTCGGGAACTTGGTTGGAGCAGGAGCTCGGGAACTTGATTGGAGCAGGAGCTGATCCGACCGAGTGGGAGCTCGGGAGCTTGATTGGAGCGGGAGCTGATCCGACCGAGTGAGAGCTCGGGAGCTTGATTGGAGCGGGAGCTGATCCGACTGAGTGAGAGCTTGGGAACTTGATTGGAGCGGGAGCTAATCCGATCGAGTGGGAGCTCGGGAACTTAATTGGAGCGGGAGCTGATCCGACCGAGTGGGAGCTCGGGAAATGATTTTACCGAGCAGGGGGCTCGGGAGCTGAGCTTGGGATTTTGCCGAGAGGGTGGCCTCGGGCACAAATCCGGGGGATTTGGCCAAGAGGGTGAACTCGGACACAAATCCAGGAGGTTTGGCCGAGAGGGTGAACTCGGGCACAAATCCTGGGGATTTGGCCGAGAGGGTGAACTTGGGCACAAATCCTAGGGATTGGCCGAGATGGTGAACTCGGGCACAAATCCAAGAGGTTTGGCCGAGAGGGTGAACTCGGGCACAAATACTGAGGATTTGGCCGAGAGGGTGAACTTGGGCACAAATCCAGAAGGTTTGGCCGAGAGGGTAAACTCGGGCACAGATCCTACGGATTTGGCCGAGAGGGTGAACTCAGGCACAAATCCAGGAGGTTTGGCCGAGAGGGTGAACTCGGGCACAAATCCTAGGGATTTGGCCGAAAGGGTGAACTCGGGCACAAATTCAGGAGGTTTGGCCGAGAGGGTGAACTTGGGCACAAATCCAGGAGGTTTGGCCGAGAGGGTAAACTCGGGCACAGATCCTGGGGATTTGACCGAGAGGGTGAACTCGGGCATAAATCCTGAGGATTTGGCCGAGAGGGTGAACTCGGTCACAAATCCAAGCGGTTTGGCCGAGAGGGTACTTTGGTATCATCGTCCTTATTCGATTATCGATGCATTTAATACGCTGGGTAGCTTTTGGGGCGGTGGCGCTTCGTTTTTGCCTCGGGAAGCTGAAACGACACCACGGGGCACTATAAGTTTCGTAAGGCCAGGCTGAGACCTCACTTGTTCATTTGCCCCTTTTTCTGCTTCTCCCTCGGACCCTCCTAGCCACTCAATGTCCCTTAAGTCGGTAGTTTTTTGAACATGTCGGGATGACCTCCTCGGACTCCTTGGGTAGCGTTAGGGTCGTGTCTTCCCCGGGGTCGGGGGAGGCGAGTCGGTGTGATCCCGAGGTCGGTTCCTTGGGAGGGTCTTCGGGGCCCCCGTCGCCGGTCGACGTGAGGGTCCTAAGGGATCTAGATGTCATGAAGGTGAATCATGACCTAGATACGGTAGTGACCGAGGGGTCACTTGCTGTGATTAGGGAGCGGTACAGCATCCCGGTCGAATATGGGTTGCATGTTCCGCAGCCCGGGCAACGCCCTTATAGTTCGGACGCTCCTGGCATGTGCATCTCGGTGGATGCTCTGGAGGCCGATCTTCGGTTTCCTCTGCATCCGCTTAAAGAAGAGTGCCTGAGGTGGTGGAGGATCTCCCCAGCCAGGTAGCACCCAACTCGTGGCGCTACCTTATCGTCTTCCTCGGCGAGTGCCGAGGAGCCAGGATTATTCCAATTCGGGACTTATTCATGGCGTGTTTTCACCTTTGCAAGAGTCGGGGCGGCTACTATATCACCGCCCAAGTCGGTTTTCGAGTTAGCGGGGCGCCTTCCAACAACAAAGGTTGGAAGTCCCACTACCTTTTTGTGAGCGGTCCAATTTGGGGGTTCAGGCTCGACTGGTCGGCACATCCGATTGACAATTCCTCCCCGTACTTATCCGAGGGGGAATCCGTCCTAGTCGGTAGACTGAAGGGAGTTCTTTCCTCTTCACGTGCGATCAAGGAGACGACCGAGCTTTGGCTGATTGAGGTGGGTCTCAGCCCGGCCTCTAGGGGTACTGTTGTTTTACCCTATTTCAACTTTTCTAGTTGCTTACTAACCTGCAAGTCGGGATGCAGATCAGATGGATCTCAGCGAGCTGCGTGGGATGCCCAAGGTGTCCAGCGGCAAGGCCCCTCCGACTCGCCCTGCTGCCCGGGAGGTCGACGCTTCTCCCGCAAGGGAAGCCCCGAAGGCTTCATCGAAGAGGCCAATCGACGCACCGGCAGAGCAGGGTGATGATGCAGCCAGGCGCCACAATAAGGTCAAAGTGCTAACGAGGAGGCACAAGTCCCATCTCGGTGAGGGGGAGTCTCACTCCCGATCCAAAGGCAAGGAGCCAACGGCACCGTCGGAGAAGACCGAGACGCCCGTCGAGTCCGAAGAGGGGGGCGCTTCACCGGTCCACCACCGCCCGAGGTCGATGAAAGACCTCTTCAAGACAAAGGTGCATAAGGACGACGCAGGGTATTACACCTTGCTAATGTCCGACTTGGGGCATCAAGACCCTGAGAAAGAGATGAAGGCCAGATGGAAGGGGCTGAAGAACTCGACGAATGTTTGGAACAACTCGTCGGCAGCAGAGGGGTTCGAGAGGGGACTTCTCCACCCCCATCTGGCGTGGGAGCTCTACACGCTCCCCTCGGAAGTCCTGATGGCCCGAGCCGCTAAGGAGATGATTTTGGTAAGCTTTCCGACCTATGCCTTGGTAGCCTAGGTTTTCCTTTTACCGAGTTTCTAACAGTTGTTGTTTTGTGCAGAGCTTACACTTCCAAATGGTGCTCTTCGACCGAGTCCGTGACGCGGGTCGCCTGATCACGTTCATGGACTACCGAATCAAGCAGCTGCAAGAAGAGCTCGACGCTCTGAAATCCGACGGAGGTTCGGAGGTTCGGAGGCGGTCGACAAGGTCGAGGAGCGCGCATCCGAGCTGCAAGAGGAGCTTGAGAAGACCAGGCAGGAGAGAGATGAGGCGCTCCTAAGGCGAGGCCTCGAAAAAAGAGTTGCACGAGGTCCGGAGCAACCTGCTCGATACCTAGTGGTTGTTGAAGGAGACGTGAGTTAGGGCTCGGAAGATGGACGATGAGCTACTGCAGGCCGTGAAGGCCTTGGAGAGCGCCCGAGCCGAGCTGCACAAGCAAACGGTCGTCCAGTACAAGGAGTCGCTCGAATTCAAAAAAGGCTTGAAGATGATGGGTCGGGTGACTTATGAGTACGGGTATCAGGTGGCGTTAGCCCGCTTCCACGCACGACACCCAGACGCTGAAGTTGAAGAAGACCCCTTTACCATCCATCCTGAGGACGACCTGGTGCCAATGGAGAGGCAGCAGGCCTTTGACGACTCGGTCCCGCCCAAGCCCTGACTTGTAATTTTTCATTTCTCATGGTAATTCGGGTCGAAAAAGCCTCATTTTGTTCCCGACATCTTTTGTACTTACTTTTTATTAATATAAGTTGGGACGCTTTACTGGTACATTACGCGTAAAATTTTCATAAGTTTGTGATGTGCCAAGTTCTGGGCAACACTCGCCCCACCATTGTTGCCAGTGTATAAGTCTCATCTCGGATAACTTCGACGACTCGGTAAGGGCCATCCTAATTCGGAGCCAGCTTCCCGTGGAACCGAGTTGGGTCGCTGACCTCGGCTTTTCAAAGCACCAGGTCGCCCATCTTGACCTGCCGAGGACGCACTCGACGATTGTATAGCTTGGTGACGGCCCTTCTATAGGCTAGTGCTCGTAGATGGCCGTCAACTCACTTTTCTTCCAGTAGGTCAAGGTTCTCGCGCAGCTGTTGGTTGGACGCCTCTTCACCGTGAGTCTAGACTCGGAGGGTCGGGAAAACCACCTCGGGAGACAGTACAGCCTCGGTCCTGAAAGCCAGGCTATAATGGGACTCCCCCGTCGGGGTTTTTGGAGTCGTCCGGGACGCCCAGAGAATGCTCGGGAGTTCCTCAACCCAGGAAGTCGTGGCACCAAAAATCCTTTTCTTCAGCCCTTCAATGATGGCTCGGTTCGTCACCTCGGCAAGTTCATTGGCTTGGGGGTGGGCAACCGAGCTAAACTTCAGTTGGATGCGATAGCTTTGACAAAATGCCTTGAACTTCGCATTATTGAACTGCATGCCATTGTTTGTGATGATGACCCTAGGAAGGCCGAACCTAGTTATGATGTTCTTCCACACGAATCCTTTAACTTGCCTTTCGGTAATGGAAGCCAATGGCTCGGCCTCGAGCCATTTGGTGAAATAGTCGACTCCGACTATTAAGAACCTTTGTTATCCCGAGGCTGGGGGGAAGGGCCGAGGAGGTCCATTCCCCACTGGCGAAGGGCCAAGTGCAGTCGATAGTTGTGAGCGGTACCATCGGTTGATGTTGGAACCGGGCGTGCTTCTGGCATGGCTCGCAGCTCTGGACATAAGTCTGAGCATCCTTACGTAGGGTGGGCCAGTAGTAGCCTTGCCTGAGAACCTTGTGTGCCAAGGTGCAAGCGCCGACATAGTCCCCACATATTCCCTCGTGGGTCTCGACTATGGTGGTGTGCGCTTCGGTCGGGTGCAAACATCAAAGTAGTGGTCGGCTGAAACCTCGCCAATAGAGATGTCCATCAATAACACAATACCACGACTCCATCCTCCTGATTCTTCGGCCAGCCGCCTTGTCTTCGGGGTGGGCTCTCGTTTGCTTGAAATGAAGGATTTCGTTGATCCAGCTTCCATCTTTCTCTTCGATGACTAGCACCCCCGAGTTGACGGAGGGCCCGACGATTCTCATCATTCTTCCTGACGGCGTGTCGATCACGCAGGAGGCTAGCCTGGCCAAGGCGTCTGCCTGTGAGTTCTCGGTGTGAGACACTTTAGTGATGGTGCACCTCCGAAACTGACCCGTCATCCATCGCGCCTCGGCCAGGTACTTGATCATTGCTGCTTCTCGAGTCTCGAACTCCCTATTGACTTGGCCTGCAACGAGCTGAGAGTCGTGAATATTTCAATGTCTTCCGCGCCCAGTTCGGCTGCGACCTTTAGACCGAACAGGAGTGCCTTATATTGTGCTTCGTTATTCGTGGCTTTGAACCCTAGCCGAAATGCATGTTCGTAGATGTGGCCGAAAGGGTCTTTGAGCACCAAGTCGACGCCTCCTCTTTCCGAGTTGGCGGAGCCGCCAATGTATAGTGTCCATCCATGGTTCGGGTTCGTCGGGGTCTCTGGGGGCGTGAGTTCCGAGAGGAAGTCTGCCAGCACCTGACTTTTGATTGCCTTTCTTGGCTCGTACTCGATGTCGAACTCCCCCAATTCTACCGACCATTTAAGCATCCGACCTGCAACGCCAAACTTTGAGAGGATCTGGCGTAAGAGTTGGTCGGTTATCACCTTGATAAGATGTGTTTGGAAGTACGATCTCAGCTTCCTGGACGCTAGGATCAGCGCCAAGGCTAGTCTCTCTATGGGGGGATAGCGGAGCTCGGGTCTCGCCAGGATGTGACTGGTGTAGTAGATCGACTTTTGCCCGGCTTTGTCGAGCGTCATCAAAATCGAGCTAACTGCCAGGTTGGTTGCCGCGAGGTACAAGCCGAGAGGCTCCCCGTCCCTTACCGACGCCAATCGTGGCAGGTGTTCGATGTGGCTCTTTAGTTGGCGGAATGCTTCCTCGCATTCGGGGGTCTACCTGAAGTCTTTTGCCGACTTCAGCGCTCGGAAGAAGGTAGAGCTCTTGTCCCCGGCTCGGGAGATAAAGCGGCTCAGGGTTGCTAATCTGCTTGTAAGTCGTTGGACCTTTTTTATGGTTCTGGGGGGTTGCATTTCCTGTATTGCCTTTATCTTGTCAGGATTGGCGTTTATCCCTCGCTAATGCACAATGAAGACGAGGAACTTTCCGGATGTGATGCCAAAGGTATATTTTGTCGGGTTGAGACGCATCTTGTATTTTCTTAGCATGAGGAATGTTTCTGCTAGATCAGAGAGGTGAGTCTCGGTCCTCCGACTTTTGACTATCATGTCGTCCATGTAAATCTCCATGTTCCTCCTGACCTATTCCTTGAACATGCGATTTACCAGCCGCTGGTATGTTGCGCCAGGATTTTTCAGCCCGAACGACATCACCTTATAATAGTAGGTGTCGTTATGAGTGATGAAGGCTGTGTTTTCTTTGTCTCTCGGGGCCATCCGGATTTGGTTATACCCCGAGAATGCATCTATGAAGGAGAGCAGCTGATGTCCCGACATGACATCTACCAGTTGGACGATACGAGGAAGTGGACAGCAATCCTTCGGGCAAGCCTGATTGAGATCGGTATAATAAACGCACATCCGCCATTTTTCATTAGCTTTCTTGACAAGTACAATGTTGGATAGTCAGGTCGGGTACTTTACTTCCTTGACAAGCTTTGCTTCCAACAAGCGAACGACCTCGTCTTCTATGGTCTTCTGTCGGTCAGGAGCGAACTTGCGCGGATGCTACTTCACGGGTCGGGCGCCGGGGGCGATGTTCAGGTGGTGTTGGGCGATCTTCGGGTCGACCTCTGGCATATCATTCGGGGACCATACGAAGACATCCTCATTCTTTCGCAGGAACTCTACCAGTTGAACTTGTTGGCTCTCCGTGAGTTCCGACCCGACCTTCATCAGCCTGTCCGGGCGGCTCGGGTCAAGGGGCAACTCCAGAACTTTTTCCACCAGGTGGGGATCCCGGGAGCTATCCTCTAGGTCTTGGGGCACTGCATCGGCTGGTTGAGTCCTCGGCTTCTTGGATAATGTTGTTGCTATTAAGTAGCACTGCCTGGATTCTCTTGGGTCGCTCCTGACCTCGTCGACCCCTGCTCGAGTCGGGAACTTCAAGATCCGGTGATAGGTCGAAACGACCACCTTGAGCCGGTTGAGGGTCGGGCGCCCGATGATAGCGTTGTATGCTGATGGGAGCTTTACCACCATGAACGACACCATGAGAGTCTTCGACCTTGGCTCTCATCCGAACATGACATGGATCGTGGTTGCCCCTAAGGGAGAGACGAAATCCTCGGTAAACCCTATCAAAGTAGATGTTAGAGTGACGAGATCTCGGTCAGGTAACCCCAAATTTTGAAAGGTGTCGAAGTACAAAATGTCGGTCGAACTTCCCGTGTCAATCATAACTCTCTTGACGTAGGCGTTAGCCATGGGGATTGAGATCACTAACGCGTCATCATGGCATGGATACTCCTCGCCTCCCGACTTGAATATGACGTCGAGGTCTTCGTCATGCAGCGGCCTCTTCCCGACCTCGGATCACACATAAGCTTTTCATGCCGATGAGATGTTACCGACCGAGGCTAGCCCGCAGAAGATGACGTCGATTTGCTTTTTGACCGGGCCTTTGGGCCGAGGTGATGAGTCTCGAGGGGGTCGGCTGTCAGGGAGAGAGGATTGGTCGCGGACATACCGACGCAGGTGGCCGCGCCTGATGAGGTCTTCAATTTGATACTGCAGGTCGTGGCATTCCTCGGTGTCATGTCCGTATCTGCTGAGTAAGCACTGCTGGTTCAGGCCTTTGTGCGCTAGTTCGCCCGCAGTCGTCTCGGCACGGAGTTGGATCTCGGTCGGATAGATGAACCCTCGGGGTCCGGCTTTGGGGGTCGGCTGTTGGAGTGGTGGAGCTCGGGTCGGTCGCTGACTCATGCAAGAAGGTCTAGTCGGGTAGGTTCCCGACGTGACCCCTCCAATGGTTAAGTTAGTTCAGTGGTTGATTTTGCGATCCCCCTACCCCGTAGAGGTGCAGGAGCTTTTATAGTGAGTGCTGTAGGTCATTCGTACTTGATAACCTTACTGCCCTTATGGCTTACCATGCCGTCGTACCTCTCCATCATGCATGTCGTCCTTGCGGTGAGGCATGCGTCTGCAGGTAAGGGGCGTCGACCTTACCTGTGTCAAGTCGACTGTACGACCACTGACGTCCCCATACCTGCATCCGACCGACTTCCCGCGTCGGGTCGACCATGTCGGCGGGCTAGTTGTCCGAGGGCGCAAGGACGTGACGGACAGGTCAACATCTGCCATATCATATATCTATCCGTAAAGAGTTAAACATCCTTGAAATCTCATATGATGATTCCTTAGGATCCATAAAAGATAAAATTAATTAGAGAATGCATTGCTCATTGTGTTCACCAAAATAAAGCTCTCAGTAATTTTGATTATACCTCTATATGATCAAGTCATTCACGGAATTTCTCCTATATGTATCGCATTATCTCAAATTATTTTATCATGATTTGTTATACAATGTCGTCTCCTGATGACATTTTCATTGCATTTTGATCTTTGTAAGATAAATTTGGACTATGATCAATTCATTTGTGGTATCTATTAGCACATCGCAGGGCCTCTACCATCTTTGATTATGTTCATTCATTTGCCAATCGACTTACATCCACTCGCTCTCAGTGCATACATGGACAAACCATTGCTCTAGGATAATTCATTATCCAACAGCTTAAAGTCCAATATCTTTGTTGAAATTGGTAGGTTATTGTCTGAATCTTAAGCTTCGATCTCCACCATAATCTCCAATGTGAAACAACTTCGTTTGTTGCAACTCAAACTATATATTCTTTAGAAGTACTTGCCTCAACGTCCTCTTTCCTCATATGAAGGTCTTTTGATCTTAACTTTGCCTTCGCAAGTTGAGTCACCTTAATTCCTCTATCAATTACATTATTATTGAAATAAGTAACATGTGTGTTAAAACTCCCTTTTACTTTAGCACCATATAAGATAAGTTTGCTCTATCAAAATGAGGACCGATCGAACGACATGATCTCACTTTTGCTTATAGAAGAGTTCATGTATTTGACATATGTTTAAAGAAAGCTTCACTTCTTCACTCTCCGTTTCATCTTCTATATCGATTTTCTTCATGTGACTTAGGCAATTTACTAAGTTTCACCCAATTTACTCTGCTCCTCCGTATGCATTAAGTTGATGGTGACCCTTCATCAAGTTTAATCTTCACATCGGTTCTAAGTGTATTTTCATTTGGTGTCACATAGGATTACTCTTCTACTTGATCTCGTAATGTATCAACTGCGCATTACCTTTTACAATATCATGCGATAACTCCTCACTACTTATTTGATCCATTAAGGTTTATGAAGTTGTCATTTTAAGGTACTCCTCCCCTCTCTTAATATGTGTAGTTTGTTGTATATGATTCTTCTTCTGAAGAACCGAGATTTATCCCTCTTAGATATCTATCTTATTGAAGTTTTTTTTTTTTTTTTTTGTATCATTCTCTTTTGGAAGTTTCGAAAATCACCATCCACTTAGAACACTCCACCTTACTGAACATATGATATACTATTCTTTCACCACGAACGCACTTGCCAGATTATGATTCTTCATTAATATAACTTCTGCTATACCCCTCAAGACTAAGCAACATACTGAACTTACTATATATTTTTAGCCTCATACGAAAGAATCCTTCTCATGTCAAAAAAAAGGTTCTCATGTTCCATGACGTCAAGTTTTGATCGCCTTGGGATGGTCATGGATAGTCCATCGTTTTCATATAAGCTCTTGCATGAGTACTAATATCTTTGAGTTAACAATTACCCTCATCTTTGTGAGTTTTGCACAACTCTTTTAGTCATTAAGCAACTCATCCCTCTTTTCATGATCTCATCTCTCACTAAGTATCCCGCTTGCCTTAAGCATTATTAAGTTTGGTTACCAACGTCGTGCAATAACTCGAACTTAATCGTCCTAAGCTTTATATGCGACGTTTTCTACCCAACTTACTTGTGCTCATGGTGCCTCTCATATAAATAGTTCCATACTCCTATGAATGTTAATCTCATATGCTCACTCATCTAGGAGATTCCTTTCCTTATGTCTCTACGTCTGTTTCTCTCAAATGGTCGCGCGTGCTGGTTGCTCTCAACGTAGACCTGTTAGGTTCCCCACGTTTGCATGTTAAATATTTTCTAAATGTGTTTGTCTCACTCTTATATCATATGTCATGAATTTAACTAGTTTTACCTTAGTCGTGTAATATCCTTGCGTGTTTGTTCTTAAAATAGTTAGTCTCATGAAAATCTTTTGTGGTTCATTAAGGACCCAAAAAAGAAAAAATAAGAATAAGAAGTGTTTAACTTGAAATCATATAAATAGATATTTCAACAAATACTTGATAAATAATATAAATTATAAATAAAAACTTTATAAGCTCTGAACGAGCGCACTACAAAGGATTCAAGGTGATTTGCTACGGTCAAAAGTCTAAGTACCCACATGATATTATTATGAAACAAGACAATTAACCAGTGATATACACTACCTTAAGGGGTTATCTAGTCACATGCCCCCTACGTATCTCCTTATGCTATACTAACTAACACTTACCTCAACTCTATAAAGTTAGAAAACTTCTAAACTAACTATTTGGATGGTCTATTTTTAGATAGTATTACTTATATTCAACTATTATATATAACTTATATTTATAGATCTAAAATAGTTATAAAAATCAACTAACATGAGCTTGTCAAATTCTTTTATATACCTTGTAAATCATGAATAATATAGTTTATATAAATATAAATTATATAAATAAAAAAAATAATATAATATTCCTTTCGTATATATTTGTCCGTGAGACATGGAAAAGTTGATGGTTAGATGTGCCGTTGGTGTAACGAATCGGCTCGATGTTGAACCCACGCCTCAAGATTCGTAAAACGCCACGTGCTCTCTTAAGGGTTTCTTCCTCACATGAAGCCTGCGAGCGAACGAGAAGTACCAGAGGGTGATCTTTTTTGGAAGGCGATCAAAGGCGTCATTTAGAGTAGGGGGAGTGAGAAGAGGGTTTCTCCACCGCAGCTTAGCCGGCTTCGATATGAGGGCAGCTGCGGTCTCCACCCCGTGCCCGTCCTCCGCTCTCTTCCACCACCATTTGCCTCCTCGTTGCTCCATAGATCCTTCTTCTCGAACCCTTCTCTCCATCAGGTTTGCTACTCTTAGGTTCTTCTTGTACAGCCACTCATCCGGATCCGCGCAATGGGATTGGATTTCTACATTTTTTTGTTGAATTTTTGTCTTCTTGTATTTTTTTTTTTCCTAAAAATGCGTGGTTTGGATTGGTTTGGGTAATGCAGCCAGGCTATCGTCCAAGATCGGCATGGTGGCAAGACTAGAGGACTCTCCTCTCTTGATCGGTCAAGGTTCGTGGTTTCTGGTCGTTTTCTTTGTTGAAAGTTATAATGGTTGTATGTAGATGGAACCACTTCGAACCATTCGAAGTGTGAGAAACTTGTTTGTCTGATGAGTGGAAGAAGACTCATAATTAGGGTGGGCTGTCTTACATTCAGAAACAAATCAAATAGTCGGTCCCTTGTTGATTCTACAACATTCTTATGATGTTGAAGTAAACCATTTACGGGCTGATGGTGACTCTTGTGTGCTATAAATTGATATTTAATTTTTTAAGTAAACACTAGTGTTGAAACTATCAGAAAGCGACCGATGATAACTAAAAAGGCTGCAGATCTTATTTGGGCAAAGCTACGACAAGATGTTGATTGATAGATCAATTTAATTCCCCGTCCACTTAAATTAGCTACCATCTGCTTTTATATTGTTCCAAGATGAAAATTACTGAGTCTTATGTTATGTATGAAACTAATAACGCACATGAATCTCAAGTTGAAGCACACAAAGAATAGTGATATGAAGAAATCTAGAAGAGAGATTATGTATCTTAATGTATGGAATAAGGGCATTATGATCATACTATGCGAAGCAAAGATTCCATACACCAACCGTTGCCATGTTCTGCTCAAGTGTTTGGAGAGAGTCTAAAATGGAGACAGAGGAAAGAAATATTGCACGGCCATGTGAATAGGAACATTTACTGGGCTACGAAATTAAAAGGTCAGGATCTAGATTGGTTGAATAAGGGTCCAAATTTGGACTTGTGACATATCTGCTGAAAAACAAATCAGAAGTTCAATGTAGCCCTACTCCCGTATCTGTGTTTCTACTACCTCTTTCCAGTTCTTTTGTGTTTTTAATGTTTCTCTAGACCCTTCTTTTTATTTGCTAATGGTTCAAGGATTGGTCAATTCCCCATGGTTGAAACTAGGTAACACCAAAGCCCTTAAGAAATATGAAATTAAATAAGATGGCTGCTTCAGAGTTCTGAGAAATTCTTTGTGTTCCTGATTGATTTGGCTAATCCGAGACATTCCCAGGTGATTGCTAATTGATTCTCCCATATTGACGTAGTTTATCTGCTCCAATATTGATGTTATTTTTTTACCTTTTTTGAGGTGATCAGGATATCAATTTGCTAATTCCTTAGATATTGTATCTGCTATTTGATAATAGTTTTTGTGGTGTGCCCTAAGCTCCTTAAATCTTATGAGGACCCGTGTTCTTAATGTGAATTACCTCTTGAACAGCAATGCTTTGGCACATAGTTACATGAACAAACTAGGTTGTTCATGTGCCTTGGTGTTCTTGTAAAATTGTTTGCACCTATCATGTCATGCCAAGATGGGATAAAGAAGTTTCTTTTGCTTCTAGTATTTTTCCACATTTTGTTCAAGGGCCAAGATGTTGGTTCATTTGAGATCCCAAAGATTTCTAATGTGACGTGATTGCTGATTTTTGTTGTTTCTCAGTCCTATTTTTTGTTTTTAAAGAGCGGAGCAAAGCCAATATTGTTGCATTTTTATGTTGTTTTGGTTTCTTTGGCGACTGCAGAATTCAAAATCAGCTTCAACTGAAAAAGAAATTATGCTAGATAGGGATCATGTTTTTCTTTTTGTTCTTTACTGGAAGGACTGTTTTATCCTTTAGGAGTTCATTTGGAATATTTATCTGTGTAGTTGATTAGTTTCTGAAGATTAGACAGTACATTCCAGGATCATACATCTGGATCTACTTGAGCATTTACACTCCAGAACATTTTCTCCAAATTGGTTCAGGATTCCAGACATATCTGAATGATAAATTTATGTTTATTTCTTTGTGGTTAAAGCAGACATTACCAAGATACAAGAATTTGTTGATGAAGTCCAGGATCCTTGACAAAGAAAGAAATTTCTAAAATTGTTTTTGATGAAGTCAGGGATTTTGGACCCATTTATTGTATTTCTGAAGGTTAATCTAAAAATAGCCCAGTGATTGTAGAGCTGTATTATGAATATGTAATAGTCATTGATTTTTTCATAAATGATTAATTGCCATCAAATTTATGAGAAAACAACTTGAACATTGAAAATCTGCCTTATGGGAATTCATAGTTCGATGTATCACTTGATCTCTTTTTTTGTGTTCTATGGTGGCAGTGGTTCTGAAAATTACACTGACACATTACATACTTCAGTAATAAAACTTACACAGCCTATAGTAGAATAAGTACTTGTGCGATTCACAAGGTTCATGTTTTTGTGTTTGTGTAACAATTTAGATATATATCTTGCTGCATTAGGTATAATTTGGCTGTGTTTGGCATTTGTATCTTTCTTCAGGGCAAAAAGATAATACTTTTGGTAACACATCGTGGTTTGATTTCTTTAGAAATTAAAATATTGTTAATGTTTGATTTCTTTTTCATTCTTAAGCAAGAAAATCTGGAGCAGACATGGTGGTTTACTCATGCTGCTGGTGGTGATGGTGCTGGTAGGAACAATTTGTTCTGGTGTGAAGTTCTTCACCATGGCGTGCTTAGTGGCTTTGATTGTTGTGCCTTTTTGGTGTTGGTACCAACTGAAATCGGCAGTTATGGTTGGGGTTGTGGTGATAAAGCTCCAACAATGGTGTTACAATTGTAGTGTTGGTGGCAGTGGATGTAGTAGTGGTATGAGTTAACTAATTTTTGGGTGTAGGTGTGACAACAGTTGCAATGGAGTTGATTTTTGAGAAATGGTTGGTGCTACAAGTGGCCAAAAGGAAAGGAAAACTTCATTTTGTCACATGACTGGCATGTGGGAGTTACTAGTGGTAGGTGGCCGGCTGTATGGTTGTTCTATGTTGTCTGTAGATGGTAAAGCACAAAACATTCTAATAGGCAACAGTCCATTGACAAGTCATGTTTGTAGTTTCGTTTTGTTTGTCTTTTTGAACTTTTTATGCAATTCATTACTCTAATTTTAGTTCCGCTGTATTCTTGATTATTGAATAATGCTTTTCTGATGATTGTACATATAGTCATTTTCAATCTCTGTAGTCTCGCAAATTTGTTCAATGTGTGTGCTTTCGTTGTTGTTTTAGGATTGAATTCTTGATTATTGAACGATGCTTTTCTGATGATTGTACATATAGTCTATTCAATATCTATCGTCTCTCAAATTTGTTCAATGTGTGTGCTTTCGTTGTTGTTTCAGGATTGTTTCTGAGAGGATTAGAAAGCGTAGATCCAATAATCAAATCTTTGCTTCCATTGCAGGTACCTTTGTGTTCTAGTTTTGTGAGTTATTATATAGAATAGTATTTCTATTGATCTTTTAGAAAGTTTATCTCTTTTTTAATGTTAATACTACATTGATCACTTCTTATTCAATGTCCTGCATTTTTTTTATTTGTTATGTGTTCAATTATTATTGTCCCACAACTTTTCAAATTTTTAGTCATGGTTTTCATGTAGTTGTTATTGGTAACTTTTTCCTAATTTTACATATGCCTGCAACTACTGTGGCTTCCTTAATTCTTTTTCACTTATTAGAATTCTGAGTTCTCTTTCTTCCTCCATAACTTAAGTATTGTAACTTTACTTTTTCTTGTTGCAACTTTTCCTTCTTAGCATACTTGTATTTTAGCATTTTACATCATTGCCTTACTTGACTTTCTTCATGAAATGGTTATTCAGATGGAACTGATGCCTTGTGCTATCATACCATGTGGTGAAGGATCTCGTGCTTTTGTTTTAAATAGATAGTCCTACATCAATTCCTTGTAGTTTTTTTAGTAACATGTTGATAATAGGTTTCTCCATTTCTTTTTGTCAAGCAGATATTTCTCTTGAGCAATCCATAGAGAATCCTTCTCTGCCAAAAGGTGACATGTGGTCTGTTCATAAATTTGGTGGGACGTGTATGGGCACCACCAAACGAATTCGGAGTGTTGCTGATATAGTTCTGAGTGATTCAACTGAAAGAAAGTTAATAGTTGTTTCTGCAATGTCAAAGGTGACAGATATGATGTATGATCTGGTCAACAAGGCTTCATCAAGGGATGACTCTTACATATCAGCAATTGATAATGTTTTTGAAAAGCACAAGTTAACAGCATCAGAGCTTCTTGATGGGGAGGATCTTGCCAGATTCCTATCGCAATTGCATAATGACATTAGTAACCTGAGAGCAATGCTTCGTGCCATTTATATAGGTTATAAACTACATTTGTTGTGCTGCTTTCTTTTTGCCATTTTAACTTCTACTTTAGCCAAGCCAACTGGAAACTACTATGTTGGTTTCTTGATAATTTGTACTTACCAGTTTTACATTCCTGATGGTTAACTTTTCATCCTAATACTTTTGCAAGATAGTTGCAAATTTGCTATGTATTTGTTTGTTTATTAGATGATCAGATTCAGGATTTAAGATTATGTTGTCTGCAATTCTGAGCAACTTCTTTTGGAAGTATGAAATTCTTCGTAGGTATAGCTTATATGATAGACTCACTTGTCTAAGAATACACATAAACATAATACAATTGCACATGTTTTCTAGTTTCTAGCATATCCAATTCAGAAATTGCTAGAGGGGTATGGAAAATGGGGTAACTCTTAGCAATCTGGACGTTTATTTGTTTGAGAAGTGTCCGTTTTATGTGTCAATTTAATCTGATCTAGAAAATCATGTAGTTGATACCTAGAAGATTATTATTGATGGCTAATGTTTTTAACTTATGTGATGCATGAGATGAGTAAATCATTAATAATAATCCATTATGATTAAAATACATGGTTGCTATTAAATCTGTCCATTATTTTCATTTGAAACTCGGTGAATAATTAGTTTAAGAAGGAAACCACACACACATACACACTATATATATATATATATATATATATATATATAGTGATATCTCTTTGTTTACATTGGAGTAAATTTTGGAATGCACTAGAATACAGACATCAGAGTTAGTAGAGCGTTCATTAACATGACAATTCTGTTGATCAACAGTTTTATAATTAGCTAGCCTCAAAGATGCTTGGCAAAAGCTTTCAGTTTCCATTAGAGTTAAAATTATCCAAAAATGTTTTTTAGTTATTAAAATTATGATTACAAAAGATATACAATTGACTACCATCATTATTGCAACAGCAAGTGACATGTAGGCATATATGAAGGCATTGATCTTGTTTATCATTGTGGATTTGACAAAAGGATGTGATCCCTGTTGAAATTCACTTAAAAATTTTCTGAAAGCAGGTTAACAATTTACCCTGGTATATAAGAGGTCTATATAAGTCATATACAGATTCATGGACTAGAATGTAATTGTATGGCAGTTTCAGGAGTTCTTGTTGAGTTTTCATTTATCTCTGTTGTCCTGTCGGTGATATTGGTTCTAGATGCATGCTTCTTGGATTAAAGTTATGTTCATAGCTCCCAATCTTTTGACACTTCTGTTTTCTTCTCCAATTATGATTTGAATTGATGATAATTTTGTCTTTTATGCTATATTTTGCAGCTGGTCACGCCACAGAATCTTTTTCAGACTTTGTTGTTGGTCATGGAGAATTATGGTCTGCCCAGATGCTGTCATATACAATAAAAAAGGTTTTTCATATCATTAGACAACTATGTTTGCTAGATGTGATAAACTTATAATGATGGCAGGATCTTTCTCTGCTATGCAGCATGGAAGGCCTTGTTGTTGGATGGATACAAGAGATGTCCTTATTGTCAATCCTACCAGCTCGAATCAAGTTGATCCTGACTATATAGAGTCGGAGAAGAGACTTAAGAAGTGGCTTTTAAAAAAGCCTGCTGATATCATTATTGCTACTGGGTTCATTGCTAGTACACTTCAAAATATTCCCACTACTTTGAAAAGAGATGGAAGTGATTTTTCAGCCGCCATACTAAGTGCTCTTCTTAAGGCCCGACAAGTCACTATCTGGACTGACGTTGATGGTGTATTTAGTGCAGATCCTAGTAAAGGTTTGATATTTATCTTGGATATGCTTGAAGAAACTTTAATAAGCACGGACCACTATACTTATCTTGCATATGCTTGAATAAGTTTTAATAAGCACGGACCATTGTATTGTGCCAACTGGTGGTATCGGTCCATGGGCTGCTCATTTCGGGCAGTACGTTGAAATGTTGTCACGTATCGGTCAATAAAGGGTATGAATCGATTGGAACTTGTCTTTTTTTCATTCGATACAGGCTCGACAAAGTCACTATCTGGACTGACGTTGATGGTGTATTTAGTGCAGATAGTAGTTAAGGTTTGATACTTATCTTGGATATGCTTGAAGAAGTTTTAATAAGCACAGACCGCCATACTTATCTTGTATATGCTTGAATAATTTTTAATAAGCACGGACTGTTGTATTATGCCAACTGGTGGTATCGGTCCATGGGCTGACTAGTATGTACCTAGCAGCCCATTTCGAGCAATATGCTGAAATATGGTCATGTATCGATTGATACATGGAATGTATTGATTGATACATGGAATGTATCGGTCGATACATGGATGTATCCATCAGTATGGTCGGAACTTGTCTTGTATCATTTGATACAGACCAATGGCCCGATACCAATCATAATTTGATTGATACCGACCCAAAATCGGGTATAGTTTGACCCAAGGTTTTCAATATCATATCGTACCGTTCGGTATGCTTGGTACGTATTGGTCTGATAGAGGACCGATAACGCTTGGTACAACTTAGTACCTTGGTGTACCATATGTCGGTATGTTCAGTACAACTTAGTACAGTTCGGTATGTACCATATTAATAACTGATCGATATACCGGTATGGTACGAGATTGCAAACCTTGGTTTGACCCCAATGGCCAAATTGACTATTTGAGCCTCTGTTGAAGCTTTAAATCCCTTTTCCCTCCCCCTCTTTTACTCGCTTTCATTCATACTCGTATTTTCACTCTTTCTCACACTTGTACTTGTGATTAAAGTTCATAATTGGCTAACTCAAGATATGGAAGCAACTTTTACTCGTGCGACAAAGTTGTTCCTTGACGGATCCAACAAGATAAATTCAAAATTTCTTACTTATAATATGCTCATTTATGCTTAGATACACTTTATTCTTATATGAATACAATTTGTATACCAATAGATTAGGGAAAAAAAATCCTAGAAAGTGATTTTTATATTTTCCAACCATTTTTTCAAAAATCGATATTTATCGGTATACCGACACATGGTATGCCAGTATCGATCGGTACATACCAGTTCGCTGAGGGACTGATACCACTAGTCGGTAAAGCATGGCTGTCCTTGTCAGTCAGTACTGATGTACCATATGTCAATATGTTGGTACATTGGTACGTATTGATTTTCAGAAAAGGCTAGTACCACAAAAGTTTTTTATTCCCTCTGACTTGTTGCACAGTATGTCGCTACACTAGTACGTATTGGAGTAGGAATTTACCTCTCAATAACTTGTCAAACAAACTTTTGTGGTACTTATGCTGACAAGGCAGATAAATACTTATCCAGTCAAATGATGTAACTTAACAGACTAACTTATTCTATACCATTACTTTAGGAAAACAAAGGGATTAATATTCTTCTGTCTGATATTTTAAATCCCAACAAAAGTGAGATGACTTATTTATTGTATCTAACTATCTATAGTACAAATTAGTTGTTATTCTTGAATCAAATGTCTTTTTAGTGGATGATTCCTGGTGATTTTCAAGATGTCTAATTTCAAAAATCTATTACCAAGGTTTCAAGTTTTGGTCCAAGATTCATGTCGGTTTATGACCAGACCAAACCACCATCGGTCTTATGTGAATCATTAGACTGCCACATAGTATTACTAGCATACTGGTCGGCATGGACCAAAAAGAAAAGGAGAGAGGAGAGGAGGATGATTGCTTGAAAAGCATACTTCTTTCTGTGCCCATCCCTCACCTGAGGAAAGAAATTCCTGCTACTGCTGTTGACAGTCAATAGCTGTTCACAGGCAGCAGGCTATCCAGATTAAAAAAATATATAAAGTATAAAAAAGGCCAGCTTTGTGCTGGCCTGGGTGAAATTGCCTAGTTGGACTGGGAAGTACCGGTTGGTATGTAGCAGTTAGGCATCTTTTTGGATCCTTGGTTATTAGTAATTTAGTACTCACGACCTTTTTCCAATGTGCAGTTAGTGAGGCTGTGATATTGAGGACACTGTCATATCAAGAGGCCTGGGAAATGGTGAGCACTCATTTTAGTTGCTAAAATTGCCCACCTGTTATCTCAGAAGGCAGAAGTACTTAATGACTTGAAAATTTATATTCGTTTGCAGTCATACTTTGGGGCAAATGTTTTGCATCCACGTACGATCATCCCGGTGATGAAGCATGGCATTCCTATATTGATACGGAATATTTTTAATCTCTCTGCTCCTGGAACGAAAATTTGCCAGCAGCCTGTGAATGAAAATCAAGATAGAAAGAGCTTGGATTCTGTTGTCAAAGCGTTTGCTACCATAGATAACTTGGCACTTGTTAACGTTGAAGGGTAAATTGACCTTTTATGGTGCATTTTTCTTGATGCTTTTTTCTACTCGTTTAACATTATTCAATAGTTCAATTAATCAATTTTTAAACCCTTAAACTTTGTCTTTGATAGAACTGGGATGGCTGGCATTCCTGGTACAGCTAGTGCAATTTTTGGCACTGTAAAAGATGTCGGAGCCAATGTTATCATGATTTCACAGGTACTTCTATAGTTCTATGCTATCTCTTATTACCTGATTTTTTTGTTTTTAAGAAGTTCCATATAAATTATTTGTTTACATGCAGGCTAGCAGTGAGCATTCTGTTTGTTTTGCTGTGCCAGAAAGTGAAGTCAAAGCAGTTTCTGCAGCCTTACACTCTAGGTTCCAACAGGCTTTAGATGCAGGGAGACTTTCTAAGGTCTACAACCTTGCTCTTTTCAGAAATCTACTTGAAGTAATTTATATTTTTATTTCTTTTAAGTCCTTTTTGGGTGTGTGGTATTGTTTCGTCTGTTTTGAAAAGTAGCTATGAAAAATCTTCTTAGGAAACTAATTTCTGGAAGTGCTTCCATACTTGTGATTACTGTTTCATAACAAATGGTCTATAAACTTGAGAAATGCTTTTCTGATCAAACAAATATTTAGTGAAGTACTTCTCGATAATTGTTGGTGGATTAAATGCAAATAATAGCAGTAGATGAGGTCGAGGTGGTGGCCTTGGCGAGGGTGGTCATGGTGGAGATGATGGTGGTTGATGATTATGATGTCTGTAACATTGCTTACGACGGCAATGACTATTATGATGCTAGTGTGGTAGTGGTGGTGATGGCAATGGCGACAGTGGTATGTGCTGTTGGTAGTGGTGGTGCCCAGTGGAGGCAATGACATTATTGACAATAGATAATGTTTATGGTTGTGGCTTCAAAGTTCAAGATATTGATAATGTTATGTGGTGGTTGTGATTAGTTGTAGTGGTGATGGTTTGTTGTGGTAGAGGATAGAGATATTGATGATGAGGATAACAGTCATGATGATAGTGGCATTGACTAATTACGGTGATACCGGTGATGATGCTGGAGGTGACAATAGAGGTGTTGTTTGTAACGATGGCAACAGTGGTTATGGCCAGTGACATTAGTTGGTGGTGGTGACATAGATGGTGGCGGCGGCAATGTTGATGCTGGCGGAGATAGTGGTGGTGGGTGATGGTGATGCCAGTGCAGCACCGATGACCAGTGGTGATGGTGGTGAATAGTGATGGTGTGGAGAGGGTGACAGTGGTGGTTATGTTAGCAGCTATCATGATACTTGATGGTGATATACATGAAGACCTATAACGTGAGTAGTCTGATTTAAAAGAGGATCTAGGATAAGTTCTTTCCAGAGAAGTCAGATGGAGGTCCTGATTTCTTTGGATTTTCTTAACTTCTCCTGGAAGCCCCTCTGAAAAACGGCTATCAGACTTGTAAAATTTTACAAAAGGCTTTCTTTTGTACTTTTAGAGTTGCAAAATACCTTTTGAAATACTAAGCCAAACACACCCTTATCTTCTGATATTGCAGAGCTTAGTTATGCATTTAAACCAAAATTTAGTTAGAAAGCTCTGTTGCTATATGCTTTGATGATGTACAGTAGGTAATGTTGTGCATGTCAATTATTTTGGTGTCTGCCTTTTACAAAACCTAAATTGTAGATAGCTGCATACTTCCATGTGGTACTTGTTAGTAATTGGATGGAACCATCAGGACCATATTGTATGGTTAATCAGAAAGTGAGCACATGGCTTGGTTAGAACATACCAATAAATTATGCATCATTGCATTACTTTTGTTTGTTATTTTCTTCATGTTTGTTTATCCTTCTGTTATTGCTTCTTCACATCACCTGTGTTGGTAAGCCATCTTGAAGTCTCCAAGACGCTGCTTCAGATAATGTGAATCAGATTATTGTTTAACACTATCCTAGAATTAAAGATAGATGACACAATAGAACTAAACGATGATAAACATGGAAAATAAATTAGAGAAAGGTGTTTCTCATGCTCCTACCATATCCTTATAATCTATTGCAGAAACTACTACTGTCTTTGCTTAGTTTGTGCTCTGGACAATTTAAATGTCTTTTTCCTATGTTTAACCTCTGGTTCGTTATATCTTGTTCAGGTTGAGGTGATTCCCAAGTGTAGCATTTTGGCTACTGTTGGCCATAAAATGGCCAGCACACCTGGAGTTAGTGCTACTCTTTTTGATGCACTGGCGAAGGTATTTCTGTATTGCATTCTAATAGTTATTAAATGTGGATCATAATGAAATGATTACTTTGACATACTGGAGTTGCTTGTTACCTCGAGCACTTTATATTTTTCGTCTTCCAGGCTAACATAAATGTGCGAGCCATTGCTCAAGGTTGCAGTGAGTACAACATAACCTTGGTGCTGAAGCAAGAAGATTGTGTAAGAGCTCTAAGGGCTGCTCACTCGAGATTCTACCTTTCAAAAACAACATTAGCCATGGGTATCATTGGACCAGGTCTAATTGGTGGAACGCTGCTGGATCAGCTAAGGGATCAGGTTATTGAAAACATAGCTGTATTATTATTTTTATTGAAGAACTGACTAATATGTTTGGTTGACAAGATTTTCTGTTAGTAATGAGATAAAAGGTCCATGATGATTTATTTTTGCAAGCGTTTTTCTTGCTTGGATTTGAAAATTTCTTCCCATTAAAAAAAAATTCATTATGTTGCTCCAATGCTGAATTTATCAAGAATTATTAATATTTAAGTTAAACATATGTTCAAGATTTTTTATATTCTATATCTGAATTACTTTGTTTATGATGTTAATGCTGCTGAACAATGCATAAGATTGAAGTATATATTTTTTTCTGTTTTTCCATTCAGTTATTCTATATATTCATCACTTGAAAAGCTTAGTGACTTGATTGTTCATGAAGGATTTTGGATACTTTATCAGAAACTTCTGGATAAATTTTTCTTTCTGTTTATACTTAACTGAAATGTAACTGTTGATTGAAGGAAAAACTGTCATGGACAATGAAGTTAATTGAATTAAGAGTGGGTACAAGAGTTGATTCAGATGCACCTGTGAACTTACTCATGTTTGACAGGAGATTTTGGATTACATGACGGTTGGTTGAAATATTGCAGAAACAAAAAGGCACATGGCTGTATAGACTGGACATATCACTGTGTTAAAAGGGCATATTTAGGAGTTCATCTCATTGGATTCTCTTTGCATAACTAAGTTTGAATTATTGATGGTAGATTTCCAGAGGAAGGTTGGGCTATTGTAGATGTTCCCAGCCTCTATGTCTTCACCTATTTATTTAATTCAACTATATTGTTGGAGATTTTTCTTGTTCATTTGTTTTTACTTTTTACTATTGTTGGTTCACTACATGCCAGATGATAAGATTACCACTGCAGCTTATTATACATCATTCTTCATGTACACTCAATGTGCTCAAGTTTCTGGTATAGTTGACTTTTAATTACTTAAATCTATAGTTTCTATTAACATATGGCATTAAGCTTGGCAAGTCTGGTACACCTGTTATCGTGCCTTCGGTATCTATAACTTGTGGCATTTTATCTTTTTATAATTTTATGAGCTCTCTTGATGATTCAAACTACATTCTGGCACTAAATGAAATGTTATACTTGTCAATTTGCAGGCAGCAGCTCTCAAGGAAAAGTTCAACATTGATCTGCGTGTCATGGGTATCACTGGTTCAAGGACAATGATTTTGAGTGACATGTAAGCTAGTAAACTGAGCAAGTCCCTGTTTTTATACTTCATCTATTTAATAGTTCACTTTCATTTGGAGTCTTGGACTAGTAAGATGCCATCAATTGAACTGGTACCACTATAAGGCATGTTAATAGTTCACTTTCATTCCCACACCTAAAAGAGAAGCTGTGTAGGAAAAGAATAAATATAAATAAAATCAGAGCTAATGGCTCACTATGGTAGTAGCAACCTATTTTCTGGACATTTTAAGACTTAAGCTGATGTTGAGGCAAAACTATGTTTTGCAATCACTTCCTGCTCCATTAATCAAGAAGCAAGAACTCTCTCCATGGTCTAGGTTGTGTTATTTTAATTTTCATACTGTCTCATTGATCAATTAAATCTTTTTACAGAGGGATTTTCTCAACTATGTTGTGTTATTCTAATTATCATAGTTGTTGGTCTGAGTTATGCTTACTAGGATGCAAGTGCATCTACAATTGTGTTTTATTTTAAATCAAGGTTTTAAATATCGGTAGGGTCAGAATCTACGGATTGGTATTTACTGGTCAAAGGGCCAGTGCCGGACTATATAGGAGTCATCACTGGTTGGTTTCTATTTTTTATTATTTTTTGATTGATATTGGAGGTACAGATTGGTATACTGATATTGCACTAGTCTGACTGATTGCTGAAATTGGTATTGGGTTGGTTGAAACTTTGAAACCTTACGTAAAATGCAAAAATAATCAAGATATGGAGCAATACATCATGAATTATCAGTATAACTCAAAGAAAAGAGATGATAAGCCGTTAGACATTTGTTATATTGGTTCAAAGTTCAAACTTCAATCATCATTCATCAACCTAAATTTGTATTAAGCAGCTTGAAAAGGTTGAAACAAGTAGTTTTTGTATAAGATGGGAGAAATCAGAGTGGCAGGATAATTGCGAAAAGAGAATGCATGGTGTAAAAGAATGGAGGAAGGAACAGAACATTGGTGAAGTATGATGTCTTGGGAAGATAGCTGTGCAGATAATGTGATAGAAAAGTGAGGTAAATTAGATGAACGGGAATCAACAAAACTACATAGAAGTGGGAGCAAATAAAGTGGAGGTGTAGATGATAAGGCAGGAGCAAAGATGAGGACTGGATCCCATCAGAGTAAATAAACTGGTGGTTGTCAATCATTTTTTCTTCTAGATGCTAAAAGAAAAAGGTCCTGGGAATTTTTTCAGGACATGTTTTTGGCCATCAATTGTAAGATTGACAAGTGCCATCTACATTCTACATTATTGTTTATTTCTTAATACCAAGTGATTTAGATAGAATCTGCCAGAAATAGGCCAAAGTTGTTGTGATTTGGCTGAATTTTAGTCAGATCAGCTAATCCAATCAAACTGACAGGTAGTAACTCCTCTTTCCCCTTGGATTTGCCTTGGGAAGATTGGCCTAGGGCCCAAGTCCAAATCTGTTTTGTTTAGAAAACTACACCTTTGGCTTCAGTCACAATTGAGGCAGACTTGGGAAGTTCATAATCATGTTTATACATCCTCTTCCTAACCTCAGATTTGCTGTTTTCTTCAGGGGAATAGACTTGAGTAGATGGCGAGAAATACAGAAAGAAAAGGCTGAAGTGGCTGATCTAGACAAATTTGCGAAGCATGTGAACGAAAGTCATTTTTTTCCAAATACAGTGTTGGTTGATTGCACAGCTGATACGAATGTTGCAAACCACTACTATGATTGGCTACAAAAGGGCATCCATGTCATTACCCCTAACAAAAAGGCAAATTCTGGACCGCTTGATCGGGTAATTTTACCCCTTCTCCTTTCTTATGGGAATATTTTCTTGTCATCGTTGCATCAGTGAATTGACTTTTGTGCTGCTTTCTTAGCTCGTCTTTTCTGTATTTTCTTGCTTGACTTGTAATGCTTTTATTAATCCTTTGTGGCGGAGTTTAGTAAAATACAATGACTTGAGCACTAACCTTCATGCTAATTGTTCCTGTTGGCACTAGTTTATCACTAGCCTAGGCCATGTGTGGGCATACATTTTAGGTTTGAGTTTAACTTTCTTTCTTTATTTCATGTTTTGTCTATGGTTTTCAGGTTATGTTTGTCTGCCAAAAGACAGATCAGCTTTTTCTTTCTGTTTTTAGAAATTAATTAGTTTACTATATTACAGAGGAACTTAGTTAAATTAGGACCTTATGTTTAATGAAATAACTGGCTACATGGTCTTAATAGAGGCTTATTTCTTTTGCACCCAAAGGCCTCAGGAAGTGTTCTGAAAAGAAATATCTTTTAAGACACAAGGTGCTTCTGGAATAGACACGACAAAATATGCCAGTTCCCTTATTTTTGTTTGAGTTAGTGTATAAGTTGGAAATTTGTTTGCTAATAGTTATATAATTGAGGGGACTCTATTTGTTCTCCAATCACTAAAGGTTTCTTTTTTGTGGAAACAATTCTACGTTAGATTATATTTATTCTAACCTTAGGCTTGTCTCACTGACTATATTGGGCATTTCCCTACTGGTGTACCTCTGTACAATCTTACTGTTTCCTTTGACTTTTGCAAAGAGATGAAAATTTTTCCTCTTTGCCTCTCTGGATTTCATAAGTCAAGGATGGATCAAAACTAGGGACCATCAGTTTGAAGGCTTATAGTTAAATATTATCAAAATACCAGCTTAATAAGTTGTTTCTTCATCATCTTGAAATTCCATGGAATCCTTAAGTTGATGATGTTTAATGCTGGTTACTCTTTCAACTCCTCGTACTCTCGTACATTTCATTACAAATACTGACATGCTTCATCAATGTGTAGTATCTGAAACTAAGGACGCTACAGCGGGTATCCTACACGCACTACTTCTATGAGGCAACTGTTGGGGCTGGACTCCCAATCATTAGCAGTTTGCAGGGACTTCTTGAAACCGGTGACAAGATTTTGCATATCGAGGGCATTTTTAGGTAATGCATAGAGTGAGAGATTTAATGAAAAATCATTGCACTTGGAGAAACAATTTTTTTTGCACACGGCTGAATGATCGACACCTGTATTTTCCTGGGTTGCTGTTAATATTGCAGTGGAACCTTGAGTTATATTTTCAACAATTTCAAAGGTACACGAGCCTTTAGCGAAGTGGTATTTGAAGCAAAAGAGGCTGGATATACGGAGCCCGATCCTAGAGATGACCTATCTGGAACAGATGTCGCGAGAAAGGTGAGGATATCTTTCTGTTTCCTGATTGACTAGTTTATTCTGAATGTTTGTTTGTATTAGGATGGTTTTGCCAAACAATGTTTCCATTTATGAAATTACTGTTGGAACCTGTAATTAACTCTATGATTTTACTAGCTTTCGTTGGGTTAATATTGTCTTTTATTAGCCGCTAGAACTAAATTTGCTTCTTTCGATGGCAGGTCATAATTCTTGCAAGAGAGTCGGGTCTTAAGCTTGAGCTTTCCGATATACCTGTCCAGAGCCTTGTCCCAGAGACGTTAAGAGTAAGAATATGTAGGGTTGCAGCTGTTGCTTGTAACTTATGTATGATGCTCTTTGACATGTGTATTTGTTAGGCATGTTCTTCATCAGACGAATACATGCAGCAACTCCCTAACTTTGACAAAGAATTGTCAGCGGAACGAGATGATGCTGAAGCTTCAGGGGAGGTGTGTGATTTTATCCTTTTTCATTTTTTTTTAAATCTTTGTTTTCTGAGACAATAATTCGTTGCAAGAGGGACTCGTTAACTCGTCTTAAAAATGTAGGTGTTGAGATATGTTGGTGTTGTCGATGTCGTTAATGAGAAAGGATCGGTGGAATTAAGGAGATACAAAAAGGAGCACCCATTTGCGCAGCTGTCTGGATCTGATAACATTATAGCTTTCACCACCACACGATACAAGGATCAGCCACTCATTGTCCGTGGGCCTGGAGCCGGTGCAGAAGTCACTGCCGGTGGAGTTTTCAGTGATATTCTGAGATTGGCATCTTATCTTGGCGCCCCATCTTAGTGCCCACCACATCTACAATGATTTTTACTGATAATTCCCCCGATTCTTTCACCCCATATCCCGTCGAGCTTCGGTTGCATGACAATGTGCAACAGATGAAATTTCCAATCACATAATAATATCACATGGTAACGTACTCTTATATGGTTGTCAGGCTCTTTTCTTTTCTTAGTCTATTTCCAACCAACCCTATTGACCGTCCTGCAATTGATTTGTCTTTTTGCAAATTACATTTCTCCTTTGAATTAGAATAAAGTGAACAAAGCAGTGTTTCCTAGCATGCATCGTTTCTCAGTCGATCACCGATGGATAACTGCGCGAGAAGCATATCAATTTTTCAACAAAAGCATTATGTATGGCATTGATGCAGGTATGTTTTCTGCTGTTTGTAAACAAACATGTCTCTCATTTCTTCGGTGAATACATACAATTTTGCTTACAATCTTAGGATTTGGACATTATTGTTTGTTGGTGTTAACTGGAGTATTTCGGCACTAACTCATCATTAATTGGAACTTGCTTGGAGTACAAAGCATCGTTCCCAAAAAGTTTGTGAGTAAATCACGGATGGATCTCAAGTTTTGACTACTTTATAAAATCCAGTATTTTTCCACATGCACTTCCTTTCAATGTACAACCAGTATCTCTCCATTTAGTTAGTTACCTGCTAATTAATTTAGTACTCGAGGTCAACTCTCGAGACCCAGATGCACGCATTCATGCTTCTTCTGCATCACAGTTCCATGGTTCTGTCTCTTCCCTGGACTTGAGATAGATAGGATCTGTGGTGGCTCCGTTTAGTCGTCCCGAGAACGTCATGCCAAGTTGAATCAGCGTGGTCATCGGTGGCGATCAAACCAGGTGGAAAAATATGGAACACAAGTTTTGCTTCTGCGTCTTCTTCAGGCACAAAGTTGAAAGACCACTTTGGATGCCTAACATTTATTGGCACTTCAATGACAGGTTCAACGAAGCGCCGGTCGATCCCGGACACGAATGCATGACGCTGCTGCACTTACCTGGTTTTGATCGAGAGATATGATGGGGGATGATTCGTCGGGACTGTGGTGGTGGACTTGCAGAGAAGAAACCAACGTGACGGTGACCGTATTCGTGTTCTTTGACTTCAGCAGACCACATTTCTTCTTCGCCGACTGCGTCAGTATTCCATGAAATGCTCGTCGGTAACGACCCTTTACTTTACTTTAATACTTAATCGTTAATAACTTTAACCCAAACAACCGTTAATATAACTATTTTTCTTTTTTTTTGAAAAATATATAGTTAAGTATTTGAAATTTTATTTTTTCATACTCGAGGAGTTTTGGAGCTTTATTTTCTTTTTCGTCGGTCCATTTGTCCTTCAAAATAATAAATTAAATCGATGAACTTTCTTTCTTATTTAATTGTCTTCCTACCCCCCCCCCCCCCCCCCTCCTCCCATTTGGCAACTCTCGAAACCATTGGAGCCACAAAAAAGAAAACTATATGAACCTATCACATGATTTTTTAAAATGTTTCCTCTCCCATGACATATATAATAGTATTGAGATACACCTCGATGCTATGTTGTCTTATTATTAATCCAATCAATACTTTGTTCAGAAACAATAGCATTAGAATGAATGGCTTATTTCACAAAAAAAAAAAAATAGTATAATGTTTTCTTTTCTGAATGCCTCTTTTTTTTTTTTTAAAGTCCATTTTAATTCTAATTATTGGGGAGGAAAAGAAAAAGAATTCCATATTGTATACTACTATAACACTATTCTTACAAACCAGAACGTAACCTTCCTTACACGTTTAGCTTACCCTTCACGTCGTCCCATCCCCGCCGGGCCCCACCGCTGCAACCCACATTCTAGTCCTTCTCCGAAGTGACAGCAGCGGGCCCCATCGACCCGGACTCGGGACTCCGATTCCCTCGCCTTCCGCTTGCCCCTCTCTCTCTCTCTGTCTCTGGTTTCCACACTCGCGCGTGCTTCCAAGAGGACGCGACCTTTTTGGCCTTTCTTCTTTCTCTTTATCGGGGATCAGAAGAGGGAATACGGGTTGCTTCCCGTGTCATGCCCCCCGTCGCCTCCCGATCGGTAAAGCTTCTCGCTTGCTTCGTTGCGCCTCCGCCATGAACCGCCTCCTGACGGTGGTAGCGGAGGCCGCCGACTACTCCTTCGCCGTCGAGTACAATGGCCCCCCGCTCCCCTACGAGATCCCCCGCGCCGTTCCCATCGACGTTAATCGCATCCCTCTCGCCGCCGTCGCCCCGCCCTCCGCCATCCTATCCGACCTCCCGGTCGTCCACCCCCCTCCCCTCCCCCTCCACCTCCGCCTCCCCTTTCAAGAAGCCGCCGCCGCCGCTGCTGCTCCCTGCGCCGACGCTGATCCTGCCGGTCCCCGCCGCGTCCCCGACCTCCGTCATCGAGAACCACGACGACATAGACGGCCCCGACGCCGATGTCTCCGGCGTGCTCGGCTCCTCCGGCTTCCCCGACATCTCCACGGAGCTCTCGGAGGTCGTGGAGAGCTCCGGCGCAGTCGGGTTCTCCGTCGATCTCGGTTACGACGCGACTTCCTCGTACGATATGGTGCTGAACCCGCTCTCGACCGAGTCGGCCCTCAGCTCGGAGTTGAGCTTCCGGTCGTCCGCCTCCGGGGACGAGGACGAGGCCGTCGCTACCCAAGCGAAGAAGGCGCTGCTCGTCACCTTCCAAGAATCCAGCCGGTCCGGTGATTCCATGTCGCCGGCGATCGGACTTACTCCTCGCACGAGGTCGGAGGAACTGGAAATGCCGATAAAAAAGGGAGCTTGCTATAGGTGCCTGAAAGGAAGCCGTTTCACGGAGAAAGAGTCCTGCTTGGCCTGCGATGCAAAGTACTGCAGTGGATGCGTGTTGAGGGTCATGGGCTCCATGCCGGAAGGGAGGAAGTGCGTTTCTTGCATTGGTTGCCCGATACTGGAGTCAAATAGGGAGAGACTGGGGAAGAGCTCCCGGGTCTTAAAGAGGTTACTGAGCTCCCGGGAAGTGCAGCTGGTGATGAAGTCCGAGAAGGACTGCGAGACGAACCAATTGAGACCGGAAGATATTTGTGTTAACGGGAGGAAGCTCACCCTGGAGGAGATGGTCCTGTTGAAAAGCTGCTCTTGTCCTCCTAAGCTGAAGCCTGGACTGTATTGGTACGACAAGGTCTCTGGTTACTGGGGAAAGGTGAGCTAGAAACCTTCATGTGAAAGCCTCCTGCATTGCGTTTACATCCTACTTTGGCATTTCTACAATCAGAGAACATTAACATCTGATAAAAGAACATAGAGATGCTGCGTTTAATTGTCTAGAAAACCAGGAGGAATATCTTCAACTGATCGCCTTCTGTACCGGGGTCAATATATCATTGGATTGCATTGGTGTTCCTAAGTAAAGATTAATGTCAAATGTTAAATCTTGCTCTCCTTTATGAGCAAAAATCGTCTGTATCTATTTTTCTCTGTTTTCTTTGTCATATGCATAATTTGGCTTTGATGTTGATGAAATAATCAAACAGGAAGGGCACAAGCCGGACAGAATCATTACTCCACACCTTAATGTTGGGGGGACTTTAATGCCAAATGCAAGCAATGGAAACACTGGAATCCTGATAAATGGCCGGGAAATTACTAAAGTTGAGCTGCAGATGCTGAGGGTACATTGCTCAAAGCTTTAGTGCTTCTTTAGATATCTGATAGAGATTTAGAATTTAATGCAATCTACCTTCATTGCAGTGGGCAGGAGTCCATTGTGCTGGGAGTCCTCATTTTTGGCTGAATGCTGATGGGACATACCTGGAGGAAGGACAGAATAATATAAAAGGACAGATTTGGGGAAAGGTGAGCCCCAATCATGCTCGTCTTCTTGTAGTTTTGTCTATAACCTGTAGACTGTCCGGTGATTGATGTTCGGATGGTTTCTTGTTTGCAGCCTATTATGAAGCTGCTCTGCCCTGTTCTTTCATTGCCATTTCCTAGTAAGGTTGCAAATTCTTCTGAAGAAGAGGTAAATAACTTGTTCAACAGGGCTGTTTCCGAGTGCTTTGATATAAAAGCACTCCAGAAGCTTTTGTTGGTTGGACACCATGGATCAGGGACAAGTACAATTTTCAAACAGGTACTTTTGGTGAATGCTACAGTGATCGCAATCACTGAAAGCATGACATACTTAAGGGCAGTAATTGTTTTGCCCGATACATGTAGATGAATGCTTCTATTTTCATGCTCAGAGCAACCGACTATAGGAACCTTCTAGTCAAAGATCTTGTTTAATCTTGTCGAAGTACATCAGAATGTTGAGAGCTTGTCATTGATTTTTAGCATAGACTTTCTTTGTGGACTGTTGTGCTTGTATGGAACTTGCCCAAAGTAATACATGACATGAAGTCTGAACACTGAACTAGGGTGATGCTTATTATTTGTCAGTTATGAGCATACAATAAGAAATCGAAGCATGCAGTGATGCAAAAGTAGTCCCATTTTCTGAATTACTTGCCATAGTGTGCCCTATGCCAAATACTGGCACACATGGGATACCACGTGATGTGTGTCACAGCACAGGGATTGTGCTGATTGGCATGGGTTTTGGCGCAGATCCTGCAATGGGTGGATGTTCTTTGCACTGTGCTTAAAAGGCATCATCAGCATTCCATGTGCTGATACCAGCACAGTTCAGAACAGCCAAAGCAGGGCAAAAAAAACTTAATTGTGATTTTAATAAAAAGAGGAGGTAGATTGTCAGATTGGGTAGCTTATTTTCCCAGGTTTGACTGTATATCCTTAGAAGGGAAGTGATTCCTGGAGATCTTGTAACCATTTTGCTTTCTGACATTTGAGGAGTTTATATGAACAAAAAGGTTTTCTAATTAGAAGGTTGTACCTTTTTTGCGATCAATAAGGAATTTTATAGACGAAAAACAGCTGGGAACCGAAAGAATCTTGCCTAAGGTATATTATTTTTAGTGGATAGTTCATCAGGAACTCATTCTTGATTCAGTATATTTCTGGGTTCTCCTCTTCCAACTAGTGTGGGAATTGTGTCTAAATCAAGGTTTTCCTTACCGAGCGGTAAGACCCGTACCGCCCGGTACATATCGGTCCGGCAGTTGACCGGTACGCGGACCGGCCGCTACCGGTAAGATCAACCGTCGACGGTCGATTTCCGCCGTCGATGGTCGATTTCCGCTGTCTGCGGTCGATTTAAGGAGAAATCGATCGTTGGCGGTCGATTGAGGAAGAAAAAGGAAAGAAGAAGAAGAGGAAAAGAAGAAGAAGAGGAGGAGAAGTACCTCACGCCGCCCTAGTGGCGACTCCGCTCGGGGGTAGCCCGCGAGCCATCGCCGCCCGCGTTGCTCGAGCGCCGTCGTCGCCCGCGGGTCGCCCGTGAGCTGTCGCCACCCGCGGGTGATTTTTCTCCCCACGCGGGGAGACGTTCTATCTCCCTGCGCGGGAGAGAGTTCGAGGCGACGTCGCCCCGTTTTATTTTTTTAATTTATTTTAGTATTATATAATATAATATTATATTATAAAAATATTATAATATACTGGGCGATACGCACTGTGCATACCACCCGGTACCAGTACCATACCGGTACCGACAAAATGTCAGCACACCGGTACGGACCGGTATGTCAATCCTTGGTCTAAATAACCAAATTTAATGAATAAAATTCATGACTCTTTAATTAGGAGTATATCAGTTATAACCAACTTAAAAAAAATACTTTTGCTTTCCTCTAATGAAATTTAAGTTCAGTTGCTGTTTAGTATTACATAATTCATGATTAAAAGTATAATCTGCTTCTAGCTGATTATTGACATGGCCATTTACCGTTGTCTGGTCTACCATGCTTGTTCTCTGTTTAGGAACTGAAATTGCAGCCACTGTTTTGAAGTCTAGTTTATGGACTTCTTTCTTTGCCTAGTGTTCTAACTTTAGGTAGTAGAAGGTCATGATATTTGATAACGTGATGTGTTTCGTAGGAGCATCAACTAATTAAGCTGATGACAGTGAAAAAGTCCATGCTTGCCTATAATATACATTGTTGCCAACTTTATTTTTAGCCAGCAGCATTACAATAACATTTGACCTAAACTATTTTACACATTTCATTATAGAAAATAATTTATTTTAACTTAAAATGTGAGATGCGCATACAATTTTTTTATGTATCTTTGAGAATTACAATTTGATAATCTTAATACATTTTCCGTACTTGTCACTTATAGTTACCTAAAATATTCGTTGGCTACTTTATTAGGCTAAGTACTTGTCGCTTATATATACCTAATATATTCATTGTCTACCTTTATTAGGCTAAATTCTTGTATAGAAGTGTTCCATTCACAGAGGATGAGCGTCAAGATATTAAGCTCATGATACAAACAAGCATATACAACTACCTTCTCATATTGCTGGAGGGATGTGAATGGTTTGAAGAGGAGAGTTTGAATGAGCAAAGAGAAAACCAGCACCTAGATTCTTCAGGTACCACAATCTCGTTCTTTTGATGCATCGTCATTGTGCTAGTTTCCCAATAAATTATCTACTCTTCACGGAACTTTTTTCTGTCCTAATTAAGGACTATGATTATTTGTAAAAGTCTGCATCCACCTGATAACAATATTCTAAAATCACAGCCAACACATAGCTTTAGTAAGATTGCTCAAGTTTCTCTTAGTGCATCTATTCATACCTCCTTCGTGGATATTCCAGTTATTGTTTCTGAATCTATCAAATGTGGAACCAAGGTTCTACTTACTGAGCGGTAAGGCCCCGTACCAGGTGGTACATACCAGTCCGTCAGCTGATCGATACGCGGACAACCCGCTACCAGGCGGTACCGTCGAAATTGGCCGTTGGCGGTCGATTGAGAGAGAAATAAGAAAAAGGAGAAGAAGAGGAGAACATACCTTCACCAGTTCCCCGTGCCGTCCGTCGCCCACGGGCGATTCCTTCTCCCTGCGCAGGGAGAAGGATCGAGGTGATGTTGTCAACTTTTTATTTGTTTAATATAATATAATATAATATATTATATTATATTATAATATAATATAAGGTTTGCACTGTGCATACTGCTCGGTACCGAGTACCATACCGTATCGAGATAATCTCGGTATGTCAGTATGAACCAGTATGACAAACCTTGTCTGGAAGTGTCTCTATTTTGATTATAACTTAAGTAAAAGTGGCTTATCTCTCTCTTAATATCTTACTAGTTACTACCATATAAGTATAATAAATAACTACCTACCTAGCATTAAGTTTTTGCATGGTGTAATCCAACAACAGCAATTGATGAACCTATTTTCTTTTCTTATTTTTATTACAATTATGGTGGCAACAATGTTGAGTTGCGTGCTGTGATGTTTATAAATAGCACTGTTTGGAAAGATGTATTATTTAGTCTATCATAGTGTAAGCCCTGGGCTTTATACATGATATCTGTTCACTTCGGTGCTCTCAGGCAAATTACTTTGTGGTCCTTCTGTTAGCAGTTTGATGTGATGAAGTCTACTTTGAAGTCTAAAATTACTTGGAAAAGCAGGAAATTACATAATAACTAAGTCGTCCAACTTAATTTGTTGAAAGCAGGAGATGACATATCAGACAAACAGAGAAAAGCCACTGAATTCTCTATCAGTCCACAGCTGAAAGCATTTTCTGATTGTCTTCTTAAAGTTGTGGCTTCTGGCAAACTTGAAGATATCTTCCCAAATGCGCCATTTGTAGAGGAGTTGTGGAATGATTCTGCTATTCAAGCTACATACATGCGGAGAAACGAACTAAAGTCGCTCCCTAAAATAGCCAGTTACTTCTTAGACCGGGTATCTTGCACTTTCTGTTCTTTTTTATGTTATTCTGCAGTTTGATTCTTGTAATCTCAAGGTAAACACACCAGAACGTTTGAACATGTTTTTCAGTTCCATTACGATCAGATGAATGACTACTTCAAAAATGGTTAATTAATGTGTTCTCCAAATATGGGGCCATATGTTGATGTAGAATATAATAGTAGAATAGGTACTCTAGGTAGCTCTAGGTGGCAGAAGTGTTGGATAGAATTTATTGGTAAGATGAAGTTGACCGGTGCAATATAAGGTATTGCTTTAGTGGTTTAATTTCTAACATATCTTTATTGAGCTTCATTAGAAGAATCTGGAAAGGGAATTGACAGCTGAAATGGTCTTGAAGTGGTGTAATGTAGGATTCGTTGTCCGACTCAAGAATTGAAAGCTGCGCGCTTATGTAGGATTTTTTAAGTTAACAGAGTGAACAAATCAAGGGATAAACATATGCATTATGCAGACCATTTAAATCTTCTGATATGTCAAGGGGTTTGTGATTTTCTATTACTTTGTTGAGAGGAAAAGGTCAAGGCTCTGGAAACCTTTCGTGCAGGTGCTAGTCTATTTTACTGGAAGCACAGATACAGAAATGGTAGCTCAATCCTACAACACAGACATCTAGATCAAGTATTGTTTGCAGAATAGAGAAGAATAACTAGATGCTAGAGAAACTCAAGTAATCAACAAAAGATAAAACTTCGTAAAAACAGGAAGAAGCTTGCTCTAAATTTTATCAGCAGTGTATATTAAGACACCAAAGTTCTTTTTTCCTTCTTAATTCTGGTTGAATCTATAGCAGAAGTAGGAGTTTTAGGTAATGCTTCTCAAATTATGACCTCCTAATGCATTGGCAAAAAATCTTCAAAGATCTATTTTTTTGTCTAAAAATCACAATACACTCAGATGTATACTAATTAAAATTGCCATTTTAATAATGGATGTACTGAAATGCATGTGAATATCAATTTAATTCCATGGTCAAAACTTGTTACTAATAATTTTATTGGAAATTCTTCAGGTTGTTGATATATCCAGAATCGAGTATGAGCCTTCTGATATTGATATTCTCTATGCTGATGGAATAACTTCCTCTGATGGTCTAGCATATACGGAGTTCCATTTTCCACCGTTGTCTTGTGCTGGAAGTAGTATTGATGATGATGATCAGCTGGATCCATTGTTTAGGTGGGTTAATATTACCTCCCATTATTGATTTGATAGTGCAAGATGTTGGAGAGATTCTAAATTAGTTGCTATAAATTACTTTTTTTCCGTAAGCACTTCCAAACACATTCCATTAAAGAAGGAAAATTAAAAAAAAATTCTGGTTTTTCAGATGGATGAACATCCAGTCCATGTAGACTTGTGACCTTCATCGTCCCTTCCTCCCTTGCTCCCTTTTTGATTTGGTGCTGCATATTATAATTCCTTGAGTTCAAGATTCTTTTACTTTAGTAGAAAGTAGAAACTCTATGTAGACCACAAGATAGGATAGCAAATGGCTTAGAGAGTTAGTGATTTTTAATTAAAGATGCAATGTCTGATGACAGAATCTTTCTTTTCTCATCATCTAATTAATACAAGCAATGCTTAAACTTTAACTCCTCATTTTGCTGCAGGTATCAGCTCATCAGAGTCCACAGCAAAGTCCTTGGGGAGAATTGCAAATGGCTAGACATGTTTGACGATGTCCAGATCGTGGTTTTCTGTGTTGCTATAACTGACTATGACGAATACTATGAAGATTCTAATGGGGTAGTCACGAACAAGATGATGGAGAGCAGAAGGCTCTTCGAGTGCATCGCCAGTCATCCAACCTTTGAGCAAAAAGATGTTCTTCTGATCCTCAGTAAATTCGATCTGCTCGAGCAGAAGATAGACATGTCTCCTCTAACCTCATGTGAATGGTTCGCCGACTACAGTCCCATAGTAAGTCGACATCCCGAGAGCAAAACCAGCCGTGGTGTCCCCATTGGTGCCACCAAGGCTCAGCAAGCCTTTCAATACATTGCTGTGAAATTCAAGAGGTTATTCTTTTCGATGACCGGGAGGAAACTCTATGTGGTTCAGGCAAATGGTTTAGATTCAGATTCTGTCGACGCAGCACTTCGATACGCAAGGGAGATCATCAAGTGGGAAGAAGATAGGTTTGCGGGTGGCACCCTTGAATCAATGTATAGCACAGAGCCAAGCTCCTTCTCTCACTGACATCTTCAGGAAGAAACAGCTGTAGATGTATAGTCTTCTCTCTCTCTCTCTCTCTCTCTCTCTCTCTCTCTCTCTCTCTCTCTCTCTTTTTTCTTTTCTTTGTTGCCTTCATCTAAAATGTCTTCCATTTTGTGTTTATCCATTATTTGTAATAGCTCAGTGCAAGAAATAGGTTCTTTGTGTATGTCTCCATTAGAAGATTCAACCACCTTGTTACTGATCTGTACATTGGTGGGCTGCTATGCAAATAAGCTTTGTGAACAAGTGTTTTAGAGTAAATATGGTGTCTCTTGTGAGTGTGTTTTGTTTTTACTAAAAGGAAATTATTTGTTCTACTTACCAAAAAAAAAAAAAAAAACATTTGCTTGCTGCATCACTGCTTTCTTTGCTTTTGGTAATCTTGATTAGTAGTGATTAATTGGTGTTTATTATTGGATAAGTGCGTACAGGAGGAGCCATTAATTGGAAGTATATATATATTAAAATTTATAGGATAAAATATGCTATTTCTAAACTGCAAAAATGATGGTTTTGTTCCCTTTATTGCGAGCTCAAATGCTTGCTTACTATGGTCAGTACTTTTCCTTGCGTTGCAGCCCAGCCCAGCCCGGCCCAGATCAGCCCGGTTCAATTGCACCAAGCCGGCCCATACCGGTCCATCCGAGCCTACAAACCTATCTGAACCATAGTGGTAAACCCTTGAACCCTTCTCTCTCTCTCGCTGTCGCTCTCGCTCTCGCTCGATGCTTCGTCTCCGAGCGCTCGCCACCACCGAACGCCTCCGCCTCGGGGCGGGCGGCCGCTTTCTCCACCGAAGGGCCACGAAGCCGAGAGCTCCTCCTCCGCCGCCGCCGCCGCCGACACCGCCGAAGCCGCCGCAGAAACCAACCCCCTTCACCTTCCACGGGGTCACGTGGCACGACCCCTACAGCTGGATGTCTGACCTCAACGACGGTGTCGCCATGCGCCACATGGACGTGTACATGGAACAGGAGGAGAAGTACACGGAGGCCGTCATGGTGGCTTCCGGCGCCGACCGCCTCCAGCGCAAGCTCCACATCGAAATGGCCCCGCGGCTGGCGTCCGACCCGTGCACGCCGCCTGTGCGGTGGGGCCCATGGCTCTACTACCGGCGGGCGGAGGAGGATAAGCAGTACCCTGTGCTTTGCCGGAGGTCGGCGAGCCTTCACGATGAGTTCATCTCTTACAGCGAGCCGTCGGCTGGGTTTGATTTCCAGACCGGAAAAAGGATCGAACAGAAGCTGGTCGATTACAATCAAGAGGCCGAGCGGTTTGGTGGTAAAAAACTCTCCTCCTCCTCCTTTTCCTTCACCTGCCGTCTTTTCTGTCATTAAATTGTTTTCTTTATATTGTCCTAGAAAAATTCTATTTTGCATCCTTTATTGTAATAATCTTGAAAGGAAAACAAGTGACCAAACGCAACTTAATGTGGGCTTACTTTATTCGTAGGTTTGCGGGTATTTCTGGTAACTAGCAAAGGAAAGAAAGACAAAAAGAAATCTGCTTGGGATGTTTGTCAAGCCCTCAGTGCTTCTTGAAAATGTTGATAAGCAATTTAGAAGTTCTTAATGGCTTTAGATGATTAGTCACTTGGAAGTTCAGGATCTCCATATTTGACACTTGGTTCAGCTCTAACACTTCCTCTGACCAATATTCCTTACAAATTCTTCCTTTTCATATATCTTCTTGGAATTTTGATTTCCATGTCTATGTTATATCAGTATTGAAACTTCTTTATGATTTTTGTAACTTAAATATGCAAATGTCTATTACAATGGCTTCCTCCTCATTTTCTTGGTTCTTTTGAACAATCTATGCTTATGTTTTTTTTTTTCAACAATCAAATAATCATTTAATCAGATACAAGATTGTAGGTCTGATGGTGCTTCTGTGCCTAGTGAATGCAATTAACTGCGCTTGAACTACATCTCAAACCAAATAAAGTTTTCAGACGGTGACACTTCATGAACTTAATGCAGAACCTTGATGTTCCCGTGCAACTTATTATTGCCTCAAAAAAACTTTAAATGCTTGAGTAGACAAGTAGTTTTTTCAATTTCATCCACAAGCTAAATGGTTTCTTTTTCTTTTTGGATTGGCTTTTCAACTTGATGATTGACAGTGTAAAAGGTACAAAATCCTACATATAAATCACAGGGAACCTAGTATCACGATTCTCGACTTATCATGATAGCAACTCAATATAGTAGATGTTTACAGAATTCTTGGAATTGAAGCACTGCGTTAGTCAATTGCTAAACCTTGTGGATCATTGACCCTATAGAGAGAAACAAAAAGGGACTATGACCTTATTTGACAATCTGACTTTTATCGTGTTATCCCACTATTCATGAAGCCCATAGCTTTCCTTCAGCATATTCCATATAAGTGGACAAACTTTTGTAGAAAACAATTTCGAGACAAATAATTTCCTATTCTTATGTATTCAATTAGGGACAACCGTGATAAGGGTTGATCATCTGGTTCAGCTGGTAGTTGTATGCCATTGATGAACTACTGTTCAATATAGTGCTGAAGGACCACCTATACTATGTTAGAGAGTGTTTACGATTGCGACAAGAGACTGATGGTTCTATGCAGCATTAAAATTTATTAATAGATGAAGCAATTCTCATATTATCTATAACAAGGGCTCATAAATCCTTTATGGGATCAGAATTAAAACTGCATGTGATTCACTAGGTGATATCTTTTTTGTGCCCCTGCAGAATGGTTATGGTACTATCACGTTGTCACCATCTTATCCAGTGGTTCCTCACCAATAAAAAGATTTGTTACGTTTTGTTTTTTAATAGTATTAAGTATGGGATGCATAAATTAGTCACCTTTCTGTTCCTTTTGTATAATCATGTCATTCTTTTCTAAGATAGCTTGACCAGTGCTATCAAATCAAGTCAGCTATTTGTTTCCAAATCTCACATCATGTATAAAAAATACTTTTTTTTTCATTTGCTCTTTCATGGATTTCCACCTGACTTAGTGGCATAACACTTCCGACAATGATGTATAGATTCACAGGATTTGGTTTAGATATTCTGGCATTTCTTACGTTATTGGTTTTTTTGGCTACAATGTGAACTAGTAATCTGGCATTTGTTACATTATTGGCTTTTTTTGGCTACAGTGTGAGTTAGTTTTCTTGTTAGTTAGTGACCAAATATTCATCATGTGTTTGTCCTGGCTAATATACATGGTCTTTTATGTTGTCATGTTGCATATGACGTATGCTTGCAGATTTGTTTCCAAAGAAGTCTACATTTTTCAGTTAAGCTTATACTTGTCATTGCCATTTAATATCAGGATACTCATATGAAGAGCTATCTGAGGTGTCCCCAGATCATCATTTTCTTGCTTATACCATGTATGACAAAGACAAAGACTCCTTCACTTTATCTGTAAAGGATTTAACTACTGGTTCACTTTGTGACAAACCCCAAGCAGATCGGGTTGCTAATCTGTCATGGGCCATGAATGGGAAGGCACTGCTTTACACTGTCACAAACAATGATAAACGGCCATATAGGTTAGTAAAGCAACTTCAGAAGGCTCTGTTTATGCTTTCTTTTGCCTGTACTCTGATTTAGTGTTTCTTTTTCTTTAGGATCTTTTGTAGCATTCTTGGATCTAATAAAGATGATGTTCTGATTTTGGAAGAACACAATGAGAATGTCTATATAAACATTAGAAATACCAAGGATTTTCAGTTTGTAACTGTAAATATCTTTTCGAATTTTTCTTCAAAGGTATTTTCTGAAATTGAACCCACCAAAGTTTATATTTAAGTCTCACAATATTATGATCCAATTTAGCTTTTTGTTTTTCTTTTGTAGGTGTACTTGATAAATGCAGCTGAACCCTTGTCAGGCATGACATTGGTCTGGGAATGTGAACCTCATGTTCACTGCATAGTAGAACACCATCAAGGCTACTTATATTTATTTACAAATGCTGCTAGAGGAGGTGAACCTGTTGATTCACATTATCTGCTCCGTCGTGTTGCTAAAGATTATGATTCTGGAAATTGGGAGGTCTGGAATCTGCTTATGTTCATTTAGACCTCAGTAGCTATTCTTAAGGCTTCATGTAGATTTCTTTGATAACATAAGTAAACAATGATACTCATCATGCATATCATAAATTTTGTTTCTCAAGCGGCAATGTTGATCTGTGGTGTAAGGTTTGAGAAAGCCAACTAAGGTTGTTAACTATTCAATACAAAGTTAAATGTGGGATTCAAAAAGGAAAGGCTCTAATATTGTAAGTATCACAAATATTGGGGAGGAGGAAAATGCAGTATAGAAATAGTTTCTAAAGCACAGAACCTAAAGGAATGATTTTCCAATGTGTTCGTACAACATATCTTCTTTCATGACTCTGACCTGGTTTTAGATAGTGATCCTATTGAGAAGACATCATAGCATTTTATGTATCTTATATCAGCTTTAGGTCTCTTGTGAAGTTACCTTATGGTCAGGTGTTTATCAGTATCTGGTGTTGAGTGGGTTCCTTTTATTTTGGATTGAGTGCTACTTAGACTCAAATAGTTAGGTTTATGGCTGTTGGCAGATGGGAACAAAAAGGACAGGACTGATTCTTTTCCTAATCAATGAAAAGTTATTAGTCTATGCTTAGGATGCAAACTAAAATCAGAATTGCATCAGTTTCAAGATGGTATATAGTATATACTATGTGTTGACAATTTACTGGCACCTATCTTAGAATCTGATTGGATTGTGCAGGTATCAACTGGTATGATATGGTACACTTTGATCCACTGATTAAAAATACATATATTAAATATGTCAGAAATAACTTGCATGATTGGCCCACTAGTATGTTTTGGTGAAATGATACTTTGCCTTTATGAAGACTGAAACAGGTTTGTTTGCACCGTTATTTCCGTTTGAGCTAGTTGACTTATAAGTATCCTTTAATGAAGATGCTTATATTAAACCGAAAAAGTAACCAATCATTTAAAGAAGCATTATATTCTTCCCATTCCTCTTTGATTAACTTCATTTATTGCAGTGTATTTATGTGCAACTTGTTGGCATCTAGAAAAGCTATTGATTTCCTTTCATCAGCTTTTGTGGTTGGTTTGTCATGCTTCTCCTCTTATCTTTTGGCTTGTAGCCTTTTTCTTGTTCACCATTAATTCTTAAAGTGTTTCACGAAATTTTGTTATTGATATTCTTTTTCTTATTTCCCAAATAGCTGGAACTTATGGCTTTGTTGTTGTTTGTTATTGTATATTTATTTCCTTATTTCCATGTCACTTTCTCATACCTGTCTTTGTAATTTAACTAATATTACTTGTAACTGCACAGAGTGTTCTTCTTGAGGAGCCTGGTGTTACCATAGAAGATGTTGATTTTTGTGAAACTCACATGGTGCTTATTCTTAAAGAAGGCAAATCATTCAGAATATGTTCAGTTGCTCTATCTCTATCTATGGGTGGAAATGTAATTTATGATTGCAGATCTATTTTAGTTATTATCTGTCTTACAAATCATTAAAAAAAATTCAGTTGCTCTATCTTTATGGATGGAAAAGTTACATTTCTGCTGATTAGCTTTTGCATTACTTCACATCAGGGATCTTTGCAGTCGTTAGTTTCTCCCTTGTCACACAATTCCCTAACTTTATTAAGTTTACTTGTATCCTCACAATCTTTTGATTCTCCCTTATCATAAACCTTGTGTTTAGTTGTGTATAATTCTTTAACCTTCTTTCTATTGCATAATTCTCTTTAATTTTACAATTTTGTCAATTTTTATAACATGCCTTTTATATAGGTGTTTCCTTCTCAAAATGTCATCTAAGTGCTACTCACACTTCATTGATGCAGTACTCTTAATTTGAACTTTTACAATTCTCTTTGCCAGTCTCTTAATTTGACCATCTACCGTATTGTTTTCCTCAGATATCCAACCTTTTCCTTTTCATCCTATTTTTGGATTGTATTATTACATTGTTACCATTAAGTGTGGGACCAGGAACCTTGAACAAATTTATATGTACTTGTGAGGATAACTTTTGCTGTCAAGCTTTTTAATCTCATTCCATTAACTGCATATCTGCTGCAAGGATTCAGACTCTGTTTACGTTCACCTAGCTCTCTTGATGGCAGGTACCTGTGCCTCTTTCAGCCCTTCAGCCATGCTTTTTGCCTCTTCCAGAGCATGTCTGTCAGATTGCACCTGGACCGAATTATGACTATCATTCATCAATTATGCGATTCACAATATCCTCACCTGTGGTAATCAGATTATCTTTTCTGTTATCAGTTTAGTCTGATATCTTTTCTCTTAATGTCAATTGATACTGGTATGATATTATCAATGATATCACTGATCAAAATTATTACAACATTACAGTTTCTTTAAGGATGTTTTCAATTATGTTATTTTTATACTTGTTTAAGTTCAAGCATATGCCAACATGCAAGTAATTTACATTCTTTATCTCAGTCATTGGCTGTTATCTTGTAGTCATTGAAACATGTGATCTTGATGTTCTTGATAAGAGAGAATCTTATGGCACTTAAATTAGAACAGTGGATAGTTTAAAATATTGCATTCCTTCATGTTATCGGTACATTATTCTTGATGTTAGATGCCATTTGAGCTTGTATTCTTGTGCACCAAAATCATGTGTTTGAACCGAGTATTATCTGTTTCTTTGCATTAAAGAGCACCATTGATATACTGGATAAGAACTTTATTGACTGGAAACGTTTACTCTTTGCATTGAAGAACACCATTGTTCTTTGCGTTAAGATTGCTCGACCTTTCCTCTTTTAAGCTTTAGAAATATTGGAGCATATTATACACCACCAAACAAGGATTCATTTGACATTGCTTTATCATTCTGTTCGCTAACTTAAGAAGAAGCTTCGAGACTCAATTATATGGTTTGGTTGACTTTTTCCACTCTCATCTACAGAGTCCATGCTGCATGATTGACGGATTAATGTAGTTATAGTTCTTGGTGTTCTGAAACTTCCTCGCAGTTAGATGATTGCCGATCTTGCAGTATCTTTTTTCTCTTTAAGTCGTGTATTTAAAAATTCATAGTTTATAGGTTGTGATATTTCTTCCAATTTTCTGCAGATGCCTGATGCAGTTGTTGACTATAACTTATTAAATGGGAAGTGGCACATTGTACAACAACTTAATATGTTGCAAGAGCGCACTAAAACTTTATATGGGAGTGCAGCAGCTGCTAGCAGTATAAAAAAGTCATCACTGCCAAATAACTTAGGCACCAACTGTCAACACCATGATGCAGATGGTATGTGGCATGATCTCTCTGAGTTTTATGCTTGTGAGTACTACGATGTTCCTTCAAACAATGAAGTTGTTGTCCCATTGACTATTGTATACTCCCGAAAGCACAAGCAAGAGGGCAGTCCAGGGCTACTTCATGGGCATGGTGCTTATGGTGAGCTTTTAGACAAACGCTGGAAAAATGAGTTGAAAAGCCTTCTAGACCGTGGCTGGGTGATTGCTTATGCTGATGTCAGGTTTGGATTTGTACTTTTCTTACACTAAGTTTTTAGTTTAAATCCATATTTTCTCATCATAGTTGTCACTTGTCTGCTTTTGTATTTCTTTTCCATATGCAAAAAATAGGAGGATTGAGTATGTGGTAATGTTTATAAATCATGCAAGAAGTTAAAAATATATTCTATTTTCTGATATATTAATCATATTGGCCATCTTGCTGCCTATATAACTTAATGTTGAATTTTGCTAACAGAGGAGGCGGTGGTGGTGGTAAAAAGTGGCACCACGATGGCAGGCGTACCAAAAAACAAAATTCAATTATCGACTATGTCTCATGTGCTGAATTTTTAGTTGGGGAAGGTATTGTGCAAGAGAATAAGCTTTCTGGTTGGGGATATAGTGCTGGGGGGCTTTTGGTTGCTTCAGCTATTAACTTACGTCCAGATTTATTTCGGGCTGCGGTTTTAAAGGTGCGTGTAATGGGGGATCCAATACATGTCATAACATGTTTTCTTGACTTATTTGCTCCTTGTATTGCTGATGATGAGCAATTTTACCCAACTTGTGAACTTTGCAGCTGGGGCACAAAGATTACCCTGACCATTAAAAGTGGTTCTGGCCCTTAAGGGAAGGGGTACAACTATAAAATTACTACTGCTAAAAAAACACTTCAATGGAACTTTTTCATCATCTTACAGAAGTTCAATATGTAGGTTTAATCTTAACAGCCATGATGCTTGGGTAAAAGTTAGTAATCACATTTAATAACTAGTTTTTTGTTTTAGAGCACATACTGGTTCTTTTATATCTTTTTATTTATATTTTTTATTTGTTACTTTTGATTTTTCTCTACTTTGTTTATAAGTGAGGCATATAAACAGGATGGTTAAATTGATGCATGTCAACTGTTTGCATGGTTTAACAAAAGACTGTTTGTACTGGGTGCATATAGTCACTAGCACAATGCAACATCATTTCTTGCACAGTAAGCTCATGTTAGTATCTCATATTTGGTAATAATGTTTCTCTGTGTATTTTTTGTTTATTTTATCTTATAATTACATATTCTTTTACTTATTTTAGCTACACTAACTGAACTTGGTTGCTTTTTGATTGTCAGGTTCCCTTTCTAGATGTCTGTAGCACTCTTCTGTACCCTATCTTCCCTGTCACACCTGTTGATTATGAAGAGTTTGGCTACCCTTTTGAGCTTGAAGATTTTCTCGCCATCAGGAAGTATTCCCCTTATGATAATATTCAGAAGGATGTTCCTTATCCAGCAGTGTTGATAACATCATCTTTTAATACAAGGTACTTCTCTTATATCAACAAATCATCCTGTCCCAACTATTGGGTCGGCAAGTTATTATTACAATAACATCAACAAAGCCATAAGTCCCATCAATTTGAGATTGGCTACATGGATCTTTTGTCATCATTGACATTTGTAAAAAGTCATATGTTTAGTGAATACAGAATTTATTCTGTAAAAAGCCTACAAGTTACTATTAAGCTACTAAAAAATTAGTGAATACAGAATTCATTCTTATCTTTGCTCCTTTTATTACTGAGCATGGTTTTTCAGATATGTAACGTTATGTACCATACAAAGAACCCTTTCAATTGAAGTAATATGTTTGCTAATTTTGATTTCCTGTTGTAGTTTTCCTGTGGACTATCGCGCAACATGGAAGGTCTACTCCATGATTTTTTTTTCTCCAATAGAACCTATCTTTAAGTTTTTGGCGTATTTGCTTATATTGCATTGAAGCATTCATTTGGCAGTTTCTTTTCTGCTGGCATTAGCAAGCACTTGCCAGCAGATGGATAATTTGATGAGCACTAGTAGTTATTTGTTTCTAATCTGCATTTTGTTGATTCCAGTCTGCTTACATAAGGAGATTTTCTATAACATTTGTGACACTTGCTACCTGATGTTTGAGGTGCATTTGAAATAATAATTTGTTATTTTATGATGTTTCCAGAGAAACAAGATATTCGAACTGAAAGCAACTTTTTAGTCCGGGGACTCTAAAGCTCTAATATTCATATCATTATGATGCACAACTATATATAATGGTGCAGCATCTGTTGTGATTCTCTCTCTCTCTCTCTCTCTCTCTCTCTCTCTCTCATATACAAATGTGTGTGTGTGTGTGTGTGTGTGGTGGTGGTGACAAGGTTTTGTGATTACTAAAATTTGCTGCTAACCTTTCCTGCATGGCCTCTTATATATTCTCAAGCAGTGCCCCACATGCAAGGCACAGAGCTACATTCGTCTGGTAATAAGTTAGGAACACGGAATATGTTAATTGTTGATATTTTCAGTATTCTACTTAATATTGTTGCTGTTGAAAAGTGCATATTAAAATGATAATCAATTAATCATCACTCATTGTATTGTCTTATCTACATCACATTTGTTCTGAATATAATTCTTTTACTGTCTAAATAAAATTTTCATACGGTTAAAGGAAATATAGGTTAAAAGCATCTGCCTCATAGAATTGCTTATGGTTTTAAGTGCATCAATTTTTTTTGTCATTATAGCATATCAGGCTTAATTATTCACTTGTGTGTTTCGCTTAATGTTAGAGGCCGAAAACACTGTTTCCTGTAACACCTTGTTACAAATGAGTACACAAATGTCTAAACTTGTTTTAAATGTGGTAGGTTTGGTGTGTGGGAAGCTGCAAAATGGGTTGCAAAAGTCCGAGAGCAGACCATCTATGATCCCCAGCGGCCAATACTGCTTAATCTAACAGCTGATATAATAGATGGGAGCAAGTATTTAGAGTCGAAGGAATTGGCACTGGAAGCTGCTTTTCTCATAAAAATGGTATCCGACTCCTAGTTCTGAGCTACCTGCTTCTATTGTAATCAGATGACGGCGCCAAAGCTTACATTGGTTTACTTCTTGGGAGGGTCTCGTTGATGCTTCATCGGGCATCAGACGAGTTAATTAACAACTCGAGTTTGCTGTTTAGTCTTATGGAGGGAAAAGCTGATGTTCTACGGATCAGTCGTGTGGTTTAATTCTTGGGAGGGTCTCCTTGATGCTTCATCAGGCATCGGATGATTTAATTAACAACTTGACTTTGCTGTGTAGTCTCATGGAGCTAAAAGCTGATGTTCTATGGATCCGTCATGTGGTTTACATCTTGGGAGGGTCTCCTTGATGCTTCATCACCATCAGACTAGTTAATTAACAACTTGACTTTGCTGTTTAGTTTTACAGAGGGAAAAGCTGATGTTCTATGGATTCGTCGTGACTTGTGAAGCCTCTTCCCGTATCCTGGCTGAATCTCTTTACAGGAAAATTCAATGATAAAATTAAGATGGTTTCTGCAATCAAAGGTAATTGAGATAGATGCCTCCAGAGTCCTGTGCTACTTTATATGAATTAGAGAGCAAAAACTGTGGTTTCGATATCATATGTAGTTCAGGAATCATAGCAATAATTATTTGTCATAAGAGGAATCTTTATTTTGTAAATATAGATTACTCTATCTACTGCAAGATACTTGTATTTATTGGCTATCTGCATCTCTCCAGATCTTATGCTCTCTAATTTGACTATTTGTTATAAATTTTACTTCTGGCTTTCACTGTAAGCAGTCACCACCAAGAATTATAACCACCTGCAGGTGTGGTGGAGTGCTGTTCTTTTGTGGATGAGGTAGTGTTTCATCATGTCTTAACACCAGCAGTTGCACCAACTTTCTCTGACATGGCACACACCAATCTCTGTTGAAACCTTTTTGTCCTGTGGATCTTTCTTGGATGTGTGCATGAGAGTGGAAGACATGGAACCATATCTTTTGATTCTGGTGAGGTGGGGGGGGGGGGGGGTTGACAAGGAGACAATGACATTTTTGTGGTTGACAAAACTGGAGTTCCACTTTTATCCATCAGATAAGGAAAAAAACAAACAAACAAACAAAAAAAACAAAACACAGCTTCAAAATTGTACCAAATTGGTACAAACTTCATCCAAGATCTTGATGCAATAAATATTACTAATTAGGGTTTTCAATTTCGATGTATATTGTCCGGTATGAGTGGTACATTTCGGTCCAAAAGGATATCAGTATACGGATCGTTCTTTGCCATCCATCGGTGTCTTTGGATTTCGATTGTTACCGATATGTTCTGATGTATCGATGGTAAAGCTCGATATGTCGGTATGGATCAACACATTAGACACCAGCTGCTGTTGCAGTATGCATCATGACATACAAAAACACCATAGAATGTGGTCAAATAATATGTGAGCAATTTGCCTTTTGCATTGGGCCTGCAAACTTATCTTGAAGCAAGTATTACTCCCAAAATGCTGGATCAAATGTAAGAACTAAGCAATCACCTAAATGTGTCAGTTAGATAAGAAGGAACTCAAATGAATTTTATGCACTCAGCTAGCTGTCTCAAAAGATTTTGAAGGAACATGGAGCTACAATACCAGCCATGCCATCTTATCTTTGGATCAATTACTTATTGCTAATACTAAATACTTGTGACTCATATCTCATGGGAAACACAGAATCTACCATACCCTATGAGAAAGCTCCACAAGCCAACTTTATCTTTCATAAATGGCATGCAGGGTGTTAGTTCCAGCCACAGGACTTGTTTGGCTCCAGTGTTCTCTGGACAAATAAACCAGGAGGGATTTTACTCATTGGGTCAACCCAAAAATGTAATATATTTAGCTCATTCATGGCAAATTTGGGGAACAGACAAAAAAAACATCTAGTGACTAATCTCAGTAACAGGATGCTTACCTGGATAAAAAATATGGTAGTAATTAAAATTTCATTCAACCTGGATTGTTCTCCTGATTCCAGCCAATCCATTGATTTCTGACAATTACTGAATTGACCATGTTTCAGCAGAAATACCAAATAGACAAAGATCAAGGTTTAACTGTGTAGGAGAAATTACACTATTAAAAGAGAACACATCACATCAAAAGCTCTTTGAAAGCTTCCGGCAAAGCAACAGTTACAGATACAAAACACACATAAAGAGTGCGAGGAGTGTTCCATCTTCCACTCAGAATGACGAGAATCTATATTCTGCCTGACACAGAAATCGATTCATAACTTTGTGATTCTACATATTGCTTAAACAAACTGGTAAAAGGGGAGCCCTGCCGGCACACGAGCTCCTACCCAAGCGCTCCGGGGTCTGTCTTATACAAGTGGTGAGGCTGTTTCCATAGATCGAGAATCGTGTTGCAAAGCAGCAACCTCATTGTGATGCCATGGTTTGCCCTCAAAACTCTGCATCAAACAAAATGATGGATACCTGGAAAAGACAAGAATGAATAGGTTCACCCGAGGCACCACTAATTTATCATTCTCCCAAACAGGGAAACTATTTGAGTACACATAAGAGATACATAAAAGGATTGCATTTTCCCCTTGGTACTTTTAATTATCTGCATCTCCTGATCACAATGTTCATGACTGTTTCTGTTGGTTTGAGCAGTCGTACGAGGTTGCTGGTCGCGCACTTGAATCTTGAAAAAATCTGCAAAACATATTTCACTGGCTATGTTTCTGAAGTCTCTGCGATGGTGGATAATCTATCGGTCTCAGCAAATGATGGATCCAGAAACTTGGCCACAAATGCCCACATCCTGTACACATCCTCGAAGTTTGTGAGGAACCCAAGCGAAGCAGTAACAACCTCCACTCTGATCACAGCATTCTTACTGCTATTCTTACTATCGTGGCGACCATTTGCAGGACGATACAAGGAAGCATCAGTTGAAGCTTCTCCATGTAAATGTTTCTGATTGTCCGTGACCCTTATATGACTAAGATAGCCAATGCCCAAGGAAATACCATTTTTCTCGGCCAGCTTTTGAACAATCTCTGGTTTGATCACCGCCCCACTATCATCCTTCACATTGAATGCCACAGCTGCACCCCTTTCGTATTTGATCTTTGGGCCATAGATCTGGACGAGAGGCAAACCATTGCCCCCTGCTGAATCCCGTAATCGCAACTGCAGCAACGAGGTAACAAGCCAGTTGACCAGATACCGTAATCTTAGAGTTGTTGTGTTGAGACCCATCATGTTCACATGATCAAGGTGTCTGCAAATTATTTCAGGCTCTAATCTTCCCCACTCTTGAGCATCACCATCACAAACGGGTTCATCGTCATCACCATCACAAATGGCATCATCATCATCATCATCATCATCATCATCATCATACACTGGTGCATGATCGGATGCTTCACCTAAATCAGAATTACGATAAGATAATCCTGTAGTTCTGTTATCCTCCATGCTGAAGGATACCCTCCGATCCATGCTCGACGCCCCCCGTTCATTCTCTTGCACGCTTAAGAATTTACTGCCTGCAAACCTGTTGTTGTTTCCTTCCCTCCTTCCTAACAGCCGAAACTCACCTTCTGTTTCCCTTCTTATGGCACTCTCTTTCACCTCGATATGGCTTTCAGGGTATAATATTTCAGAAGTCGAGCCGTTCTCATGACCAGCGTGCCATCCGAAAACAGAACTTGAGATAGCAATCCTCCCATTGGCAGAAGAAAACTTCACAGCACGTTTTCTGGACGCTTCTTTTACTTTGGGTTCTTCCTCGATCTCACCCACGTGCAGGAAGCCTGCATACTTTGGCCCATTTTGTGGAGGACCTTCTTCTGGGTCTTCCTTTGCATGGTCTAGTTCTTGTGAGACTGATAAGACAGCTGCATCGAAGGATAGCGCATGATCATCACAACCGGGGCTATTCGACATCCTAGAAACAAGTTTTGGTGACACGTTTTTACGATTCTTCCTTCCAGTAAACCACGAAGGTGGAATTGGAGACCCCAACTTCCCCTTGTTCGACTGCCCTGAACGGTCTGATCCCAATGGACTCTGACCCAAATCAATCCAGAAGGAGCTGTCTGATGATTCATCCTCACTAAAAACTGGGCTCTTGATGACCTCTCCAACTGAAATGCTCTCAGTCTCCTCAAAGATTGTACTCGCCCCATCACGGTCGGAGCTGTTGTCCTGATCGATCTCACTCTCAAACGCATCCCTCACTTGAGCTGATGTGAATGCACCTGAAAAAGCAGGCAACTGCGAACCTCTGTGAGTGTCGGACGTGAAAGATTCATCATTCCCGTTGATCGTTTCATCGTCGATTCCATCCGGTACATCCAGATCATCCACTGAGTCACTCAAATATTGAGGAAACACAGGAACAATCCTCACCATTCCTGATCCAGGACCACCATTCTGCTTCTGCAAGCTTGCAATCACAGATTTCTTGATCAGGAGACATCCAAAACCAGTTGGATCAAACCCAAACACCCGGTAGAACGACGTGATGATGAAATCTGGCCGGAAGAGCGACAGTCCGAGAGAATCCATGTCCTTTGGACCCAAAGATCCAGCATCAAGCAACACATGCCAATTATTCTGCTGAGCCAAAGCCATCCACTGGTACGAGTACTTCGCTCCAGTCACTCTAGACTGGACTGGGAACACAAAGAGCCCGGCAGCCGAGTCCCTCTTCCTCCTCCTCCTCTTGCCAGAGATCTGCTTCCTCAACTCCGTGGAACAGAGCTTGAGCGTCGGCCACTTGAACCATGCGCTGTACACCTTGGCTCCCTTCTCCCTCGCACTCTGACCCATCCAATTCACGGACTGGCTTTCGTGATCGAACATTGTCAGCAGCTTCTTGTTCGTATGAAATGGGTAAGTCTCTGCGAGCAATTTAAAAGCAGAACCTCTACTGAAAGTGAAAACCAAACCATACTCGTTCTCAGGAATGTTGAGGTAGTCCATTATCCGAGTCTTGATGTCGTGCTCGGCGGTGCCTTTGTCGGCGCCGCCGCACAAAGAATGGTTGGTCAAGTTAGCAGTGATCTCGGAGAGGCTAACGGCCGAAGACTCCCAGCTGTTGTGGAAGCCCTGGAGGTAGGAGAACAAGCCAAAGCCGCAGTAGTCGAGGCATACCTTGGTGCCGGTGTCCGAGAGGTGGCAATACTCCTCCGATCTCAGCCTGTCGATCTTGTTCGAAGAAAGGTACTTGGGATACATGGTGACGAACTTGGACAAGGCCTCGTCGAGGGCGGGAATGGAATCAGCAGTGAGGAACGTGCGCTCCGCGGCAAGGGCGGTGGCCTGGAGGAACTCCCGCTGGGCGTGGAGGCGGGCGAGCGATCTCGACCGGCTGATGGAGCCATCGCCGGGGTTGCCGAAGGTCTCGGGGTCCATGTCCTGGGACTTGAATAGGGAGCCGTCCTCGGAGGCCTCCTCCAGCGCCTCACGGAGCTTGTTCTCCTGCAGCTGCCGGAGCATTGAGGTCCGCCGCCTGGCCTCCTCCTCCGACAGGCCCTTGCCGGCGCCGCCATCTTGCCACCGGTTCTTCCTGTCGAGGATCAGGGCGGCGCAGTGTGAGATGGGCTTCCATAGAGAGAGATGCATCAGTGCTGCTCATCCAAGCCCTCCCTCCCAGCCAACAACCCTAAGAATCAGATCGAAAACCGCTCTTCGAAAGGGCACAAAAAAAGGGTAAAGATCTGAGTGCTTTCTTTCAAAAAAAACACAAGCTCCAAGGTGATCAAGATGAGATTTCGAGGGGCAAAAGAGCGAACCAAGAAAAGAAACCTAAATTGAGATCAGGCAAACTTTTGCTTTTGCGAATGGTAAATGGTAAGGAGGAGATTAAAAAGGTCAACATTTCAAACTCAAAATCTCCGAGATTCCATTGAAATCGCCCAAAGACGCCAACTTTGTGAAGACTCCAACCTCATTTGTCAAAGAGAAGACCAGACGCAGCAGATAAAAGAAGAGCAGAGTGGGGGAAAAGGAAGGAAGGGAATCAAGAGCTGCATGCAGAATAGAGGAAGAGAAAGAATACGATTCCTCCTCAGCACAACCCCCTTTTCCTCTTCCTCCACCAGATCGATCAGAGGAGGTCAAAGAGCCGACCTCCACCAAGACAAGGTCGTGGAAGAAGGAAGCAATGGAGATGGACCGACCAGAGAGATCCAGCAAAGCCTCAACAACTCGATCAAAGAGCACATCTTTCCCTTCTTAAAACACTACCATACAGTTCCCCAAACCACCATCGACGACGATCTCTGCTTCTCTCTCCACTCCCCCCACTCCTCTGTGCTCCCTCTCCTTCTATATTCTCTTTCTTTCCTCGCTTGCACATCTCCACCAACTCCCTCCCTGCAAAATATTAAAAGCAAGCCATCTTCTCGATCAGCTCCATTACTCCAATGGCCAATCCATCCAAACATGCAGTGATTACGTGCTCCCGCTACCCTTCCCTGCCCACTGTAGCCACCACCACAACACGAATCCACCCACTTTCTCCTCCCCCTCAGCTATCAGTAAAAGGAAACAGTAAAAACCAAATAAACAAACAGTCGAGCTCATCGTTCGTTGAATCAACTTTATACTGTTCTTTACACGAGTGGGATGCTCATTGACTTCTTCTCGAGCATCCACTAAACGATACGCAGTTGGCTTCCTGCCAAATGTCGTGGATTTGGGTATAAGTCAACCACCCACCATCCATGACCGAATCCAAGAACACTTGCCAAACTGATCCAATTGCTAAGTCCCAAAGGACACGTCAAGTGATCGCAGGTCTTACTTGCTTAGGGTTGACTTTTAGCTGTGGCTAAGCACCGTCTCTTTGCGACAAACAGTGGTTCGTAGTGGCCATGAGATACGACAAGCAGACGCCATATGATAGATACTTAAAGGCTGATATTAAAGGATTATTCCCAAATCATAGCTTTGGGCATTAGCAACAACAAACCATATAAAAGTCATTACTCAAATGTCCAAAAAAAACGCAAAAGTCAAGCATGATTTGTGCTGTCAAGGTGACACCTGCATTGAAATCTGTTGCCATGAGATCATCTGTTCTGATCGATCACCCTCTAAACTTATCATCGTTCCTGAAACCACGACAATGTTATATCCATGATGATTTGGGTGATGTTATTTGATATCTTGCTGCGATTAAAGAGGAAAAAGAAGGCTGTGTACGTTGACCATGAGCCATCCCATCACCGCCTGGCATTAGATTTTTTGCAGGTTGCGTGCTGCTGCTCCATCTTGCTAATCCACCCAAAGCACAAGACTTTGACTGGAACTTAATCCTTTAAGCTTCTTCATCAATGGGAAAAGGATTTTGTTGGCCATTAGCACAAGACATGCACCTAAAATGGTCGCTTCATGTTGAGGCAAGCTTGGTTGGAAAGCGTGTGCAAAGGCCATGGATGTCTCGAATAGATGGCCTCAACTCACACAAGCAGCAACCTTGAGCTTAGCAATGGGACGAGGCTCGATATAGCTGTCTATCTTCCTGTGTTTCGTGTATGTTGGAGCTCCCAGAGAACTATGCTCAGGAAGGAAGAATTCATCCGAACCAGTAACGAAGAGCAGCAGCAGCTTCTGTCTGTCAAAACTAAAATACATGGAGAGCTTCCCGGCGTGTCTTGTAACAGGTCACCACCACCACCACCACGAAACGAGAGCATGTCCGAAGAACAGGGGATTCACGCAGGAGGCATTCCTCAAGGTTTGTTCTTTTGTGTTTGAGAACCAAAAGGTGGCGTGAGCCTGTGGTTTGAAGCGTTGAAGAAAGAAGCAGCAGCGAAGTCTGCGGCACTGTTCTCAGTTCTTCCCCAGTGCGCACTTCTAGGGTTCCCCGCCGGTTGTCTTCTTCAGAGACCAAAACAGGTTGTTGGAGATGGAAAGAAACCCGGCCCCACGTCCCATGTTTAGTGGAGGGTGCATCATCATCCATCTTTTTCCCTTGTTCCCTACTCCATGGTGATTCGCTGTGTGATTCTTTTCTCCATGCTTTTTTTTTTTTTTTTTTTTGATCTCCATAGGTTTGTGAAGATGCACCTCACGATTCATGGCCGATGAACACTGCCAATGCAAGAAATAACCGATTGGCCCAAAGCGCGCAGGCGGTGACCGCATCCCGCTGCATCGCTCCCCTTGTTTTCCTCGTCTCGCCGATCCCACGCGAATCCGACGGCTCTGATTACCCCTCCTCCGTTTGACCTGATCAAAAATAAAATAAAATAGAAATCATAACTACACGCCCAATTTATGCTAGCCCAACCCCCACCTTCTTGCCACGTCACGTAGTACCTTTGCCTCGTCTTTCGTGGGTCCCTCTTCGGTTTCTCTTTTAGACGTATCTATCCTTAGTAAATATCTTTTTAAGATATTATTAATGCTATTAATAAAAAAAGTGTGCCTTATCCTTACTTCGCTTGTATAAAACCTCTGCCTCGCCGAGACGAAGAGGTGCGCAAGGTCGAAGCTCGGCGTTTCGAATAGGGGGAATTGGAAGACTAAGAGTTGCTCTCCGATCTCCGCCGCTCCATTCGCGTCCGGCCTTCGCGCTGGAGATCGCCGGACCCGACCTCTCGACGCGGTCGTCGAGGCCGGCCCCTAGATCGACCGCCCAAGCTCGAGCCTTTCAGCAGGAGACCAAGAACGACCTCAGCGGTACCCACTCTGCGATTCCTTGGGTTCACTCGTTTGGTTTCTCTAGGGTTCTTGTCTTTGCGGTTTTGGGTGTACTTAATGTTACGTGAAGGCTGTTGATTTATCTTAAAGTCGTGATTTTTTTAGCCCTAAATTGATGTTGATGGTTCTACTTGTGATGTAAAAGGCCAGTAAAATATGGGAATTGAGAACGACTACTTAGATTTACTGGCTGATAGGGCAAAATCCGACCTGGCTGCCAAGTCATCACACCTTCGGACAGCTAAGCCACTGACGTGGCCAAACTGACGTAACCGGTCAACCGGATGTACGAAGGGTACCAGGTGCCGTACCACCGACCTGGCACAGGTAAGGTCGGCAACCCCTACCTGCAGGCGCACGCTTCCCCACCAGTACGGAGGCAAGGCGTGATGCGCGGCAACATGGTGAGTCATGAATGCGGTAAGGTCGTCAGGTACGAACAACCCACAGCACCCACTATAAAAGCTCCTGCACCTCCACAGGGCAGGGGGATCGCAAAAAAGACCACAAGACTGACTTGATCGTCGGAAGGGTCACGTCGGGCACCTACCCGACCCGACCTCCTTGCAGGAACCAGCGGTCGACCCCGGCAGGACGACCTCTTCTCCACCAAGGCTCCGCCACTCCAGCATCAGAACCCCCGAACCGACCCCTGAATCACCGCTCATCCGAGCCAGCTCCACCCCGTGCCGAAGAAATTGTGAAGCGGGCGAACCAGCGCACACGGGCCTGGACCAGCAAAGGCTTGCTCGACACATTTAAAGGCGAAACGCGTCCACCTGGCAAGCCCCAAAAAAGGCACTATCATTTTGGCGCATCTGTGCTAGAAATGACTTGTTGCACCTTGGAGCAGCTAATCTTCCGGACGAAGATTTGGTAAATATCTACTTAATTACTGAATCGAGCCAGTAAGGTAAATAATTAGCAAAGTGACATGTTTGTAAGCCTCGCTTCATCTGCGCATCAATTTGCAATATTGAACTGTGAAATTAGATAATAAATTGCCTTAGGATATCTTTCAGGAATCCAGATGTGGCATAAAATTTAGTTGTTTGTCACTGATGAATAGTGGAAGCTCGGGAGACATCAATAAGGACAGAGATTATTATTGGATTGTTGTAGCCAAAACCGGCATATAGAACTTTTAGAGTGCATGTAATTCTATCTCTGATCTTAGCATGATGAACCTTGTACACCCTTTATTAGTTCTTGTAATTTTGTCCTAGAAAGAACCACTTTAGTTTTTTGTTTTTGTCACTCTGATTTGTGTCTTCCATGTTATACATGGAATGTTTCTGATTTCATTCATCCAGGTGACCCAACACTTTCTGTTGCGGTGGAATTTTGATTCGTCATCCAAGTGAGTTCATACATGGTATAATTTTGATTAAAATGTGAACAAATTGATTCATGATCTGCATTGAGGGCATGATCAGGTCTTCATGAAGAGCCACATAAATTAGAAATGAGTATTGTCCAAATGGCCTGTTATGATAGTGTCACCACCACCGGATCATTTATTTTGCAGCAGTTCCTCCAAGTTTGTACTGACTTTGTTTCATCAATGCCAGATATTAGTAGTATTCACCCCAAGCATTTCATCCATTCAAAAAGCCAGCATGTTGTTTTTGAATAGCTAGTGGAGATGTCATGTTGCTCGCGTCTTCTGTTCCTGTTTCTTCACTAATTGGAAGGGATTCTCCAGTTTTGTTTGATTGAGTTGGAGGGATGCCTGCTTCTCGTTAGACTTCTTTTGGCATGCTAATATATGCCACCTTTCTTGTTCTTGCAGATTACTGCACAACGCTTGAAGGTGATGATGATTGCCATGGCTGTTGGAGGGCCTATTTTGAGCTGAAAGATCTTCAAGTATGATGTTCTTGGAACAGAATGGCTCAATTATTAAGGTGGTGTTCGATGTTATCGATCTGCGCTCATTGTTTTCTTTTGCCTAATTGCAGGAGAAATTGCCAAAAGAAGATGTGGAGAAGTTTGTACGGCAGGCTGGTGGAATCAAGTCGCTGATCAGCTATTTGCATTGCCTCACAGCAGCAATGTTAAATGAGAAAGAAAAAGAAATTTGTCCACAAGCAATGCTAAATCAGAAAGAAAAAAGAAACTCCGCAACCTAAACCGGTAACCTCAGTTACCGAAAGAGAGAGACCTTTTCCTGTTCCTGATGGATTGGATTGCCGCCCCGACGGCAGAAGAGCTTGAAGAAGGCGAAGAGGCCAGAATGCCTGAATTCTGCTTTCACCAAACTACACACAAGCCCCAGACCATGAGACTGATTCATTTGTTTCTGGTATCAGCAGCTGAAGTATGGCACACATACATGCTTGTTTAGGTGGTACCATTTCATTCTATCTCTGTTACATTACCGAACAGGTACTGAGGTTACAAGAAAGCTTATCTATGCTCCACTTGTGCAACATTGATTTGGATTGCATCTGGTAATTAACACTGTTGAAATCTCTCTATAAATTACCTACATCCAGTGTTCTTTTTGTGAAGGATGAATCTATATGCCTCTGTTTGTAGTGCAGTGCTTGAGCATGAGCTTATGAGCCTAAGAGTCACTGCTAAACCCCACCACCCTGCAAATAACAAATCTTATTATTTCTTAAATCATTTCGATGAACCAAACACCAATATCTTATTTTTCACCTCCAATTCAACCCCCCCCCCTTTTTTTTTTTTTCCTTCTTTCTTGCCTTGCAATCAAACAGAAGCTTATCTTTAGGATCAAGACATCCATGTAATTTATTTAAATATAAAGAAGGGCCATTGTACGTTAGCCTATTGCCATTTGTTGGTGTCCCCCAAACATCATGTAGATGATTGGCTTTATCATTGTGGCGATCAACAGCCACAGCATCCAAAGTTTCGTTCCCTCAAAAGCAACAGCGGCATGATGGTCGGGAGCAGGAGCATGCCGTCGGTCCAGGGACGTCAAAAGGGGGCGCAACGCGCGTCCGTTCCCCGCCTCCCCAGGCAGCCGTGAACGCACCCGGGCCCGGGAGGCGGCAGAGAGCCAGCCAGCCACCCACCTCGAACGTCTCCTCGGGTGGCGGGCCTGTCCTCCCGGCCCTCGGCGGCGTGACCGAGGAGCCCGTGAACGCGACCGTCGAGTGGCTGTCGTCGTCTACAGCTCCCCGTCAGCCTCCCCGCGCCGTACCGCACCTCACCGCCACCCGTCAGCAGCGAGTCCGCTCCTCGAGCTCGGCGCATTCCCGAGCTCTCCCCCTCCCCTCAATTATTGCTGCGCCAGGATCCGGTCACCCCCCCGCCGCTCTCACTCACCAACCTCTTCTCCTCTACAGAGTGCAGTTCTCATGTAGGCGCTCTTCTTCTCCTCTTCTTTTACATAGCCGAGGGTGCAGTGTTCTAAATAACGACATCATTCATGACCGTTAAATCGATCTCTTTTGTTTGATCTAAAAAAAGCGAAAGAAATGATCATCTCCCACATACTTTTGATAAGGAGAAGAAGATTCAATTTTCGCCATTCAAACATCACGCGTTTGATAAAAAGACTCGACAGCCGGCGATGGTAGAGACTGACATGAAATGACTTGCGAGGATGCCATTCATGCATGTTGGTGCTGTACGCTTTATGTATATATTGGGGGAGGGGGCCTGTGAGATCAGCGGCGACAGTCGTATCCGCTATCCTCTCCTTTGTCGATCCATATCTTTTGTAACTTTGATCCGCGTTCGGTGTGTCCATTGTTGGAACTCAGCTTGTGTATGTCATTATGCTGTTTAACACTTTGTAAAGAGCGAGAGAAAGATACTACTTGTGTGCAAGAATTACTCGCGGGTTGAGAGACGTGTGTGTGTTTATATATATATATATATATATATATATATATATATATCGAATCATTCTTCGTACACTGATGGTAACACTGTTTTGGTTAACAGTGACAGAGGCCTGTGGCGGAGCTCATGATCAGACTGGGGCTTTCGTCCTCATGCAGGAGGGGTTATCTCCTCCCCACCCTCTCCTCCGTATCCACGCCATGCCAACATACCAATGGGAAAGAGCTCCTCCCTCGATCCACCATGTCAGAAGATTCCAAATGCTAGCAGCCAAGGTTGCAGCAGCAGCGGCCATGGCGCCTACTCCCGCAGCACCCAGTCAGCCGTCCCCAGCGTGTCAGTCGGCTACTGGAAGCTCAGGCGGGGCCTCGGAATACTGTGGCTGAGGGCAGCGCCCGCCCCCCCCACATGGCATGGCCTCAGGCGGCCACCTTCCCGCTCCCCGGCAGAGATGCTCACTGCAATATGAACACTGTCGACTACTGCCATAAGAATGGAGTTGGATATCTCCTCACACACTGTTGTGAAACTGTTCTCGTTCAGATATGACCGTGATTGAAGGCAGGAAAGAGAGCGGATGGAGACGCCGAACCAAAGCCAAAAGAGATCAGCTTCTCCCCGACTTAATCACCACTGTCCACGCCACTGCAATTTAAGGGATCCCTCCTCTCCTCATCAACTCAGTCTTTGAAGCCACTCGGTACAGAAGGAGACAGCGACGTGGAATATGTTCGTCTCTTTCTTCCTTGCGCCTCCCAATGCGACTCTCCTTATCCATATAAACGCCAACTGTAGCGCCCATAAACCCTGAGAGCGAACCCCCACGCTTTGAGATCTTAAACCGTGTTCAGGGAGAATCTGAGAAGGGTGAACCGATCGGGATGCCGATGGAGACCAGAGAGGGGCGGCGACGGCCGGCGGAGGGAAAGCCGGTGGTGGCGGAGGCGAGGGAGAGGTGCCCGAGGTGCGAATCGCGGGACACCAAGTTCTGCTACTACAACAACTACAACATGTCGCAGCCCCGGCACTTCTGCAAGTCGTGCCGCCGCTACTGGACCCTCGGCGGCTCCCTCCGCAACGTCCCCATCGGCGGATCCTCCCGCAAGCGCCTCCGCCCCTTCCCGGCCCCCGCCGCTGCCGACGCCGTCGTCGTCGCGGCTTTGAGGCCAGGCCGCGCTCTCCCCGGCCACCCTCCGCCGGCGCCGCAGTCCGCGGAACTCGGGCAAGGCCCACTGCTCCCCAGCGGCCCGGTCCAGGCGGGGCTCCTGGGGCTCGACGAGCCGTTCCTCTCCTGCCGTGGCGGCTTCGGCCTCGGGCTCGGTCTGGGGCTCGGGTGCGGCGCCGGCGCCGCGGAGGAGATGGGTTTCGGTCTGGCGCCCACCCTGCTGTGGCCGCCGTCGTTGCTGGACGAGGCCGCCGACACGTGGCGGGTCAGCAACGGCGGGGTAGGTGACTGCCTCGCGGCTCCTGGCACAGGCCCGCCCGCAGCCGCGTGGCCGGACCTCGCCATCTCCGCTCCGGCGGAGGGTGGAGCCGGGCCGGCGAGGGAGGTGAGCTAACCGGGCGGCGGATCGGGGGGTTCATTCCAGTTTTGGTTTCCTTATCGACGACGGCCCACCGGGTGTTGCTCGCAGGCGTCTGTGTCGGGTTGTACGGCACGTAGCTCATGCATGTCGATTACGTCGGACATCTCCGGACGTGTGTGTGGGGCGGGGTGGGGGTTAGACAATACTTGTTAGGGTGTGGGATTTGAGGGAGGAGTTGGTTAGGTTAAGTACGCGCTAATCCTTGCCGAGTTTAGTGTATAATTGACGTCGTTACTGCTTCTAATGATGCCTTCTGGTTTTTATTTACACGGCCTAAATCATATTTTAAAAACCACTGTGTTTAATAAATTGAAGCTATAAATTTGTCATCTATTAACCTCCGCGTTGGATTTATTATGCTTATAGGGATTATTTGAAATTTTAGGGATTTCTCCGAAAAATCTAAATAAAGATTAAAAAAATTGAAGTAGGAATTTAATTTGAGTACAAAGCAAGACCCGTTGCCAAATAAAGCCACACGCGTGGCACGTGACCTCTTCTCTCTCGCGCACGCCGGGGGATAATTAGGTCGGCTCCATCCATCATCCCTCAACACAGATAGAGCAGAGCGGGGTTCGCCAACTCCCAGCCGTCGACGGAGGTGATGTCTTCCCTTCTCTACCCGCTCCGCCTTCCCCCGCCACCTCCTCGTCCTTCCCCATCGAACCCCGCCGCTCCGAAGCCAACCGTCTACGCTGCTTTTCGCAGATCCACGGCAAGCCCAGCATCGCATTCTGCCCGATCTCTAGTAGCTCATAAAATTATCTTCTTTTTTCCTCTATTCGTTCGCTTCCTGTGGTTCGCGCGCATCAAATCTTGACTCTTCATCCTCACGATTTCTCACTCTCGAACAGGTTCAATGGCCAATTCTATCACTGTCTCCAACAACAGGACATGGTGGGAGATGCGTTTTCGTTCCGCTTGCGATGAGTGCAGCCGCTTCTGGGGACTCTGATGGTTCGACGAGATTAAGTATGGATGACATCCGTAAGCTGTTCGATCGATTTCCTCAACCAGTTAAGAGCTTTCCCTGGATGAGAGTGCTATGGAGCTTTCAGAACATCATCTGGGAGCTTGTCTGGGCGGTTGCCAAGTATCTAAGTGTGCCCCTTCTAGCCGTCACTTCCCTCAGCGAGATGTCATACTGCGCCCATGAGAGAAAGATGGGTGTGATTCCGATTCCGTTCGTCGTTGGGTTTGTAGTTGCTGGGCACCTTAAGGATGTTGCCGAGCAGTTTCCGTCAGCTCTCAAGGTCTGATTGATACTCGATTGTCTCTTGTTCGTCGGAGTTTACGAGCCTTGCTCCTGATACAGGTGTGCTTCTAACGTTTGGTTGCCTTTCTTAGGAAGGAGGGCTTCCCTGGCATTTGATTCTGATTGCGAGTTTCTTCACATTGCTCAAATTGCCCGGCCCATATTACCCATACTGGGGGAGGTTATTAATTCCTCACCTTGCTAATGGTGGTCTTTGGAGGACTTTTTGGCTAATATTTATGTGGTACAGAAGGCCTAATGCGGTACCAGGAGCTTCTTTATAGGTGGTTGTTTGTTTGGCTCATCTTTGTCGGTTTAAAGAACAGGTATTTTTCTTCTCATAATAAGTTCATGGTAGGTGGAATCGAGGTGCAAGTAGATCTTTCATATTGTAGTATAATATAGCAATTATTTTTACTTTCTTTTTCCTAGCGTGATCATTTGGCATAACTGGAACAGATTGCCTTTAATAATTACTCAGCCTCTTCTTTCCTAAATTGACAACTGCTAATTAACTTGATCTTCTTTTAGCTTTGTTGCATGATAATGTTCTTAGATGCAAGTAAAGAACACAGTTGGATCGATTTGGAAAATGAGTGTTTTTTAATTGGTAGTCATTTATATATCATGATTTGTGATGGAAGCAACAGCCTTGACAAAGTACAAGTGAAATATAAAATAAAGCGATTGTTATTTATGAATCAATTGCTGAATAAGGTGATCCAAATGTGTTGAGCATTGGGCTGTTTGATTGATATCATGTCATGGCACCAGGGCATCAAGTAGCTTTACAGATATTTAAGAAACACTCTTCTGTCTTTCATATATGCTCTTCAAACACCATGGAGAAATTGAAAATTGCCCATTATTTCATCAGATGTTTTAAAATATAATATGGTGATGTACGTAAGACCTTAGCTGTTGATTGCTTGTTACTAAAGAAGCACCATAAAGATAAAGTGCATGGAGCTATTGGATGAAGTGTTTTTGCTTTGGGGTGCTGCATCTTGTGTTTTTTGCAAATTTTTCCAAGTCCTTAGTCTATGCAAGTTTTTCCAAGTCCTTGCATCAAGTGATATCCCATGATGACTACTGCTAAGTCTTCTCCTCATCCTTCTACAGGTCCACTCAGATTCTGACTCAAGTTAACGGATTCTTTACAAGCAATTTCATGAATCATGCCTGTGCCATTTCTTCATGTCCGTTATTAATCTTCTGGCAGTTCATCTAATTATCTTTTTCTCACGTTCATCCTTTGTAGTCCAACTCCATGTTACCTTTTCTAATATGATTGTTTTGTCTACCTGGGTCCCTCAGCATTGCCATCTTGCTGACCTTATGTCTTTTTGGAATAGTTGCAAAGCTATGCTTTATAATAGGATCTATGGAATTCTTGCTACATTGCTCTTAACTGCACCCACCACCCAGATATTGTTGTTTAATTCTGATATATTGTTCATCAAACATTATCTGGCACATTATTCTTATTTCCATCTATTGAAACAGACTTCTTTAAAATAAATGTTTGCTCTGCTGCTGTTTTTGGTCGTCAAGGCTTTCTCATAAAAATTGACAAACTTAGACTTTTCATTTTTGACCATCGATAAGGCCCCTTTCAATGCTATGCTAATCATCAGATTCCACAGAAATAAGACAAATGTTGTACCTATATTTGATTAAATCCCTTTATCATCACTTTTCTGGAAGTGTTGGACACTTCACGTGCATATAATATTTAGTTTGAGATTCCTCATCCTGTTCACGGTAGCATGGTGTTGACAGTCGAGATGAATAATTGGCCCAGACCTAAATGGTTTTAACCAGTAGGTAGACTAATGATTTATTGTTATATTTAGCTACCATTTATTTTCTTTTTGCATATTTTATATCATTTTCGCATGAAAATTTGCCTCTTTATTTTCACTTACAACAAGCGTGGATGATTTCTCCCTGTAACTTGACAGGGATGAAAAATATAAATAAAAGTTGAATTTTCCTGGTAGATTCTAGTAAATCCATTATCCTGGTCATAATAGATATGTTTATACACACATTCCTTTGTTATATCCATTATTCTTTTACAGCTACCTACATTCTTTTATGCAGCATCATGAAGAATTTTCAAAACCAGCTAGTCTATGAAAGAAGAGCAGAAGACAGGGAGAAGGAATGAAATTTGAAAGGAAAGAAGGATTTCTTTCTTAAAATATAAAGATCTTCCTCTTTTTTATGGCGCAGCTTCTTCTGATGATCAAAACCTATCTAGCACACCATTGGCAGAGACAATCAGGGTAACCACACAAGTCTGTGAACAGTCTCCTCTTAAGGGTTGTATTGACTCACTAAATCCTCAACTAAGTGCCTCCTCCCTTTGCTTTAGAACCCAACACTCTGAAGAATGACAAGATGTTTAATTGATGATGCCATGGGAGATTCCCTGTTGCTTAGTAATCACCCATGTTATGTTCAATTTAGAGACTAAAAACATGTTTTCATCATCTTGGTGACAGATTTAATATTCTTCTTTATTTATCCATACTTCTGCCTCAACTTTGTCCTCCTCCCAATTGATAGATAAAAGGCCATGTGTACTGTGATCATGGACTTTGGAACATTTCTGCATTAGAGGAATAAATAGTAAAAATAATTGTTGGGCTCGCAGAAAACAAAATGTGGACCCACATTGGGATGTGGCTAGCCAATGGCAGTGTGCCGCGTCATCCCCTGAAGGCCCACGGTCTCCCACTCTGATGATTAAGATTTAGAACATTTCTGCTTCTCATTTGCACTAAAAAGATTTTTTCGACATATATTTAGTCTTATAAATTTTAAATATAATGTATGTAATATCCCTCTAGATATTAACATCTTCACGTATATGCTTTTAAATCTTAAATTTGTTTCTTTGATTAACAAAGATGTATAAATTTCTACAGACTACGCCATAATTTTATAGCCATAATAAATCTATAAAGGATCATAACATCATATATAATTTTAATTAATAGTTAGATGATTATATATATATATATATAATGTTAGATTTTATAAGGATCCACATACATATATAGTATAAACTTAAATGTAGCTAGATAAAAAAAAATAAAATTAGTGGGATACATATAACATGATTTTTTTTTCTTCTTAAAAACAATGAAAATTTCGAACAATTCTATATAGCGATGTATAAACATTCTTAGGGCAAATATAAGAATCCTGCATATTTGTAGCCAGAAATTTTATTTGGGTATAAAGCGGGCGTTACTAAATCGGATGTGCCGGGCGATTTCAAGGTCGCGAGTGGAACACATAAATGGCGGTTTCTTCGTTTCTTTGGCTTCCCCCCTCTTTCGCTTCTCCTCCCCCAATTCTTCTCGGAGAAGATGGAGGCGACCTCGGACGGAGATCGGCCATGGCAGTCCTATCACACCGTCTACACCAACGCTAAAGCTGGTGATCTCCCCAACGCCTTCTTCTACTGCCGATTATCCCATCGTTTTCCTCCTGTTTGATGTTTCATCGGGTTTCTTCGCCAGGAGATTTCGTGGTTCCGCTGGGCCCTTTTTAGTGCACTTCTTGTTGGATCTTCCTTGTTACCACGATCGACTGATTGGATTTTAATGGACAGTGCTCTGACGAAAACCCTAACCTCTTTCTTGATCTTTTCTTTGTAATGGAAGGCAAAACCAATCTTTCTTTGAACCTAAATTAACGAATAGGACGGCCATACTTACAGAAGGGTTGGAGACAAATGACCTGGATTACCCCAGTTTACTCTAGATTCCAGAACATAAACATGAGGTTTCAGCTATTCTACGTCCATTTCTGCTAAAATGCAATCTTTCCAGTTAATGAATTAGCAGGTAAATCCTGCCTTTACCTCTTACCCATTGCAAACAGAAAAAAGAAAGAGTGGTATTTTCTATGTCCTTGTCGTCAGGAAAAGCCTTTGCTTCAGCTTTTGTTTTCAGTTGTATCTTGATTTATTTATATATTTTTTCTTTAAAAAGTACATATTATTGATGATACCGAGCAACAATTTAGTTTTTCTTATAATTTCTCTGTGAAAGTAAATGTACTGTAGTTACGTTTGACATTCTCTTGGTGTCTTTTATTCTTGCATGAAACTTATAATTCTGTACTTGCTAATTCACATGTTTTTCTTACTTTGCATCCATCATTGGACTTGATATTCTTGTAGTACTTATGATATAACTAAGATCATGAGCTTGTGTATTCTGCTTTGGATCTGTGATAATTCAAATGAAATGTTTTGTTCTTAATAGGGATGGAGGGGGTTGACAAAGAAAAAGTGCAGAAGATAATTTATGAGCTGAGTGAAGGATCAAAATATTTTGAGAATGAGAAACGGAAAGAGGCGATTATCAAACAAAAAATAGACAATTTGCGTACTCACCATGCAAAACTTACGGAGAAGGAAATTACACATTTTCAAAGGGTATGTATGGATACAATCACTGAGGATCTAGTTTGCTTTATCCAGCCTTTAAGGACTTTTAGTGATGTCTCCCGTTTGAACATTGATTTTCATGTGCTTCTCTTTTATTTTCTACAAAATTAGACTGCTTTCCAAATATTATAGATTCATCATATTATTTCTCTTACATTTGAAGTATATATGCAGCTAATTTATTCCTGTTTGATTTGGTCTGAAAATAACTGCTTTGATGAACAGTTTGCAAATCGAGTATTTTAAAAATATCAAAATATCTTCCTACACTTATTTTAGTGTCAAAGTATGTGCAGATGATTGCTGTTGTATTTAAGCTTATAAGAAAATTGGCTTGCCTTTTTGTCCTGATGTACGCTTAAATATTTCCACCATATTAAATGTGATATGAAACATTAATTGAATTCAACTATTTTTTTGCAAGCAATCCACATCATGTTCACTTAAACTCCTTGTGAACATGAACAAAGAATAGCAGGTCTGTGAAGCCAGAACCATAAATTGATTTTATTATTGGTTGGATTTATATCACCAAGTCTGCTACTGAATCTTCTTTATATGTTTCATGAAACATTGTCATACGGCGCTTAAAATTATGTTATCTTTCAGATTGCTGATAACAGAATTTTAGAGCTGGAAGCTTCACGTGACCTTTCAAAGATATGGCTGCATATCGACATGGATGCTTTCTATGCTGCTGTTGCAACATTGGAAAACCCGTCACTAAAAGGAAAGCCACTGGCTGTAGGCAGTATGTCGATGATATGCACTGCAAGTTATGAGGTGTGCTTTTTGACAATTGGTGTCCTTGCAATGTAATATCTTACAATTATAGGAGGGCATATGTTAACTTGACTGCTTTCGCTGATCTTAGGCTCGGAAATATGGGGTTCGTGCAGCCATGCCAGGATTTATTGCATGTAAATTGTGCCCAGACTTGATTTTTGTCCCGACAAATTTTGAAAAATACACTTATTACAGTGAACTGACAAGAAATGGTATGTTGGGTTGCCCTGGAGGAATTTATGCATCTAACATTGAATTTGCCCATAGCTGATTTTTCTTTCCTCAGTTTTTAGTAAGTATGATCCAGACTTTATAGCTACTAGCTTGGATGAAGCATATCTCAATATTACTGACACATGCAGTCAAAGAGGCATTGGTTGTGAAGAAGTAAGCCATAGTATATGTTTTTGTTTTTTTCTGAATCTTTTTAAAATGTCAGTACTGTTGCATCTTTTCTCATATCGTTGATCCAAACTGATGCAGCCTTGTTATTTTGTCAAAGGTTGCTGTTGAACTCAGAAATACCATTTTTCAAGAAACTGGTCTTACTTGTAGTGTAGGGGTTGCACCGAACCGCATGCTCGCAAAGGTTATTCTTGCAGTTTCATACATATCATATTTTACATTTTATCTCACGAGATGTTTCTTGATCTTGAAGTATTGCTCATTGTGAGGTTTGCTTGGCTAGTCTTCTGCTCTCTAACCAGTTTGGTACTAGTTACGCTATATATTTGGCCCATATATCTTCTTTCAATTCAGCAACTCTATGCTTGCTAGGATAATATACTAGAATAAGTGTTAACATTTTTTTAAACTTGGCATGAATTTGTCCCCTTCCCTGTGCTATCTGTGTTGATTACTGGACTAGCAAGGGAGGAGTATGATTTTAGCTGATAGAAAATTGAAGCGTCATTATCAATAAGTTCTATTTATGGGATTAGGAAGAAAGATATATTCTAATGCTACTCATTTTATGCATATAATACAATGAAAAATGTGCTTTAATACAGTTCTGCTAGTAAGCATATAGCTTCAATATGAATGTCTTTTTTTTGTCTTTATGCCAGGTTTGCTCAGACATCAACAAACCTAATGGGCAGTTTATTTTGCCTAATGATTACAATGCTGTCATGACTTTCATATCATCACTTCCGATTAGAAAGGTTTGCAATACCTTATATGACTTTTGAAGCAGATTTATCATTCTTTTCGTGTGTCTTTTCAATTTATTCAGGTTTAAATTGCACAAGCTATGTGTCTTTGTAAGTGTAATATAAATTTGCCTGAAGCCTATTATCATGGAAGTTAATTTTCAGATTAAAACAGTCAGTGTCCAAGACATAGATACGCAGCTGAGTTAGCAGTATAAGACTCGGTGTTCCCAAACTTTCATTGTTAGCAGAATGGTTAGAATTTGCTTTTTTAAATTTCCCGTCCTTTGTGCAAACTTTTGGTTACATCTGGTTTTTTCCGTTTTAGGAGTCTGGTGGCGGTCCTTATATTCCATATTGCAGGAGCCATAGGAATGCTCTCCTTGTTATTATTTTTTTCAAATACTTTTTTTTAATTATAACTCTTTAAACACTTTTTTTTCTTATCTACTTGATAGTGTTTTTGGAACATTGATTAGACCATTAATTCAATTCAACAAAATTCAACCACCCAAGTCATTCTTAGATTCTCTTGTGATATATATGCATCATCTGCCACAGAGTTGATCCCTGCTTATTCTTTTCAATGCTACCTAGAGGTAAGTTTTCAGCATGTGAGATTTATCTTGATGCTTTCTAACCCATGGTTGTATTTCATCAAATTTGCAACAACTTGGAGTTAGACGGCAGAATGAGTGCAGATAATATCTCTTGCAAGTGCTTAGTAAGCCTTTTGCTGGGATTTTGAATAGATATTTGTTAAGTTGCTACACTATTGCTTAGATTTCATGTTTAATAGAACTGTTTATTAGCTGATTTTGACATATCAGAAATTTGATCATTTGTTAACGTAGTCTTGCTTATGCCTTTCCTGTAGCTTGAAGCATTTTGTCTATTCTGTGATATTATGTAGATCTTTTTCTTCCTAAAGGGATTTGATCTGTATCTGACAAGTATAATCCCCCATTTCTTTTTTAAATTTAGCTCTGAGAAGCACTACATGTCTATTTCTGCAGTTCTTGTGTTTTGTCTTGGTGCAGTCACTTTATGCATTTACTTGTAGTTTATTCTGAGTATCTAGAATTTGATTGCTGAAGTTCTTACACCTCATATTCTCAGAATGCTGTTCTTTTGTTTTGATTGTATTCATGTCTCATCTGCTGTTGGTACTTTTAGTTTTCTTGCGAAAATTTTCATGACTTTCATGCTTTTACTTGTTAATTTTCAGTTTCTTTCAAAGATTTTTTTTTTTTTTGCTTCAAAATTTCAAATTTTTGGTTCCACATTGATCTTCAAGTTAAGCTACATAATACTCGATTTTGTAACTTTAAATGTAGTACTTAAAAGTTTTATACAAAAACATGTTCTTAGAGGATGCATTGTATAAGATAATGATCTCTTTGTGCAGGTAGGTGGCATTGGTAAGGTGTCTGAACAAATACTAAGAGACGTACTTGGAATCAGTACATGTGCAGATATGTTGCAAAAGGGTGCTGTCTTATATGCATTATTTCATCAATGTTCAACTGGTTGGTATACTAGATATTAGGAATCTATGGTTTTTACAAAGTGGAGCATTTCATACAAAGTGGAGCTAATTTTGGTTCTTGTATATCAATTTGTGCTTATGCAACATTATGTATGATACTATCTTTTACTATATTATATACAGACTAGTATGTTTTCTCAATGTTCAACCGGTCAGTATTCTAGGTATTAGTAATCTATGGATTTTTTACTGCACAATATGCATTGAGCATTTCATATGAATTGGAGCTAATGTTAGTTTTATGCAAGGTTTTCCTTACCGAAAGGTAAGACCCATACCGTCCGGTACATACCAGTCCGGCAGCTGACCGGTACACGGACCGGCCGCTACCGGGCGGTACCGCTAAGATCAGCCGTCGGCGGTCGATTTCGGCCGTCGACGGTCGATTTCCACCGTCGATGGTCGATTTCCGCCGTCTGCGGTCGATTTAAGGAGAAATCGACCATCGGCGGTCGATTGAGGAAGAAAAAGGAAAGAAGAAGAAGAGGAAAAGAAGAAGAAGAAGAAGAGGAGGAGAAGTACCTCGCACCGCCCTAGCGGCGACTCCGCCCGGGGGTCGCCCGCAAGCCGTCGCTGCCCTGGCGCCGTCGCCGCCCGCGTTGCCCCAGCGTCGTCGCCGCCCGCGTTGCCCTAGCGCCATCGCCCGCGGGATTTTTTTCTCCCCACGCGGGAGAGAAGTCGAGGCGACGTCACCCCTTTTTATTTTTTAAATATATTTTAATATTATATATATAATTATTATATTATAAAAAAATGATAATATATTTAATATACCGGACAATACGCACTGTATATACCGCCCGATACCGGTACGGACTGGTATGTCAATCCTTGGTTTTATGTATACCAGATATACTATCTTTTACTATATATACAGACTGGTATATTTTCTCAATGTTCAACTGGTTGGTATTCTAGCTATTATTAGTTGATGCTTTTTACCACTTAATATACAGTGAGCATTTCATATGAATTGGAGGTAATAGTTTGTGTGTCAAATTGTGCTTATGCAATACTCTGCGCGCATATACTATCTTTTACAATATAAATAGAGCATATCTGTATATGTGAGGCAATGCAGAAAAAGGCAAAGGAACGATGATGCTTAGCAATAAGGTTATAGGGTTATGACATGACTAAGGTATGGAGCTGATTGGATTACTGATTTTCCAATGTTACCCTCCTCGATTGTCATCGATTCCAATGGGTGACCTTACCATCTAGAACAAAGCTTTATTTTCACTGTTTGCGTTGGACTGAACTGCTGTCATTCCTCTTCCTGTCTACTTTATTAGTCACCTCCATTCTGTCATGTTTGTTATTATTATTCTATGCAGTCTAGAAAAGAGAAGCAACACAATCACTCAAGGACTATTTTCTCCAATTACTTTTTTTTCTGTTTGAAATATGGATGGCCTGGATTTGTTTTGCAGGCGATGAGGTTTTCTTTCATCTAAGTTCTCACGTTATATAATATTACAGAACATTCATATACATCCATATGTAGGCACGGATACATGGCAATATACATATGCATAAGTATGTGAATGAGGTGGATGCTACCGCTTGTTGCCTATCCTCATTATAATTGCAACTATTAATTGAGTGGATTATGTATCATTGGTCTGATATGACAATCTAAGAAAAAGGAAGATAATTTTTCTCCCACTTTTTCTTAAAACAGGTTTTGTTTTAATGGAATTTAACGGAACTCTGTGTTTCTTGAAATGATGAGATGTACACTTCTCTATGGCAGACTTTTTTCTTTCAGTTGGACTGGGCTTGGGGGGAACAGATACTCCTCAGCAAAAGATGAGGAAAAGTATTAGTAATGAGCGAACATTTTCTGCCACCAATGACGAGTCAATTCTTTTCCAAAAATTGGGTAAATATGGTTTTGATTTATTTTTTTATTTCGTTAATTTTAATTGCTATATTTTGTCTTTTGTTTTTTTTTATCAGTAGATTTGACTACATGAACTTCTTTAGGAAAGTTAGAGCTACTATGTAGTTTTACTCTTGATATCTCTAGACTTCCAACATGATTATGAAGGTGGATAAATTAGGGCGGGAGTTTTGCTAGGTTGTTTCCATATTTTTTTAGTGAGATATTGTGCTGTAAAGAAATAAGAAAATAGAGGACCAAGAGGGTTGTTATTTAAAATCAGGAATAAAGAAAATATTTCTGACTTGGTCTAGTTTTAAGGAATGAAGTTAGACGATGGCTACAAACTTCTATCTTCTAGAAGTTTAAAATAAGTGTCAGAGATAAAAATTGGATAAAAGAGAGTAAAATTTAACAGACAAGGAGCACCTTATTCAGAGGAGAAGAGGGTGTCGTTTGCAGTATGGAGATGCTTTATAATTGGTCAATATGTCACAGATGATGAGTATTGAAGGGGGTGCAGTAATGGCATGCAGCATTAAAATATGATAAAATTTTTATTATGCAAAAGCATAAGAACATAGATGACATGAAGTCCATCATTTTGGTGGAAACTTAATAGTGAAGAGTGGAAAATATTAGTCCCTTGTATTTTGAATCTAAGTTTGATCATGTTATTAAATTGCTGTTAGAGGAGGATTTAATGTCTCAATTTGTTGGACTACTATCTGATGGCTCTTATTTGGTTTCTTTTCAAGAGAATTTTGTGAGTACATGGCTTATAGATCTCATAGAAGTTTGTTTTTATGTCAGTTCCCTTACAAGCTTTATCAGCTGCTTGTTTCCTTGCGTTCTAATGTCTTTCTCATCTTGGAAGCTTTTAGCCTTCTTAGTATAGTGTTTTCTTTCTTCCAGCTGATATTGCGGAAACATTATCAAAAGACATGCAGAAGGAGTGTCTTCTTGGACGAACTTTGACCCTAAAGCTGAAGACTGCATCTTTTGAGGTCTTTGGCAATTTCTGTTCTGCTGTTCATTCTGTCTTTACTCTTGACAAGATCCTAAAATTTTTAAAATTTTTGAGGAAGCTTTAAGACCATTGCATATGCTGAAAATTGTGTATGAAAACCCTAAATCAGCTTTTTCACAGAGATCGTCATACTTTTTGTGTTAGCATATCTGTAATAATTTTCTTTCTACCTTATTTGCCTTATGTCCTTGTTTATTTACAATTATCCAGGTTCGGACAAGAGCAACCACTTTGCAGAAATTTGTAAATTCAAAAGAGGACATTCTAATATATGCTTCCAAATTGCTAAGAGCAGAACTTCCTCTCTCATTAAGGTTGATGGGTATGTAGGATATTTATTTTTTATCATTCATTCTCTGCTGTGTGGTTTGTGTTCATAAATGTTCAGCTGCCTTGTGTAAACAAACTATTTTCATCTGAGATTTTCTGCAATTCAATATTTGGAATATATGATGATTTTAGATCACTCATAAAAGATTAATCAAGATAGTACCCAAGTAATGTCTTACTGCTCCTTATTGCTTTTAAATTAATCAAATTTCTATCTTTCTTTTGACATTCTACAATTGCATTATCACCTTATACTGATAGCTCATATAACAAATTCCAAAGGACTCCCGATACTTCCTGAGTTAATATTATCTTCTCTTCAAGAACATGCATGGATTATTATGGATTATTATTATTATTATGATAAAGCTGTGATAGTTGTAGCAGGCCTGCGGATGTCGCATTTAGATGATGATGATAAACATAGTCCTCTTGATCCAATGCAGAAGACTCTCACAAGTTTTCTCACAATTGGCAATGTTGCTCCTATCGCTGATAAATCTGCTGATTTTGACGCCAGTGACATTCAGGTAATGATGCATAACACTAGGAGTGATATTTCAGTTCATGATGTTAAAGTTACTTTTTTCATATGAATCATGCGACTTTCTTGAGACCAATCAGCTGTCAGTTCGGGACTATGTTGCTGTCAGTTATGGGAATCATGCAGAAAGCTTGAATGAGTGTCCAAAGACTCGGAACAAGGTAATTAATTATATTTCTTGTTAGAGTCATATTCTGATGCTAATTATTATCGGATCTTCAAAATGGGTACCACCAGTACGAAAGCATCGAGAAAATAAGTGATGTCAGCAGCTTATTTGATCACAAAGGAGGAGTAGTAGCATCATCATCATCATCCAGTCGAATAATTGTAGAGCCTTATTGGGTAGGGGGCTACATCTGTTCCCAATGTGGGATTGAAGTACCTGCAAGCTTTACCGAGGAGAGACGGCAACACTTGGACTATCATCTTGCGGATATGCTTCACAAGGAGGAATGCAGGTAACATGACACCTTTTTTTTTTATTTTTTTTTATTTTATTTATATTCTTCAAATTTCATCCGACAATGAATGGATTACTCCTTTTGTTGATTATTTTGTCGCAAATATTTTTGCATTTAAATTTTGCTTTGTTTATATATGTATTTTGTTGATTTCTTTTTAAATATTTTTTTATTTTTTATTTTGAAAAAAAAAAATATATATGACTTATTTACCGAGTGATCTCTCAGGTCTTTGCTACAGTCGTTCCCGCATAAAGAGAGCGGTCGGAAGAAACAGAAATATATCCCTATTGATGCGTTCTTTGTGAAAGGACAAAAGAGATTCTAGTTTGGAGTTTCATCATTATCTCCCACCAGATGTAAAATATAAGTAAGTGATGTTGTTACATGGAACCAACCCCCCCCAACCTTTTTACCATAATATTGTTTACCGCAATTGTAATTTACAATCCGTTGTTGCTGCTTCTTTCTACTCTACTTTGCCTTTGTTACGTGCTTTTATGTGTACGAGAATAATACGTGGAAGGTTTGTTGGCATGGATGAAGAAAGGTGCATTCGAATTATGCTGAAAATAATAATAATAATAAATTATGCTGAAAAGTGAAAACAGCAATAGATTTTTTTTTTTGACAGATTTCTTTGTGCGATGACAATTAATAAATTTGGAACACACCGTCTTTCCAACCAAAATGACACCGTCCGTTTGGAATAATAAAACCACGGAAACCATCTTTAGGAAAAGAGAACATTTTCAGGTGAAGCCAACCAAAATTAATAAATATTAATAAAACCACCTCCGAATTAACAATAATAAAAACCAACAGACAAACAAACGATTTATTCTTTTATTCCACAGAGAGAAGAAAGAAAGCCACTGTGCGGAAATTCCAACTTTTTTTTTTTCTTTTTCTTTCTTTTTGGGGCCTCCGAATATTTTCTTTCGTTTACACCACCGCCTCCCCCTCAGCCGCTTTCACGAGAACAAAGAGCGGTTTACCGCCTAACCTCTGATATCCCTGAGACCCACCACATATTAACAAAATTTATATAAAGACAAACCACATATATATATATATAACAAGAAAATTCCTCCCTGTAAAAAATAGAGGAAAAGGAAAAGGAACCAAAAAAAAAAAAACCTAAGTTTTCTAAAGATTCTGGTAAATAACACTAACAAGTTCCTCTTAAATGGCAAATGATAATTTGGAATATATGAGACGTAGAAAATGTTTATTCCTCACATGGCATTACTACTACTGTACTCTATTAACGTTTTTTTTTTTTTTCCCACACTGCAAAAACGGGGTGGGGGTTTGCAACTCTTTTTATCTACTAGTGAGTCAAAAAAAAAAACAAAAAAGATAACACAACAAACAAACCTGAAGCTCTGGCAATTCGATGACACAAGCACATTCAACCACCTCAGCTCCAACACGTTCTGCCCATTAAAAATTAAAAAAAGTATCATAATGCATTGTCATCATCATATAACCAACCAATAGTGTATCAGATCCACCTATTAACACTAATTTGAACATGTCATGTACTGAAGGAATCAGATGTCATATTAAGCATAGTTTTCCTTGATAATATATGAGTGGCCCAATCCATTTTCTCCAAATATAATAAAAAACCAAAGATTAACGCTCTATTTCGTTAATGAAACACCATATGATTGAAACATGGATGCCATTGCTTAAATTAGATCTTAAGTGCAAAGCAAAATAATATTTTTATAAGCTATAAATATTAATATAACAAATGAAACTTTACTTCTGAATTTAAAATCATTTGACTTAGATATCCTCAAGTCAAAACTAGGATGCAACAAACTTGTACCAGGCTTGACCCAATAACATCTTACATGGAAATATCGACAATTATGACATCTTACATGGAAAACAAAACATTTTCAATATATTGACAGACACAGATGACATGTCTTAAACCGTAAAAAGCACAATCATTAATTAGCCCATAACAGAAGAACTAGCTAATATTCAAATATAAAAAAAAACTAAAGACATCTTTAAACTACATGTGTTAACATGGCTCCCCAGGTGATTGTTCTTTGATGTCTCTACCATCATCAATCTATTTCTCTAAATATGATTGCCTAGTAGAGTTGAGCATATGTCTATATATACAAACCTACATTAACAACTCTACCCATCATAGGAGGTTTAAAACCTTCTCACAGGTTTAATTGTTCTTCAACACGCTCATCCATCCATCCATCATTATCAGTTTACTTCTCTAGTTACGATCATATGCAAATATATATATATATATAGTGACATCTGATGTAACAATGACTTATGGCAGAAAAACCAAACCAATTCTTCAACTTACCAAGGAGCCTGATAGCAGCAGATAATGTCCCTCCTGTTGCAATTAAATCATCAATGACGAGGGCTCGATCTCCTGGTTGTACAGCTCCTACATGCATCTCCATTTTGTCTGTACCATATTCTAGCGAATACTCCTCGGAAATAACTTCTCCTAATAGCCATCATAAATTATTAGCTATTTATGTATAACACACATCAAACAAGAGAGTGATGGGAAGAGAACAAAACAAAAATACAAAACTTACCAGGTAGCTTCTTTGGCTTTCTCATAGGAACGAACTTACATCCGATGGCTAATGCAATGGGAGGTCCAAATATGAATCCTCTTGCTTCGATTCCTGCGTATATCACATACGCCGAGCCAAGGAATGACAGTTTATCACAAGTATCTTATAGGATATATTCAACATCTTATTATGTATTTCCATCTCAAGATAGGGTTCTTGATCCATACATAAATACAATATACTATACAATAATTGACCAAAGAATATTCACTCTGCTATCAGAAACAAAGAAAAGAAATGGAAAGCTTTTCGTATTAAATATTCTGTCATTAGCTTAGCTGTTTTCATTGATTTCCCTCATACCCACGTCATTCACAGTCCTAATAACCATATGAAACAGCAGATGAATGTCAGATTTTTCCTAGGTTTTTAATCTTTGTAAAAGCAATGCTGCTGTGCCTTTAGAATGTGGTTCTTGACATTTCCTAGTGTTGGAATCAATAGATTACTCCAAATCCTTCTTAATGCATAATAAATCTTCGGGATGTAAGCAAGAACGATAAACTAGGAAACATATATTCATGCATCTAGAGCAGCAAATATTTTGTCAGTAATTTCTTTCATTGATTTCTCTCGTATCCACACCTTTTTCATAATAATAATAATTATAAAAAAAAAAGATGTGAGAGCAAACAAACAAATCAAGAAAAGGAACGAACGCTTCATATCCTAAATATTCAACAGTACATAACCATCTAAAGCAGAACCGAAGAAGAAATCTACACACCATACAGAAGAACGTCAGATTTCCTAAGTTTGTACTTCTCCAATCTTGGTAAACCCCAATGGTGTGCCTTTAGAATGTGGTTCTTGACCTTTTACGGTGATGGAATTCATAGATTAACCGAAATCACTCTTAGTTCAAACGAAAATTTCCCAGGATGTAAGCAAGAAAATAACAACATAAGAAGCATGAATTCTCTCTTTTCACTCGCTCAAGACAGAAAACGTGTGCAGCAAACGCCATTGACATGAATACTAAAACAAAAACCTCCCTAATCGGAAATTTGGCAAAGGTTAGGTTACCTGCGACAACCGTGATTCTTTTGTCTCTGTACCTCTCGACGAACATATCGATCGTATCCCTAAATGCCTCGTGATCGAGCAGCAGGGTCGTGATATCCTGGAACATGATACCTGCAACCAAGCCAACCCATCAAGAACGCCTAAACCCACAGCCCATCAGCCCCAAACCCCGGATCCCGGACAAACAAGTCTCAAGAAACTCCCTCCAGCATCAAGATCGGTGGTCTACCGGGCTTGGGGAAGTCGGGGATGACGCGTATGGTGGACGCGATCCGCGGCAGGCGGTGATCCTCGCCGCCCTCGGAGGCCATGGCTCTGACGGCGGTGGAGACGGAAAGGAGGAGGCGGCGGCGGAAGCTGGGGAGGCGGAGACGGGAGAGGTGGGAGGAGGGGAGGGTTCGAGGAAGAAGCGGCGACGGCGACGGAAGCCGAAGGGAGCGAACAAGGGGGGCCGAAGCAGAGGGCGAGTAAGGAGGCATCTCCGTTAGAGTCTTAAGAAGACACCGATCGGTTCGATACGCGCGTATTAACGTGGGTGCGAGCGTGCACTGTGACGTTGCACTGAGCAAGGTAAGTGGGTCCCGCTTGCGCTCTCATAGAGACCGTTCATCTCTGCTACGGACGGTTCCGATCCGCGACGTGTAGTCCTCCACATCTCGGCCGGACCTTTTGTCGCTTTTACTTGCCAGATCTACCTGGGTTTCTATTGGAGATAAAATGTGGGCTCATTCTGGGTCCCATACTTGCTCCCTCAGACGGCAAGTGAGAGACGTGTGCGGGTCAAGTTGTCGGTCCAACGAACCTTTTGTTCTCTGATAAATTGCTTCTCTTTTGTCAAATACCCAAACAAAATGATCTTTAGAAGAACGAACAGTTTCATCACATCCATTTCTCGACCCCAATTGCTTTGCGGGATTAAGAGGTCAGAGCGATCGAGATGGAAAGATGGAGAGGGACGTTGACTTTGAGTGACTGACAAATCCAACTGATGCAATCTTTTCTCCATACCGAAATGCTGCGTGTAAGATAAGAAAACCTCCTCCGCCGCCGCCGCCGACGACGACGACGACTATAACCAAACGAGGAACACATGACGAAGCTCATCACTTGCCGACAACCTTATGCACTTCCTCCGCCCACGCGGCCATCAGACAAAATAGCAGGCCATGGCCGACTCGCTTTCTTCTAGACTCTCTCTCTCTCTCTCTCTCTCGCAGCTCCTTCCCGGTAACTCACTCCTTCCCACCACCTCGCTCGTTTAGTTTGACTGTTGACCGGTCGTGCAAGCCTCCCATCCACCGCCACCACCTTCTTACTTTTTCTCTCTGGAAGTCGATGCCACCTATGTTTGTCATGCATGTCCTACCAAGTCAAGCTCGAATCCAAGCCAGTTAGTTCACAGTAAGCAGCCGAAAAGTCAAAGTCTACTACTTCCACTCAACTCTCTCGCTCTCTCCATATATATATATAGCACACTCCGTTGTTGTTCACACCCAACTCTGCATTTTAGCCTTCTTCATATGGATCTCGATTCTGCTAGGAACTACCCGATGGCGGTCCAGACGCTGGAGACGACAGTACCAACTGCGATCCCACTGCTGAGCGCGGAGACGAGCGACGAGGAGTTGCCGCACATCGAGGGGTGGGCGAAGCGGAAGCGGTCCAAGCGCTTCTTCGACCATCCGCCGACGGAGGAAGAGTACTTGGCGTTCTGCCTCGTCATGCTCGCTCGCGGAGGAGGGTCCGGTACTCATCGCCTGCCGATGTTGGCCCCCAACTCGGCACCGGCGGTTAAGCTCGAGCACAGGTGTTCCGTCTGCGGGAAGGCATTCGGGTCGTACCAGGCCTTGGGCGGGCACAAGTCCAGCCACCGGAAGCCCGGCAGCGGCGTCGAGGAACCCTCGGCCTCGGGCTCATCCACGGCTAGCGCGGCCTTCGTCGGTGGCAGGGTGCACCGGTGCTCGGTGTGCCTGAAGACGTTTCCCTCGGGGCAAGCGCTGGGGGGCCACAAGAGGCGCCACTACGACGGGAGCCTCGGCAGCGGGTCGCTGGAGGGGGCGAGCTCGAGCCACAGGGCGTTCGATCTGAACGTGCCAACGTCGCCGGACTCGGAGTTCGACAACGTCAAGCGTTGGGCTGCGGCGATGAAGGAGGAGGAGGAGGAGGAGGTGCAGAGCTCGCTGGCTTTCAAGAAGCCGAGACTTCTCGTCCCGGCATAAGCGAGTCAAAACTCCACTTGCGTTAATTCTTTGGTTCTTATACACATCACTCGTCCGTCGCGTGTACAGAGAATGACTCGTTCTTCGTAGCTGAAGTCAATTCTTTGCTATATATATTGATTTCTATCATCAAAATAGTGGATTTATACTATTTTTTTTTTTAATTTTTTATACATGGACACAGATAATATTCTTAAATCAAAAGTTATCGAATTATTATTTATAATCTCTACTGAAGTCTTTCTTCCTAATTCTTGCTTTTATAATCTCTGCCGATGATGACGACGATGGTTACACTAATAAGACCTTGAAACAAAAAAGAGTTCGAAGAAGAAACGTTGACTGCAATCCCATTTTGGTATAATGAATGCTTCTCATTACTCGTACTATATATACTGCGATGATCAACACAGGCCGTTCTTGTCCGGCCCGTTAAATCGAACCACAACAAAAGATGGAATAGTATAAAAGCTCTCGATAACTTTCTCCATCCTCGAGCAAAGCGAAAGGGAGGACGAATCCACCGGAGGGCGTGCGTGCACAGGCGACGATGGCTTATGGGCGGGCGGGCGGGCAGGCAAACAGTGCAACCACATGCCGGCGGTGGACGCTTTGGATTAAAAGATACTCTTAGCGCATGATGTTTAGCTAACTAAACTTCCCCACACGCCATTATGACCCGGGAACTTGAAACTGATGCAGACTCCTCCTCCTCCTCCTCCTCTGCCAGATCTGGTCCATGGCATCCTATGTTGATGTTTGACCTCAGGCGATCTCGGCTGTAGTTTATTTACTCTCAGATGATCTCGGCTGTAGTTTACGCAACCAATGGCATCCTATGTTGTCTCTCGTTGTACAGTTACAATTTCACTGCCGGGAGGGAGGTTGACAAGGGCAAGAAACATCGAAGATGGTGGTGTTTCCATGTGCATGCATCAGCTGAAGCATTTTTTTTTTTTTTTTTTTTTTTTTTGTGCTTTTGATGTGTGAGGTGGAAGATTGTTAAGAGCTAAAAGACATTGCAGTCGGCCACCTTTCTTTTAGGTGCCGTGTCTTCTTCTTTCTCGGTCACGGTTGTCGGACATGGCTGGCGAACCACAAATCAGATGGACCTAAAAAAACAACCTTCATGAGACTCAGAATCTATGGAGGAGGAGAGAAGGGATGTTTGGCTAAGTCAGAGGTCGCTGCCATCCACAGAGAATCCACCCTCCTCCAGCGTCTGAGTCTGAGCATCTCAGCCTCCGGTGCTTTAGTTTGGATATTGTTCCAAATGTCCCCATGATCTCGTCCCCCACTCCCAACAGTTCGCCACGATCCATGCTCGCTTCACGCAGCTAAGCTGACTGCAACTCCACGGCGAGGATAAGAGGAGCAGTGGATGCTTCGTCGGTAAGTGCATCACCGAGCATGGAAAGATTCACATCCAGAAGCTGCGTTCCAAGGCTGCATGTAGCTCTCGCCGCTCCCAACAGGGAGAAGGAGCCAAGCCTGTGTGTGCATGCGGTGACCTGTGGGGTTGGGACAATGGAAGGTGGTGGGGACATCGGATGGATGCTTGGGGATGAGGTGAGAGATAGGTCCGAAGGAGGAGGAGGGGGATAAAGTGAGTGAGTGCAACAGGGATGCATGGGCTTGGAGTAGGACAGTCCAGGGTGTAGAGCACTGCCGTGTGATAGATGGATGGATGCACTGCGCTCGGCGCCTTTGAACTATTCTTCGGCTTAGGATAAGAGCATCAAAGGTACAAAAAATCTTGCTAATGATGCTTCGACTTAGGTCGTCACTATTATTCTTTTCCTCGCTTTGGACAGCCAATGCATGTTATGTTCTCTTGACAGAGATCTCGATGACCGCGGGCGGATGCATCTCCCCTCGTGTCCGCATGCCTTTGACTGAGATCTCAGACGTATCCTAGGTGTGACCGGTCGAGGGAAGAGACCGGGGAGCAACTTAATCACCTCAGCTCTTCCCTGCTCACAGTCTGAGCAATCATTCTGCAATCTGGAACACTTTCATGTTCGGTGTGGATTGCGCATAAAGTGTTTGCGGTAATTAATGGCGTGCGGGCAACATGTCGAACAGATTCCCGATGCGGCGTCAGCAGCATATGGAAAGCGTCGCGGCGTGCCGGAGAAAGTGGCGAACATGGGGTGAGATACTACTGCTGGGGACCGTAGCAAGAAGAAGAAGATGAGCTCTCCAGCAGTAGCGGGAAGAGTTGTGATCAGCATCGCATCTGAGATATCGCCGGCCGGAGGGTAGTGTTTTGTTCAGTGAGGTTTCCTCAAGTTGAGTGCCAACTTTAGAGGGAGTTTTCTTTTCAGAGTCCCATCCATATGAACAGCACCATGGATTTCGACATGGAATGAGATGTCTTCTTCATGTTTACTCTTTCATATATATATATATATATATATATATATATTTAAAATATATTATAAATTTTCCATTGCCTTCTCTCTCTCTCTCTCTCTCTCATTGTTGTTATCTTCCACAATGAAAGGGCAGGATAAAGTAGACTAAAGAAGGTGGTCCAAATCCCTCACAATAATAATGGGACTGCATTAGGAAGTCTGCAGCAAAGTATTGATTGTTTTGATGCACTTTTCCTTGATAGAGAGAATGATTGAAGTCGCCCAATTTGAAGGTCTTGAGGTTTGCCCATCTCGACTTTTATTTATATCGCTTTCCATTTCTTTTATTTTATTGCAACTGTATCTGAAACTTAGATTTATGTCATCCTCAAAAAGATTGAAATAATATATTTTTATTCATTTATCGTGAGAATATTTCCTGATATAATCTATTTCGATGTGATTTCAAATACAAGAGCTGCCTTCCTCACTCACTAAAGATCTGATGGGGCATTATTTGATTCATAATGTGCAGTATCAAACTGGGGAGAGGCCAAAAGAGGAGGAGAAGTTGACGTTTGACTCGAGCATGCAAGCGAACTCCCAAAGGTGGTGATGATGTGATGAAAGGAAAAGAAACCCAACGTTAGAACGGTGAAGATAATTTATACATTTAAATGTGATGCAGTAATATGTTATTTTACTGCGGTAAATATATATATCGCGAGGACACAAACGTCAATCCGGTGATCGAGCTCTTAAAAAGAAGACACACTGCGCAAAGCTCACATCCACAAGCCATGGGCTGGTAGAGGGTGGTGGGAAGGAGGGAGGAAACGGAGGAGCTACCGGTGCAACCTGCGGTGGCATCGGAGGAGCAGTAGAGGAGAGAGAAGCTTTCAGGAAAGAAGAGGTCTTCTACGGTTCGGCTTCTGTCTACTTCCCCTGACATCCTCTGCGTGTAGGTGGCGGTCGCTTTGCCCTTTGTCACGTTGACCTCTTCTCTCTCTCCCTCTCGTCTCTTTGGAGGGTGGGGTGGCGAGGAACCGAGGAGGTGACTGACAGGGGATGTAAGGTAGCTTTACAGATGGAGAAGATGAGGACGATGGGCTTGCTGCTGATGCCGCCGCTGCAGTGATCACGATAGGACACCTGCGAAGTGGTAAGATTCTTACCTTTTGGGAGTGACTGACTGCTTGATCCTCCTCCACTTTCTCATTTCTCTCCCCTACTCTTCCATATCAGCTTCCTTCCTTCCTTCCTCCTCTTCCCTCTGAGCTTAATCTTGTCCTTGAGCTTTTTCGAGGATCTGACAAACTCGACGAGCGGTCGAGTCGTTTGATCTCTTCTTTGGTTGGACGATAAGGTTGTCGTTCGGCTTGCAGAGTTCTCTGGGTTTGTGGTTCTTTCTGGGCCTTCGTTTCAGTGGTGTGCAGGGTGGCGGCATATGGGGTTCTCCTCCCAACTTGATGAGATTCGATTCAGCAGCTGTTGTGATGGTCTCCCTACACGCCCTTCTCCCTTGCTGGAGAAAGATGCTCGTTGTCTGTGGATTTAGCGCATCCCTGCCCCTCATGCCTAGATGCTGTCTTCTCCTCGCAGGCAATATTGGCAACTTGGGCGCAGAGCTGGAGGGGAATGTGCATTTCCAGCTGAGACTCCTCATCACACCCACCGGACAGATCTCAGAACGGAAGAGGAGAAGAGGTTAGCATCGAAGGAGGTTGACGGAGAGTAAATTAATATTATTAACAGCTTGTGGTGGTCAGCGAGTGTGCTTCCCATCTGTGAGTTGTTTACGGACTCAGAGAGCCTCCTCCTTCATCTCGTGCCGCGCGCGGTGCTCCACCCAGTCGCCTCCGGACTCCGTGGGCGCCTGCCGCTGCCCGGGGAAACAACAACGTTGCCTCTGCGTTCCACCGCATCTTACGCTGCCCTGCTTGCTCTACCGGAACGAGAGAACCCGGCGGCTCTTGTTTCAAAAGGAACACTTGCCACAGAGAGAGAAGGAGAGAGATAGAGAGAGAGAGAGTAGACCATATCCTTTATCTCTAGCTCGTACTCCGGCATTAGGTCTTGTTGCTGTAAGGGAGAAGCACCATTCACATGGTGGGTTTTCTTTAGTGCGGTTGTTGATGATTGCCGGGCATGTGGGGCGACTGTTTAGCTGTGGTTATCATGAGCTAAGAAGGGAGGGATAAAAGGGTTCTCAGCAGCTTCTTGGAGTGTAGCAGCAGAGACTTCTTCTTCTTCTTCTTCTTCCTCCTCCTCCTCTTTCTTTACTTTGGCAACATGAAGTATATGAAGCTTGGATCGAAGCCCGATGCCTTCCAGTCTGATGGAAACAATATCAGGTAAATTATTCACTCATAATTATTGCTAAACTGCTACATGTTAACACTGCTCCTCACAGTGCATGCCGATCGTGATGTGTGCTTTGTAGCTTTGCAACCTCAGTGTCAGTGGTTTTTGGTGATTCGTTTCTCCTTGTTTCTTTTATTGCACTCACGATCTTAGATGTTGCGAGCGATCGAGAAAGAGTCGATATGTGTTGGCTCACTCGTATGAGTCGATATATCTATCTACCTGTCGCAATATAAAATGGTCGTGTGTCTTGTAAACTACGGTAGCATATCTGAGTCCTTAGATGTGGTCGTGGTTCATTTCTCATCTCCGCCTTGGTGTTTGGATTCATTCCCTCAGCTCCATCTTTTGCCTGAAAGAAACCTAATCCTGAGAACTCGTTGCAGATTCGTGGCGACGGAGCTGGCGACCGATATCGTTATTAATGTTGGAGACGTGAAGTTTCATCTGCATAAGGTAGTGTTGTTAGCTTTGAACTCGGTATCGTCTTGCTCGCAGAAAGATCGATTCATTCCAATGAATCTTATAGTCTGCTGTCATATGCTTTAAGATCGCATTTACCATGGGAAATGTTTGCATCAATCGTCATAAACGAACGAACACCATATTATATCCATCATGCGAGGGATGTGGTGCCTTCTACTTGCTTGTGTATGGTGATGCTCACACAGCTATCACGCGCAGTTCCCTCTTCTATCCAAAAGCCCGCGACTGCAGAAGCTGGTGGCGGCCACGCCCGAGGAGGAGGACGGCGAGATCGACGTTCCCGACATCCCCGGTGGCCCTGCCGCCTTCGAGATCTGTGCTAAGTTCTGCTACGGCATGATCGTCACCCTCAACGCGTACAACGTGGTGGCAGCTCGGTGCGCGGCGGAGTATCTGGAGATGCATGAGGCGGTGGAGAAAGGGAACCTCATCTACAAGATCGAGGTGTTCTTGAGCTCCAGCATCCTCCGCGCGTGGAAGGACTCCATCATAGTTCTGCACACCACCCGGTCCCTGCTTCCCTGGGCGGAGGACTTGAAGCTGGTCGCCCACTGCACCGACTCGATCGCCTCCAAGGCCTCCGTCGACCCCTCCGAGGTCGACTGGTCCTACACCTACAACAGGAAGAAGCTTCCATCCGAAAACGGCCTCGACCCGCACTGGAACGGCGTCAGGAAGCAGCAGTCGGTGCCCAAGGATTGGTGGGTGGAGGACCTCTGCGATCTCGAGATGGATTCGTACAAGCGGGTGTTAATCGCCATCAGGACGAAGGGGATGATCGCCGACGATGTGGTCGGGGAAGCTCTGAAGGCCTACGCATACAGGAGGCTTCCATGTCTCGCCAAAGGCTCGGTGACCTGCGGAAGCGATCCCATGAGGTCTCGGACGATACTGGAGACCATCGTTTGGTTATTACCCACGGAACCGGGTTCTGTTTCGTGCAGCTTCCTGCTGAAGATGTTGAGGTCCGCGAGCGTGGTGGAATGCGGAGAGGCTTGCAAAAAAGAGTTGATCAGGCGAGCGGGACGCCAGTTACAGGAAGCTGCAGCGTCCGACCTGCTGCTGCCTTGTGCGACAGGGGAGACCGTGTACGACGTCGACTTGGTTGCGAGCGTGGTGGAGGAGTTCGTGATGCAGGACGACGGCACTGCTCGAACCAGTCCTGAGGCCTCCGATGAGGTCGTGGAGGTGAGGAGCCCGGTGTTCGTTTCTCCAAGCTCGAAAGCTGCCGTTGCGAAGCTGGTGTATGAGTACCTCGCTCAAGTCGCGAAAGACCCCGATCTACCTCTTCCCAAGTTTGTGGAACTGGCTGAAATGGTGTCGGCTGCCCCGACGCCGGTGCATGACGGGCTTTACCGTGCCATCGATGTGTTCCTCAAGGTAAAACCACTGGACGCCGTGCCGCTTCTCCGATCGCAGCTCAGAATCGATCCTGATCTGCTGCTCTCATGGTGTGTGCAGGAGCACCCGGGGCTAAGCAAGAGCGAAAAGAGGAGAATCTGCAGCATGATGGACTGCAGAAAGCTGTCGACGGATGCCTGCGTACACGCGGTGCAGAACGAGCGGCTCCCGCTGCGGGTGGTGGTCCAGATCCTCTTTTTCGAGCAGATGAGAGCAGCTGCGGCTCCCGCTGCCGGCGGCGTAGCCCAACTCCCCGGCAACGTCAAGGCGCTGCTCGGCGAAAACGGCGGTTCCTACGGCAGCTCGAGATCAGCCGTCACGACCAACACGGAGGACGACTGGGACGGCGTCCCGACGGCGGGCGGAGACAGACACTCTCTCAAGTCCGCCGGTCTGGTCGGTAGAGGTGGGGGGAGCAGCGGCGGCAGCGATGTCGGCAAGCACGGCGACGAAAAGGGGAACGGCAAGCTGAAGGGAATTCTGATGCCGAAGAGGATACTAAGCAAGCTGTGGTCGGGCAAAGGGCAGGGCGGCGAGAACAGCAGCTCCGACATGTCGGAGAGCCCCGGCTCCGTCGCTCAGGAGGAGGCCAAGTCCACGCATTCGAGGAACACCGGGCATTCGGTTTCGTAGGGGAATAGATAGCGCGAGAACAAACAAAATACCGTTCCAATTCATACCAGACGATCTTGATGACGTGCTGCCATTTATTAAGCGCAGTCGCCAGATGACTGAAATCTAGAGCGAGAAAGGATTCCGACGTCCGGTGGCGTGGGTAAGAAGAAGATCTTTTGGATAGGTTGCTCCGAATGGATGATGACCAGCTTTTGTGCATGTACAACGACGAGGAGTTGCCTGGTTTCAACTAGTGTCGGGAAGAAGAAGAAGAAGAAGAAGAAGCCATGGAGATGGAAGAGCTACAACTTGATGTATTAGTTGGTTCTTTTCATGATTTCTGTCTTAGTTTATGTTGGATCAGAGTAGGAAAAAGTGTTGGAACAGAGCCTTTGCTTTTCGCTGGATGTCACCGTGAGTGGACCTTAAACGAAGACTTCCACCACCGGTGGCGGAGATGTGCAAATGTGGGTCCGAATGATAGATAAAATGGAGGCAAAGGGTGCAAAGCAGGCAGCGCATGAAGCCCGGCAAGGAGAACTCAGTGGCCCGTCCTTGTCTGCCAACAAAATCCAGGATCAAACATGAATGATGGCTTCGATCGAATGACATGAACTGTGAGTGTATTATAATACTGTGATGGAAGTCCGGTCGAGTCGATTACGGTAAGCATAATGATACGAATGGATCTGATACTTTGTTGGCCTTCCAATCCGAAGCCTCCTCCTCCACCATGGCCGCCGCCGTGTATTATAATGGAACGATGGCCAACGCCAGCAGAAATCACCGACAAATGGCGCGCATATCGAAAGCAAAGAGGAGGAGGACGGGCAGAGAGGAGCGGCCCAAAGCCTCTCGTCGTAACGTAGTTGCCAAAAGCCGGCGACGAACGTTGCGTCCTCGTCGTCGTCTTCCTTTTTGCTTTCACGCGTTCCACGTCTACCACCGTCGATATCGCGGCTCACGACAGAAACACGACACGACAAAAAAAAAGCGTTGCGCGTTACACGAACGAAGGCTATCAATCCATTTACGACGATGACGGAAATCTCCAGCTTGGACGCCGTCACGGTGTCCTGCTGATTTCGAGAAGAAGACGACGACGAGCCGGTGAGGCGAGACCGTCCGATTCAGAATTCCCTGGGGTCCACGAAGATGGAGGGCGGGGAAAGCGCCTTGGTCCAGTCGCCCAGCGCCCCGTCGCTGTACTCCTCCGCCAGGCGCTTCACGCACCACACGTCCTCGGCGCAAGAGAGGCGGCCCCAGTGGGGGATCCCCTGCCGGAGCGGCTCGCACGCCGCCACCTCCGCAGCCACCACCCGGCACACGGGGTCCGCGCGCGCCATGTTGTGCACGTGACCGCACAGCGCCCGCACGTGCGCCGCTGCCGCGGGGCCTTCTCCGCCCACCCCGTAGAGCAGGTACAGCCCGAACGGCCGGAACAGGTCCGGCACCGACGGGACGCGCAGCCACGGCAGCGCCCGGTCCACCGCCCGGCTCGCCCGCGCCAGACCTCGCCGCCACCGCCCTGCCCCGCGCACCTCGAGCCGGAACACCTCCTTGGAGTTCCACACGCTGGCCACCGCCCACGAGGCGGGCGGGTCGGCCAGGAACGCGCCTGCCCCCTCCCACCGGGCCGCGGCGGGGCAGCCCGCGGGTACGGCGAGGAAGGTGCCGAGGGAGAGCGGGTTGGCCAGGACGGCGTCGATGTCGCGGGGGAAGAACTCGGTGGCAGCGAAGCGGCGGCGGTAGAGGGCCTCGGCGTCGGCGGGCGTGAGGCGGAGGATGGCGATGCGTGGGGGGAGGGGAAGGCGGTGGGCGAACACGGGGTGCACCAGAATGGCCGGGGTGCGGAACTTGGAGTAACCGCACCGCCCGGTGAAGAGGCGGAAAGACGCCTCGTTGTCCTTCTCCGTCGCCATGTACGCGTACTCCGCCCCCTTCTCCTTGAACCACTCCTCCATCCTCCGCACCAGCTTCAGCGCGATCCCCCTTCGCCTGAGCAGGAGGCCGCTCGATTAGATCGGTAATAAAGACGGTGATTAGTGCGACGGGGGAGACTAAACCGGTGGTGAGACTCACCGGTGAGAGGGGGAGACGCGGAGGCCGAGGAGGTAGGCCACCTTGGCATAGATGGGGACGGCGGGGGCGGTGTGGTGCTTCGCGGGGGAGGGTAATAACAAGGGGGTGCCACAGGCCACAGTCTTGATGCACCCACGGACGAGCCCAACGATCTCCCTCTCCGGCCCGCTAACCAGCTCCGCCACCTTCATTAACATCATGATCGATCGTGGTTATTCGCATATATATATATATATATATATGCTTATCTAGGAGAAGGACGATCGCCGCAATAACAAGTCCAAAGTACGTTTAACTCAGAAACAGGAGATGATCGGAAAGAAGGAGATGGAAAAAGAGGAGGAATACGGACCAGCATGAGGAAGGGAGGGGAGTGGCGGACACGGCAGAGGGGGTCGCCGAGGAGGTCGGTGAAGAGGGACATGGCACCGCCGCTGTGCCCCACCTCGCACATCCGCTCCACCGCCTCGGCTCCCTCCCGGTCCCGCTCCGCGTCGTACTCCCTGATCGCCACGACCGCCATGGACTCCACCATCCTTCTCTTACGTAATACCGGCCGGTCGCTATCGGCAGCCAATGAAGGTGGCGAAAGTGAGGGACGGATTCAGGTGTTTCTCCCTCTGTCCTCTCACTCGGTGCGTAGCAGAACCGTCTCTCTTCAGAGATGTATGTATCGACTCTTTCCCTAGTAGGGGAAGTCAGTGATACCAGTGGAACTTTCTCTCTTTTCTTTCTTTCTTCCAAGGCAAGCAGTGGTTGGCATGAAATGAAGGAGAGCGATGGAGGTTGGCTATTTATACCCCTTCCCTTTCCCTGGTGGGAGGAGAGAACAGAGATGGGAAGGATAAGAGGTAGGGAGGGGGTTCAGTCAGTGCAGTAGTTGAGAGATGAGGTGTGGAGGTGGGGTTACTCTTCTTCCTCCCTCCTTTTATACACTGCAGCACCTCATCGGTCACAGGGAGAGAACAGAGTAAGAGAGAGAGAGAGAGAGAGAGAGAGAGAGAGAGAGAGAAGCTGTAAAAGAAGCGCAGGAGGTGGGGTTGGCCTTCCAAATGGAAATGGCGGCTATGGCTGCGCGGTCCCTCTGCTCACTTCCTGCGCCGTAGCAATAATAACATACGTTATCATATCATATTTGTTGACGTATGATCATATGATAAGGTGTGTATATATATATATATATATATATACATACATACATAATTATGAGATACGTGGAGGGGAAGGTCGGGCGTGGCGCTAATGGCGCCACAGATCACGTAATCGAGCCACGTGGACGGTAAGCGGCGGGTAACGGCTCGTCATCATTATCGGGTGGGCGTCTCACGCGCCACCCAATTAATGATGGTGGGGGTAGGTGCACCGACCGATCGACGCCCGACGCCCGACGCGATTAATGATGGCGGCGGCGGAGAAGTGGCCGGACGCGTACCTCGTCGCTCGGGCGTACCGCCGGGGCCCAGCTCTCGACTGTTTCGACGAAGGACTCCCAATGGCTGCTGTACCGTTGGGTCCCACGTCTTTCCAACCAATAAAAACATCGGCTTCTCTGGTCGGTGAAGGCCTCCGCCGTCGCTGCAGTTGTTTTCATGGATGACAACGATTAGATCTTCTTTATCTTTGTTGGGATGCGAAGAGCCGATATATATAAATACTGGCTCGTATCTTTTAGGGTATGATTGACATTAAAAACGTAGAAAGATGCAGTGAGACAGGCAAATCTCACCTTCCGATCGCCAGTGATGCCGTTTGTCTACAAGTAATCGTACACGCTACTACTGTTGTTGCAGCGTAGTTGCGTCCACCAACAATTAGATTCTTCTCTACATGATGCATAAAGAACCTATGAATCCGGTCGATCCAATCCAATCATGGGTGGCATTCGTCGCAAGCCCGTACGATGGCGTGCGTGGAGAGTCGCGAAAGAACCGATGGGCTTGTCGAGCCGTCGAGGAGCAAAGGGGTGGCGGGAATCGTATGATAGCGGCGACGAGCTTGGGACGAGAAGATGCTGCTGTTCTCGGAGGAGGAGTCAAGATGCTTGGTGTTGCCATTAATTCGTCCATTGCTGTCTTGGTTTCTTACTCCCCAGGAAAGGGATGAAGAAAGCCATGTCCCAGTCCAGCGCCGGTGTCGCCCGGTGGCGGATGGGACCATCTCGGTGCAGCAGCACGCAGGCAGACTCGTGGTGTTTCCTAATGGGCGAGTACGCACTAATATGATACGAGAGATGCCGTGGGGAGGAAGGAAACTTGAAGGCTGTGCTGCACATGCAAGCGAAGGCCGTGGTCGGAGTACGAACGAATCCGCGACAAGAAGACAGCGGCCTCGGTAGGATCGATCGGCGGGCGAGTCGGGGCTTCGGAGACGGCCAGTTTTCGAATGCCGTATGGCTGATCCCCATCTGGCTGTCCCCCATCGTTGGAGTCCTCCGACGTATAATATTGAGGCGTTAGAGAGGATGGGGGCGGCAGACATGGCAGCTCAAGCCAGCATAGTTGCGGGTAAGTCTGGAATGGTCGGCTGGCTTCATTACCACTTGTGATGATCATGTCAATCCAAACAGGATGACTCCACCAAACACAACAGCCTTTTGACAAACTGTGGTGGTGGCGTGGCTCGAGGAATTATTACTGCCCTTGTTTACTACTCGCAAGACGCCTGCTGCCTCTCTCTCCCTCCCTCCCTCGATCTTTTATATTATTTGGTTCAGAAGAAGAAGAAGAAGAAGAAGAAGAAGCAGTGACTGTAAATTTGATGGGTTCAGACCATTTTTTATCTTATTTCTCTCCATCTTTTTTGATGTTTTTGTAAGATGATGATGATGATGGCTCACCATATAATTAAAACCTTTCCTACCACAATCATATAGCTTGTGCAAAGAGTGGATGATAGCCACTTGTGTGTTAGATAGTCTCCATTACATCAAAAGAATACATAATGCAGAGTTGCTTTGGCACCAGTTGGTGTGGTGTGGTGTTCATCTTGTGGAAGAGTAAGTACCTAATTAGATAGCTCATGTCACCATTTGGATTACAGCCAAGCAAAATGATGTTACTTGCCACTTGCCGAGTGCTCGATCACATCTTGTGCAACTAAGTATCCCCCAAACCGTGCCACCATCACATCTCTCAAATCACACTCACTGGAGCTGCACCCAATCTGTGCTGCTCTTCGGATCCTCTCCATTTCGTTTCCGATAAGCGTCCCATCTGATGTGACTCCATTCCCATATCACACTATGATTTCTCTTTTTTTTTTTTTTTTTTTTTTTTTGGCATTGGTATCATATCTGAAAATAAAAAGTCTGCCTTCATCCTTCGGTGTCGACTGTTCGTTGTTGCTGTTTGGAGACGAGCATTGTTTTGATACTACTGATGATTAAAAAGCTCACCGAAATATATAAACGAATGACATGGTAGTACTCGATCTTGTTGGATTTCTTAGTGTCTGTTATTGTTCATCAACCGAGACATCTCTTTGATGGATGATGATGTAACTCGACTGCAATCATTCTTCTTGTTGGGATGATGATGATGATGATGATGAACCAATATAATGGCCCTTAAACAACCTGTATCTTTGTCTGCTCCTCCTCCTCCTTTCGCCGAGGTAGTGATTCATTTGCTCTGAAACTTTAGTGTCATCACCAGCAGTTATCATGCCATCATCCCATTAATTATTGGAGGTCAGCCAAATAGATCGCCTCGTTACCACTGGAAACTGATTCCATCGTACAGTGAAGACCAGTCTGGGAATGGAGTGCTGTTGGCAGTCTGCCAAAAAAGATGTTCTGCAGCAGTTCAAAGCCGGCGGCTTCGGCTTCCACCGACCCATCTCTGACCATGACCGACCACCATCGACATTGGGAAGAGAAGAACCACGCCGCCTCCTCTCTTCTCTTTCTTCTTGTTTCTCGATGTTGGTTTTGGCCAAGGCGACGAAACTGCGGCAAGCTCCAGAACGGGAGATAAGCAAGAGAGGACTATCCTCATGGGGATCAAAGATCATGCCATCGAATTCCAAGGACGGAGAGGGGGGACCTGGTGGCAGTGTGAAGCTTGGGATGACATGTGGTGCAGTCGCCTCAGCAGCTTGGGGAAGGCGGAGAGGTGGGGGAGAACTGGTGGCGGTGCGAAGCTTGGGATGACATGTGTGCAGTGGCCTTGACAGCTCGGGGAAGGCAAAGACTTGTCCAGGAGTAATGGCCATCACTATCTTTGTCTCTTTGGGCACAGGGAGTGCGGTAGGGTGGTTGTTCATTGGGCGCTCGGTGGGTTCTCCTTATCTCTTCTTGCATGGAGACGAGACTCGACACCACAAGCGAGGCTGCATTCAACTAGGAACAGGGAAAGCCCTCACCATCATCCTGTGTCCTTCTTTCGACTATAAGAACGTCATCTCTACCATCGACGACGAGTAGGAGGAGGTTTGGGCCTCCACAGTAGTTTCAAGTAGCATTAAAATTCTCGGGTGGTGCGAGAGGTTGATGTGTTCATCCTCATTATTTCTTACTCTATGATGACGACGACGACTTGCATATCGCTACAGTTGGAGTCCCGGAGATTGTGCTTCCGTAGAATGTCAAATGGCCAGAGAGAGAGAGAGAGAGAGAGAGAGAGAGAGAGAGAGAGAGAGAGCAGCAGCAGCAGCAGCACAAGAAGACGAATTAGAGGTTGCGACGGAGATTACAAGGAGACCAATGGAAGAGGGAGGTCCTCCGCCGCCGCTGGATGGCCGGCGTGCGCCGTCGGGTCTCGGTGTCAGTACTCTTGCGCAGCATCTCCCACAGCACATGCACGTCCTCGTACTCGCACGTCCTCACCTCCTTCCTCAGCTTCCTCAGCCCTGCCAACAGAACCAAAATTACATCGCCGTCCCAACTCGACGTAACGAGACCTTCGCGTAGGACACGGGACCGAGATCTCACCGCTCCTTCGGATGCCGAACCGGGCGGCGACGCCGACCTGAACTCGCCGCATGGGAAGCACGACCACCTGCTCCCACCAGTGCTCCATCGATCTCAATCTTCGATCGAACGCACGCTTCTCTTCTCGATCTCTCCCCCTCCCTCCCTCCCTCCCTCCTCCGATTTATGATGCGAGAGAAAGAGACGGTCGCTGTCTCCGACGCTTGTTGCCGACTCTTGTGCCGCTCCGCCCTCCGCGAACGTTTGTCGTCACTCGTCGGTGGTATCCCCGTTCGTGGTTGCAGTCTCGTGCGATGGACCCACGGCAGCGTCCGACCTACTTGCGCGTGCGTCCCCAATCCGCTTCTCCCGATTGCTGCTCACCTGCTTTTGCCCGGCCAGTGATGAGCGGCCACGTCACCTGCATTAGTGGTTCCTACCAATTGGTTACGAATGATTCGTGTTCGCTGTTTGGGATGAGACAGGAGAATCCGTGGAAGTGAGACGGTGCGCTTTTGGATGTCGGTCGCCGCTGTTGACCGACATCTGAGAACTTTTGTTATCGGATCTATCAAGCTCGGTACACCATTTCTCCGGCCCATCGCGGCCCAAAAGAGAAGGAAGAGAGGTGGGTCTTTTGGTGGGGCCCTTTGTTGTCTGCCTCGGGCCCCGCAGCCACGTGAGTCTGGGCGTGCTGATGTCCGGTGGGATGTGTCCTCGAATCGGAATCGCAACGCGAAGTAAAAGGAAACGTTCGCGAAACGAGAAAAGAATAGGAGGCCTGCTTGGATGCCGACTCAATCATGATCAGCGGGATAAAGCTACGTGGCCAACATCGAACGGCCAGAGCTCGCGGTGATGAGCTCCCCCGTCGCGGAGTCGTCTCTTAGGTCGGGTCACGACGCGCTGCTGGAAAAGGGTTGGAATCCGATAACGAGGTATATATACGTAGAGAGATTTGAAGAGGACTACTAAGCCATCGTTTCGGAGGGAGTCGGTGAGACAGATGAGGGAGAGTGAATGAGAAGAGATGCCCCCGATCGCCGGCTCCTCGTGGCAATCCTCCTAGCTATCGCGCTCGTGGCTCTCCCCGCTCCTCCGGCGCGCTCCCCTCCTTCTCCTCCTCCGCCTGCAAGTGGTGACCGAATCGCCGATCTCAAGGGCAAGATCGAGACCCGCGAGCTCGATAACCGGACGATGACCAAGGCTCGGGTCTACGCCGACGTCAACGTCCTCCGGCCCAAGGACTACTGGGATTACGAATCCCTCACCGTCCAGTGGGGGTACGCGAGATATTGAAACCCTACTCAAACCCTAACCCTAATTTCTCCCTTTCTGTTTGTGTGTGATGAAAACTATCTAGAATTATTGGGGTTATACGAATTGGATAAAATTTCGGTAATTGTGTTTTTTTTTCTTCTGTAGTTCGAGAGTTAAGCATTCATTTCTCATGATTTGCATAATCTTACTCCATATGCTCTAGTTCGATTAATATGTAGGTTTGTCAAGGCACACAATTTGCCAATATTTGAAACATAAACTATAGCAAAAAAAAAAAAACTATATTGAAGCAACATGAAACACAAAAATGTAAACTATCTTGCAACTGAAAAAAGTCCAAGCATGGTGTAATGCGTCCATTAGACAAGTCACTGTTGTTTTGTGGAACATGTGGCATCATGTGCTTATTGGATGCAGTTAGTGGATTAAGTAGCGCAAAATTGTTTTCGGGGCTGAGGAGCGTGCTAATAAACTAAAAAAGTAAGGCAAATGAAATTGGAAGAAACCTGTAAGAGTTTATGAGGATTTTTTTTTTTGAGGATATGTTAATATTTCTCGACAAGGACTTAGAATAGAGAGATGGCTTGAACATCATATGTGATATATTTTTTTTCCTCTGAATTTTTTTCCTGGGACTCTGGTATTTTGGTTATTGGTTGATGCTTCTGATAGTTGGCAGTTTTAGATTGTGGGCTTGAAATGTCTTCTTTCTCAAAGTAATTTTTTTTCTGGTTACCTATACATGAGAATTATTTTGCTTTTATACCCATTATATAATTATTACCTTTTGGTCAATGGAGCATGTGGAAGAAAAAGCAGCAATCTATATAACTTATATGAACCTAGCTATTTATATGTTGCTATATATTGGTAGGGTCGTTCCAAGTTATTCAGTTGTCTACTAGCTCTTTTGGCATATTTTCAAATTTATTCAGTTGCATATTTTCAAATTTATTCAGTTCTCTACTAAACTTTTTGGTATATTCATGTTTCATAAACTCAGGGATCAAGATGACTATGAGGTTGTTCGAAAGGTTGGTAGAGGAAAATATAGTGAGGTATTTGAGGGCATAAATGTTTCAAACAATGAGCGTTGCATCATCAAGATCCTCAAGCCTGTGAAGAAAAAAAAGGTACTAATGCTGTTAATCTTGAAGCTGTAATCACTTATGATATTCTGAGCTTATAGGCTAGGCTAATAATTCCAGCAGCTTCATGTGTGGTTTAAGTTTTGCTTGAAATGAAGAAACAAACTTGTGAGGGTTCTAGCTGAAACTAAGGTTGATGTTGAAAAGAGATGGATATTATTTGTTGCAGTAGAAACCAATAGGCCCTGATCAGGTCAATACAAAATTGGTTCAAACCCAACGAGATAAACAGAAGGAGATATGTAAACAATACATGCTGATTTTCCTGTCTCATTCCACTTATTTCCATTTTCCCAGCCTCTTTTTTTTTTCAGTTGAAGGCTTTATAGTTAAATGCACTGTCATGAAACAACTATGAGATCACAAGTCTGGAATCACATTGCATAAGAATACATAAGAATGCACTGTTGTGAGATGCTTAATCGATTTTGAAAATTTTTCTGAGATAATATACTCTGTGATTGTAATTTTGACTTGAAAGATGCTTTCATCTGCTCCCGTGGTGCATTCCCCTTTGAACGATATGATGATCCTCGAAGATGTTGATGGAAGAATTTTTAGATTTGTTGAGGAATACAACTTGCCATTGAAAAAGTTATAGAATATCCTTCGTTCATTTTTTATTACCATATTAGATTGAAATTTGATTTTTGTATTCAAACTTTAGAATGTAATCTATAGTCCAAGAACATGTTATACATGAACACCACACTTATTTAATATCCCTTTTATTATGCTCTAAGATCTATATATAATGACCTTAGTTCTATGTATATTTTATCCAAATTTGTTTTTATGAGTATCCATAGTATTCTTTTCTACATCATGCAACATAGCAATTCACTCAGATTAGTAAAAAATAGAATTAGTAGCATCACTTCCATTTTTGTTGAGTGAGCAATATTTTTCATCATTTTATGGAAACAATAAAACCTTGACAAAGCACTTGATCAAGCAAGGTATTATTTAGCAGAGATAGAACTCTTCAATTCTCTGATCATAAAAAACTTTGGTTTATTGTTTTTGCTGTCGGTTGAGACATTTGGGAAGTGTTAGAAGCTGTCAACGACTTCAGTCCATGGTAGTTCCGACAGTGTAAACAATTAACTGCAACCATTCATTTTTTTCATTTCTTTGAGGCAAATGTAGTATAAGTGAAGGACTATTTTTTTGGTTGTGCCCTTGTTTCTGATATTCTGTATGAGAAAATGGGAAAAAAATGTGCATATAAGAAACTTAGTGCTTAAGTTTATCATGTGCAGGTACCAATTCTTATTTCTTTTTGTTTATCTCTCTCTAAATCAATGTTTGTTTTGAAACTATCAGCCTTAATTTTGAACAAGAGATATGTTCATGTACTTGTCTAATGTGTTACCATGTGCAGTTATGTCTTATACATTTCCCTATTGTTGCAGATTAAGAGGGAGATAAAGATTCTTCAGAACCTTTGTGGCGGTCCAAATATTGTGAAATTGCTTGACATTGTCAGGGACCAGCATTCAAAAACTCCTAGCTTGATATTTGAATATGTGAACAACACAGATTTTAAAGTCCTATACCCTACATTGACGGACTATGACATTCGTTACTACATCTATGAGCTTCTTAAGGTTGTTTCCTTGTCTACCTCTCATTTTCTTTTGTGGTCCATGTCTCTGAAGTGCAAGATATAATTAAATTTAACAATACTGTTTAGTTTTGTTTTCTTGTTGTGGATGTAAATCCTTCATTTCTTGGTGCTTGATCCCCAAAATATAGCTGAAAGCCTGAACGTAATATTAATGTTTGCAACACCTACTTGTAACAATTGTTTATGCATCACAGCGGTAGAGATGATGACTTTATGCATTTGATGGTGATTTCCATATATGTAATGCAAACAATGAGATTGAGTTATTTAGATTTTCTGAATTTAATTATTAAATTTGCAATGCTGATCAAATATCTGGGATTGGTTTCAATTTGACCAGCTCTATGACCTTGTCCATCCTTGTACCTGTCCTGGAACTTTTGTTGTGACTTAATAAAAGAGAGTGCTAGCTAGTTCTTTCCGATATTATATACTTTATTACATAATGGAATGTAATTGTGATATAAACAATGTCCATCTTGTAAAAATCAGTTCTGACTTGGTTCCCTTAGCTATTTTTTGTTGTTTAATGAGCCACACCTTCAAAGTTGTGTACATGACTTCAAGCGGATATGCTGATCAAGGAACAATCTCTTATCAGACCCGTAGGTCCCATGCCAGACTGGTACCTACTGCTGGTACCAATGTACTGTTGGTGCATCAGTATGTACTGAAGAGGAAGAAGAAGGAGAAGAGCAAGGAAGACGAGGAACCAATGGAGGAAGAGGAGGAAGATGTATGAAAAAGAGGAGGTGGAGGAAGAGGAAAGAAGAGGAGGCAGTGGAGGAAGAGGAAGGAGGAAGAAGGAAGAAAAGGAGGTGGTGGAGGAAGAGGAGGAAGGAGAAAGAGGAAGGAAGATGAGGAGGGGCGGTGGAGGAAGAGGAGGATGAAGAGGAAGGAGTAAGTGGAAAGAAGAAGAGGATGAAGCATATCGAAGGTCAGCAGCAATGACGGCTTATGGTGTCTTTGCATATGGAGATGAGGGCTTGTGAACTCAAGCCTAATTTAATAGTTTTAAGGTTTTATTAGTTACGGCAGAACGGACTGCCCGAATTGGGGTGGGTTTGTGCTCTGTTCATGCTTACATCGATAAATACCTTGTTGTTGATTGATTATAATATGCATTCAATAATATAACCTTACCTTATGCCACATAGGCTCTTAAGAATATTTTCTCATTCTTAGTGTCAATCTTATGTTTGGTAAGAAATCCTAATTATTGATAGTTGCTAATTTTCTGTTTTTTAATTACTGCAGGCACTAGATTACTGTCATTCACAAGGCATCATGCATCGAGATGTCAAGCCTCATAATGTAATGATAGATCATGAGCTTCGGAAGCTTCGGTTGATAGATTGGGGACTTGCCGAGTTCTACCATCCAGGCAAAGAGTATAATGTTCGTGTTGCATCAAGGTTAGTCTGAGTGTCAGCATATGCATAGTGTTGATGCTGTTTGCAGTTCCTATATTGTCACTAATGACTTTTACAATTCTTCTTAACTGCAAAATTTTCACCTTCACTGTTGCTGGATGTTTTTTCATCATGACGAGGCATCTTCATTAGTTACAACTGAATCTGTACCTACATCCATTGATGACATTAGATATATAAGGTCCTGAGTCATGCTAAATTATATAGAGCTATCGTTGACAAGACGGAAGTTTTGAGGCAACACTCACCAGGTAGCTAAAATACTTAATTGCTTATATTGCATTGTTGAGGAAATAAATGTCAGAAAAGCAGTTATGAATAGGGTAATACTTTACAATGTGCTTTGTGCAAATCATAGGTTCTACAAATACCAATGGTGCATGATGATGCACAAATCTGTCCTTGGCTCGGGGATACAATCGTCATGGTTTTGTCTTCTGGGGTCAACTCCAAAAGCCACTTTGAGGAGTGTAGCTTGCTGTTATATGACCCTTGGTTAATTGATTCCTTACAGATGTTGAATTATGGGTATCACTAGGGCTGTTGGAGAACCCACAAGTGTCGTAGACCTGTATGGGTCATCATCCAACTGGGGAGCCCTGGTGATGCCACATAGTCCTACATCAATCAGGAGCAGGAGAGTTGACCACTCCTCTTTCTTGAGGTGCCTATTGGGGTGGTCCATAGAGGACAAAATTGTGTGAATTGTAGACCAAAGTGAACAAAATCTTGCGAGCTCATGGGCTTAGGCCACTAACAGATTATATAATGATGAGTGTGAAAATATATAATTTCTTGTTTTACATTAAGAGTTTCGTTGCTTGGTATTGTGGTATTATCTGAGTAATACATCAGCCAGATTGCTCTTTTGCAACTTGGGCATCCAAGGTTCGAGTCACAAAAACTGTTCTATTATAGCGGGTAGCATTGACACTTTTCAAGTTCATTCATGAACATGCACAGATCAATAAGTCATGTAATTTTGTTGCAGAGGAGAGGCAGAAATCACACTGCTTTTGTCATGTGTACTTTTCCTTAATTATATCTATGTTTAGGTTTTATATGAAACTTATTTTCTCAGTTGTAACTTGTAAGATTATGCTCTTCATCGCCCATTTTCTTACAGCAGATCTTGTGACATAGGTACTTCAAGGGGCCAGAACTACTTGTTGATTTACAGGATTATGACTACTCCTTGGACATGTGGAGCCTTGGATGCATGTTTGCTGGAATGGTATATACTTGTGTACCCTCTAGGTCTAAGTTAATCTCTTTTTGGTACTTCATATTCATTAATTAGATTAGCTATCTGGTGGTTGTTATAGTTAATGGATACTTTTGCTATTTATCATGATCTTAAGTTTGTGATCTTTTACTTGGTTGCAGATATTTCGCAAGGAACCTTTCTTTTATGGACATGACAATCATGATCAGCTTGTAAAAATTGCGAAGGTACATATAAGTTTCAGATATGCTAATTGTTTTTCATTGTTTTAATCTAGGTGTCACCATTTGTTCCTTGACTCAATTTTATTATTATCGACATTTGTAAATGTAAAAAGAATCTAAACTGTGAAAGGAGTTCAGGTTGATGACTCTTCATTACTCTCTTCCCTTAATTGAGTAACTACCTGTACTGCTGCTCAATATCAGACAGATGTCATGTTTCATTTGCTTAAGCAGCTTGCACTGTCTGCTAGCATTTTGAAGTTTAACTATCTGTAAGTAATCTTGTTATGTCAACTACATTAAGAGAACTATGTGGCTGTGATTCTCTCAGGTTCTTGGAACAGATGAGTTAAATGCTTACTTAAACAAATATCGTCTGGAGCTTGACCCACAACTTGAAGCTCTTGTTGGAAGGTATTATCTTGTACGCTTTTTCTATTTAGGTGGTTTGAGTTAGCAATGAAACTAAAGTGACGTTTCAGTTAAATGATTTATGGGGAAACACAAATTGTCTCACAAGACTAATTAGTAATTTTGAAGACCTATAAGACGATTGAGAATTTTTTCTTGCCTTATATTTTGCAGGCATAGCAGGAAACCTTGGGCTCGATTCATCAATGCAGATAACCAACATCTAGTTTCTCCAGAGGTTCTTGATTAGCACTAAAAGAATATCATCAGTACATGATCATTACATTTAAATTTTAGTTAGAATGTGATATCTTTCTATGATATGCATGCAGGCAATAGATTTTCTTGATAGGCTTCTTCGCTATGACCACCAGGATAGGCTTACAGCACGAGAAGCTATGGTAACATAACACGGTTCTATTTATAAGCATTTATTTAAAAAAATCATTCACTAATATTGCTTAGTCTTCATATACTGTTGCAATTTTTTTGGCCTAGTGACAGTGTAATTTGTATACTGTTATGTACAAATTGTAGTTGTTAGCCCAACATCATTCTCGGGGTGGACAGACACACTGTTTTAAGATGGTTGGACGATATCTGTTTTGGGAGTATGCATCATGGTTTGGACTGCCTTCTGCATAAGATGCACCTATAGGTTTAACAGTCATGTATTCCTATAACTGATTCCTAGGGCTTTAAGGGATATATATGATCTCTCTCCAGTGGGATATATGTTTTGCTATTTCCTCTCGAGAAATGACCCATTGATTAGTGATAAAAAATAAAAAAAAAATCTTTCTACTGGGAGAGATGAAACATCTTTCTTTGTTTTGTCAACTTAAAAGAAATATGTTTCTTTTACAGTAGAAAAATGGAAAAACCATTGTTACATGTTTGGAGAACCTTTAGTGATAAAATCCATTGTCACATTGTTTGGATTTGTCGTCACAGGTAAACCCGTGTCGTGACATTGTTTGGAGTTGGTTCTAGTTCTTGTTATTTTTTTGCTTTGTATTAACTGGGTTGTCTTTTGGCTGTTGGCAGGCACACCCATATTTTCTTCAAGTAAGAGCTGCAGAGAACAGCAGGGGTCGCACCCAGTAATATTGGGGCCTTGTGTTTGTTGTCGCGCAAGTGCTGTGCCGTATGAATCATGGGTGTAGATGTAATGAATGGATTCGAGACCCTTCATCAATTTGGAGAGAGAGACTCATTATTGTTGTTGGCTTATCTTTCGGGTGAAGTAGTAGCAGATACGATAGCGGCTCACAATTTGGGTTTCATCGTCCTCGTAAATAGGTGTGCTTAAAAGCACAGAGACCACCACTGTCATCATGGCCTCTGTGTGTGTGTGTGTGTGTGTGTGTGTGTGTGTGTGTGTGTGTGTGTGTTCATGTATTCGATGTCCGGTTGCGTGAACTGCTTGTGCTTAAACCTTGTGTTTGGTGTGTGTGTGTCTTAGTGGTGTGCGCGCGCGCGAGAGAGAGAGAGAGATGAAAAAGGAGACACCCCCCTCCCTCACCTCCTTTCTCCTCTTTATACCAATGATCAATATTTCGCCTGTCTTCGCGAGTTGGCATATCTTTCCTCCAGGAGGAGTTCTATTCTATTCTATATTTCAAAAAGCATCGTTTTCTTCAATAGACAAACAATATAAAATGCCAAACATTACGGGCGATTGATTCCACGATGGTGTATATGTGAGGGGACGGGAGGGATGTTATTCCACGATCTGGTTGGAATCGGTCGCCTACGTTCTTATTATCCTAACTTAATCTGACCATAGTCGACGTTACTAAAAAAAAAAACAAACCTTTTTATGGTGTGAAAGGTGTTCATGGAAGCCTCTCCCATGTCTTCTCCTTCTGATCTGATGTTACCTCCACCAAAGCAGCAAGTCATTGACCAAGACCACAGCCAATCTAGAAGAACCACCCCCCAATATTGAACATTCGGCACCGTCGGATCAGAAGATTAGCAGTTTGATCCCGTCATCAAAATAGAAAAAGTAATTGTCCCCTGATATACCACATTTACTGGATTGGGTTGTTCGTGGGGTTGGGGCCCTCCTTTGCCCCCCCTGCTCACGAGGCAGGTCAGTCGACCACCCGTAACAAAAAAAACAAAGGGAAACTTCTCTTTCGTTGGTGAATGGGATAAAAAAAAAAAAAGTGGAAGAAGTCCGTCCCAACGGTCTGATTTCTATTTCTCCGTCTCGTTTCCATTGCGTGACCGAGCCGAGGCGGCTTCCCATCCCCCCCACATTGGTGGCCGCGTTGATCCATTCAGCAAAGCAAGTTCGAAGAAGAAGGTATAGTTGTTACCCTCGACTGACTCCACCCTCTCGATCTCCTCCTTCCATTTGCGCGTTCCCGGCCTGCCTTTGACGTGTTCGGCGCCCCGCGGAGCGATATCTTACCATCTTTTTTAACCACCACCACCACCTCCTCCTCCTCCTCCTCCTACTACTATCGTTTTGGTTCTTGGAATTGTCCCCCAAGCGGATCTCCGAGGTACGTCGCTTTCCTCGACGTTCTTGCGATTTAGTTACTTTTCCTTTTTCTCTTTTGGTTGGGGAATCGTGATTGTTGGTTGAAGGCCTATAATCGCGAAGTGTTTTCAAGTACTTGCTGGTTGTACCCCTCTGGTAAGAGCTTGCTAGTCTAATCTGTAGCTTACGGTAAGGTTTGCAAGTGTTCCATACTTGATTTAGGGTTTCCTTTCCAAGACCTTTGAACCCTCCAAATCGATGTCCCTTTCGTTCGATGTACTGTTGCAGGAAAATAAAAATAATAAAGTGTTGGATGTGGCCTACCTACACCGCCGCTTGTTTCGATTGCTTTACCGGTTACTGTTCTCTTGTCTTCTTTGTTTATGTTTGCTTCTTCAACCATGTTGCCTTGTCTTACCTTGTTGATGATAAGTAAGATTCACCTTCATCTTCATGTTTCTCGCCTTTGTTTGGTGACAACGTTTTCGTTTCTTGTATCTTTTGTTCATGGTCCCACGGCAATAGTAATTAATCAATTCCGCTTGCATTCTTTTCTCTTAATGATAGGTTCCATTGTCAAGCTTGTGACACTGCTGTTGTCGATACCTCTTGTCATCTTCAGCCAATTACTGATTTCACATCAAGATGAGCCCGTGGAAGACTCCTCGATCAGGCAATCAGCAACAACATGCCAAACCTGGATTTTCTGGCTCCAACCCTTTTGATTCTGTTCCCGACTTCGATCGGTTTGGCGATACCGATGACAAGGGAAGAGGGACAGCTTCGGGATTTTCTAATGCAAAAGCCATATACAAGAATGATTTTCGCGATTCAGGGGGTGTCGAGAACCAATCCGTTCAGGAACTGCAAAACTATTCTGCATACAAGGCTGAGGAGACTACCAATAAGCTGAACGGCTGCCTTAAAATTGCTGAAGAAATTAGAGAAGGCGCTTCGAATACTCTTGTCACCTTGCATCATCAAGGTGAACAAATTACTAGGACTCATCAAGCTGTTGCAGACATTGAGCCGGACCTTAGTAGGGTATGCTTCCTTTTGCCTTTTAATTTTGTGAACATTGTTTTTATTTGAGCATGGTAGTTTTGCAGCGAACATTGGAGAATTTTTAGGAACAAATCATTTGGTATTTGCTTGTCGTCGGATTACTTGTTTCTAGAAACCAGTCTCGCCACAGTTTGAATTCTTTGGGTATCCTAATCTTCACCTAAATTTCACTTTTAAGCTCTTTGATGCAGAATTCACTTTATTAAAGCTAATGAAATCTTTCCCAAGTTAACATAATATCCCTGAGTGAGCCATTTTTGTGGAATGTTGGTTGGTGTCCATTTAGGGCCCATAAGGAGAGGTCACCTCATGGAAGATCTTATGTCAGAACTATAATTCTTCATACTTGCAACTCGAGTTAAGTTACCCTGATGACCTGCTATATGAACCGGGCTTAGTATAAGGCTTTAATTAACTAGGTATAGAACTTCAAAACTATTATCTTCATTTTTTTTTTTATCATGAGTCACAGTTTTCATCCAAACCGAGTACCCTGGTTTCATCAAGGCGCTGCTTGCTAGAGCACTCAAAAGAAAGCTGTTTGAAGAAATCAAATATGAGTACATCAGAAAATTAGGTGTAATGGTTATGTTCTATCGGTGGATGTCCTTTCTGATTAATTTGTACGTGTTCATTCAGGGTGAAAAGCTTTTGGGAAGTCTCGGTGGATTGTTTTCCAAGAAATGGAAGCCAAAGAAAACACACAAAATAAAGGGACCTCTTTCGATTAAAGGTAAGTTAAAATAATTTGTGGGACAATTTTCTATTTATTTAATTCTGATCTCATTTCTTATCAACATGTCGATAGATGATTATTTTGAGCGGAGTAAAAACCTGGAGCAAAGGCAGAGGTTGGGATTGGCAGCTCCTCTGCCTCGCTCAGAACCTCAACATTTTTCTGAACCGGCATCTGCCCTCCAGAAAGTCGAGGTACATGTTGATACTAATCTCTTAGAACTTAAAACAGCCTATTTTGTTAAACAGCAATTTAATTTCTCCATTTTACTGGCTGCTGGAACAGATTGAGAAGGCAAAGCAAGACGATGTCCTCTCTGATCTGAGCAATTTGTTAGGTGAGCTGAAAAATATGGCTATCGACATGGGTACCGAGTTTGAGAAGTAAGTTGTGACAAACCTTTTCTTCTATTCATGAATATTTCTGAAATTTGACATTTTCCGAGGCCTTGAATTTTCCATAAGTTGTATCTGCTGTTCTAGACCTTCACATGTTATCAAAACTATCATCATCCTGAACACTATTCCAACCTCGATGAAAAGGAACCTTCTTCCCTCTTGTAGGACATTGGCTAGTAATAGAGTAGTTCACGCAAAAAGCAAAACATATTTCAAATACGGCATTGTGCAAACACAGACGAATACTCCTTTGATCATTCTCCTTTCAAATGGAAATATCAGTGACTACAAGAAACATTTTATGTTTCCTTCTGAAATTTCTAAGCTTGATTGCACGCAGAGACCTCTGACAGAAGTAATTGTCGTTTCTTGTTTGTGGTGATTTAACCTTTTTTCTTCATGTACTTACCTCATATGACCTATAAATTAGTGGCCTTCTTCTAAGCACGCGCCCATGAATGGAGGAGTATATATGCATCTCACGGAAGATGCCTATTGTTTGTGATGGCCACAAAATCTATCTTTAAAGAATCATACAGATCAAATAATTCATATCAAATTGAAGTTATGCTTTCTGAGTTGTTTACAAAAATAAAAAGAGTTGTGTGGGTGATAGCATTATCAACACTACATTCTTTGGTAATTGCAGGCAGACTGTGGCTTTGGACCGGACGCAGGATGATGTGGATGAGATGAATACCAGAGTTCATGGAGCAAACCTTCGTGGCCGTCGACTGCTTAGAAAATAGATCTTATTTGTTACCAAACAATTAATTGGGTTTGAATCGGCAATACCTGTTTTAGGGAAACATTTATGCGCTACTGTATTATAAATCTGAAGTGCTCAGAAGCACTAGTAAATTCCTTTTATATATATATATGTGTGTATTATTGAATGCACAACAAGAGGATACATATTTTTTTCTATTACAGAGATTTTTTTCTTGTTTGTATGTGATGAATCATAAACAAAAGTTTGATATATTGGACCGGACAAATCAGTTTTTAGTGTATTTTCTTCCTTTAATTCTAAGACTTCAGTATCATCTGTCAAAATCTTTACCCGTCAACTTATCATCAATTTTATCTCAAACTGCATGCTAATTTTTAGATAACAGGTGGGAGATACTAAATTGACTTGAACAGATATGTGAACAAGATAAACATGATTATTTTTTTACTATAAAATAATTTATTTGTCTTGGTGTATGTAAGTATAATTTTTTAAATACTATATATTAAATTTATAATTTGATCCTTTGATTTACTAGTATTATTAGTAAATTATCGACTCGATAGTTTAAAATGTATTTTAGCTCATGAGGTTTCGTCTCTAAAATAACCTTTATATTTTAAAAAACGTAGCATATAAGTTCATTCCCTCAACTCTGCGACATGTTGATTCTAATAAGCATTAATATAATGATACATGTAATTTAAGTTAAAAAAATTATTTTAACATTATGGTTTCGGTTATGAATTATTTAAATCTTTATGATTTTGCTCGTGTCTAAAATAACTCTTATATTTTAAAAAACATAGTATATAAGTCTCTCCTGTCAAATTTGAGTTAACAGAAATAAGAGTCTGTTTACGTAACATGTTGACTCATAATAAATAATTAATATAATAAAAATATATAATTTAATTTTAAAAAATTAAAACCATCATTAATGGTGGGAGGATGTATCGTCATAGAAGCAAACCATCAGCAACAGCATCGAGTCGTTGTTGACGACAAACTTAGGAGTTTTTGGACCTAGCTGAGGTGGATGGGTGTCGACCAATTCGACGCTAGACATACAATAATCTCTTGGTCCCTCTTCCTTCCAAATGTTTTTCATCTTTACCGTCTCTCATTTCGTTCTCTTATATGCCCCCACCCATCATGCCTACGACGTAATGGTCTAGCTCTTCCTCACATTTGACTCTTCGCCTTTGTTTATCGCTACGACCTTTGTCACTTTCTCTTCCTAGATAAGATAGATCTTTTTTTAAATCCTAAATTATACATGATATTAGAATAATGACTTAGTGTGAGTTAGCATGCCTAATATTTGTTAACTAATATCTAACAAAGAGTCTTATATGTTATATTTTTAAAGATATATAGATTATTTTAAATACAAGGAAAATTAAATTGTTGATGATCAAAATTATAATGACTAAAATAGATATATATTTTTAGATTAAATTATATATATTATTATATTCTAACGTCTATTAATTAAGATTTAATAATAAGAATTTATATATTATTTTTTTGAAAGTTATAAGGGATATATATATATATATATATATATATATATATATATATATATATATATATATATATATATATCATCGCGTCCACTTTCTCATTGGAAGCAGCCACCTGAGATCGCCCTCTTCTCCATCGATCTCAGCCCAATGCCTTCCCCTCACCACCTCCGCCACCACCACAACAACCACAGCCCAACAGATCAGCGCTGTTGCTGCTGTTCTTGTTGCTGTTACAGCACCTGCTGCTCGCCCCACAACCCTTCTACGCCACCGTCTCTCGCCACATCTGATCACCTCCTCCAAGCCCTCGCCACCCAGCTCCTCCTCCAATCCCAATCCCCTCCCCCTCTTTACTCCCATCAACCCCCACTCAAACCCCTGCAAGCCCCACCCCCACTTCATCCCCTTTTCCAAGATCACCAAGACGGTGGTGCTTACCACCGCCACCACCATCCTCCTCCTCGGCAGCTCTATCAGCATCAAGCTTACCCTCTCATTCATTCGCTTCTCCGCCGTGTTTCCGCCCTGGAGTCCTCCTTGCCCCATCTCGCCCCCTCCGCTTCACCTCCGCCTTCTCCTTTTACCAAGCATCAACAAAGAAGACCAGTAACACCACCACCGCCACCGCCAACTTATCCTTATTCTTCTTCTGCTCCATCGCTTCGAGACTTGGCAGCGCGGAAAATCCAAGCCTCGTTCCGCCGCTTCCTTCTCCGGAGGTCCCAAACGCTCCGCCACCTCAAGGACCTGGCCGCCATGAAATCCCACGTTGCGGCGCTTAGATCCGCGCTTTCGGACAAGGCCCACGCCGACCCCGGAGCCCTCTCCGAGAGGGCCATGGATCTGCTTCTCCGACTGGACGCCGTCCAGGTGAGGTTGAGGAAAGGTTGTTCTTTTCTTGGGGTTTGTTCTCTCGGTTGCTGCGCTGATGGCTTTCCCCTTGGACCTCTTTGCTTGGCTTGCAGAGCAGCGACCCGATGATTCGAGAAGGGAAGCGGTCGATCAGCAGGGAACTGGCCCGGATACTGGAGTTCATTGATAAGGTGCTGGTCAAAGAGCACCAGCTGTCTGTCGACGCGATTGAGATCGCCGGGAACGGTAGACATGAAAGATCTTTTGTGGAGGATGGAAGAACTGAAAGTGAAGGAGCTGAGGAAGTTCTGAGGGTTGCCAAAAAGGTGAGCTTTTTGGAAGATGGGAATAGATCAAGGGTTTCTTTTAGCGGCTGCAACCAGTTTGTGGAGGAACTTGGCGATGCCGGTTATCAAAATGGTCAGATGAAGAGCTTAGGCAGGGAAGCTGCAAGGAATGGGGCTACGGATCGTATGGGATCAGAAAGGTTTCATGATACCTGTGAAGATGAGAGGAGCTCTGAGAGTTCTGTAGAGAACAGTAGCAGAGTCGAGAAGTTCCTGAGTCGGAATGGCAGGTCGGGACTCTCTGCTCCCTTGCCTTTGCAAATGGAGCCTAGGAGAAAGTAACTCAAGGGATTAGAAGCAATAAGTGAATGCATCAAAACTGATGTCATCTCAAAATGCATCAATAGTTCATCTATTTGCCTTCTAGGAGTGACAAAGTTTGCAGTCCTTTGCCTTTTGGCAGTTGGATGAGAAGAGCTGCCTCTGTTTGGTACGTCCTTTTTAATTTTGTTGTGCTATGTTTTCTGCACTGTAGGATGTGTAGAATGATTGTCATACTGCTATTTATTTAGACTAGTTATTAGTGGTGTGAAGATTAACATGCTTCTGATTATCTAATTTCTTGGATCGGATCTGCTTGTTTATCAGGGTTATCATTTTCTTCTTGTCATTACATTCATGTTGGCCACAACTATCTCATCCTGGTAATTTTATCACAATGATTTAACACCAGAATCAAATTGTAGTTAATTTATGTTTATAGTGACACTACTGGTTACTTATTGAAGAGCCTGGAGAGACATACGGGCCTCTGATTGTTCTATTATGAAATAAATGCTAGCTATGAGAAGCAACACATTGGTGGGGTACATGAATTCCACGCGGAGCATTTAAAGTCAAACAATTCTATCTTTAATAGTCTGAAGAAAATCAAGGGTTCATTTAGTAGCACAACACTCTCTACTTCTAGCAGAAAAAAACACATATAAACCCAACAGTTTAGTGAAAAATCATAACCAACATACTATTAAGCTGGATATCCCAAATCTACTGGCATAAAATTTAGATCTTCTATGCTCGTCTGTTTATGAGGAGCAATTTCTACACAGCACCAGCCGAAATATGATGTCCAGCCATGCAACTGAAAACTCTAGAATGGAGAAGCATTTCCAATAACTTATCTTTCAGTTAGCTGTACAAAAAAATTAAATTACTACACTAATATAAACTTTCTCTATTATCTGCTTACTTCTGGAAATATCTCATATTTCCAACTTCCAATTGGACTGAATTTTTTGGAATACCGTACCTGACAAATTTATGAAGTCTTTCTTTACCAAATTCTGCACCACTTGAACTGATCATGTCAGTATAAACTTCATATTGCCACATGAATGTATACCTGGACTGAATAAAGTGGAGTAATAGCAGCCAAATACAAGTTAATGTGTGAATCTGCAAGGCTAGTTAATGATGCTAACACAAGACCTTGTACATTACATTAGTATGAACCTGATGCTCCTAGAGGTGCATTTTCCTCATAATGATAATTGTAGGCTAGTAAATAGAGATCGAGAGGGGTAAAAGATAGATTTCAGAGGACTAGAAGTTAAAAGGGAATCTGATAACAGGTAGAGGAAGAGGATAATCATGGGTCAAACCATAATTTTCATTAAGAAAGCATCGTTACTCAACACATCCTCAAGACTCCTCCTATCTGTAAAATATTGTGCTAACAAGAAGAATTCTTTATAAGAAAATTAATATTGCAATCAACTGATTTTGTTTCCTTTTGTATATTTCCATCCTTTCCCAGTTATAATCTTTAAATTCTGTCATATCAAAGCTGATTTTCCTATATATTCCTACCAGTTTTTTTTTGCTGATCTATAAAATTTGGCTAGGATTGGGAAGCTTGGCAAACAGGGAAAAATAGAGTAAAATGTGAGGCGGCTATAGAAATTTAAACACAGATAAAGTAGAATGTTAAGCAGCTGATCTTACAAGGCAGAAGGTTTGTGCCTTGTGACCTTCCAAGTCGATAATGAGTTGATGTTTAGGAGCTTTCTATATAGATGGTAGAAGATAAGCTATCCTCATTTGATAGTTTAAAGTTGTTTCCATCGGAATCTCACTAGCAACATAATTGCTGCCCCCTACTTTTGCAATTATGCTAATTGCAACATGGTCTTTCATGTAGGTCAATATGCTAATTTTGCATGGCTTACATCAAATGCTCTTATATGTTACTCCTGAACCAAACCTGAAAATTAAAAACCAGAAAATGACAGACGTTTGTCATGCTGTTTGTGTCAGCCATACAGATTAGCATGATTTAACTAATCATTTTATTTTTACCTATATATATATATATATATATATATATATATATATATATATATATATATATATATATATATATATATATATATATATATATATATATATATATATCATGGTTGCTATGATATGAGACACAAACCATAACCTGAATCCCCACCTTTAGGGAGTCATCCACCCAATCACAACAAAGTGGCCCCATGACTTCAGAACCCACCAAGCTCATGGCATGAGCATTATGATCAAGTACAAGTGATCACAGAGGTGATTCCACCCTCCTGTAGTGTCCAACACAGACTTCGGTGTCATTCTTGAGTGGGACTGTTATAAATGGCAAGACCCCATGCTGTGGTATTTTTGGGACCCTAGCATTAATTTGAAAGCTCATCTGCTCATGGGTCTCTTGTTATTGCTTTTAAGATCCACCACCTCCCTCCCTTCTCTTCATTTCCCCTCTCTTGGAGCTCTCCAACTCTTCCCTCAATGGAATATGGTCATTGAGAGCCATGAAGTGGTCTTTCTTCTCTTCTGCAACTCCTCAGGCCCTTATCTTTGTTGTCATCTTCCTCTCTTTGATAACATGGGCACCTTCAGATGAATCCTTGTCGGTCCATCTTCGTGGTTGCCATCGCTACCCCCCACCACTACCAATACCATCACCGTGCAGAGAGCTCCTGGTGGTCTCATGGGCCACCTGCACGGTGCCACCGGTTCCCACTAGGCGAGCTTCAGCCTCCTCCGCAGCCACCCTCGTCCCGGGAGGAGATAGATCCTAGATATGGAGTCCAGAAGCGGCTCGTCCCGACTGGTCCAAACCCCCTCCACAACTGAAGAGAAGATACTCCTTGCTGCAATAGTCCTTTGTTGCAGGTATAGTAAGTTTGGCAGGCACTTTCATCCTCTCTTGTTCTTTCTTTCCCAGTTACTTGATGTGTTTTCTTGGAGCACATGGTCTTCCTTCTTGCTCTCATGTTTTATCCTAGGTGAAAGAAATCACAATGGAGGATGTCATCTTAAACTAATAATATTGTTCGAATCTCTCTCGCTCTCTCTTTGTGTGGGTTAACTTTTTATTACATTTATATTGTTCTTGATCTATGCATATTTTCTGTAACTTATTTGGATGATTGAGGCCAGGCGTTTACGAAATGGGGATGATCGTGGGCATCTCCATTTACAATTGCTTGTACTCCAGCGTTATTCTTGTGGTGTGTGTTGGTGATGGTTACAAGCATCTAACACACTGTTTTTGTTCTTTCCTTTTCATTCATTTATGGGGTTCTATTGCTTAGTTGGATGGATGTTGATTGCTCTTTGGTTTCTTGTTGGCTTTCACTACTGGTTATTTGTGGAACTAACCATTGCTTACTTCAAGAAAGCATGAGAGGTGATTAAACCATTTCATCCCCTTCAAGAAAGCATGGGAGGTGATTGATTGCACTGTAAAAATGGATTTCTGAGACTGATGTTATGGATCCTCATTTATCTCATTGGAGGAGTTATGTCAGACAGGTCCAAAAGATCAACATCCAAAGGTGTTCCACTCCATTCCATCAACTAATACAGTGAGATTTTGCAGAGTCAACAAAGATGAGGGGGGGTTGGGTCTGAAGAAACAATCAGCTTCTTAAATGTCACACAACCACCAATTTCTTAAACAAGATTTGAGACTTAGCTAGAGCACTAGTGATGGGAGTTGTGACAAAACAATCCCAAGAACACATACCAATTGATGTTGTCAAATAGATAGCAGTTTGGGGTTTATGTTAGAACAAATTATGCCTGTTGTAGCTGCCAAAGCCAAAATGTTTGCTGTAGAGTAGATGCTGTTGTGCAAAGTATCATTGTAGTTGTTGTTTTTAATTAAGATTGAGAACTGTGTGTGAAACTTGAATTTTTTATTATTATTATTTTTTTATAATGGGAATTGGTAGCACAGAATTAGGTCATATCCTATGGTAACCCTTAGAACAATCATGATCATTTCAAACCTGATCTATGGGGATATATAATTAAGACTCCAATTGGGATATGGAATAATACCTCATTAGTCTTTTGTTGAAAGGCAACAAAGATCTATTTACTTCTTTTGAAACATGAATTTATTTTGTGGACCAAAAAGTTTCTCATGCTTATTAGATCCAATAAAGATGTACTGTTGGGCTAAATTACAAATTACCCATATAATTACTTACCTTTAGTGTCTCGGTCCCTAGAGTTACATTGTGATCCTTATACTTAAGAAATTAAAATATTTAATCTCGTTTCTTCTGACATCGTAAACTTCTTTAATGAAAATATCGCTCGTGCTCAGTGGTAAACCGAAGTTAGGTAGAGTCAATCAATATATGGTCGGTGATAAACCCTATGATATTTTCATCAACGAAATCGATAATGTAAAGAAGAAACAAAATTAAATATCTTACTTTCATAATAAATAAATATAAAGATGTTAATATAAAATTTGAAACTATAAGAATCCAGATATTAAAGATAAGCTTATTCTATCATCATTTTTTTTTTAAAACACTATCTATCTATCTATCTATCTATTTTTATTTTTATTTTGATAGAGTTGCATAAGAAGCTGTAACCCGCATTAATGTTTTCCACCAATTCAATGTACCTCCACATATCAATAAGATTCACATGTAGCAGCCGACTTATCCCCTTCCCATAATATAATTAATTTCCTCCTCTCTTCTGTCGGTCACCAAATCAAATGTTTCGCATTCTTGTGGAGTATTATTATTATTATTCCTAATGTTTTTTTTTATAGCAACTCCAAGTGCTTTGCTTTGCTTTGTGTCCACAAAATCTAAAACTTTTTATTTTTTATTTTGATGGCTCCAATCACAAACCAACTTTATTATGATCGAGAATTCATATCTACGTATGTATTGCTTCTGTTGTAGCAGTCTCCTCCTAATGATGGAATTGTGTGCGCGCTCAGTGAGCTACTTCACCTCTCTCTCTCTCTCTCTCTCTCTCTCTCTCTCTATCTTTGTTCCTCCGCCAATCACCCAATCCCTTTGATTGCTCTTCTTCCCCGTCCCATAGAGAGCGAGAAATCCTTCTCTCGTGGTGGCACCGCCGACGACTCTTTTGTTTCTTGAGCGAGCACCAAGGACCTCAAAAGCTCGATCTTTGCCCATCGATAGAGTCTTTGATCGGGAGTTCGAATCCGAAACCAACTCCAATTTCTTTCCTTTCCTTGTGATTCCCACTGGAAACCCAATGCCGGATCACGAAACGCTTCCAAAGTCCGGTCTTGTAGCTGCCGGTACCTCTGCTCCCGTAGCGTGTCCCTCTGCTTGGAGCCATCGTGTTTTTGCTGGCGCCGCCACGGCGACGGTGGTGAGGGCCGGCGGCGTGCGACAGCGGGCGGGGCGGCGTCGGCTACGACGAGTATGATGCAGATTAGCCTCTCTCCTAGCACGAGAAGCATCACGATATCGAACAGCAATGGGACTATTGGGCTTGATGAAGGTGAAGGTCGCCGCCCGCCACTTCTCATACCGGACCCTCTTTCACACCGTCCTCATCCTCGCCTTCCTCTTGCCCTTTTGTCTTCATCCTCACTGCCATCGTCGCCCTCGAGGGCGTCGATAAGTGCTCCTCCTTCGGTAGGATTCCCGGAACCCTCTTCGCCCGTCTCTTGCAATTTGTTGTCTTGGGTTGGTGGTGTCGGTGACGATGGATCTGGCAGTCGCAAGATGGGGGATCTTTTGTGGTAGATGTTCCAAAACATTCCATTCTTCTTTATTTCAATCTTAAAGTCGTCGTCGCATTCGCGGATCTGGTTATAGTAGTGACATGTTGCTTCTGGTCCAATTTGGTTGCTTTTTTTTTTTTTGGAATTTGATTGCTGGGTCTCATATTGCTACAGTTTCCCCTCCCATCTTTCCCTTTGTCGCTGGTGAACAGCTCATGTCCCCCAATTCTTCTTCACACTGGCTCCAGAATTTGACATAGGTTTAATTTTAGCTTCCTCTGCTGAACAATGCATTTATCACATCCTCATAAACTTAATGCTCTTGTATGAATTTTAAAATATTCTAATTATTTTTTTGATAGACATTGATTGCTTGCCCTCCTCAGAGGCTGAACAAATCTCACTTTGTTATCAATGTTCTTGCTTTCCTGGGATCTAGCTAATTGATTTATACTAGTATATAACTTCTGAGTAGCCTCATATATGTATGTATATATATATTTTATTCTTATTTTCTGTATTTTAACATCAGTACTTAAAAATCTTAATTATGGCCTAAGAGTTTAGGGAATCTTTACTATTTGTCTTCTCTACATGGTTACTATGTAGAGAAGTATCTGCATAACTGGGTATGATTTCCTGTCAGTTTCTTTTGATTTTGAATAGCTGCGTTACGTAGAATCTCTGGAAGTTAACGTATTATGCTCTTTTCATTCTTGACATTACCTATGTTTATGTTTGTTTATACGGCATCTACTTATTTATATGTGCATGATCTTTTATTTTCAACTGTTTTTGCTGTTAAATCTATAAGTGATCTTACTCATGTTGTTTAATACTTCTTGTCTTCTCGGTAGCCCCTTACGTAGATAGCCGGTTGCTGCATATGGATTTCCGTTAGTGGTGCAATGTGAATGTTGTGATCTCTTTCACTTTTCATTGCAAGCATCTACCTTGCTGCCTTATTTTTATTACTTGCTTGATGCTGCTAATACTTGCTGAAATTTTCCATTGCTGCTACTTGGAAGCAGTATGCCACATGGAAAGTAAGCTAATCTGTTAGAAGCAAAGGGATGCTGGATACTTCTTTTCAAAGAAGACCAGTAATAATTGACTTTAAGCTAATCTGTCAGTCCTCGAGGGAAAGGTGTCACTCCTGTTGTTATTGAACAAGTACTAATTGTAACGTTTTCTTTTGCTCCATTGATAATTGTTGTGCTGTCAGATAATAGTTCTTCTCTATGTTCTAGCGAAAATGTTATAATAAATTTGATTCACAGTTCCTTTGGAAGATTCTGCAGATGCAATGTAGATGTACTTGGTTGAAATTGATGTTCCAAGTTACACTTCCTTGACATGGAAAATGCAATCCACAATTTTGCTCTTCTCCTTTTCATAAAGACAAGGTGAATTTTATAGTTGTATGTGAAACCTAGGCCCCTGGTTAAGCCTAATTTCAATAAAGATAATTATGGTCTTATAAAAATTTGGATTGTTAACTATACTTTACCTTAGAACTTCTGACACCGAATTTGAGCCTGTTACCCTCCTGGCCTGTGGATGCTAGAAGAAGTATAATTGATTAAATGCACTAGTTCCTTTCGTAGATAAAAGCTTGTAGCTTCATCTTCCGACTGAAAAAAATATAATCTGTCTCCTTTTTTTCTTGATTTTATTTGCAGAACTTAAAGTCAAACCTGATGCTGTGGAAGTTTGGAACAATGCCTCCAGCCCTCATAGCATTCAGAAATTAAGTGCATCCTATAGATCCATCACGGCACATGCTCGGTTTGGGCTGTCAGGAATTGACAGACCTCGAGAGGGTGAGGAAGGCTGCTGTGATACACTACAATGGGCAATGCAAACCATGGCTGGAGATTGGATTTAAGCACCTCCAGCCATTTTGGAGAAAGCACGTTAACTATTTGAACGATTGCGTAAGGAACTGTCAGCCACAATGGTTTCCACAAAAACTAAAAGACTGTAAACATAAAGCAGGGTAGTTTTACAGATGCAGTGACAGCTCAGTTTTCACTCGATTTGAGCAACCACTGAATAAATCAAGTAATTCAGTCAATATAGTAGTTGAGTCAACGTGGGCGGATTCTTCGTGGACCTGTCCGTTCAAGCGGTTGCACTTCTGGTGCCATGGAAGATTCTTTTCTATTTTGTAAGATAGTATTCAGTATTTTGTAAGATAGTATTCAGTATTTGTATGACCCCGTTTCGGAACAAGTTATGTTCTTCAGATCACTACTGGTGGAGCATCAGATTGCATGCGCCGTACATACATACTGAAGTCTTGCAGATTATATATATATATATATATATATATATATATATATATATATATATATATTTTAATTTTTTGGGTTTCTTTGTTAATTTTAACATTTCGGTGTTCTCTATTTGCCCTCTAAATTCAGAGGTCATGGATGTTTCACTTTTGACAGTAACCCCTCATGAATATTGGGGAACTCTACTATATTTGTCTTAAATCACAAGATATTGAAATGTGCAGCTGATTCTTTTTCTTAGATTGCTATTGCTATCTTTCTCTTTTACCATGGTGTCAAAATTCTGTCTCTCTCCATGTGAATAATTGTTCCCTTCTCTTTTCAGATCTGTATTATCACTTTGGCAGGTTTCTTTAGTTTTTTCAGTACTAATTTCTCACCTGTAATAGAGAATGCATGAAGAGTAGTGTTGAGTATATTTTGAGGGGAGAAAGGGCACAACTTTTGGAGATTCATTGTGAAACAGTTTGTATGGTGAAACTTGGAGATCAGCTGCAACATGATTGGTGGCACCAACAGTGAAATGCTGAGTTGAGATCAATAGACTCAATGGAGATGCAACCAAAAATGCAAAACTCTTCATTGTAATCTACCGATAGATTTATTGTGACCAGCATGATCAATTTTGAAAACCTTGTAGGATTTATATTGCTTGAATCATCTATGGATAAGAACATTTGGCTGACAGATGTTAAAGGTTTTAGTGAGACCATCAACTTTTGATGTATATGGACTCAAGATAAATCATCCAGTTTGATGGTTTAGAGGTAATCAGAGATTTGAATCATTCAAACCCAGAAAAAGGCATTCTTGTTTAGCAGATCATTGGAGACCAGTAAATCTTTTAATGGTAGACTTCATATGCTGGATTTGACTTTGAAGCCATCATCAAGTGCAGTGCAATGGGATCCGATGACCAAACTTGTTTGATCCATCATATATCTTATTTTGCTCGCATGAACAACTTACAGAACTTGTTTGATCCGATGACCAAACTGTTATACAATACAAATTTGTCAAAACAAATCAGCTATCATGTGTAACAGGATACAACACCAAGCCGTGCGTGCATATCGTCGTCGTTACGTGCACGCTTGAGCTTCGAAGTTGGGGAAAACGACAAATGCAACAGACAAGGGTGCTACATCTAGAGGGGAGTTGGTTGGAACATGTACAGGATCCAGAGGTGGAATATCTCCATCGTCGGTGAGCTCCAAAGGAGTGCCATTCAATAGCACAGTTCGGCTTAGATGGTTATCATCCTTACCGGTCAGATGATACTCCTCCCTCTTTTCTGACTCATCTGATGCTTTTTTGCCCACCCAGGAGAACGTTCTCTTAAGACCGTGGATGAAGGAATTGTCCTTGCGAATGCCTTCCCCCTCAACCAGAATGACATTGAGATCGTTTCGGACGGTCACACTAAACTTGGTGGCGTCGTTTAGGTTGATCAACACTAGAGAGATGCCTGCCTGTTACCATCAAGAAGCACATTAGAAGTACATTTTACGGGTTCCTGAAGTGCATTATTACAAGTTCAGAATATAGAACTTGAAAAATAGGCTTTCAAGTTTGTGAATGTTGCAATTCTTTGAAAGAACAAACAACATCTCAGCATATGGACCTTTTCAGGTGTTCTGCAGTTGGATTGCAGAACATTATATTATTAACTATAGCTGCAGCAAATTTTAATGTATAAGCTCAAGTGTTTTGAGAACATCAACCGCATCAATCAGAAATCAATCAAGAATGCTTGTCTACAGAAATATGTACCTTTCCTTTCCTGCAGTGGGCATAGGCTCGTAAGTATGACGAGCCACTGATATCCACGGAAAGTACTCCTTTCCCCATTAGCCGATGCCACAGTAGCGCACTGGAAAGAGGATGATTCAGGCTGGCTTGAGTTGTGCTTATGTTTCCAAAGACAGGGTTGTAAAATAATTGGTCTTACCTGTAGTAATCAGGATTTGGTATGAAAGTGTCTGTGTCGAGGAGACCATAATTCCCTCCGATCAAGGTCTGCCTGCAATAAACCTTAGTGTTGTATTTTGATGCCATGCCCAATTGATCCAAGTACCTGAATTGTGTCAAACAGGTCTTTAGTCTGCAATGTCGCATGAAACTGGAGATGCAAGAAAAATACAAAGTGAATTTACCAGAAGCTGTCGAGAAATTTATTCGACACAAGACGGCTTCCGCTGTTGTATGCACCACCAGCTTCCCCTACCCAAGCAGATGACCATGGTCCGTGTCTCTCTATTGTAAGTTGGAGATTTCTGAATGTATCTGCTACCCGACCTAAATATTGAGGATCCATTATTTTACTCTCAATACGGGAATCATCGCCTGCAGAAACAGTCAGACTGATGTTTCATCGAAATATTTTATTATAAATTTTCCAATATTACGTTTCATGAATTCTGAACTGTCAACTCAAAAGATTTTGGCATAACAGTGAGGTCATGTTGTACTTCTATCGGTTCTTTCTTGCATATCTACAATTCGCAATGGCATCAATGCAAATATGAACTCTAAAAATGTACATTGAATCTGGAACTTTTCACCTGTAGAAACAACAGATGAACTGAAGTTGTGCACTTTGCTTCTTTCATACTGCGAGATTTGAAAACTAGATATTATAGATAGTAGTTATATTTGCACTGTCTAAAACCATAACAGTCGTGTCAAAAGGTATGATGAGAATTCTTGGTTTGCCAGTGGAATAAGTTTAGTAACCTGTTGAATACGATAGGACTTTGTATTATAAGGAGTCAGCAAAGGATGCTGGTGTTGACGAGTCCAAAAGCATAAAAATGTAATTTTTAGCTGGAATTACTGTTCACAAGATAGAAGAAGAAAAGAGAATGGGCACACAAATCTTGCATATAAATAAAAAGTGAAAAGGAGCTGCTGGATCTCCTATTTCTGGTAAGATATTATAATTGGGAGTAGCAGTTCTCAAATATGATTTCTGTTATTCCACCTGATATATATCAAGGGTTATTTTTGACAGGAATAGAGGACAAAAAGATTAACCAGATTTATTTCCTTTTCGTCTCTCTTTGGATAACATTTTAATGCATCTTAAGTCATAAAAGAAAAATTCCTCAAAAGGTGTTTTCTACATTTGAAGTATCACATTTCTACACTCACCTCCACCAAGATTGTATATATGATGTGTCATGACGTTGACAACACCCAGACCTGAATCCTGTAGAAGCTGAGCATACCATTGCTGATCAAAGAATCCTCCAGGAGCAACCAGCAGCGGTTGCGTGTTTGAATCTTCATATAACTCCTTAAGAAGAGCTCTAAGGCCAACCAAATCTTTTGCATACTGTTCAGAACCAACTCTTGCGCCGACACCTCTTCCACTCAATTCATTTCCTGAAGCATCGAGCAACCCGCCTTTGAGTTTTGGCTGGTTGGATTTTTCTTGCCGAAAAAATAGTATGGGAAAAGACTTACCGAATTCCCACGAATCAACCTGGTATCCTTTTGAAATTGTGTACTCAATGAAATCTCGAGCATTTGTGGAGTTCCAATCGCCTGCCCACATACCGTTGTGTACGCGGTGCCTCCCACGCAGTGCATTCAGACCAAATGTGATAATCGCTCTGCAATCACAAAATTAGGACTTACGTTGCATAGTTATGGCCAATTTATAGTTCAGATAACAAGAAAATGCATATATATATATTTTTCTTCTTTTTATAGGGGCTACTTTTTGGTGATAAAAGATGGTATGGAATGTTAGAATTACTTATGGACATATAACTCAAATGGTCATATGTTAAAATCAATGATTTCTCGCATAATGTGTCAAGATTCAAGAGCAACTATGTATGACAAACACCAATTGCTTACGTAGCTAGCCTTTCTATGTAGATTACTTGATTATTTTGCATGCTTCACACCTGTCTATTTAATTTTAGGTAGGGACTAACATCTTAAGGTGACTTTTCCTTGCAAGTTTATTTTCATCGTAGGAGCCGAGTACGATGGTCATAGAAGCATTCAAGTCAAATATAGGTAGACTGAATCACAGAAACTAAATTAGCTGTCATGGCCAATGAACTCGACAGGTATGGAAAGAGGAGCATACAACATTTTAATTCTGATGGCTACAGCAGCTGAAATAAAGTCTTTGATCCATACATATTAAATGTTTACTCGGATTCATGTCAATGCAGCATGAATTAGCCTAACAGCATGAATTAGAAGAAAGACAGAGACTTGTTCACAAACCTACCCCGTCTTCTGAAAAAGAAGGTTTAGCTCGTCCCACCTTTCTATGCTCAAGCAAGCTTTAGAAAAACCAAACAAGCCACCGCTCATCTTGGAAAAAGGAAGGCATGGATACTCTGAACTTGGCACGCCATACACAACTTGGTCTTGTAAGGAGCCTCCAACTCGTATCCGCAAATGATCAAAAGCTGAAATTTTGCAAACAATAACTCAAAATGAGGTACATGATGATCATCACATGGCAAACATCTCAGATAGTCCTCGTGGTGGTTCTTAGCAGTTTGTGCCACAATTTTTTTAGGACGCACAAATGGTCATCATCATCATCATCCTCGTAAGCATGATGGTGATAATGCAACTATAATAATTAAGATTTTTTTACAGCGCTATAATAAAAATAATGAAACGAACTGAGCGGCAAAATAAAGAACGGCTACCTTGGATGGCATTAGCTAGGAAAGGATGCGTCAAGTCCTGAAAAACCATGGAACCAAAATATTAGTTAGTATTTTTTTTTTTTTTGCAAGAGTGCAAATAAACAAGATGTTCATTAGTTAGTTTTTTTTTTTTTTTTTTTTTGCAGAGTGCAAATAAACAAGATGTTCATTAGTTAGTATTTTTTTTGCAAGAGTCCAAATAAACAAGATGTTCTTGCTATAACTAGGCTATCTCGACAGAAAAATATTTTTATTACCAGATTCAAAACTGAAGATTGTCCCCATGGACATTGATCATAGTTACACTTGTCAGGAGGCCACCAATCAAGAGTTGCACAGACAAAAGTATCATCAGTCTCAGCAGCTAGATCCGATCCTTTGACGATGACCGTTACATCTGGGGATTCTTCAGAGAGAGCTCCACCGATGGAACAGAGTACAAACAACAGAAGCTGTAAAATCATTCCTCCTGCTCCAACGATTTGATGCTGCTCCGATCAAAGAAGCTGAAGAGGTCATATGAAGAACAGATTAAATCTTCTTCTGGAAGCATAGAATCCAAAAAACACGTAAAAACAAATACAATAACATCTCTAATGTTCATCGAGCTGGCCATACTTTTGTTTACAGTACAGTGTTAAGAAGAACTAGCTTTGCGTTCTTTGCTTGAGGCCTAACTAAGATGAACTGCGATAAAAAGAAAGAACATCTATGGGGTATGCCTGACTGAAGCTACAAGGTCTAATTTTTATCAGCAGAAAGAATGGGTGGCCAAATGCTTGTCGTCCAAGCCGATCTAACATGTGATAACAAAGAGACCCATGAATTCGATGAACACCAAACCAAAGCAGGTGATGTGATCTTCTCATACACAAACACATAAATCTTAATGCAGATCAACAAACACAAGCGAAAAGTCTAAATAAGGAGGAACAAGGCGAACATTTTATTCATCTTCCATCTTGGAGATCGAATTCCAGGAACAATTAAGACAAAAGATTGGAATCAGACATACGAAACTGCATCAAAATCGACATAGTAAAGTGGGAATTTTGCCAGAAATTTCCATCTCTTCAGACAGAAGAGAAGAGCTTCAAGTAATGAGAAGCCGCCACTAGATGGAACATATCTTCCGTACCAATCGAACAACAGCTAAAGCTAAGATCTTTGAGTAAACGAATCGAAGAAATCGAAAGAAAGACCTCGTACCAAACCTGCTGCAACGCAGCTATCCGGGGACACCAACAGAAATCCTCGCACGAACAAGAAGAGCTTCTTTCTGGTGCCAAAGGCGCAGCCTTTCTTCTTGATGAGGGCTTCTCTTATCCTCCCTGGTTTCTCCAACGAATCCCGACAGGTGAAATCTCGGCGCGTGAGATGGGTCAGATTTCGTCAACTCGAATAAGATTCGGTTGATTTAGCGCTCGATTTAAGCAATCTTTTTGCGCTGGTCCAGTCGGAAGCTGTCCCATTACATACCGTCACTAGACATGCATGCTTGCTCCACCAGCAGCATCCCATGGAACATCTTAAAAAGTAAAAAAAAAAATAGATCTCAGGACAAGAACATAATAAAATAAAGCAAATTCTCTGACTCCAATGTTTTGTGGGCTACATTTATTACTGCATATCCTAAGCTGTCATTAACCAGTGAGCAGAGAAATATTTATATATAAACACACAAAAGAATGGGTAGATTTCAAGAGGAGAGAAAAGGATCACGGTGGATGATGTCAAAAGGAGGATAACTCTGTGGAGTCACTTCAGGGACAGAGACTAGAAACAAATGCACATACACACACACTCCACAAAGGGAAAAGGATGGATCTAAGAACAATGATAAAAGGGTCAGAGTGGTGGATGATGTTAGCTTCCTTGCAATTTTAAATCAGTGATGGTTGCCCAAAGAGAATGGTTGGGCAACTTCGGAGCTACTTTTTAGCAGGTAGCGAGCGCATGTATCATTCATCCAAAAGCTACAGTTTTCCTCTTCTATTTTTTCTGTTCTTGTGTTGGTAGCATAGCATTATTGTAACTCCACCCAATCTCTCGGTCGTGATCGGATGCTATCTACGCATGTCATTCCTGCGAAGGGTTCCACTTTCCGTTGACTTTTCTGGTGGAGCAGATTTGACCGATTAAAAAAAAAAAAAGAAAAAAAAGCAGAGCATGGAAGTCACGAGTTCTTGGCTGCTTGAAGAGATGTAGGATGTGGATTTGTTCAACCATCAACCATCAATAATTTGGGAAGGCATATATGTAGCTAACATATATATATATATATATGTTTGTAAACTTTGACTCTTCGTTCCTTTGTTTGCCTCACTCAATATTCGATGGATTGTCACAAAAAAATCAAACCTTTGTTTCCAACCCAAAGTCCTAAGCAGTTGAATTCTACTGTCAGTAGTCTAAACTCGGGTGATTCTTTTTATACATTCCAGCCATGACTGGTGAAAGAAAGATGAGCAAAAAAAAATCCAAGTCAGAAGAAAAGTCTTCTCCAAACTCAAAACTGGTTTTTTTTTTCTTTTCTTTTTATTGATTCAAATACATGGAGTATACAAATCAAGGTCACAAGGGTCAAAATTTGCCTGCTTTGAACCAGTGGGGTGACAGCAAACAAAGACTTCCTCCTCTCTTTTATGGTAGCAACAAAATAGATGGATCTGTCACATATAATGATGATTTGTGGAATTCAGACAGGGAAACCAGATGGAAGAAGTCCAAAAACTGAGGTGGAGACCAAAATGACACAATTGACAGGGGACCAAGAAACTAGTTGAGATTTCAGAGTCTTATGGATTTGATTGAGGACTACCAGCCACCAAGGTTGGATCCAAATTGCTCTGTTCCTTTCTTCAAGGTAGACTGACTATGAATCATCAGTTTTTTTCTTCTTCTTCTTTTTTTCCTTCCATAAAAGATGGGAGAAGAATAATTTATCACAAGATACCACAGCATTTACTTTTTTTTGTCCCCACACATAAAAAAGAAATGAAAAAAAAAAAAATTACAACCTAGTTGGCACAAACATATAGTTAGACAAAAAAAAAAAAAAACATATAGTACAAGTGTTAGATGTCTTCTTCTTTGCCTCATTATTGGACTGATATCAGAGATCAACACATGGAACTTAGAATCATCATATCCCTAAGTATATGGAGAGTAATTTCTGCTGTTTAGGACTTGTCTCCCCCGGTGGCTAAAAATGTCATCCTCTTATTATTCTCAACATCACTCCAAGTCATCCATGAATTATGTGATCATCAAGATAAATATCATTTGTGAACTTCAACACAAGGATAGGTATATGGAGAACCGCAACCCCGTACAAACTCGACTAAAGCTAAGAAATCAGCACAAGTGTTTGCACACTTGCAACTCCATACATTCTTGATATCTTTGGTCAAACACAAGCAGAGACAAGAAAGAGAGAATTGGAAGAAAATAAACAAAAGAATACACAATGTGTTTATTGTTCAACCACTCCAACCTTATGATGAGTATGTAAAAGAAAAAAAAGCATATATTCCTGGAGAAGGGAAATAAGAAACAGAATCACTATGAACAACACATGCAAAGATGTTAGCCTTTCGATCTCATACTCAACTTTGTTCATGTTGAGATTAGAAAACCTCTCAATATGTTGCATGCTATTTGTGCAATCCGACCTCCAAAACATTCAATGCCACAGAAGAAACTACTATATGGGAACCGATCCTTAAGCCAAAGCAGCAGAAAGTATTCATGGAACAGCATGGGGAGCTACTTTGCTGTCTTGGAGAGAAATGACAGTTTCAAAAGCACCAACCAGGGCCTTCACCTTGCTCTTCCTGGTCTCCACAAGTTTACTAGCAGTTTCCTCGATCACCTGATTTAACAAACCTTGGCTATCCTTCTTTTCCTGCACATCTTGATGTCTTAAAACAACAGTAGGCGCTTTTGACAGAGGAGAATTTGAGTCTGCACCACTTGGCCCTGTCTTGCTTTTGTAGCCTTTTGTGTATACATCTACTATAGCATTTTGGTTGTTACTTGCTGTTCTAGCCATCCTGAATCTGAGTATTCTTGCAGCATTGTTCTCATGGTGCAGGCTGACTACCTTACCTCTGTTGAATTTTAATTTGTGGGCTGCGGAAATCTTATCTTCCGAGTGAACACTTGCAGTTCTTCTATGTTTCCTCTGAGTCTCACCCTTTGAAAGAACAGTGGGAAATCTCTGTGGTACCTCTTTTCGTAAAATTTCACCAAGTTTGGACCCAGCGTCACGATCTTCCCCATCCGATGGATGTAATTTGTGCTTCCTCAGATCTTGCTTCATAATTTTGAGATTTATTTTCTCTGGAGTTGCCTCACGGACATTATAAGTCTCTTTTTTCATTCCCAACTTTCCAGCTCGTGTTTGATTTTTCACATGGGAGGCAGTGCCCACATTCCTATACATCCCTAGCTTTGTGGTTGAGACTCTACTGGTACGAGGTTTCATGGACAGAGAGGATAAAGACGGTTCCAGTACTTTATCTTTTCTATCTGATTGACTTGAAAACTTGATTATCCTCTCGCTGTTCCTTCGAGCTAGTCCCCCTGAAGAAGTCAATCGGGATATAGTTTTAAGTGGTAGATTCTTGATTCTCATGGGGGTTGCATGTTCAGGAGATTCATCAACATTCTTACTAGCCGATAAAGCTTTTTCCTTGACTACTCTTGGTGTTACAGATATGATCCTCCTCTTGTCAGCCTCTGGCTTGACAGAAGATATTGTTTTCGGTACGGTTGGTGCAGTCTTGCCATTTGGTACCCTGGATAGATCAATCTTTCCTTGTCTGATGACTTTAGGTCGGTGAGAGATACCAATAACTTTGTTTGCTCTCTTGAGCTTGTTCACATCTCTCCTTGCTTCGGCACCTAGACTTGAGCCAATTGCCTGTTTTACTTGGTTAGATAATTCTTCCTCCTGATATTGAGATGAACCTGTAGCAGGTACAGTGGATAATGTTGCTTTCTGTTTCATGGTTGAATCTTCCCCAGTACATCCTGCTGCACCATCGGCAAGTCCGTTCCAAGCAGATGATACATCCTTGTATTTCTTAGGTTTCATGTTTGAGGGTAAATCGGATGATCCGGGTAATTCTGTTGATTCATCTGGTGATGCGTATGGCCTACTGGATGTTACATGCTCAGCAAATTCAGTGTCTTCCATTACAGTTGTATGCAGCGCTGAATCCCTGATATGTTGCGTTGATGATGTAACCATACGCTTTACCATAACAGGTTCTGCAGATGATCCTTCTGTAGGTGCGAGTTCAGTAGAGTCATCACCATTCTGAGTTGCTGTCTGATCAAGCTTGATGCTTACAGTCTTCTCAGACAATACTTCAGACGATTTAGTTGGTTTATGCTCATCAAATTCATTGACTGTTGAGATGGATGACAGGGCCATTAGCTTGATGCTTCTTGATTCCTCTGTTGAATTATCAGATTGATTTGCAGGTGAATGCCCAAGAAATGAAACAATCATCTGGTCAGTTGAAGGGAAACGAAAATTCATATTTGAATACTTTTCAGCTGATCCTTCTGCCAAATTTGTGAGTGAGTCACGAAGCTGAATTATCTTCTCAGGTGGCAGGTCATTCTGTTCAATTACCTCAGATTTTTTAGTGCCCTGTTCTTTTTCCTGAGAAACCACTTTCTTATGGCTTACTTTCTTTCTCCTGTCTTGCTGAGTCGCAGCATTCACTTGATTATTCTCATCATCAGGCATCTCTTTATTGGCTAAGAATATTTCACGAGCAGGACGCCTTTTCTTAACTTCAAGGTCATGCTTTATTCCATACTTGCAGAAGTCATGGCAAGAACCTGTAGAGATTCTAAGGTAATGGGGAACGGGCTTTTCCTCACTTTCTGAAAAACGTTGTGAGGTTCTTGTTTTTGTTTTCCCTGTTGATAATCTCTCTACAGAACTTTTAGGCTTGAAAATCTCGGGGGTCATGGAGATAATAACCTCCTCTGTTGCCTCTTCAGCCATTGTCAAGGAAATGTAGTATGAAATATTCAGAGCTCTGTGACAAAAATAAAGTACGAACAAAAGCACAAATCAACTTCTACAAACCAGCAACTGAATATGAGTTATATCAAGGAAATAGAGGGAACCCGCAACAGAAAGTTTATTGGAACATGATAAAATCCTACAACGTCACTCTATGATTCAGGATTGACCAGATGAAAATAGCTGTGCGTATCAGCAAGGCATTTTAATGAAGTTATATTCGCAGACCAATATCATTATTCTTAAATGTAGAGAGAATGATGGTAATCGTCATATCCATTAATAGATGCACCAATGGAGTTCCCATTGATAATAAAAACACTGTTTACACTTTTTTTTTGAAAAATTAGTATATCCAGTCAGATTGAGAGTAAGACTCCTAATAAGACAAATTATAGGTGTTTTTTCTGAAGATGCACTGTATTTTCATTTGTTAAGGCTCAAACCATCGGTTAAACCTAGAAAGACAGTTATGAAGGACATAAAGGCTACTAAAATTTAACAAATACAGAAAGAAATGAGAAATAATGTCAACACCTACTTCTTGATCCCAAAACTGAGACCACATTGGATAACCCTTATCACACTATCATGTTAAATGCAGAAAAGAGCTAAAATGTGTTAGGACTTTCAATAACAACCAGAATCTAGATATCAATGATTTGAATTGGAAACCACTTCCACCAACCAAAATTATTTCTATCTTACAACTACATTTGTCTTTACAACTTCAATTATGATCCATACTTTCTCTAGGAACACCAGAACAAAAGTACATGAAGAATCAGTAAGTGAAGGAGGTGATAATATTGACAATGTTTCAGGTGCAATTCCTCACTCAGAAGCCACTTCAGCAAACAACTAATGAGAACCAAGCTGCAAACCAGTATTTTGTCTCAATCTAATTTTAGCCATTTCTTTCCAATATGAATTGCTGTAGAGTATACTATATGGTACATATGAACAGATATTTAACGAAAAACAAGTTGAAGCTTATATGTGGGCGTCACTTGTGTTTGAAGAGAGTCCACTCCCAAATTATCACTTGCATAGTTGAAGTTGAGCAGACACTTGTGCATACGAGTTATTTGGTTGCCAATTATATATAAGCATTAAGTAAATTTCCATATAAGAATCGTACATAAGAACCGCATAAAACTTTCAGTATTTTCAAAACTTCTCTTCTACAGAAAATTGCTAAGACATTAATAACTGATATCTCACGACCAACATGCAGAAAATGGAAAATTGAAATTAAATATAGTTTTGAGTAAGTGAAAAAAAAAGCTAAAGGATAATTATATGCAATTGGAAAAGAAACTAAAGATTATTTTCAGGTTTGAATCAAGATTGTAATTAGTGGTAACAACCAAACTCATGATTTAGGGGGAAAAAATAGGTGGATGATAAAACATATCTGAAATTCATGTTCTTGGTAGGAGGGGAAATATCCATTATTCAAAACTAAACAAATTTCATAATCCAAACAACTCCATTCAGAGAACTTGTAAAATTTTGAACTATTGAACTTTGGCGATTAACTGAACTTAGGCCGTTTTTGGTAGAAAGCGAAGAAAGTTGTGGCACCTTTTGGTTATTCCAATCTCTTTCTACAGGTCTCCTTATACATGAATGAAGAGAAAAATTGAGTGCGTGAAAGTCAGTTTCTTGAAGGACAAAAGTTGTGGCACCTTTTGGTTATTCCCATGCCAAGAACAGAAGGAACAAAACTAAAGAAGTCACCGACATTACTGATTTCTTTTGCACGATAATTTCAATATCACGGTAAAGAAGGAACAAAGATCCAATGTAAGACAATATGCACGTCAGAGCATCCGATGAGTACATTCAAGCAAGCAACAGGAACTGTCCTTAAAAGTGGCAAAGTTACAAAAGCCTTACTCTTCTATCAAGAATTAATCCCAAAGCTCCAAAGGCACAGTGATCAAGATCCAATATTTACGCAACTTTCTTCACCAACACAAACAAGAAAGATAATTTTCCCTTTTTCTTCCCAAAGAACCGATGAGAAAACCGTCAGGTATCAAGAACTCAGGAAAACCCGAGAGAAGAACAAAAAAAAAAATGGGGGGATGATGTCATGACTTCCAACACTTGTTTAAAGATACATAACGAGGAAAACAGAGAATCATCATAAAGTTGCAGCATACGGTAGATAGTAGTGCTTTTGCTTCACCGTAGCAAACAAGAACCGAGGAAAGGTCGATCCAAAATCCAAAGAAACCAAAAAAAAAAAGAAAAAAAAAAAGGAGAACGATCAGTGGATGAAGCAGAAAGGGACTACCGTTCGATTCCACGAGGAATATGTCGGCGATGTCAGAAAGGCTGCAGAATACCCATCAAGTCCGCATCTTTCTACGAACTCCGAGGGCTGTAGGGAAATCAAGAGGAATTGGGATCCCACTTCAGCGATGTTGCGCGCAACTGCGGCGTTTCAAGGCGACGTAGCGTGCTTTCTTCGCCCAAGAGAACGGGATGCCGACGAGATCGAGATACTGCAAGATATGAGAGGGTCTTAAAGGGCCCCGCACCAAAACCTTTCTTAAATGGGACCCGAAACACCGCAAGGAGGAGAATAATTCCAAAAACATATTTACTCTACCCGGCCCCACAGTCGTGATCCCCTCAAGACGTGTAATTAGCTAGCAATTATGATAATTAGTGGGGAATCCAGTCAAAATTATTATGTCATCAGACTGATAAATATTATTAGAACACATAACAACTGATGTAAAATTTAAAAGGATGGTAAGAGAATTAAATAATGTCAAAGATCAATCCGGTATAAATAAATTGAAGTATATATCAGTCAAAGATGGTAATGAATACATGTTGATAAAATACCAAATATGACATCCAAAAATTCAAAAAAAATATAAATTTACTTGAATGATGCATTTTGGGATTGATTATTGTGATCATTTGTCTTTTTTAAACTCTCCCAAAACAATGCCACTAGATAATGAAACATATTAATCCAGAAAAAAATATTTGCCATGAAAAATTATCAGAAGTTACCAGGTGTTGCTCCCAACTGTCACTCATTGTTGCTGAGGCAGTCAATGCTGTTCTGAACTTGCTCATCTCCAAAGCTCTATAAAGAAACAATAATGACCTTCTCCATGATCAATCAACTGCAAGTTATCAGAACTGTTAACATTGTAAGTAAGTACTGGAGGATTTAAAAGTTTGCCGACCTGTCACTGCCATAGATAGACCAAATGATCCATTTGGATACTTCAGAATTGTGCATTCACCAAGATGATGCTTGAAGTAATAGTTTCACTGGAAATGAACTGTTCCAGACTACACTGATGGTGCCCACTGACCAACACAATGGGCAGGTATCATGTATTCAGGCATCTTCAATCATAATTGACCATGCTTTGTTACTTTCTGAGTAAACTTGATACATGTTAACACTCATGAACTTGATTATGGTAGGTTGGAAGGAGGTGGCTTGATCATGGAATAGTTGAATGGAGAGACAGCTAGTAAATGAGGATAGAAAATGGTGATTAGCAAGAGAGGAAGTATCTTGCAGCATGCTAATGGAATGTTGTTGAATAGAGTTTGTTGTAACTCCAGAGTCACTGGTGGTGAGATTGAATGGAGATCAATCCAACTCCTTTAAATAGTTATTCCAAAGGTCCATCATGCACTAGAATTCCGGGATGAAAAGTTTCCCAATTCCTAGCATTGTTCAATGGCTTCTCATTGATAATGATTTGCCATGAGCTGGCAAAGCAGCTAATCATCCGCTATAAGTCAAAAGGTTGATTAGATTTGTTAGCTAATACATGCACTTAGATTATGATAGTCCGATTCTTGTGTGGCTTTGTGAACTTAATTTAATGGGGTCAATTAAAGAAGCTATAACACTAATTTTTTTTAAAACAGTGTTCAAGTGTTTTGACTATTGAATGCAAATATAAAAGAGGCAAATAGATCACTTATGCTTTGGATCACAAGTATGCGATGGACAACTGGGTTCCCATCCATTTCATCAAAGCTTACTTACTAGTTAACTAATGCAAAGGTGTGAGTTACATATTATGTTTCTGTTTCATAAACACATAGGCCTATCATGGTGTTCAAGGGACTCTTCCACATTGTAGACTAGTTATTATGTTAGGACACAGTGAGAAGTATGATTGCTTAGTGGAAAGCAATAAAATTACACTGCAAGAATGCTTTATTTTCTTTCTCTAGGGTAAGGCTCTTGATGGTCATCTAAATGATTTTGTTCACATGGTCTAAAGCTTCCATCGATTACATAAATATTGTCCATATAGTAATCAACAGTTCAAACAAATTCAACCTTTAATGCCTAGGTTTTGTACAAGAACAATAAAATGTCATATGATGCCACTAGCAAAAAAAATTATTTTGTTCCATAACATGTTGTTCTTAGAAAATGGATTGGCATTATGCTTCCCAACAAAATTCCATCCTTTCGCTAAATAGTTTAAAGAGAAGAGCATAAACATATATATGAGGATAAAAGTTTTTAAGCTGATTTATCAATCTATTCAGATGTGACTAATTAGATGTCAACCAATCCATCAAAAATCCAACAATTAGTAGGAGAAGATCTTCGACCAATTATATCTACATCTCATAAAAAATCCAGGTGATGAAATATGTGTAACATTACTGACATTATTTTTTGAAAAAAAAAAAATGAATTTTGATTCAAATTAACAGTAAAACCCATTGTTAGGATGTTACCTCAGCGTAGTCTCACTCCAATTGCTCTCGCCTGTCGCTCGAGACAAATCCACACCTCAAGTTGGCAGAGTTAATAAAGCAAACACGTACCGTGCACTACGCATTAGTCACCGAACGACTCACCATTCCCCGTGGAAAATGTTTCTTCATCCTTTACGGCGGAGCGAAATTATTAAAGGCATGAATGATCCACCAAACGTCAGAGTTATGCGACGCAGAGGACCAAGAAAAATTAATTCGATCATCTTCAATCACACATACCATGGACCAGGCCATGCTACGCAACAGTGAAGACAAGAAGCCTTCTTCCTGAAGAACAGACACAAAGACACATCTCTCTCCTCCTCTCTGTGTTCTAAGTGTTCTCGCTCGCCATTAAGCACCACTGTCAGCATCACCATTATTTCTTTGCCCACGACCGTGGAATGGACGGGGAGAATGGTTGTGGGCAGTGGACAGCCTTTAAGCTCTATAAATGCTATTTTTTGTTGTTGGATATATATATATATATACATATATATTTTGCTGCTCTTTTTAGCTGTAATGCTATCCAAATTCCAGTTTGCTATTTCCATGTCACAGTGTCTGTAGAGAGGCACATTAATCTCATAGACTCCATATCAAGTCTGTTCTCTTAAAACAAAATAAGATGTTGCAGATAACACCAAAATGAGAAAACACCAAAATGGAGGATAAGTTTTTTTTTTTTTTTTCCACTTACTCTCATAATAGGCCAGTAAAAGAAATTTTAGAACAGTTGGTAGAAAACTTATCCTCCATTTTTTATTCAGGACAAGCAAAAGGCAAATTACTACAGTGCAATAGCAAGGCCAAGCCAACAGTGTGAAACCATAATGTGTCAAGAATACAAAATGGACAAGAAAAGGTCACTAGAACTTTCAATTTGCATCTAAATAGTTTTGAAGCAGCACTTTAACATATGGTCTTAAATGAATTAATTTTCCCCTGAATCAAATAAAAGAAAAAAAAAGATTAAATGACTTCTAAAATCTACAAAAGTCTTCACTTTGAGCCTTCATACCATGACATACTTTTACATATCGATAGTCGAGCACAGAATTCAATCCAACCTAATATCACGAACTTAGTTGGTTTTACCTAAGTCGTGCGGCACTCTTGTGTGTTCGTCCGCAAATGTTAGCCTCCCCGAAACCTCATATGGTCTATTAGGACCTACAAAAGAGAAAACGGGTTAGAGAAAATATTTCACACGGGATCCACAAGCAACCATCTCAGCAAAACACTTTATATAACCAATACAAATTACAACCATAAACTTTACGAGTTCTGAACGGTTACACACAAAGGATCAAGATCCATTACAGACCGAAATCCCCACAAGTGTCCACATGACACAACTCTCATTTACAAGCCGAAACCGACCATGAAAGCTAACCAGATGAGGGCTGTCAAGCCTATTGCAAGCCCGCTACGTGTTGTACAAAGCATGTATGATAACCGACAGACACAGACAAGCATGAGTATTACATCGAACACCTTGTTTATATTTTTGTCCGTGACACTACGTAGCAAATACATTACTTGTACTTCCTTTGTCGATGGCATGATCCAATCACCATAAAGCTCAACAACTAAACTTACGCTTTATTTTGAACACAGAAGGTCCTACGTCCTTCTCGCCAATTGTCACCTCCTGCACAAAGATCTTAGCCTTGGCCTTTACCCTCTGTTTGATTAAAGTTTCCACTGATTCATCATATGTTAGAAGACGCATTAGCTGATCACTGCCCTGAAGACCACAAAAATTTTTTTAAGAAAAAATGGAGAGAAGATTTTGTCAATACAAATATGGATCGATCAACTTAGGGTAATGAAGATGCAGGATAAAGAACCATACTTGTGCCCTTATTGCATGCTCATAGACATCAAGTGACTCCAGAAATTTTGCCTCGGCGACAAACTTCCCATAATGGATTCTTTTTGAGAGAGCTTGCAGTAAACAGAACACGAAGATCATAAAACAAACAACACAATTTGCGCTTGCGAAGAAGAACCAATGATGTCCAAATGGTGCTTCAACACAAATCTTAACATCACCATTGCGAAGAACAATATCCATTTCTGAAAATGCTAGACAAGTAGAAAAGTTTATGTATGTGTAAGTTAATACAATTTTGTAAGATGATCTCTATATACTTCATACTCTGTGCTGGAAAAATGAGTTGAACTAGTGGATATGCAAGGGAAACTCTTAAGGAAATCCATGTGATAGACAATTTTGAAACTAATTGCAGGCATACCTGTAAACAGATTGTATCGCGAACAGCACTTGAACCACAATGCCGATCACTTCCTTCTTTAACCAATCTTGGAAGTAGATTACAAAAATACATTTCCCATATCTTCTTGTTTATAGTGATGGAATTAGCAACAGGATGAAGAACCTGGATCATTAAAAAAAAAAAAAAAGGTTGTAAGACCACCTTAACCAGACAATAGTCACAAGCAAACAACAGTGTCTACTAGATTGTTGGAAAAACTAGTAAAGCTGAACTTGTAACACTTTTGATAAATTGCACGAATAATATCAAACTGATTTCACCTTTACAGAAGATGGGCCAGAATAACAGAATCGATCAAGTTAAATAAGAATTCTGCAATTGGACCTTCGTTCTTGATGATTCTAAAAATATACAAAATTTGTTTTTGATACACTGTATCTCTCCAATCTTTCCTTTATATTGGCCATTTGAATTAGTTCTTATATGTTCAACACTTAAAGAACCAATTTTCCCTCATGCCCACATACATACACACACCTGGCACACGCACACAGAGAAATCTTACACCTCTCTCTCTTGAACTATATTTCTCGCCTATCATTGCCAGAACATCCATGAGGATTGTTATTGTAAGAAATAATTGTGTGGTCTTTTTCCACATCATTATCTAGTCTTCTAAGTTTAAAATTTCTTCTGACTAAATGATAAAAGAAATGATAAGACTACCCCTTTTATACGACTGAGTGTGTACAACCAAGTCTGGACTCCTCACGACAAAGAATTCTACTTCATCATCTGGCTATGTAAATCAAACTGATATATCTCAAAACAAATAAATAGACAACTATCATCTATAATAGATCATGTGCAGGTCTAGGATAATCAAAATATCATGCCTAAATTTTCTAGATTCAAGGTATAAAAGCAGAAGAGTCAAAACTGTTCTCTATTTCTTTACATAATGAGAGCTGCAGGCTTTGTGTCACCAACATATTGTTTTTTTTCTTTCATATTAATATTTTCCTAGAACGAGTTTGACATACCACCAATATTGAAAATCGATTTGATAAACAGAGAAAAGATAATATTCTGCAAAATACATGAGAAATTTTTTGCATGCATAAGAATGGCAAAGACAATGCTATCCTGTTGAGAACTGGAAGATGTAAAAGTGGTTTGCATTTTATTTTTCTGTAGCAAAACTATAGATCAGGAAACTTGGTCTAGGAATACAGATGAGATGATAAGGTAACTAAAGCTATGGACCTATGGTTCAAGCACTCGCGACAGCTATGGTAAAGTAAAGTACTAGCCGAGGCATATTAGAGTAAGAGTACTTCTAAATACAAAAATGTCATTTACCCCTGCTATATGTTAAAAACCAATAAGGCACACCGGAGATATTTACATAAACTTGTTATTGAAGAATTACAAATGTGAGATACCTCTCTACCTTTGGATATTCCGTAGATGGCAACATGGGCTCAGGCAGGCCATCTGAAAGAAAAGGATACTCATCTGGGCCCTCGTACCGACAAACCCATATTCCAAAGTGCCAAACATGTCAACCGGAGAATGGTATTACTTTGACGCTGTTAACATTCTTTTTGAGGTGCGGCTTACCTGTGCATGTAGTTTTTCGGTTTCTCTAGCCATAAATTCAACCAATGCCGCCTATGGAAACCATCCATGCAGAATACATTTTGATGATATGTGTTGTCGGCATTGTAACAGTACTGTGCCCTCTCTAAAAGGTTAAACATAATTGTATCCTCTTGCCTGATTAGAGAGTATCCAAGTTTAAATTTTCACTTTGATCCACCCTTCCCTTTCTTTCTCCACACCATAAAGAAGTCAGATGTTGATAGATCAACTAATCTCACTGAGAACAGGAAAGACAAAGACAAGTTGACATGCATGCACAATTATAAGAAGTATACAAATCACTGACATCTTACATACACTCATTAGGTCAAGAGATAAGAACAATGAGGTCCCTGCACCATTATTTCAAGTACTATAGATTTTTTACTATCAACCAAACAACCCAGAGTTGCTCTACGTTTACTTCGTTATATTAAGGTAGAATTGGAATTTAAATAAAGAACTGTTTTTTATTCTAACTTTGTTAGTCAACTCAAAATTCAGAAATATTAAGAGCTTTCCTTATGGTTGCGCATATCTACGAGTGACAGGATCATCACAAAAATCTCAGGGGCAAAATCTCCTAAGATGAACAATTAGGATTTGAAGTCCAGTGGAGCCAAAAAAAAACAGGAGAAAGGAACATACACTTCGATGATTGATCAATAAACTATGCATACTCGTAAAAAAAATCAAGAATAATTCAATAGTTTACTACATTCAGGGATTGATTCCGTGGCCCAGTGAATAATTCTTGCCAACATTCCACCATAACTCCATTACATGCACACAGTAGATCGATACAAGAACAACCAAGGAAAAAGAAACTGTGTGACCCAAGTCCGAACCAGAAGAAAGAAACCAGAGAGGCAATTTTAAGCTTGTTTATAGCAGACCCGGAGAAACATAACAGAAAGCAATAAATGAAGATCCAAGTTTCCGAGAAATGCTAGAAGAAAGACACCCCAAAGCGTTGGTGATAACGATGAAGCGAAAGCAAAGATGACGACTTTCTTGTACCTGGAAGGAGAAATGTCACGGATTTGGATCGCATGGAGCTTTTTCCCAGATTTAATCGATGCCGAGAGAGGAGACCCAAAAGGCGGAGCCTTTGCCCGGTCCTATCGAAGAACAGGAGACCGCGCATCGGGGATAGTAAAGACGCGATGGAGGAGAGGGCTTCGACAGCTTGAGCTCCACTCCGAGGAGGAACAGGGAGGACAAGGGACTGGGAGAGAGGTACCACTCCACATAAGCCTCTCGTGGTGATGCCATGGGGTTTGGAACAGTGCGGTCTGGTAGGTGGTGAGATCGAAGGTTCGGTTGGCAAGCAACCATAAGTTCTTGCCCTCGAAGGAACTGAGCTCCACACTTCTCTGCTAATCAACACCAACACTAATGAGGCTAGCTTTATACTTGTGGTTCTTCAGTTGCATCATGAGTCAAGAACAACACTCATCAGCATATATATATATATATATATATATGTTTGATGAGAAAGCTAGATTCCAACCAAGTCTCCTAAACAGGGAACAAAGTCTTAGCTGCAGCTGCACACCGGAGCGGATGAAGTCGTTCAGTACGCTTAGCAGAAGAAACTCCTGTAGGCAACACTTGACCTCTCTTCGACATGGCATGGAGGCTGAGATGCTGTCTGCAGAATGCTTTGTATTCTGCGAACCTTCTTTCTGTATCTCCTGCAGATGCACATAGAGAAGCCAAGCTTGTGGCTTTGGTTTGGTGTTGTTGCTTTAATGGCTGTGAGCTGTAGCGGCATCACTGGAGAATTATGCAAGCAGATTTCTCTTGACAGTCATTATTTATACTATTTATAATTTATTTTAAGAACTTTTAACATTTCGATAAGAAACCATTATCTTGAGGTTGACAGTCTACATTAGCTTGCAACGCTAACAATTGCTGATGCTCTTCTGCCTCCACCACTCCGATGTGCATATGTTTAAGAGGACAAAGAAAACATCGGTGTTTATCCATCTGTTTTTTTTTTTTTTTTTTTTTTCTTGCATGATCAACCTGATGGCTTTGAGCTCGAATCATTCACCGTCTTTAAGAGGAAAAAGAAAACAATGAAGCATAGTTTCACCCCCCTAAAATTTCCATCCTCTTGGATGAGCACATCTAGACTTTTTTGAAGTTAAAAACTTTTCAGATGAACTTTAAAGAAGACTGAAATCGGTACAGAATATGGTCGGAGATGCTTCAGGTTGTGTCTTCACTCGATTGCTGGGGATCATGGGAGTCGTAGGGACCTCTTCCCAGGCCTCATCATACCGATGCTAACAGCATCATTCGCCATGGAGAAAAAGATGATTTGTCTGGCCCAATTACTATGTTTGTACTGCAAGCTTTTTGGTTGAGTCTTAGATCGGGCATTGTGTGGTTCGGCAGTGCGGAGTGCTCCTCCTCTCTCCAACTCACCAGAGTGGAGGTAGGGAATCAAGTCTTCACGAGTGTCGCGTTACAGGCAAAAGGGGTCTCCATCAATCCCAGTTTTCTTTAGCTCAGTCCCCCAGCAAGTGTCGTGAACTGTTCATCTCGTCTTTTTTCTCCCATCTTCCTCCGGAGGTAAGCTCTTGTGGAGAAGACGGGGGCAGAGGCCGGTGGGACCCACATCATATCTACCCACAATTCGGTGTCAGCCGCCAACAAGGACAAGAGGAGAGACCTCCATCGTCATGGATCGAGAGTTCTGTGCCATCTTCCATATCATCACAGTCCGAGTTGTTGGTAATATGAAAGGGGAAGAAAATAAAACATTGGTGTGTGTGTGTGTGTGTGTGTATGCGACCGAGTGAAGGCAGGAGCTGTGTAGATATCCATTGGACTGTTCTGCCTTCGTCTCGTTATGTTTCTTCTGTACCCCCACAGAAAGGCAAGGCAGCGAGGAGAGAATCTCTGAGCCCATAAAGAAGGAAAAGATTTCATTTTGATCACTTCGTCCGACGCCCTGATAAAGGATACTCACTGTAAAGTCGAAGAAACCAACCGAGAGAGATAGAGACACGAGAAGAGAGAAGAGAGAGAGAGAGAGAGAGAGAGAGAGAGAGAGAGGTGGAAAAGGCCGAGAAACTAAAAGACAAGTTACCTGCCACTGTAGTTCTTGGAAGGTCGTTCATTCTTGTGAGACATCTTTCTTTTATCTCGGATCTCTTGCTTGCCCCTTTCCTTGTGGCGCAAGGGATCGAAACCCCTCGATCTGCGGCTGCGTCTGGTGCTTATGGCCTGTTCCAGATGCCCATTTTTTTTTCTCCTTTAGTGCATTTTGATCCCAAAAGTTGGATCTTTTTTTGGGCCGAGTCTTCGCTGTTTCCGGTGGCGCGGCTATCCCTCGTCTTGGCTCGTCGTCTCCTGAATTTGTTGCGGCAGCTGCCGGCGCTCAAACGGGTGGGACGCTCGGAAGGTTGCCGTTTTTTTTCCATGGCTGAATGCTCGCGGCAACTTGGATTTTCGATGTTCTGCGTCCTGATGCCGAATTTGCTACGACGATACTCGCAAGATGGATGAGAGGGAGAGGTGATGTATGTTCTTTTCTTCTTCGGTCGATTTCTTGAGTTAGATGATGATTGTGGTATCTCTATGTTTGGCTTGTGGTTGTTCGACTCTTGCTATTTCTTTTAAAGTGGATTTTTATTTTGATGTAGGATTTTGAGGACGTGCTTTAGATTAATTTACGTTGATAAAAAATGACATGCCTTTTCTGTTGCCACTGGATAAAACCAGAAAATTTCCGTCCCTTTAAGCCAAGAGAGACATTTCTTTCATTATGATGATGGAGTCTCCTGCTGATTATTGTTTGTGGACTGAAGCTTGAATTGAAAAGGAAAAAGATTTGCTCATCTTCAATCGCTGACGTAAAGATTAATGAACTCTTGTTCCTCTCTTTGATTCTACCAGACTTCTCTTTGTTCTTCCACTACCAACTTTGCATGCCATATTTTGGTATAAACAGTTTTCTTTTGTGGATTTACCATTTCCCACATTTGGGGTTCTACTAGGTCTGTAGCTTTCCAAATCTTTGGACCAAAGGCTTCTTCACTTTGATGCTCTTCTTGTAAATTTACTGTGTTGTAAGTATATAGAGGTCATCCTTTTCTTACCTTTAGATGTCATCCTTTTCTTTCGATTCAATCTTTAAAAACCTTGAGCAAATCGACCAGCTTTGGTTATGCAAGTCGAACCTCATCTTAGGGGTGCCGAAGCCTGAAGATCCAATCTTGATAAATGTGCTTCCTTCTACTCTGCCTGCTGCAAATAATTGTCAGTTGTTGAATGCTGCAGTGATCTTGGAACATCTGCATTCAGGATTTAGTTGGAATCACATTCAAGGGTTCTAATTTGTATCATCCAATGGCACTCTTGATATCATTAGCTAAGTTAGTGCATGGGGTTCTATCTATCTTCACATGATTTCACATTTCATATGGAATCCTATGTGCTATCTCCAATGATATTTATGCCATCTTTTCATGCTTTTCTTGTACCATAATTCCTTATGTTCTTTGATTGCGTAATTATGGGTTAGGGCAGCAAATGCAAATGTTGCAAATGTACATTGTTGCAAAGGTACATCTTTATCTTTTTCCTGTACATGTTTAGGTACTAGATTAGCGATAGTAATTTGTGGCATAAATGCAACATAATTAATATTACATTCGGATGATGTATTTGGTTTCGTCTTGTGTTTCTTTTCTTGCATTTGGTTCTGTTTCATATTTCTTTTCTTGCTAAACAACTGCCAGTCAAGAGACTAAATCCTTGTGATTGTAAACATCACTTTCATTTTTTTTTTCAGTATAAATCATTTTCATCACTATCTATTATTAACTTATCTTTGTTGCTATTGCTACAGGCGATGGTGGTCGATCTTAACTATTTCCCTTCTCCCCACCACAGATTTCCCTTCTTGATAACACTTACTAAAGTTCCTGAGGGAGTAGGGTAACTTATGCTTTTATGTTGAACATGAAAATGTACCTACAATTTGAAAAATAAGCATTACTGTACTATGTTATTTTTGGAAGACAAAAGCCCATTTGACATTCCAGTGATCACTTTCACTTTCTTTTTATTGCATAAAAATTCCACTAGAAATCCTTTTGCCACTATCTTACTATTCTTTGCTGATTAGCTTTGGAACTTGCAGGAATGGTGATGAACGTGCAGGGTAAATATTACTTTCCAGGATATTATTCCATGCAGGAAATTAAAGAGGATGCAAGAAGTAGTTGGTCTTGGTACTTTCAGGACAAGAAGTTCAGTGAGCATCTCTACAACAATCACGTACCAAGGTTGGTGGATGGATGCCCAGAACATGATAAAGGAATGATAAGGCGTACAATGCTTGAACATGAAGCCATATTTAGGAAGCAGGTAAAGATATTAAAGTTCTCTAGAACTGTTAGAGAAGGAAATTACCTCTGGGTTGAGTTAATCTATTCCATTTCACTTTATACCATTCTTGGGTTGCACTTAATCTCTGCTTTCTCGGTGAAATGACTTGATTGTTATGTCTCATCTCTGCTTAATGGTTTGGATAACTTAATTTTCTCGACAAAATCTAGTTGTTTGTGACAAACTTTGCGTTTTAAATTCTCATCAGTTATCCTGTACTTGGCTGTTTGGTATACCTCAGTCACCAAAGTCTTGAGAACTGACCATGTAGCGATAGCTATCAGGTAAAACAAATTGACATTATCCTTACCAAGGTTTTCCTTACCGAGTGGTAAGGCCCGAACCACCCGGTACGTACCAGTCCGGCAGCTGATCGGTACATGGACTGTTCGCTACCGGGCGGGTACCGCTAAAATCAGCCGTCGGCAGTCGATTTCGGTCATCGATGATCGATTAAGGGAGCAATCGACCGTCGACGATCGACTGAGGAAGAAAAAGGGAAGAAGAAGAAGAAGAAGAAGAAGAAGAAAAGAAGAAGAAGAAAAAGGAGAAGAAGAAATACCTCGCCCGTGTGCCCTCTCCGCCCGCGGGTCGGCAGGTGACTTTTCTCCCCGCGTGGAGAGACGGAACGTCTCCTGCGTGGGGAGAGAGATCGAGGCGACGTCGCCCCCTTTATTTGATTTTTTAAATATATTTAATATTTTAATATTATATTTAAAAATATTATAAAATATTTATTATACTGGGCGGTATGCACTGTGCATGCCGCCTGGTACTGGTACCATACCGGTACCGACATTTGGTACGGACCGGTACATAAAACCTTGATCCTCATAAATGGATTTTTCACATATATTCTGGGAGAAAACTTTTGATGACTGCTGAATTATGAATTTCAACTTGCGACATATTTCCGATCATTTTTATTGGTCATATGGAAGGCATCACTTTTAGCTTCAGGTGGTTTTTAACAAGGTTCTCCGTTTTGATCTATACCGCCCGGTACAAGCAGCATGTACCGATCCGACCGGATACTGGTATGCGGAACGCCCACTACCGAGCGGTATGTACCGGTCCAACAGGATACGATACGCGGACCGCCTGCTACCGGGAGGTACCGTGGGTCTGCCCTCATGGGAACGAGGCGACGCCTCATCTTACCACACGGGAACAAGGCTACGCCTCATCTTACCGCACAGGAATGAGGCGACGCCTCGTCTCCCCGAGAGAGAACGAGGCGTCGCCTTGTCTTCCAGCGGGAGGACGAGGCGATGCCTCATCTTTCGACGAGTGGATGAGGCACCGCCTCGTCTTCCAACTGGCGAATGAGGCGCCGCCTCGTCTTCCCGCGGGGACAAGGCGCCACGAGGTGTCCACTGCTATATGAGTTTGTTTGGTACTTCCTGATTTGGATTGTTATTTATAAAATAAAGGCAGAGGTGTCCACTGCTCCTTTTTTAACTCAAGCAATTTAATATTTATATCGTGGACCAGCAGCTAATTGTTTAGTATGTAGTACACATGATTTAGAGCTTTCAATCATCATGTCTTTCTTGAGTTACTGCATGGAACTTATATTTTCATGTTTATAAAGCAGTTCAGTTCCTGCACATTCTTTGCTTCTAGATTCCCAGAATAGGACAGCCTGGCCTTGCTATATTTATCTTCAAAAGTTCTATTTTTCCAGGTTTTTATTAAGTTCTATTTGTTTGAAAATTGTACTCTTCTTTGTAGTAATTCACTTACAAATCAAACAGGAACACTCAATCTTGAGGAGTCAGTCTGTACTTTGATGAAATATTGGACCAAGTTGTCTTGAATCAAAGAAGCTCAAACCAAAATAGTATAGCCTGAGAAAACCTGGAGAACAAGATTGCATGTGGAAGAATTAGGCCCTACTTCTTCTTTAGCTTCAGATTATTCCATCAGTAAGCTTAGACTAACAATGTAGGCTGAATTCATTGAGAGGATCGATGCTGTACATGTACACAAACCTGTCACTATCTGATGTTCAATTGGATTCCTCTTTATGAATAAGATAGTCTACTCTTGGAGAGAAACGCAAACAAAGATACCTATTTTTTCATTTCACTTTTGAGCTTTCCATGTGGTTTCCAGTAATAAATGTTGTTTCACTTGTCGTTCAGGTCTATGAGCTTCATCGTCTGTATAGAATGCAAAAAGACCTGATGAATCAGTTTCAAACTGGAGGGTATTATGGATCTTTCACACCGGCAGAAGCATCACCCTCAAATTCTTTTTCATCTCAAATGCAATCTGAATGTACTGAAAATATATTACAGATGTCTCACTTTCCTCTGAGAAACAGTGGCGATGGAAAGACACCTTTTGCAGGCACCGAGAGGTCCCATGTTAATTTCTCAAGGGAATGGAGCGTTCGATCTGATCATTTCCCATCACTAAATGGAGCTTCTCAAAAGGACACCAAGGCACTTGAATACAAGCCTCTGAAGAAAAGAAGAATTAACCTTCAACTTCCAGCTGATGTATATATAGACACTGAAGATACTGATGCATCTGTGCAGACTAAAATTGTTGAGTCATCGCATAGTGCTAGCATTTTCAAGAATGGAAATTGCTCTCTCTATTCTGAGAATGATTTGAAGCTCACTCTAGGCAGTGATCATAAAGAAGAACATCAGATATCGAATTCACCAACACAATTGGGTATATCAGCCTGCAGAACAGCTGATTTAAATAAACCAATAACAGAAATATGTTATGAAACTCCAGCAAAATCAGCTTCTATTCAATTGCTTGGTTTGGAGACTCACAGCAATAGGAATCAAGAGCACCTTTTATCTCTGAGATCAAAGACTAATTTCATAGAACAACATGTCAATCAACAGACTACTTCAGACCTCTTGTACAAGGATGTACTCACAAAAAGAGAATGGCCATTATTTAATCATGAATCTGGTAATGTTTCGATCTCTTAAATTTGTTTGTTTGGTCCTTTTTGACTTGGCTTAAACTGTCATATTAATGGCATCGTTACAAGAATTTGTCAAAATTAACCAGACCTTACATTATTCAACTGTCACCGTTAGATGCTCATCTTCATTCATTTGATTGAATGCTTGGTTTGCCATATCTGTTAATGCAACGCGTAGGCCCAGTGAACAGAAGTTAGTTATGCTTTTCTTGTTACTGCATAGTACAACCCTCGCTAGATTATGCTGTTATATACCTTCTTCGAACTTCCTTTTTTCTCATCCTTATTTTGATTTGGTTATCAATATGCAGTGAAAAAAGGGAGCACTGTGGATTCTTTCTCTCAGACTTTCTATGATGATAATGTTTCAACATCATCTGAAAATTTACAATCAAACACTAAGAAATGTCATGAACTTTCTTTATTCAACCATAATGGCCAAGAGACATGGTCTAGACGAGAGTCAATTCACAATATCCAGGCATCTCTAGGAGTCCCTCATATCACCTGCTCAAAGTTATCGCTAGTGTCTCCCTCAACGCCTTCTACAATGACAACTCCCAAGGCCGATTTAATCAGTTCTGCATCTCCATTTGTTTCATCTTGGATAAAACCTGTCATCAGCAATAGCAACAGGCAAACCATGGTTCCAGCACTTCCATGCTTCGGTGTGTCATCTAATCTTACTAATGGGAGCCTGAGTTCCAAGATAGATGCTCAAGTCCCTGTTACTTGTCAAAAGTGGAAAAGTAGTAAGAGCCTGGCCACAAGCCTAGGTTCGGATATTAGTGTGCCTCATGCAAATGGATATCACCATGGTCTTCATCTGGAGTCCAGTTCAGAACTACTTACAGAAATTGCAGTTTGTAAGCCAGACAAGATTGATGATGCCAATAGAGATCTTCACTATCATTTGCCTGATAACTACGCAAAGCATTTCAGTAGCAGAGATTTGAAAACTCACGTGGACCTAAATCAAGTATTTCCAAGTGATGTTGAAGATAAGATTACTTTCAGACAGGATAGAGTCAGTTGTGATGTTAATGATAAAGTGCCAGAGGATCCATCTTCGTTCAGAAACAAAGCATCCTGTGATGAATCTGTTGACTTGAGAGCAGATTTTTGCTTCTCCAATGGGCATCCTCAGCTAATTTCTAGCTCCAATGTTGTTGCTCCTGGAGCTGAGAGGAATGAAGGAAAGGAGGTGGATTTCTCTCTTTGTACCATGCCAGAAGTCACATCAGCTTCACAGTTTAAGCATTACAAAGTGCAGGGAAATGAAGTTTCTGATAACAATGGGAAAAGAGTTATTGGTTTTCCTCTTCATAATACAACACAACAAAGCAGCGTATCAGCTTCTCTTCGATGTATGGGAAAACATTTATCTGGTAATACTATTAAGAAAAATGACAACATGATCATGAACTACTTGTCCTGTGATATACAGGTGCAGAATTCACAGGATAATATCCATATTGGTGATTCAATCACCGAAATATGTGGTGGAAACAACAGGGCAAATTTTAGGAATCACATTCATCCCAATGCTGAGTTTGCATGTAGAGATGAACCTATACCTTCAAAGATATTACCTAGAGGTGAGATAGCGGTTCAGTCATCATATGCTAAATCAAGTGTAGGTGCAAAAATTGCTTCTAACATTGATTTGGAAGCAAACATTTCTCAGGCTGAAATGGCAATGAGCAACAAAGATGGTTCGGAGGAAAAGGATTGTTCTAGTGTTACACTTGTTAGATTGGCTGCAGAGAATTTAGTTGCTATGGGTTGCAGTGGTCATCCAGATGACACCAATTCTCACCCATCATCCCTGCCTCGATTTGACACCTTGTGTTGGTTTGCAGATGTAGTATCATGCAGAGCAGAAAACCTAAGGCTGCTGGGTGATGATGGAACTCAATCTTCAGATGATGATGGTGGCTTGGATCTCTTTGAGGCAATGACACTAAAGCTCCAAGAAATTAAGGTGGATCAGTTTTGGTCGAGATCAAAGGAACTTGAGATCAAAGATGATCATGAAGGAAAACAAGACATAGGTGCAGCTTCATTGCTTTTTGCAAAACCTCGGCGTGGCCAGGCAAGAAAGAGAAGGCAGCGGCGAAGGGACTTCCAGAAAGATATCCTGCCCAGTCTTGCATCGCTGTCAAGGCATGAAGTTACGGAGGATCTCCAAACTATTGGAGGGATTATGAAAGCATCAGGTAGGCCTTGGCAGACAGGTCTAACAAGACAAAACATTGGTCGAAGTGGAATAAACTCCCAAACAAACAGGAAGAAGCAGCCTAGAAGTTTGTCCATCACATTTGAGGAGATTGGGGTGAGCTCACTTCCGGCGTCTCGACCAAGTAATTCTGAAGTAACAGTAGATAAAGTGGGTATGATTGGATGGGGAAGGACGACAAGGCGATGCCGTAGGCAGAGATGCCTTCCTGTTAGTCTCGCTACTCATTAAACTTGAAAAGGATCAGCACTATATATGCAAATGCTTGTTTTATAGAGGAATTCAGACTGCTTGCTTAATGGTGCAAGTGGAAGGTAGTCAGTATTCATCTAATGTAGTTTTATATATGTTATTATCAGTTTTAATTTGGGGTTGGTGACGGTCAATAAATGCTTGTAAATTCCAAAATATCGTCGCATTACTACATGAAACGAAAAAAAGAACATTTGATTGGTAGATTCCATGAAGTCTTAAGCTCATTTTTTGAAGGAACACTCCTGTTAAACGGACACAGATCTATTCTCCCTTTCCCTTTGTCTTCATTGTTTCAATGCATCAGAATGATTCATGGTTTTGGCATTCTGCCTTGAGATGGTTGCATGCTCTTAGTGTGACATGTCCTTGGAGCCTCCTCCACATCATGTTCCATGACAGATTACTTCTCGAGATCTAAAGATGTTTGAACTGTTGTATGGCAATGACCATAGAGATACTGAGAAGAAATGGATCGACTTCCTTTAGGTGGAAGGTAATCTTTTCAGCATTGTAGGGATGCAAGAATATTAATTGATGTAGAGCATACCATCATCAAGAATGGGTTTAGTAATCAAATCCATCTCTTCAACCATTGGCTTTGGCTTTGGAGTTTCAACTAATTGCAGAGAAGTTGACAACAGCTTATGTTGAGAATGATCTGATCCTTCTTTTGTCATTTTTTTTTCCAGCTTTTTGGCATGCTTATTGAGCTTAATAAATCATGTATAAGGTTTATTCATTCCTCATATCTGATTCCCAAATTGCAATTCCTCTCATCAAGCATTCATCATCATAATTCTCTTCCCCTTGATAGAGTAGATTCAACACAAAACTGTTGAGCAGCCATTAAAGCTGAGGAAAGAACATGATGGTAGATGGTCACACTCATCATCCATATGTAAAAGTTCTTATGATAGAAAAAAAAAAAAAAATTGTGTGTGAAACTTTTGCAGTCTGTGACTAAAAGTTGATGAATTAAACAGTATGAATAAATGAAACCCTTCTCTCATATCATCATCGTTACATTGTGAATGCTAGAAATTTTTCACTGCTCCAACAATACCTGCCTGTGTACAAATAGTATCCATCCCCTTCGGAAAGCAGCCTCATACCATTCCCCCCAAAACGGCCCTGTTTGATTGGTCCATGGTGGTGGTGATCCACTTCGACTTCACCTTCGATGGAGCCGAGTCCCCGTTGCCTCCATCAGCCCTCTTCTTTCTCAGGCGAACGATCACCGCCTCCTCTCGTCGGCAACTGCAGCTTGAAGCAAAGATCAGATGCTTCCAGCGTTCATGTCAACCAAAGTTGCTTGCTTGATCTCATTTCAGATGAGAGGCTGCTCTTTTGCGCGGGAAATGGAGGTGGTTTCATTGGCTCCTCCCGCGGCAATCTCGGAGTTCGTTCGTTGGCAGAACGGATGTCGATGAGAACGAGAAGAAATGAACCGTAAAGATCCTATCTTTGAAGATAAATATCCAATCTTTGCTATCTTTGGGGAGGAGGGGGGGGATCTCACCGTTCTTGAATCCCCTGTCCGTCCTATTCTTTCTCCGGTTCTTGTGCCTTCTTCCCCAGTTAATCTCGCCAGAGGAAGGCGATACGCGGGAAGGACCTAATCATCACTGCAGAGGAGAAAGAGAAGCGAAGGTAATAAAGATCCCACTTTTCTATCTTTAGTTAGAGCCTCTCGGGGTTCTCCTTTGCGTCCTGTTCTTCTTCCTTTTTCTCGGTTCCCTTCCCCATCTCTCCATGTGGGTGTTTCTCCCTTCCTCGGGGAGGTAACTCCTCTACCTGGATTCCCCGATTGCACGCCGGCAGCCGGCCAATCGTAGGCCGTGATGGGTTGCGTAGCGTCGAAGACCGCGGTCCCTCTTACGCCGGCATTTGTCTCCTCGGGCGTCTCGGGAACCCTCGAGACCTCGGGGGAGTTCCAATCTTCGCCGTCGTTCTGGAACCGCCCTCAGCTTGCCAACTATGAGTTCGGGGACTGTAGCGAGTCAGGGGAGTCTGGGAAAATGAGCTCCTCCGGCAACAGCTCCGTTAGCTTTCGGCTGTGGAACTTGAATCGGAGCAACGAAGGGGAGCAGATTGCCGCGGGATGGCCTGCGTGGCTCAGCGCCGTCGCCGGGGAAGCCATTCAGGGATGGGTGCCCCTCAAAGCTGACTCCTTTGAGAAATTGGAGAAGGTATTTTTAGAGATCATATGATACAACTTCTATTCATAATAGCTTAAGCTATGTCCTTGTATTTATTCTTGGTCTTTCCTGCTGGAAAATTGTGTTTGTTGCTCTTCTGTTCATACACTGTTTCTTCATTTCACTGTTATCTGACAAGGATCTTTGTTCATTTCAAAATGCATCTAAGATCGGGCAAGGTACCTATAGCAGTGTGTTTAGAGCATGTGAAATCGAGACAGGGAGGATTGTTGCCCTGAAGAAGGTGCGCTTCGACAATTTTGATCCTGAGAATGTTAGGTTTATGGCAAGGGAGATACAGATCCTCCGCAGGCTTGATCATCCAAATGTCATAAAGCTGGAGGGCTTAATTACTTCTCGGTTGTCATGCAGTATATATCTTGTTTTAGAATACATGGAGCATGATCTTGCAGGGTTGTCATCTTGTCCTCACATCAAACTCAGTGAACCACAGGTTATGCACGAACCTCTCTGAACTATTTCAGATCTACAAACCTCACTAGCTCAGCAGGAAATTGACCATGACCCATTTGTTACAGGTCAAATGCTATATGCACCAATTGCTATCTGGGCTTCAACAGTGTCATTCACATGGTGTCATACACCGCGACATCAAATGCGCAAATCTTTTGGTTAACAACGACGGAATTCTGAAGATTGCTGATTTTGGTTTGGCAAACATCTTGGATCCTAAGCATAAACAACCACTAACCAGTCGAGTTGTGACGTTATGGTATCGCCCACCTGAGCTTCTCCTGGGATCAACAGACTACGAGCCATCCGTAGATCTGTGGAGCGTCGGATGTGTATTTGCAGAACTTTTCTTCGGGGAGCCTATCTTACAAGGAAGAACTGAGGTGAGTATCATCTCAATCTTACTTTCTCATTGTTGTTACTAAGGTGTAATTTGTAGTTGTATCCTGACACTCCCAGAAGCAAGAAATAGAACTAGTTGTGGAAATACATTGTTGCACAATTACAAAGAAAGACTGATTGCAGAAGCAGCACATGAGGTGAACCATGTTGCAAAGCTCACATTCTTTTGGAGCATGTATATTAAATAACCATCTTAATACCCCATTATGCTTAAGTCAGTATGGCATTTACATTAGACTGGGAGAAAGAATGCTAAATGGTGGTAGCTATACTATGCTGTTGGTGATTTAATCCACCATTAGTAGCTTGAAGTTCTAATTATTTTTGTGTCTCTTCAGGTTGAGCAACTACATAAAATCTTTAAGCTCTGTGGCTCTCCACCAGAAGAATTTTGGAACAAATCCAGCCTGCCCCGTGAAACTATTTTTAAGCCTCATCCTTATGAAAATTGCCTCCGAGAGACATTTCGCTTTTTACCAGATAGTGCATTTAAGTTTCTACAGACACTTCTATCTATTGAGCCCAACAAACGTGGCACAGCTTCCACTGCTCTTACATCTGAGGTAAAACACTTATGTAGGATTTGGTCTCTAGTGAGTTACTTTGATAATATCTTCTCAGTATTCTTCTCTGTGTGAGATTTATAATTATAGGTTGCTAATAAGGATTGTTTGATCTGTCGAGAGATGCTCCCCATCATGATTAAGTGCAGACTTTTTCAATAATTAACTGTAGAAAAGCAGAATATATGATAAAATGATTTGTTCCATCACCATTTTCCTGGATAAGCTAATTCCTTGTCATCAGGATTAAACTCTCAGACCACATTGCATGCATATAGAAGGTTCTCGATTCACAGATCAAAACTAATTACAATCTGGCTTATGAGTTGTTTATTTGCATTCTAAGATCAGAATTAGACTTCCTGAGTAACTATGCTGAACACTAATGTGCATAGCCTCTTGCCTTCTGTTATATCACTTGTCTATATGGTTTTCATGATAATATGCTTTAACATTATTAAGGATCTATAAAGCATGTCAGGTTTTACAGTCTAATTTTTCTTCCATGCTTGTCCAGTACTTCAGGACAAAGCCTTGTGCATGTGATCCATCCAGCTTGCCAAAATACCAGCCTAACAAAGAAATCGATGCAAAGTTCCGTGAGGAGTCGCAAAGGTGACGAACTTTTTCTCGAAAGAACATGATATGGTCTCTTTTTTTATAATATAGTTGAAACTTAATACATACAGGTTCTATCAGGTCTTATCGTGTGCTTAAAGGCACCTGGATTGTGATATACTGGAACTTTAACATGATGACCAGATGGACAATCAAGAATTTAATATACTTTAAAGAATTGGTGGTCATTGAAGCTTATGAAACCAAGAAAAAGCTAGTTTACAGCTAAGTTAATAGCTAAGACATAATAAGTCAAAAACATGCTATGTTAGATTTAATATAGGATGGGAGGTTCTGAGTTTTTCTTGCCGTAAGGTATGACAGCATTTCAAAATTTGAGCTTCTTTTGATCCCTGGAATTATCTACTGACTAATGAAACTACTTTGGTGATGTTCATTTTGCAAAGAAAAGCTACCTTTCAAATGTTCAAACCAGTTGTTCATCTAAGTATCCGATTACTCATCCGATATGACTATAGCACAACTTTTGTTTCTACCATTCAAATGTTCAGACTAGTTGTTCATCCAAGTAACTGATTGCTCGTTTGATATGACTATAGCACAACTTCCTTTCTTTCTACATAAAGAGCAAATCTTTACCTGATTGTCAAACATTTTTTGATCAATTTACTTTGTTATTTCAGGAGGATTGTCAAGAGCAGATCACATATTGTAGAGGCCACAAGAAAACCTTCAACAGCACGTAAGCCTTCACGAGAATCAAATGCCCTAGCAAAGATTGCATCTCACAAAGAGGTCTATCTCTCTCTGCACATGAAAACTAAAAGATGGTTATTAAAAAATCTTGTAGTATTTATTGGCACGACAATATTAAAAACTCCATGTTTCTGGCAGGGTTCAAGAAATGCTCAAGGAATGAATAGAAGTAGCAAAAAAAGAGAGATTCCAGTAGCAAATGATAATAAAAGAGTGTTGGTTGATCTGCAGCCAACGCCAAATCTTACATTTCGAGATGAGGGTAGACATGTCAAGCAAATCTCTAAAAGAGGTCTTCCTTCCTCAGGGCAGCTGGATGTTTCTGCCTCTACCAGCTTTCAATGGGCAAAGAGACCAAAAGAAGACCAACGACGCATCAAATCTCATGCTGGATCCAGATCTAGACAGGACGAATTGGAAATGTTTAACCCATCAAATATTTCACAGGCTAAAAGTACTTTCAAGTCAAATGGAGTAGGAAATGGAGATCTTCAACATGTGCCCTATACCAGCTCAAAAGGCCATAAGCCCTATGAATTGACAAGAAATGCAACGCTGAAGCATTGGATACATCCAGACTCTCAGGACTCAATATATTCTCAAGATTTGTCAGGAGCAGTAATGCCTACAAACAGGAGCTTGGTACTGATGCAGTTACTGTGACATTCTTTTACTTTCTTCTATACCATTTGCTTAGCTAGTCATTTGCTACTTGACTCAAAAAAAATTTCAGGGTTATCGAGGAGAAAAAGTAGATCTGTCAGGGCCTCTACTCCTCCAATCACAAAAGGTTGATGAATTTCTAGAGAAGCATGAATGGAAAAACCACAAAGCTGTTCGAAAATCATGGTTCCAAAGAGGTAAAATTCATGTGTTTTTGTGCACCTTGCACTGATCATGACCCCGTTGACAATATCCTTTGTCTGCATAGATTCTCAGATCATGAACTCTGAGATGGAAATCATCTCCTTCAACTGCCCAACTCTAGGTCAACATTTTCTTCCAAATCCTTCAGCCTTATTTATGAACCTCTCTTTACCTGGATTTCATGTCTGTCACTCGATTATGATTCTAAAAAATTTACTGCTTAGTTTCAGCTGTGTAGATGTCTTAACTGAAATCAGCAGCTTTAGCCTATTTTTAATTTAGATATTGGTTTCTAAACCAATTCTTCTTCTTCTTCTTCTTCTTCTTCTTCTTTGTTCAGCCAACAACTATCTACAAAACCAAGCTAGCTTATGCACCTTTTCAAGTCCTAATATGAATATTATGCACTAGAGCTCCACAAATGAAAAACCATATGCCATTTTGATTCAACTGGATATGGCATCATTGATCATGATGCTCTGCTAAAATATTAAGGTTCCTCATATGATTTGTTCAACAGGATTATGATTTTGGACCAGATCCGTGATTGGATTTTTCACCCACTCCATCCTTATTGCTTGTATACCTTTCTAGAAGTTACTTTGATTACTTCATTTAAGGAATAAACTCATTCTTAATTTGTATATTAGCAGGGAAAAAACAGGGACGCTAAGAATTGGCTGCGGTGTTAAGTTCTATCAGAAGAGACAGGCGCCTCCAGTATCACCAGCAAGATTTCCTTGGAAGCGTACGACATACTTAAGATCAAATCAGATTCAGGTAAAGTGACATGCTGGTAAGTGAATTCGGGGCTTGATATTTTACGACACCGATACTGCTGGGATTTTCGACTTAAGATATTTAATGAGCATGAAAGTTTTTAACACAAAATGAGTCATGTTCTTATGATTTGCGGCTAAATTGAGATTGCGGAAATCGACAAGTAGGGACTTTTAGTGCTTCAAAGGCCTGCTTGCAGGTGAAGAATCTGTAAAAATAGTGTATATAAACATGGATGGTTCAAATTTTCCTTTGCAGAATGAATCGAAGAATTCATTCCCAAATGTGCCTCTCATCTCTATCAAAGAATTAAAGCTGGAATTAACTTGTGCTGAGCCTAGCAGTCTTCAAATGCAAATTGATGCTACCGAATTGGCCTTCAAATTTTTTATTGTGTACTGCGGCTGTTATGTAGAATTGATGAAAATACATGCTTGAATACATATATTTACATATATTTTGACCTAGGAAATTTCTGTGTGTAGGAACAAGATCTGCTTTACTATCCTACCTAAATGACTCATTCTTCCATCTAATTTTAACTTCCCTAGTATGATAATGCATCACTAATTAGTAACTCAATGGAGATATCTGTCACAGGATGGACCTACAAAATGATGCATCCCCCACATATACACTGCACATATAAATCAATACATGTATATATATATATATATATATATATATATATATATATATATATATATATATATATATATATATATATATATATATATATATATATATATATATATATATATATTATTTTAGCTTACATTAGTGGAAAACCTGAAATAACTTCCAGTAATGAAATCAACCACATAAATTTTGATATTTTGATTTGAACAGCAAGGATTTAACACTGTTACAGTATCTCATTCACTATCAGATGTTCTTCAGGAAGTTATGCAGCTTAATTCTCTTATGACAATTATCAATCAGAAATCTCCTTATTTCATTGGAGTTATCATCCATTCAAAAAAAGAAAATTTTTTGTTAACAATATAGAAATACATATATCTAAATATTTTTCAATTATTATGTTGACTTTTAGATACTGTTCATGTAAATTATACTTTTGGCTATTAATCAACTTGCTTTATCTAATCAGGATCAACTAAAATTTCATACATTATTATATATTTATTTATTTATATTTATATCCATCATTATATATACTTTGCTTCAGTCATATATATATATATATATATATATATATATATATATATAAAAGAATCGTGGGTGATTGGGATGTCACGTCATGCCCAAGACAGGATCTACGGGGGCAGTTAAAAGCGGGTGAGTGTGGCTGTCGTCGATCGCAGGATTGCTGATCTCATTGACATCAGATAGTGACCGTTCCTATTTCGTGGGCCCTGCCTCGACCGAGATATCTCGGAAACGTGCGCCTCTTTACGCACGTGATCCAATCTGGAAGTTACGCTGGGTTGACACGTGCGCGACGTCGAGCCGTGCCTTTTCCTCGATGCGGTTAACCCCACCTCCATAAAAGTCCACGACAAGAACACTCGCGCCAACCTGTTGCAAATGGTGACCGGAGACAATAATCCACGTGCGAGTACTTAAAAGTCAATGCGGATCTACCTTATGTTTCACGCATTGCCGTGCCCGAGGAAAGGACAGTTAGCTTCAGAAGCTCGTATACAATGATTGGTCCAACGGTGGCATCCATTGAATTGTGGTTGTGTTATGATCTCTCCTATTGGCATCAAACACGTTCAACAGGCTCCTCTCTCTCTCTCTCTCTCTCTCTCTCTCTCTCTCTCTCTCTCTCTCTCTGAGTTGGGATATGTGCACGTCAAGTCGGTCGTTCATCACTGCTGTGGTGTTTGTTTGCCGCTCATCTTCTTTTTCTTGGAGACTGACCTCCAAACCTTGGCTGGCTCTCATCCTCCTCGAGAACAAGGGTTCGCAGTCCCTTTGTATTAGTGCAAGTTGATCTCAGTTCCTTATGACGAATAAGAACATCATTTTAACATGCAGATCCATCGAATGCGGAAAAAAGAGATAAAAAAGTTCACAGTGCAGTGCTTAATTTATAAACGTGTGCGAGATGATACAGTCACTGCGGTAGAAAAAGAAGCGGAGGTTAGGGATGGCCGACAACGCCCCAAACCTTATCTCTTCGTGTTGCATGTCCACACACGGCAACTCCTACGTGGTATATATATATATATATATAGCCATCAAACTCTCTCTTCCGCAAGCACTCAACTCTTCGCGATTCGATCTGTATACGCCATATCTAGCTAGCTCTTTGTCACCTCCGCCATGGAGTTCTTCCTCTGCATCGCCCTCTCCCTTGCTCTCCTCCTCTTCCTCAAGGTCATCCTCTTCTCTGATAACAGCACCAGCAGCAGCCACGAGAAGAGGAAGCTCCCACCGAGCCCTCCCTCGCTGCCCATTATAGGTCACCTGTACATGTTCAAGAAGCCCCTGCACCGCGCTCTCGCCCGCGTCACAGAGCGCTACGGCCCCGTGCTCCTCCTCCGCTTCGGCTCTCGCCCTGTTCTCGTCGTTTCCTCCGCCTCCGCCGCCGAGGAGTGCTTCACCACCAACGACATCGCCTTCGCCAACCGCCCCCGCCTCCCCTCAACCAGATACATAAGCTACAACTACACCACTCCCGGCACGGCCCCGTACGGAGCCTACTGGCGCAACCTCCGCCGCATCGCCACCGGCGAGGTCCTCGGCGTCCGACTTCTGCAGTCCTCGTCCGACGTCCGCGCCACGGAGGTGCGTGCGATGGCGAGCCACCTCTTCCAGTATGCGAAGGCCGGGTTCGCGAAGGTGGAGCTGAAGTCGAGGCTGTTCGCGCTGGTGATCAATGTCTTTATGGTCATCATCGCGGGGAAGAGGTATTACGGGGAAGAGGGAAGGATCTCTGAGGAGTCGAAGAAGTTTATGGAGGTGGCGGAGGGAACGGTGGCATTGGCCGGCGCTTCCAACATCCGAGATTTCTTGCCGTTTCTGAGGTGGTTGGACTACGGACGAGAAGTCAGGAAGAGGCTGACGAAACTGGAGAGGATGAGGGAGGAGTTGATGCAGGGCCTCATCGACGAGCACAGGAGGGAGAGCGAGGAGGTTAAACAAGGAACGGGCGGTGAGGAGGAGAAGAAGACCACCACGATCGCTCGTCTGCTCTCCATGCAGAAGGATGACCCGGAGCATTACTCGGACCACATCGTCAAGTCTCTCATCACTGTGAGTGTATCCTTCTCGGCCTCTCCTCCTCTTCACCTCCGCAGAAATGTCCAATCCACGAGCCCGATGACCAAGTCACCGAGTCAGAACACTCTCGACCTCGCAACTTTTGTCTCTAGTCTGGGCATGACCAAGTGGAATTTGGTCGAACACGTTTCGCAAGCCGACGGCAGGTCGGCGGTGGATCTCCCAACACACGGGTGTCGTGGCTCGGGCTGCGCCGACACGAGAAGGGAGACTACGGCTACGTGACTACATCCTTTCCTCCGTTTTATTTGCCCAAATTAACCATCATGGATGTCTCCTCTTACGTACAGAATGTGCATTAGGGTTTATGGAGATCAGAACCTTCTTCTTCGACTCAGCCTTGCAAAACCACGCAACTTAGCCATCTTCTTCGGTGACTTTGATCTCATAAGGATATCATTATTATCCCCTTTTTCCGAGCTGACCCCCCCCCCCTTTTTTTTTTCTTCCATACATCCAAAAAAAAGCAAGCAACCAAACCTTTCCTCCCTCTTTCGAAGACTCTCTTTTGTGAAAGACCACTATCAATTGTTGGAAAATAACGCAAAAAAATATATACATAAAACTCGTTAGGTCATAGAAAAGACAGAGAAGAGGGTGATTATTTGATTTAGACTACAAAAATCATATATAAGGATCATAGGTCAAACTAGATTTGTTCTTGAAGCCTATATATATACACATATATATACCGGCAACTTAACCTTTTCAGCTTTCTCCTCCTCCAAATATTTGGCAGATCAGTTTCACCCCTTCTTTGGTGTAGATATGAGATATAATTTCTCCACCTTTTGACGTGAATGCAAATTCAATCGGTAACCCATCAAGCCGCTGTCACTGTTCTTAATATCCAAAAGTCTAATGCAGTGGGTAAAATGGAGTAGAGGCCACTGTTTTTTGGATGCGTCAACGTATTGTGATGGTCGACAGCTGACATCTTTCTCCAATGTCGATACTGCAGACGTTGACGACTCTCATTTCCTTTTTGTTTCAAGGGTTTGCTGGTAGCAGGAACAGACACGTCCGTGGCGACGATGGAATGGGCGATGTCGCTGCTGCTCACCAACCCGGAGGCGCTACAGAAGGCCCAGGCCGAGATCGACGCGTGCGTCGGAAACAACCGCATGCTGGAGGAATCCGACCTTCCCAACCTCCCCTACCTCCGCGGCGTCATCAACGAGACGCTCCGGATGTACCCCGCAGGGCCGCTGCTGGTGCCCCATGAGTCTGCCGAGGAGTGCACCGTCGACGGCTTCGTCGTCCCCCCTGGCACCATGCTCCTGGTCAACGCATACGCCATTCACAGGGACCCCAAGGTCTGGGAGGAGCCCACCAAGTTCATGCCGGAGAGGTTCGAGGGCGGCGGCCGGGGCAGCGGCAAGGAAAGCTGGATGATCCCGTTTGGCATGGGGAGGAGGAGGTGCCCCGGAGAAGGGCTTGCGCTGAGGATGATGGGTCTGACGCTGGGGACATTGATCCACTGCTTCGACTGGGAGACTGTCGGCCATGAAGAGCTCGACATGGCCGAAGCTTCAGGCTTGACCTCGCCAAGGGCAGTTCCCTTAGTCGCTATCTGTCGTCCTCGTCAAGCCATGATCCGTGCTCTCTCTGAACTCTAAACGCATGCATTATAACCTAAGTTGTCTAATATCCTATCTAATAAGTTGTCTCGTCGTCATCATTATCTTTATATAAAAATAGAAAAATAAATAAATAATAAACAAAATTGCATTCTAGTAATGTGGAAGCTAAGCGTTGCATTACGTGTCACTCTAATCGGGGTACTAGTTACACAGTTAATTATTTATCTTTAGCATCCATATATTTTAAAAATTCAATTAGTATCCCTATAATTAGTAAAGAAAAATAATTAGATCTATTTACCCTAATGATATTGATTTTACTAAGAAAAACATGAAAATAAAGGATAAATATAATTTTAATCTTTTAGTTGGTGGTGGGAGACATACATTATTAGGAGTCTGGGCGGTTATTATGGATGAGGAGAGCGACAACGAAATGTGAGGATCGTTTTGTATCTGTGTCGATGTTGACATAATTACCGAGCAAGGAAAGTATTATCGATATATATATAGAGTAGTATTGTTCGACGATTGTGTTGACGCTGACACAAATATTGAGTGATGAAAGAGCCATCGATGCAAACATTGAGTGGCTCTCACCTCTTGGCATTACCCTTTTCATCCATAATAATCACCTAAGACTCCAATAGTGTCAACATCCTCTATCACAAATTAAAATATTATAATTATCTTTTTATCTTTTATTTTCATATTTTGTTGGTAAAACTAACATCGTTAAGATAAATAGACATATATATTTTACTTTTATAACTATAAAGATACTAATATAATTTTTAAAGTGTAGGAACCGAGACATTAAAGGTAACTAACTACACGAGGATAATATGTAATTAGCTACGAAATTGAATCTCATAATCTATATCGGCTACCAACCATTGAGAGTGTAAATATCTTCAAAAAAGATGGATTAAAATGGTTGGATTTGAGTGTTGAGATTTTGGTGGTATTTACGGGAAAGGATCATGCAGGCCTATGGATACAGAGGTTAAGAGGCAGTATAGTCATTTCATTCATAAGAACATTTTTATTAGATACTAAGGTCATGATGGTCATGAAACCATTAATGGTGGCTCTATATAACCTCCACCAATAGAGTGCCCAAAAAAGGAGCTTTTAAGCTTTTTAATGTTTTAAAGTAGAATATTATCTGATATCTTCAATCATTCTTGGTTACATACATATTTCTCGTGATGATACATATTTTTGTATCCATCTTTAATAACATACTTCCCTTCAAATTGTTTGAAATGATAGTACATGATATCACTATTATGAATTTTATGGGTGATAAGTAATATTCTAATAATCAATCTCATCCTGCTACTTTGTTGTTGTTAGAAAACCTAATAGAAGTATCACGCATAATGGAAAACTAAATACTAAAATTGATTTTACACATTTATCAAATCACAGTGTGATGATTTGTGTATGAAAAAATCATAAAATCAAAAATTATATAACACGTGTTAAATGTTTACCTAGGGATATCATATATCCTTGAAAAATCATATCCAAAAGAGAGGAGGAAGGAAGTCAAATATCCTCCTCTCTAGTAATATTTACATGGCAAATGCAATAACGACACTCCTCATATCGCTGTGATATCTCTCTTTCCACGCATAACACACAAGAGTCGTTGACCAAGGAGGAAAGAAGGCAAAGGTGAATAGGAGAGGCGACCATCAGAAGCTCTAACCCATGAACCCTTTAGCCCCCTCTTATTTATAGAGATCTCTATCAACTTAACCATAATAGATCATGCCATGCTGGGTACTGAATTTATATCCAACTACCCAAGTCTCTTAGATTAATGGATCTCTATCCAATAACTTATTATTTTTTCTTATTTGATCTTATCCATGGGATCCAATAATACAGAGGTTTATTGGATATTCAATAAAATATGGACTCCACGGATATCACATATATGAACCCTTACTCGTCGCAATATTTACCATATGTGTGTGACCTTAAGTTGCATCTATCAGAACTTCTTCTGACTTAGTGAATTATTATCTCATAACAATTCACTTAACTCATCGACTATATACATACTAGACCATTATGTCGTGGTCCTCAAACGGTATAGAAGAATCTAATTCATTGGACTTATTTGTTCATAGTTACTATGTATCTATAGTTTCTCATCTATCTAATATCTCATAGACTATATATCACACATGATACTGTTAGACCTCATACGGAATCTATCTAAGTCTCATTCTAATCGGATTCTCATGGAGAACTCTTTCTCTCTTAATTTGGATGACCCTGGCCAAGTATTTGCATGAGCAAGAATATACAAGATATTTCTCCCGTGATACCAAGAGTGAACGATTCTCTATTGACACTTAATTGTCTTCAAAATATTGACTACCAATCTTGATAACCGGTTATATCATATTTGAATCTCCCAGACGTGTAAGTCTAACATCAAAGAAAAAAAGTACTCAAACAATACATCATTGGTGTCTCAAGTCTAAGGACTATACACACAACTAAGACTACAGAATCGGTCTGACATCATGTATCATTAACCATCCAACATTTCGTAAGTGGATCAATCAATGAACTCATTCTTCAATGAGCATCTGTATTGTACCCTTAGTGTCCTCACACGAGCGACTATAAGACCAGTCGCCTCCATCATATGGATGGGTGTAAAGTACATCGGTCTATCCGATTATCTTGATGTCCCTCTCGAGTAATCTATAATTGAGATTATTTAGGATCTATGTTTAAAAATAAATTAATTTTATTATTATGATCTCATCATGATCCAATTATTATTGCATAGATCTAAGGACATCATAATATATGTAACAGGTATATAAAGTAAGAATATACTAATAATAACAATAACAAAAAAGATAACGCAATGTGTCATACATGTCGTCACTCACATGATTGGTTTATAGGGTACTTGTTAACTAGTAGTTGCTATAGGGGCGTTAACGTAAAATATAAAGGCCTAGTCAAGCCCCACAATGTCACAGACAAAAAATTTAAATAATGTGTTCGACGTAATTCTCATGTTTGTATGTGTCCTTCAGTTTTTATACATACAGTAAGTAGCAAGCTTGTAGTAGGCTTAGCAGCCCTAGTTTTGTTAGCTTTTGCGACTAGTTTCAGCTTGTAAATGAGAGTCGTATCATGTGGACACTTGTGGGGACTTCGGTCTGTAATGGACCTTGATATTTTATGTGTAAATGTTAAGAGCTTGTAAAGTCCATAGGTGCAATTTATATTGGCTATATAAAGTGTTTTCTAAAGTGGTTGCTTATGGATCTCATGTTAAATACTTTTTTCTAATACGTTTTCTTTTTTGTAGGTTCTAAGGGATCCTAGGAGGTTTCGAGGAGACTGACCTTTGCGGCTAGACACGCAAGGGTACCGCACGACTTAGACAAAACCAGCTAAGTCTGTGACATTTTGGTGTCAGAGCGGGACAAGCATATGCAGAAACAATTCTCATGCAAACACGGGGGACCTAGCTAGGCTACATGGAGGATAACCAACACGCATGATCATTCAGGAGAAATGGACACGAAGATGTAGTGAAATGAGCCGCTTAGAGGAGCGGGCATACTTGATTGACATTCAGTAGAATGACCAACCCATTATGTGAGAAGCACCTTGAGGTCAAGTAAGCTAGAAAGAAGATGTAGCGCACAAAGGTTAGGATGGCTGAGTTCAAAATACAGCTCGACGTTGACAACCAAACTTAACAGTTCTCATAGCAAGTGGGCCGCTTAGTAAGAGATGAGACCATATAAAGTGAGATGTATTGCTCAACGACCGAAAGAGTTGTGCAAAGCTCATAGAGGTAAGAGGAATTGCTAACTCAAAAAATTGAGTATTCATGCAAGGGCTTGTATAAGGACAATGGAGTGTTCGTGGCCATCCCAAAGCGATATGAACTCGGCACCATAGAGTGTTAAAACTTTCTCTTCGACAAGGAAATGATACATACGTGGGAGATTGAAGTGTGCAATAAGTTCAGCACGTTGTTAGGCCTTGAAGGGTACAATGGGGGCTATATTGGCGAAGAGTCGTAATCTAGCAAGCGCATTTACGGGGCAGAACTATACACAGATTGTTTAGTAAGACGGAGTAGTCCAAGGGGATGGTAGTCTCTGAAACTTTCAGATAGAAGAATGTAAAGAGAAAAGTTGCTCCAACATGACAGATATCTAGGAGGGATAGGTCCTGGTTATCCAGAGAGAGAATCATGTGCAACGGACCGTATATGTTGAGGAAGAGTACCTTGATGTCCCTATCGAGTAACATATAATCGAGATTATTTATGGTCTATGTTTAAAAATAAATTGATTTTATTATCATGATCTCGTCATGATCCAATTGTCATTACATAGATCTAAGGACATCATAATATATATAATAGGTAATATAAACTGAGAATATACTAATAATAATAACAACTAAAAAGATGATGCAGCGTGTCACAAATGTCATCACTCACGTGATTGGCTTACAGGGCACTTGATAACTAGTAGTCATAGGGGCGCTAACGTAAAAAATAAAGGCCTAGTCACCCCCTATAGTATCACAGACAAAAAAATTAAACAAAGTGTTTGACATAATACTCATGTTTATCCGTGTCCTTCAGTTTTTATGCATACTTTGTATAGCAAGTAGCAGACATGTAGTAGGCTTGGCGGTCCTAGTTTGATTAGATTTTGTGGTCGGTTTCGACTTGTAAATGAGAGTCGTATCATGTGAACACTTATGGAGACTTTGGTTTGTAATGTAATAAACATTGATCTTTTGTATGCAACCGTTGAGAGCTTGTAAATCTACGAGTATAATTTATATTAGCTATATAAAATATTTTTTAAAATGATTTTCTTTTGTTATTATTGATTCTTGCCGCTTTCGGTCCATCTACAAGTAAATTTATAAGAAGATGAAATCCATGGACAATATATTTATTTTATTTGATATCAAGTGAAGTTGTAAGGCTTTGCCTTCGCAAATGTCACCAGTCGCTCGCTATGAAACTTATGCCATTCGATACGATGATGATGATGATGATGATATATACATCATGTCACTTTGAAGGTTAGCAGCGTTTGGGCCACATTAGAGTGCGCAGGGAATCAAAAGACTGTTTTTAATATTATTATTATTATTATTATTATTATTATTATTGGGTAGCAGAGTATCCGTCCTTGTTTTTTTTTTTCCTATTTTTTTATTTTTATAATGAGACAATCGGCAAAAGAGCTATCGTCGTCGACATGTCACGGCGACCAGACATGCTCGAGTCGGCAGCAGCTGCTTCACCGAAACAGTCTACGTTTGAAGTCCATGTCCATGTACTCACTCGTTTCTTCTTCTTCTTCTTCTTCTTCTTCTTCTTCTTCTTCTTTCTTCTTCTTCTTCTTCTTCTGGGCTGTGGCAAAAAGGAAGGGAGAACAGCATCATGCGAGGATGGGATGAAAACATGGCATTGCCATCACAACAACAAAAGGGTATACGACCCCGAAAACCAAACGACGGGTCATGCATGATAAGATGGGTTCGGCAGAGAGAGACGGCGTGCGTAAACAAGACGACTCGACGGTAAAGATGGAGAGAGAGAGAGAGAGAGAGAGAGAGAAAGAGAGAGAGGGAAGGCGTGCGTATACAAGACGACTCGATGGTAAAGATGGAGCGAGAGAGAGAGAGAGAGAGAGAGAGGGCGGAGAAAAGTTCGAAGCTCCCACCTCGCTCCCCGTTTGAATCGGCTTCAGCGGCGTGCCTCGCGATCCGACGACGCTGTCGGCCGCCAAAGGACATTGACGTCGGCGAGCACGAAGTGGTGGAGTAGGATGACACGCCGGTGTGCGTACCGCACGGCCCGTGGGCGACAAGGGAGCCCAAAAAAATTAAAAACAGTCTCGAATCGCCCGAATTTTCGATTCTTACTCTCACGGACGGTGAGAGGAAACCCAGACGTTCCTGCACCCGACACAAAGAGACGGATGACCTTCACGGTGCGCTTACCGCTCACCGAATGGGCGATAGAAGGCCCAAAAAAATTTTGAACTTTCGAAATCTTTCAAACTTGGACTTCTTACTCTCACGGTCGGTGACCAGAACCAGGATTTCTCGAATGACGAGCCGTGGGTACACTGACCACACGTGAGCTTACCGCACACGGAATGGGCGTGTGAGACTAAGCAAGCACTGCTACGACGATTTCGTACCTTTATAAATTTCTTCGAGGCCCTCTATTGCCCATTCCGTGTCCGGTAAGCTCACTTGTGGTCAGCGTACCTATGGCTCGTCGTTCGAGAACTCTTGGTTCTGATCACCGCGAGTGAGACTAAGAACCAACTACTGGGATGATTTAGTACCTTTTTTTTTTTTTTGGGCCCTCCATCGCTCATTCAGCGTGCGGTAAGCTTACGTATGGTCAGTGTACCCACGGCTCGTCATTCGAGAACTCCTGGTTCTGGTCACCGAGCGTGAGAGTAAGAAGTCCAAGTTTGGAAGATTTCGAAAGTTCAAAATTTTTTTGGGCCTTCTATCGCCCATTCGGTGAGCGGTAAGCGCACCGTGAAGGTCATCCGTCTCTTTGTGTCGGGTGCAGGAACGTCTGGGTTCCTCTCACCGTCCGTGAGAGTAAGAATGCAAAATTCGGGCGATTCGAGACTGTTTTTAATTTTTTTGGGCTCCCTTATCGCCCACGGGCCGTGCGGTACGCACACCGGCGTGTCATCCTACTCAACCACATCACACACAGTTAATGTAGTTAGAGCAGGCCGCTACCTATAGGTACGCTTACCGCAGTCGATTTGGTGGATGAAAAGCCTTCAGAAAAATTAAATCCTTCCAAAATGATTTTATTTTTGGTTCCTTATTATCACGCGCGGTTACCGGATTCTAGATGGTATACGCGGTGTGCCAACCGTGCGTAAGCTTTCTTTCGCCCATTGAACGTAGAGTCCTCGTAATATGGTTCGACTTTTGCATGCTTTACCGACACCGGCGGTCAGTACACACACAAATTATACAGTGCAGGCTTTATTCATCTATATATTTCTACCCTCTTTCTTTTTCTCATTTATAAGAAAATTATGACATGCACCAAAGTATATACCTAAATGGCCTCCAAACCAACGACGCATACCATTCGATATAAGTGATACATATCAATTCGATAAGATACCATCCTTTATTGGATGGTATCATAACCTAACATTGTATCCGGTGATTCCAGATCTATAACAAGTGGTAACGATCAATCAAAGGCTACGACCATCATCTTATTTGAAGTGGTCAAATTGACAGTTAGGTTAATTTTAATTTTTTTTTTTTTTTTGCTCTTTCAACTCATATCAATCTCTTGGACTCTCTTAAACTCTCTCACTAACATCTAACAATTCAAATCATTTCTTTATAGATAATTCAACATTAACGAAAGCACGATTTAGTAATTACCATAAAGCTACTCCTCAAAACCCAAAAAAAAAAAAAGATATCACTATTCTTTCCTAATTTAAATTATTTTTACTAAATTTATATTTATTTTTTATTAAAAAAACCCTAATCTAATGTTTTTTTAAGATATTTTTTTAAAAATATTTTTTTTAATTTTATTTTGACATACCACTAGTATACCCTAACGTTCCATCCGATAGTTATCATACCGACCATGGATCGATACATCGTTATATCAACCGAAATTGTAAACCTAGGTCCAAACCAAAACCGCGACAGCATGAACCTTCCCTAACATCCATGAACACAAGAGTATGTAACTCTTGAAAACAAAACAACAGGCACCAACCCAACCCATTCTCGAGATCCATTAACACACAAGTCCACCCGAACCATTCGATTGACATCGGACGAACAATACGATTGGTGGATTGAGGGGGAGGGGCAAACACCACCACCACCACCACCACCAAGGCAGCAGTAAGGTAAAATGCCATCTATCAAAAGGCAAAACTAGTTATGGCTGGCTGGTACAGACAATCCGGTCGTCCCCAGCGATTCTTTTCTGCTAAGGTTAGCTTACAGAAGACACAAAAGGATCTCAAACTGCTGCCTTTTACTCCTCCTCTATGGCCAAGTGCAAAAACCTCTTCTTAAGCTGAAGGGAAGGGAAGGGAAGGGAAGGGAAGGGAAGGGAAGGGAAGCAAAGCAAAGGAGGAGAAACAACAACAACATCAACAACAACAACAAACGATATATAAAGAAAAAGAAAAAAAAGAGGAGGAACATCAGGAGATTGATTGCCAGGCGACGTGGACGTTAGTTAATTTGTGCGAGACTCTTGCCTACGCGCCCGACCGTCATGCTACCAAGAATACCTCAAAAAAGTCCAGCAATCAAGAGGCCAGTAGAATCTTTACCTACTGTTGTTCCTCATCTTCCTCAACTCACGTGCTACTGCCATCTGCCTTTTGCTGTCCACCGTTCTTTTCAATTGATCGCCAGCACCGGACCCGACTTGATCCTTGTGATTATTTGCTTTACGTGATATCTTCTCATTGCTCCCGGCGGAGCTCTCAGCGTTCCCCTTGCTTGACTCCGAATTTTTTCTGCTGGGTTCCATGAAGGGGTTTCCTTTATACATGGATGTCCTTGCATGATCGGTTCCTTTATCAGAAACTGCTGCTCCAGAAGTTCCCGGAAGATCAGATCCCTTGGCCGAAACTCTCAGGTTATGTCGTGCATTCTCAAACCATTTACTAATCTGCAAAGGAGGAAGCGTGTCATAGCGGCACAATCACTCAGCGTTCGGAAAGAGAGTTCCACAATTTAAATAAGAGAAGAAAAATAGAGAGGAGGGGCGATACCTTTTTAGCAGTCACCCCTACTTCTTCCGCGAGATTTTCTTTCATCTTACGGCTAGGATATTGATTTTCCTTGAAGATTTCCTGAAGTTTCTGCAGACATAAAAAAAAAAAGAGCTTAAAGTCATTAATTTCTCAAGCAAGACATATGTAATAGTGCAGAAAATTATAAAAATAAAAATAAAAATCATTTTCACCAGAATCAATTAGCAGCATGAGACTCAAAACTTATGAAAATTCACGATTACAGTTTGATGAGTGTGAATCGATCTTCCAAACCAATGAAACTAACACATCAACTTCATCGGTAGAAAAGCACAACTATAAGACTAAATTCCATGTCATACAACAAAGAGACATCTTAACAAAGGCATCAATCATTCTCCCCAAAAGGGGCGATGCATCCAACAATCAACCTAGCTTCAAGAGTTAAGCGCAGCTCTCTTGCATCTTTTTTTTTTTTTAACTTGTCAAGAAACGCTAGTTGCACATGGACAATGGAATAAGATAGCCAACAAGCAACAAGATCAAGCCTTAAATTCCAACTATATTGCATTTGACATGTGGAACTTCTCCCACAATGAAGCAATATAGAGAACAATTTCTTTAGTCTAGTCAAACTATACACCACCAAAATCCCTTCTTATTGTTCTTAAAAAGTCTTCTAGAATCTTCCTCTACCTCTCCATATCATTAACTTGAGTTGGCTCATTTTGTATGGGCAAGAACTTCTGAGACTCTCCCTTGGACATTTGTCATTCACCTTGTTTGGTTTTCCCTCACTTCATCCTATAACTAACTAACCTTATAGGTAACATAAAAAATATATACTAAATTATACTGCACTTAAAAACAAAAAGTTGTCGGTGGAATGTGAAGCTCCTGTGAGGCAATTTTTTCTCACATTCAATTACAGCATGCATCTATTTGAAGTAAAAGATTTATATGGACTCTGTCCATACCAAAAGCAATATATAGTGAGGTTGTATTTTTTTCAAGAGCACAAAATTCTTTTCTAGAAAAAGCTGCAATTATCTAAGAACTCCCAAAAACATGTACCATGGTTGAGGCATTGCAAATATAAATATTCCATCCCCATGAAAGCTTTAGGACAACAGATGTTAATGGAACCAGATGTCCCTTTCAGTCACTTGAGAAAAACACCAAGGGGCTATTTCATAGGGCATAATTAGTTTTGCCTACGATTCTAAACTGAAAATGTCTCATCTATAAGCAAAATATAATTAATGTTTTCCTACATGATTACAAACTAAATGACAACGAGCCCACTGCACGAGACTCCCACCAATACAAGATCTGGGGGGAGCGGCAATCTTAAACCAGGTCGTAAAATGACCAACCTTATCAAAGCAGCACCTCTATATTTGATTACAAATGGCTAGCAACAACGGAAGACCATGAATAAAAAAATTAATAAAAAAAAACGAAGACCATGAATGATAGCTGAAGGTGGGTAATGGTCTAAGCGGATGGCAAGAGGCGAGCAATGATGCAGTGGTGCCTGGGTGAGATATTAATTGTTATGAGAGGTGCTGCTGCAGGATATAAATGACTGGTCAAGCACTAAGGGCAAGGCTGGAGAGCAGAAGGCAATGACAAATACAATGACCATGGGTTGTGGAAGGGCTATGGAAGTAAATTGGCAATACGGGGTAACTGAGATAATGACTGAAACAATGGTCTTACTTTACAAAACAGTGGTCTTAGTTAAGTCCTGAGTAGAAATTATGTGAGGGAACTAAAGTTGCAACAGTAGCTGCATGCATGATAATAAGAAATCCAACACCTAAATCCAAGTAAATGTAGGTGGGGAATAGGTTTACATGAATCTTAATCATGAGCAACCAAAATAGTCCAGAAGAGAACAACAGATGTGGCTATATATATTAGTGATGTCCTTCAATATTCAGCATAGAAAATTCATAAATTGATACCTGATATGTTTCTTGACCAAATTGTTTTCTTGCAGAGGTAGTAACTGTATTCCCATCCAAACCAAGCAATTGATCGCCATCACACTGTTCAACCAGGTTTTCATGTCCTTTATCAGGAGTACTCTCACTCGTTGCTTTTGAAACTTGTGGCTGGTCTAAATTTGGCATGTCTATTCCATTATCATCCTCAATCTTGCCTTCGATGTCCAAGCTTCTTCTATTATCGGCAGACTGAGCTTTTGCACCCGGCAATTTACCATGTTCTCTTTTGTTATCATCTTTCTTAGCTTTCTTTGCTGTACTTTCCACAGACCAATCTTCATCTTTGCTTGAAACATGTAACTGTTTACCATAAGCCTCCTTCAACATTCAAGACATGAAAATCAGAAGCAGGTACAGATCATACACATAAAGAAGACTTGAACATAATATGTATATGCTCAATTTTATGAAAGCAGCTGAAAAAAAGAAACAAAGAATACCATATGCATTTTGCTGAAAATAAAAGAAGAAAACAAAGATACATAGATAAAATTCACAGAGTCAACAAGAGATTGACACAGAAATATGAAGAAAATAAACAGAAAGGAAGGTGTTCAGGTTTTTATAGCAGTATACATTAACCATCTTGAAACAGAATATAGGACACCACAGAAGTTCAAAACTGAGATAAGCTTTAGTAGAGACAGGTCAAGAGAAGCACGAGTAAGCCAGCATGGTCAGCCGAAAGAAGAATGTGCAATGCTCCACAAAGGAACACCATGAAGGTCACAGTTCAAATAAGGACATTGCAAACCTTAAATAAAACTTGTACTATAACTTGGCCTTCATTCTCTATTGTGTTACTTGTAGTCCTGTACAATATCTGGATCATCTAAGAACAAAAGGAAGAATGTTCTTCAATATTTCTTTCATTCAGAGATAAATTCAATAAAATTCCATGTGTTCTGATGACAAGAAAAAAGCAAACCATTGAGAAGATGCACAAACAGCAATTGCTCCTAAGTCCTAAGATCAATATCTTAGGAGCTTGACGGAATCATCTGTATCTGGCTGAGCTTTTTCATAGTAGAATAGATCAAATCAAGGTTTTACGTACCGATCCGTACCAGTGTATCAACATTTTGTCGGTACCGGTACAGTACCAGTACCAAGCGATATGCACAATACGTACCACCCAGTATATTAAATATTTTTATAATATAATATAATATTAAATATATTAAAAAAAGTAAATAAAGGGGCGACATCACCTATTATATAATATTAAAAATATTAAATATATTAAAAAAGCAAGGGCGATGTCATCGAGGCAATGTCGCCTCGATTTCTCTCCCCGCACGGGGAGAAAAGTCACTCGCGGGCGGCAACGGCTTGCAGGCAACCCGCAGGTGGCGAGGGCACACGGGCGAGATACTTTACTCGGTGGCATTGCCTCGATCTCTCTCCCTGCGCGGGGAGAAAAGTCGCCCACGGGCGGCGAGGGCGCACAAGCGAGGTACTTTTCCTCTTCTTCTTTCTTCTTCTTTTCCTCTTCTTCTTCTTCCTCTTCCCTTTTTCTTCCTCAATCGACCGTCGACGGTCGATTTTAGCGGTACCACCCGATAGCGGCCAGTCCGCGTACCGATCAGCTGCCAGTCAAGTATGTATTGGGCAGTACGAGCCTTACCGCTCGGTAAGTAAAACCTTGGATCAAACTAATTTCCACATTAACTAGAATGTGAAACTAAAGATGTGAAAAATAGCTGAGGAACAAGGATTGGAAAAACTTAGTTTACACGCTTGGTTTCCCTTAGGAGGAATTTGGCAAGAAAAAAAAGTTCTACAAATCTAACCAACAGAAAAATCATGATGGTAAAAGTGCAGCAAGAAAGCTCACTTGAATCTTCGTTTAGCTTTGCTGCTGTGGATGAATAATTTTTTGACCTACTCAATATCTAAAGAAATTAATTGTGCAACAACAGATTATACAAGGAAGATAAAGAAGGAAAAACAATTACTAGGAGTAAATGATATTGAAGAATATTGCAAAAAGAAAAGCATTCTCAGCAAATCTTGCATAAATTGAATCCCATTATTTGACCATTTTGTTGCATCAAAATATTAAAACCTTAAGCATATAATTAAGGAACCAAATTGCATCAGCTAGACGAGTCTTTGTTTATGTGGTACACATTCTGTAGGATCAAGCTTCTGGTACTAATATTCAAGTTGGACGTACAATTCAGGTAAGAATACTTACATCAGATAACTTCTCATAATCTAAATGTTCCAGCTCCCTTTTCTTTGACACTGGAAAAGTGTTCGCTTGACCAGGTTCTCCCTCCATTACAGGTGAAGGCTTGGCATTTATTGGGCTTTCATGTATTTCATCTCTCCCCTCACAAGAACCATCTAGCAGTTTGGGTTCAGATAAAGAGAATGATGAAACTTCATTGGTATTGGTGCTTTTACTAAGCTCAACACAGAATTCATCAGAGTCTGATGTGAAGTCTGATTCATTTGAATCTGATCCTTCCTTCTGAACATCTTTATCTGGGTCAGGACATTCAGGGTCATAATCATCATCCTCGGAATCATCAGAAGGAAGGCCAAGATCATTAAAGTTGTTGTGTCTGGGAGATTCTGGGGCCTCCTCAGACAATGAAACAGAATCTGATTCTTCAGAACTTGATCCTTCTTCCTGATCTTCAATACCAACTTCTGGGGTATCAGGATTGTAATCATGATCTTCTGAATCATCTGAAGAATCATTGGAGTCATCAAATTGTTTATTACCATTTGCGACGGCAGCTGCTTCAGGAAAAATTTTCTAAAGGAAAAAGCAGCAGACCCAAGTCAGAACATGCCCATTAGCATGAAGCACTTGGCTAAGTTCATAAAGGGAAAGAACAATGTGAATAATCAACGGCCTTTACCTCCCATGTGTCCTCAATTGAGAGATCACTTCCTTGAAATTCATTAAGCAATTCAAGGCAATCCACCTTGCAATCACATGCAGGGCATAACCATCCTTGGTCTCCAGGAGGAACTTGTTGAAAGCAAGAACAAGTTCAGTGATAATTAAAAATGCATGTAAAAAAGCCAAAATCGAATAAATTCTAAACTAAAGTAGCTGTGACATTTACTTTCATCAGTTGCCAGTGGCGGGTTCAAACACTTCTGGTGAAAACCTCTGTCACAATTGCCATCACACAGTATGATATCATTGTCAGCAGACAGGTCCTTTGAACCACATTTTGCACAAAATATCTGTAGCAAGATGGAGATATAGTTCAGAAATCAGTAAGATCACCATAGTAGGACTTAGAAATATAAAAGAAGAAATAATGTGAAATGATAATCTCCCGTGAGTTGCACAGACAGCCTCACTGTCAATTTGTCCATCGTCATCAAAGAGATTCTCCTCAAGCTTTCCCTCAGATAACAAGGAATCTAGATGCCGGAATGATTCACGTATCCTTAATTTGCAGCGTAGAATTTCTGATTTGGCTCTTTCAAGCTCCTTTTCAGGCCTGATCTTTTCCAAACTGCGTATATAGATACATTTATGCACATAAAAAACAATAAATGGATGCTACAGCTGATGTAGAAGTGATAGTATATAAAAACAGGCAGACTGATAGCAATAATAGCATAGATGCTTCAGACAAAGAAAATCTATAATTTACCAAATACACGAGAGTTAATACAATTGCCAGTGAAATAATCTCTGACAAAGAGCATTAAAAAAAAAGGAAATCAAAACTCAACCACTACATGATATACAACCACAACCACAATGAAAGATGTACAAACTATTTGGGGCTAGCTATCCAGACATCATCCCACCATTGAGTTGTGTCGACCAGGATCCTTAGTCGAACTAAAGTAGTCCAATCTCTTCTTACTGTTTCTACTTTCTATAAGTTTTCCTAAACCTTTCTAATCAAACTAACCTTGACTAACCAATGCATCTATAGTTCTCAGTGGAACATTCTTATATGGTTTACTTCATTTTATTCTTTATGGGTCATACAATATCTTGTTGGCAAACAAAAACATCACTTCCTCTATATTTTATAGTGAACCTGCAAATCTGCCAGAACAGTCATCTTGGTTACTGTCATTTAGTGAACGAAAATTTGTGCATTGCCTACAAGCATAAACAGATGAGAAGATATAGAAGAGAATATTTTAAAGTGAGGTTATCAAAGGAACGAACCTTTGACCTTTCCATCCTTCATTTGAATATGCATCAATCAGGCTTTGTTCGTAGTTGATTCTCGTCAACAAGTATCTTACACGTTTTTTAATTAGTAAAAATTCATTATTCAGAGCACTCTCCCCTTTCCTCTTCTTTTTCCTTGTTTTTGTCATGGAGATGGTTGTGGAATTCGATGGCCCTGCGGAAGTCTTATCTTTCCCATTTGTCATTGATCGAAGAATCCTGACACCATCAAGTGAAGATCTTAGTGAATATCTTCTAGAATTCACTTTTTGAGATACTTCTTTCCCCTTCCTAACTGGTTTTTTTGAGTTACGTTTTGCACTTGGTGTACATCTGTCATTTTTCTTATGGTTGGTATTTGTCTTCTGTCCATCATCAGCATGTTCAAGAGCTGCAACCTTACGTTCTCTAGAATGATTCACCCCAACATCAGATTTAGGGTCTCTCTCCATATAAAACAATTATTGATTTCTATTAAAGTGTGACCAAACTTTCCTGCACACCAATCTCACCAGAAACGTGCTCCATATGCAACACAAAGCTTCAATTCATTGAAGTACTAGAAGGCTTTACTGCTGAATGAGCCAAAAAATATTGCCACAAGTTGTACTGGACCCTTTTCCATCAACTAATGAAATGAAAAATTACCTGCAAGTTTTATCAAGAAATAAATTCAGATATTCATACCAAATAGAATATGACACCTTGAACATGAATGATAAATGAAATCTTAATAAGCAGAATCAAATATTTCGTATCTATATATACTTGATCAAGAGCAGAGAAAATGAGCAAATGCACTCAGCTCTCAAGACGATTATAATTAGAAGTGGACATTTTGTTATAGCCACCCCAAGAACATAGACAAGAAACAAGGAAAACAAAACATTAAGGACTAAAAGACATACAACTTCCTGATTGCCAGAATAAGATTTTAATGTATCTTGAATTCTACAGAGAATCGGTCATGCTGCAACGTCAGATAAAATGATGCAGGATTATTAGGGTGAACCATACATTTCCACAGAGAAGCACAAGTGTACCAAGAGGGTTACAATTTCAATGTTAGAGATTATGGGCCCAAAAGTATCCCAAAAAATATATCCATATATTGTTAATGAATGGCAAACTTATCTTTGTGAATCAATGATGGATCTTATACCACAATCCTTTCTTAAACATATTTAGAAGATAAGGTCAGTTCAATAAAATTTTCTCCTATGTTGCTAGATATAGATACACATCATTGACTTGCAACTTGTTCTGTGAATATTTATATTTTCCTTGGATGTATAGCTACCTTGATCAGTGCATAGATGCTCTTGTGGGTTGTACATATGCCATTCATGAAAAAAACAGACATCAAAGTGTTCAACTTCTTCAGCAGAAAAATTTGAATTTCTGCGATTTTGGTACCAACAACAGAACAATAAGAGACGTGTAAATAAATACAGACATAGTTGCCTATGAAAAAACACTAGAGCCGTTCATAGGGAAAAGAAACCAGAAATATTAGAATCGTTAATCATAATGTTGCTGACACAGGCATGGATTATCCAATATTAAATACAAGTTCAATTGCTTCGGGGAAAAGATTGTGTATGATACAGGATAAGTCACCTTTGCAATTATTTTCCTTATTTGCTATCCAAGAACTATTTGATACAATAACAGGTTATCTTTTATCATGCCTATGTTCCTCAACAATTTTATCCGAAATAAAAGAAGAAAAATATTAAGCATGTCACCAAGGCATAGAAGAAAATCATAGTAAAAATATCTTCATCTTTGTCGGACTATGTCTACTCTGATCATTAAACTTATTAAATGATGTAATTTCTGCACATGATAGGCAACAATGAATAGCATAACAACAACATTTCCCCAGGTCATCAAGAGCTGGTACCAGTTCAGGAGCACATGTATGTACAATTGAAAGCAGAAGTTTTTCAATGACTTTTTTGTTGTGAAAGAAAAAGAAAATTCACGTCAATAAAAAGTTTCCAAATATAGAAATGGGTATAGCCCCCTAAATAAATGCAATACTAAGTCACATTCTGTCCGCAAATATAATGGTATACTCATAGTAAACAAAAAATGACATTGTAGTTATTAAGCAAGAATAGAGAATCAAAAGAAAATTGACAAAAAGTTGGTTATGTGATGACCAGCCTTGGACAAGGATTAATGTATTACAATAAGTCCATGGCTAGGTGTTGTCTCCAGTAGTGGGGACAATAACAGGAGCACGGACACTTAAAAAATTAACTACTACATGGTTTGAAGAATTCATGGCTTACCAGGGTGTTCGTGCATCCAATGCCCATTTAAAAGGTCAATGGTTTAATAATCCTTACACGGGAGATTTATGTTGTTGTCATGAAGAAAAAAACCCTAAGAAATAGCATTCTAAACAAAAACTTAAATATAGTATTGCTGAGAAATATTAAATATAATATTTCTGAGAATTCCAGAGAAATTATTTACAGGCTACAACTACCATTTTCGAAAACATATTAGGCTAATATGAAAAGTAGGTTACATTGTAATTTAGTAAAAACAGAGCCCTAGGACTGTAACTTTAGGTCCCTTTCAATAAAAGCAACAATTCCTTGAGATTTCGCTCTTTGCAACCTCAACTCAGACAGACAGAAATTTCAGAAAGCCTAATTTTTAGTTTTGGCACTCATATTGTGTCTATGCACTTGCTATTTCGTCCTGACATCTTTGTCCTGCATCTCAATTTCCTACTAGTTGCTCAGCATACCATATCAACCTCTAGTCATAGGATCTCTTGACCCTTTAAAGCAAATATGTAAGTATTAATAATCAACGTTAAAGCTAAGAAACATGTGCACTTCAAAGTTAAGATGGCATTTTAAATATATAATTAAAGATAAGGCTTGTTGTACATTTTACATACTAAGGCTGAGGTGTCGCCTCGGCTTGGTTTTGCGCCCGAGGATTCTTCGTTGGCGCCCAAGGGATGTGCTAACTCCTCGGCACGTCGGCTGGTAGATCGAGAACCCGAGCGGTCGCCTCATGCTGGAGTCGACTTCTAGTCCTTGGTTGAGCTGCAACCGCTCGGAGTCCGTTGCGACGTTCCGAGGGGAGTTACTTATCTTTGGTCGGGGAACCTTGTATGGTTGGCCTCCATGGGCAAGGCTTCCCTCTTTGCGAGTGTGTCCTTCCGCTCATCAGCTGGCTCTTCGATCGTCGACGCCTACGCCAAGGCCACGATCGGGGGGGTGAGGTGCCGCCCCGACTCGGCCCCTCCGACGGTCAAGTCAGCTAGGTGAATTGTTGTGTAGTATGTCTAGTGTTGAAGGCCCTCTTGCTTATTTACCTAGGCACCTTTTATACTACCTGAAGAGGCAGAAGTTGTACGAAGTTGGTTAATGTGCGTGGGTGGGTAGGTCGGCGTCGTACGTTGGTCGGTGGCTGAACCCCTGACCTACCTGTCAATTTCGTCTGTTATGCTGTTTACTTTTATTACATATCTGCAGTAGGCACGATCCTTCCATGGGTCGTTGTCTGGGTTGAAACAGGTCCTCCTACTGTGTAGGGGACGTACAGAAGGAAACCTTGCAGTGGAGGCAGGGGATGCAGCCTCGACCTAGCTCCTCGAGTGGTGGTCCGGGACAGCGCTTCTTCCGAGACCTTGATCAGAGCTGAGTCGACCGTGTCTACTTGGCTTTTGGAAAGCGACGTGGAAGTATATGTTAGACGAAAATGTGTCCTATCATTCTCTCTCTCTCTCCCCCCCCCCCCCCCAAAAGGGAGTCGCATCTTGGGAGAATCGAGGTGCGCGGCTCGTGGTTGGGGTTTTGCTTGCTTCATAGGCTTTGTGTTGGAAATGTTGGCTTTTGGGTCGAAATCAAAACCGGTGGAACCTGCCGGGATCTGAAGCGGGCGGAATCAGTCGAGACTTGTAGTCGGTATGAATGACCAGGTAGGGGACGCGTTCGGAAACATGGACTTTTGTCAGTCTAGTGTAGATAGCCCCTCGAAAGTTGTTTGGGACCGGAATTCCTTTGGTAGTCATCCGGGGTTGGAGACCAAATGGGGGTTGGAAGCTTGGGAGCCCTTCGTTCTTGTATTATGGCTGAGAGCCCTTTGGGGGCTATTTTGGACAAAGAGTCCTTTGTTCGGGACTGAAAGCCCTATGGGAGCTCGAAAACTCTTGAAAATTTATTCAGGACTGAGAGCCCTGTGGGAGCTCGGAAGCTCTTGAAAATTTGTTCGGGACTGAGAGCCCTGTGGGAGCTCGAAAGCTCTTGAAAGTTAGTTTGGGACTAAGAGCCCTGTGTTCGAGACTAAAAGTCAATTGAGAGCTCGGAAGCCCTTGAGAATATGTTCGGGACTGAGAGCCCTGTGGGAGCTCGGAAGCTCTTGAAAATTTGTTCGGGACTAAGAGCCCTATGGGAGCTCGGAAGCTCTTGAAAGTTTGTTCGAGACTGAGAGCCCTACGTTCAGGACTGAAAGCCCTTTGAGAGCTCAGGAGCCCTTGAGAATCTGTTCGGGACTGAGAGCCCTATGAGAGCTCGGAAGCTCTTGAAAGTTTGTTCGGAACTTAGAGTTCTATTGGAGCTCGTAAGCTCTTGAAAGTTTGTTCTGAACAAACTGAGACCCTATAAGAGCTCGGAAGCTTTTGGAAGTTTGTCCCAAACTGAGAGCCCTGTATTAGGGATTGAAAACCCTTTGAGAGCTCGAGAGCCGTTAAGAATATGTTCAGGATTGAGAGCCCTATGGGAACTCAGAAGCATTTAAAAATTTGTTCAGGAGTGAGAGCCCTGTGGGAGCTCGGAAGCTATTGAAAATTTGTTCGAGACTAAGAGCCCTGTGGGAGCTCGGAAGCCTTAAAAGTTTATTCGAGACCGAAAGCCCTTTAAGAGCTCGGGAGCCCATGAGAATATGTTCGGGACTAAAAGCACTGTGGGAGCTCAGAAGCTCTTGAAAGTTTGTTTGGGACTGAGAGTCTTGTGTTCAGGACTGAAAGCCCTCTGAGAACTCGGAAGCCCTTGAGAATCTATTCGGGACTGAGAGCCTTGTGGGATCTCGAAAGCTTTTGAAAATTTCTTCGAGACTGAGAGCCCTGTGAGAGCTCAGAAACTCTTGAAAGTTTGTTCAGAACTAAAAGCCCTATGAAAGCTCAGAAACTCTTGAAAATCTGTTCTGGACTGAAAGCCTTGTAGGAGCTCAGAAGCTCTTGAAAGTTTGTTCGGGACTGAGAGCCCTGTGTTCGGGACTGAAAGCCCTTTGAGAGCTCGAGAGACCTTGAGAATCTGTTCGGGACTAAGAGCCCTGTGTGAGCTCCTGAAAATTTGTTCGGGACTGAGAGCCCTGTGGGAGCTCGAAAGCTCTTAAAAATTTGTTCGAGACTGAGAGCCCTGTGGGAGCTCCGAAGCTCTTGAAAGTTTGTACGAGACTGAGAGCCTTGTGTTCAGGACTGAAAGCCCTTTAAGAGCTCAGGAGCCCTTGAGAATTTGTTCGGGACTGAAAGCCCTGTGGGAGCTCGGAAGTTCTTGAAAATTTGTTCAGGACTAAGAGCAATGTGAGAGCTCGGAAGCTCTTGAAAATTTGTTCAAAACTGAGAGCCCTGTGGGAGCTCGGAAGCTCTTGAAAGTTTGTTCGAGACTGAGAGCCCTGTGAAGGGGCTGAAAGCCCTTGAGATCGGTCGGGATAACACCCGAGTGATGTTGGTAATCAGGGGCTGACAGGCCTTGAGATCGATCGGGATCATGCCCGAGCGATGTTAGCAATTAGGGGCTAAAAGCCCTGTAAAGGGGCTGAAAGCCCTTGAGATCAGTCAGGATCATGCCTGAGCGATGTTGGTAACCAGGGGTTGAAAACCCTATGAAGGGGTTGAAACCCTTGAGATCGATCGGGATCACGCCCGAGCGATGTTGGTAATCAGGGGTTGAAAGCCCTTGCGATCGGTCAGGATCACGCTCGAGCGATATTGGTAATCAAGGGCTGACAGCCCTGTGAAGGGGCTGAAAGCACATGAGATCGATCTGGATCATGCCCGAGTGATGTTAGTAATTAGGGACGGAATGCCTTGTGAAGGGGCAGAAAGCCCTTGAGATTGGTCGAGATGACGCCCGAGCGATGTTGGTAATCAGGGGCTGAAAGCCCTGTGAAGGGGCTGAAAGCTCTTGAAATCGATCAAGGTGACGCCTGAGCGATGTTGGTAATCGAGGGCTGAAAGCCCTGTGAAGGGGTTGAAAGCCCTTGAGATCGATCGGGATCACGCCCGAGCAATGTTGGTAATCAGGAGCTGAAAGCCTTTGAGATCGGTCGGGATGATGCCCGAGCCATGTTGGCAATCAGGGGTTGAAAACCCTGTGAAGGGGCAGGCCTACCTGGATCGAACATCAATGGGGGGAAGCATTGAAGGCTTGAGATAATCTGTGACATTTCGCAGCAACGAGGAGTCGAGCTATCATGTTGCAATTGGTCGCTTGGGTGGTGTGCTTCCTCCTATTAATTGTGGATCTTTCTAGGATTTTCGAAGCGTCACTTCATACCTATCTCCGACAATCAAAGAGTTTCCTTGGGATGTCGTGCCAAGGACCCTGGGACCTGCGTTTTGAGCCGATCTTTATAAACCTCGAGGGGCTTACTATTTTGCCGATATCTTCATGCTCTTATCTCCTCATCTTGATTTCCTTACGCACTCTTCATGCGGCATTTTGATCCTCTGCCCTGCCGGAGAGGTCCGCCTGACAACCTCAAGGTGGCGGGTGGGGCGCTCCACCGAGACCTTGGTCACAGTAAGGCTAGTTGGCTGCCCCTCTTTTTTGCTTGCCAGCTCCTGACCGAGGGATCTTATTCACAACATCTTGTTTTACCTTGGGGCTCAAGGCGAGAACCTCTGCCATCTTGGTCACGGTAAGTCCGTCTGCCTAGGTGGCTTTTTCTTGTTGGATGGGCCCTAATCGACGGTTTTTGTCCGCAGCGTCTTATTTTACCTTCCATTTTGTCTCCCGATCATGGGGCCCCATGAAGTTTTTTCAACAGCCCCAGTGGCTACAGGCGCTCACTCCAGTGCAACAGCCCGGATGAAGGAGGTCTGGGTTTTAGAGCTTGATTTGGATGAGGCCCTGGCATAGGACGAAGAGGCAAAGGACCTCCCTTTGACCGGAGAGGACTGAGTGGCCAAGGGCGAGGGTTCACTCCCTCGCTCTTCCGAAGCAGCCTCGGCACGTACGGGCGTCAGCCGTCCATCGTCAGAGGTCGACAAACCCTGAATCTAGCTGAGAGGGGTGCCTCCGCGCTTCGTTGTCGGGCAACAACTTGAATAGGGCTCCCTCTTCACTGGAGTTGACAGTTTATTTGTTATCACATGCAAATCCTTTGTAATACGTTTGATTTGTTGTAAGCAGTCTAATCCGAACTTTCCTGGCCAATAAAAGCGGATCCTTCTCTTTCACTTCTGCGTGTCGATGTCTGATAATGAGTGTGTTGTATTTGTGCTTGAGTCTTGGCTTTTCTGGACGAGGCAACGTCCCCTTTTAAAACTTGGATAATGACACCTTTTGGCTTTGATGGGACATCAAGAGGCGCTATGTGACGTCGGAGTTGCTCCTCGACTGACTGACCACAATGACTTAGGGTCGGCGAGTTACCCTAACTTTATTTGGTTTGCCCTGGTTGAGGAGGTCGCATCTATTGCCCTAAGGTGGTTGGACCCAGTCCAGGCAAGGCCTTTGGAGAGCGATGGGGTTGGCGTAAGGCCTTCTGGTCAACATTCCTGCTTGTGGGGAAGAGGACGAGGGTAGGGCCCCTCGAACCCGGATTAGGGATATGCATGCAAGTGACCCGACCCCGACCTATCTGCCAATTCCGTATGTTGTGTTGTTGCTTTTATTGCGTACCTGCAGTAGGCACAATCCTTGCATGGGTCGTTGTTTGTGTTGAAACAGATCCTCCTACTGTGTAGGGGACGTAGGGAAGGAGACCTTGCGATGGAAGCAGGGGATGCGGCTTGGGCCTAGCTCCTCGAGCGGTGGTCCGGGGCCGCGCTTCTTCCCGAGACCTTGATCTGAACTGAGTCGATCGTATCTACATGGCTTTTGGAAGGTAAACGTGGAAGTATATGTTGGACGTGCCAAAATATGCCCTATCAAGGCTAAAGAATGAACTCACCTGAAAGTTGGGTAACGATTAACTAGGGCATGATTTGGAAATCTAATTTTCCATTCAGAACCACCACTTGTATGACAATGTAAAATCTTAAGTAAGGACATATACATCATATCTTTGCTACATTTCTCTTCCCACATGAGCAGAGGGCCAGTATACTTCCTTTATGTACAAAGGAAGTGCTTGATTGTCGTTACAAAAGGAACACAAAATTTTAGATACTAGGATGTTATAATTATTATCAATAAGAATAAGAAAACCTAGATCCGAAGAACACTCAAGTGCCACTCAAGCTATAGATCCGTGGCGCCCTCATACATGCTGAAGAACGGCTTCCATTCTTATACTTCAGGAATAAAATGGTATACCCAGTGGATGAGGCTCCCGTCAGTGCAGGGCATGAGAAGGATCAACGTCCACGACCTTACCTTTAAATATTTAAAGAGACTATTTCCGTGAGTCAGAACCCTAATCTCCCAGGGTTGCAAAGGAAGGAACAATCTTACCCTTAAGGAAAGTGGGTACAAAGTTTCCATAGGTCTAAGTCTGCAAAACTCAATGGTCAGACTCGAGGTATGCCCAAGAAAATTATTCCATCAGCAAAAGACTTTCTCAGTTTGTAATGCGATTGTAAGTGCAAAAAAGTACATGTGATCGACTCACAAGACTAAATGCATACAATGCACATCGTCCACAAATTCTTCTGCTACACCGCCCGATATCCATCCCACAACATTCTTCAAGAAAGAAAACCCTACTGTTAGGGTTCCGCAAACCAAACAATCAAGCAGCTCGAGAGACCCCCACGAACCCATCCCGCCCCGCATCTGTCCCAACCGATCAACCCGAAATGCAACCGCTCCTCCTTTCACTCGCTCGCTCGCCAACTCTCAGCCCTCATCCTAGACTAAACATGCTGGATCTCAAAGCACAACGGAACCGTCGCATCCCGCTCCTAAACCCTTGGTTCTCCTCACTCTTTCCCTTTGCTAGGGCACAAGATGAGACAAAGACCACAGCGCAGAAAGCCGTCTTCTTTCTCTCGCATCCAGAACAAATCGGAAGGAAGTGAAACGCCCAAAAAGACAACAAAATAAGAAGATAGATTTCAAGAAAAACAAGAGCAGATACAGAAGAAGAAGAAGAAGAGGAGGAGAAAGCGGCAAAGATTTGATCCTCGTTCTTACTTGGCTTGGTCGTGACGCCGCTTGCTGCGCTCGGAAGGTGTTTGTTCCTTTGCCGCCGTAGGATAGATCCAATCGGCCGATAAGAGAGGAAGAGAAAGACCACCGCGGGGGGCGGGGGCGGGGGGCGGGTGGGGTGTGGAGGGAAGGGATGTTGGCTGGCGCGACTTACACGCTATTAATGCGACGATCGAACTCGAAGGGCAAAGAGCAAAGACGACGGCGGAGGGCGGAGGGCGGAGGAGACAACAGAGGAAGCCTTGGAATCGGGCCCCCAACTATATAGTTTATTAGTGGGCCTCATTGGCCCAACAAGTAAACGGTCTAAATGGGCCCTTCCAACAAAATTAAATTTATTACTAATAAAATTTAATTGCCAAATTAATTTAATTGCCACGTTAAGAATATAAGTATTTTAATTTAAATTATACTCTAGTTGGATAGTTCACATAGATATATTTATCACGAAGAATCAGGTCACTATGAGTAATTTCATCCTGCAAAAAGAGAAATATTTGCTCAAGTAAAAAACACAGATGATATTATCATTATATCAAGATTTTTTTAATTTAATTTGGGAATATCAAGTGTAGCGATTGCATTTAATTGTAGTGGGAAATTGTTATTATTTTACCAAAAAAAAATTAAAAGAATTTTGGAGTGATAACGACAAACTCTGTGTGCGTATAGATATCTTATATTATTTTATCTTTGAAAAAAAAAAATGTATGATTTGCTTACATGTCGATCTAATACACAGAGAGAATGCACCCCTTCATGATCATAGATTGTCTTTTGAATTATCCTTTTTTTTTTTTGGTGTGTGTGTGTGTGTGTATTTTTTTACACTTTTATTCATGTATCATAGAAACCTTATCCATTATTCCTTTATGAATGGAAATTTATCTCATAAGTCGTCATGACCAACTTTACAAGGATAAAGACACGCTTCTCGTAGTAGTTTCATGGAAATGGAGATGATAGAAGAAGGCAAGTGTGAGAGAGGAGTAATGAGCAAGTTTAAAAGCTTCTTTGCTCTCCTTGTTATAAAATAAAACAACAAATGGTTCTGTTCAAGATAGAAATTGCTTCACCATCAGGCATGGAGAGTAGTTGAAGTTTTACAAGGAAAGCAGCATGCATAAAAACCCTAGGAAGATTTAAAAAAAAAAAAAGAGAGAGAGAAGAGAGAGTTAGCTTTCACTCTTGTGTCTGTAAGAGTTTAAAAAACATTTATATTGGAAGCCAAGGATCATGGCTCTAATCCATCTACCAACCCTACACCTTATTATGTTCCTATGGACAAAGAGACAATGTTAGTTTAGGAGTCTGCAAACCTTTGATGATGAACGTCCTCACAGAGAGGAGTACATTCCAATGTGAAAGGGAAGAATTCTTTTCAGTGTATGGCTGCCAGTGTGAGGTGATTGAGTAGGTAGAGAAAGAGAAGGGTCAAAAAGGATAAGTGTGGATGCATGAGAGTGGTGGTGGTGTCTTCTAAAGTGAGGATAAGTGTGTGTGGTTGGAGGGGTAGCAGATGAACCCAAGGAATACGTTTGTTTTAGCAAACCTAAACAACTTGTTTCAGTAGCCTATCATGATGCTGCAGCCCAACCAAATCACACCTCCATTGATTCCTCTCACCATGCAATGCCTAAGCTGGAGTGTGGAATTGTGGAAGAAAACCCCCCCAGGTTTGGAAGTCTGATAGCCTGCTGCAGTCTATCACTGACACAGACAAGAACATACACTCAGTGAAGATAAAACCACAGCTATATCGATCCTTTTTTATCTTCTCCTTCGCCTAGCTATATGTGTGTGTGTATATATATATACACACACACACATTTATTATTGTAGTAGGCGATTCAAATACCAATCTCTTTGGCATGATGAAAGCAAGGGTTTCTGATATGAGGAGGATCAATATTGTCATTGAGGAAAACAAAGATGAATCCATGAGTTTAGAGCAGAGGAGACGGCAGAAATCGTTGATGACGGCGTTCGAAGAATGGGAATGTTATGGCTCATCGCATATCCGAGTGCTGTACCGACACACGAGTTCTTCCCCGGCGGTCATGGATGAGCTCTGCGCGCGGACAGGGAGGCCGGGCGGGCGCCCTGGAGTCGACACGCGGCAGTGATGAGGCAAACCCCCCCACGGCGTCTTCTCCCTGCATCTGCTTGACATGGAGGACAACGTCCGAGGGAGGGAGGGAGAGACGTCACCCGGAACGGCAGATTCCTGTGCCGCCGGCAGGGCGTCGTTATCGCGGGCCACGACGGGCGCCGTGCGTGACGCGGGCCGCGACAGGGATCCGACGTGGCCGGCACGTACGTGTCGGGTAGACCGGCCCCGCCTGTCCGCTCCGATCCCTCCCACCTGACGGCATCTGGGCCACCCTCTGCCCCCCTCCTCCGCCCTACACGGCCCCGACCTCACCTACCTCTCCTTGCGCCCCTACGTGCATGGCTCTATCCCCATTACCATCTATAAATACCCATCGCCCTCCCCTTTTCCCCTCACCCACACCGCCTCTCCGCCCTCGGATCTTGAGCTTGATCACGGTCGATGAGGATGATGCCGGCAACCTCGACCAAGCTGGGCCCGGCGGCCTGCGAGAAGGACGCCGAGAAGCTGGAGTTCATAGAGGAGATGACCACGAAGGCGGACGAGGTGCAGGAGAAGGTGTTGGCGGAGATCATGAGCCAGAACGGGGCGACCGAGTACCTGCAGAGGTACAAGCTCGGCGGCGCGACAGACCGGGAGACGTTCAAGTCGAAGGTGCCGATGGTGACCTACGAGGACCTTCAGCCGGAGATCCATAGGATCGCCAACGGCGACCGCTCCGCCATACTCTCCGCATGTGTGTTAGTGTTAACGACGACGATCACCATCACCATCTTCTTCTTCTTCTTCTTCTGAAATGATAAGGTACGTGGCCGGGCTGGACAAGGGCAAGGGACTCTACTTCCTGTTCGTTAAGTCGGAGAGCAAGACGCCCGGCAGCCTGCCCGCCCGCCCCGTGCTCACCAGTTACTACAAGAGCCACCACTTCCGCACCCGCCCCTTCGACCCCTACAACGTCTACACCAGCCCCACCGCCGCCATCCTCTGCGCGGACGCCTTCCAGAGCATGTACTCCCAGATGCTCTGCAGCCTCCTCGACCGCCTCGCGGTTCTCCGCGTCGGCGCTGTCTTCGCCTCTGGCCTCCTCCGTGCCATCCGTTTCTTCCAGCTCCACTGGCAGGAGCTCGCCCATGACATCGCCGCCGGGCGCCTTAGCTCGAAGGTCACCGACCCCGCGGTCCGTGACGCCGTGGCTGAGGTCCTCAAGCCCGACCCCGTCCTCGCGGAGTTCATCGTGTCGGAGTGCGCCGCCGAGGACTGGGCGGGTATCATCACCAGGATCTGGCCCAACACCATGTACCTCGACGTGATCGTGACGGGCGCCATGGCGCAGTACATTCCCAGCCTCGAGTACTACAGCGGCGGCCTGCCGATGACGTGCACCATGTACGCCTCCTCCGAGTGCTACTTCGGCCTCAACCTCCGCCCCATGTGCAAGCCCAGCGAGGTCTGCTACACCATCATGCCCAACATGGCCTACTTCGAGTTCCTCCCCCTCGACGCGGCGGCCGGATCGCCACCGCAGCTCGTGGACCTGGCCGACGTGGAGGTGGGGAAGGAGTACGAGCTGGTGATCACCACCTACGCGGGGCTGTACCGCTACCGCGTGGGCGACATCCTCCACGTCACCGGCTTCCACAACGCGGCGCCGCAGTTCCGGTTCGTGCGGCGGAAGAACGTGCTGCTGAGCATCGAGTCGGACAAGACGGACGAGGAGGAGCTGCAGCGGGCGGTGGAGCGGGGGTCGGAGCTGCTGAAGCCATGGGGGGCGAGCGTGGCGGAGTACACGAGCCAGGCGGACACGACGGTCATCCCGGGGCACTACGTCATCTACTGGGAGCTTCTGGTGAGGGAAGGGGAGGGGGGGAGGTGGCCGGAGAAGGAGGCGCTGGAGGCGTGCTGCCTGGAGATGGAGGAGGCAATGAACACGGTGTACCGGCAGAGCCGGGTGGCGGACGCCTCCATCGGGCCGCTGGAGATACGAGTGGTGCGGAGCGGCACCTTCGACGAGCTCATGGACTACGCCATCGCGAGGGGGGCGTCCATCAACCAATACAAGGTGCCCCGCTGCGTCACCTTCCCACCCATCATCGAGCTTCTCGACTCCAGGGTGGTGGAGTTACACTTCAGCCCTGCCTGCCCCAACTGGACTCCCCACCCCAACTAGCGAGCGCTTCCTGCTTCGATCTGCTCTGTGACAGCTTTATATATACGCAAGCGTATCTATCTATCTATCTATCTATAAGGTTGGGACTTGGAACCACCGCCGCCACCCAACCATGGCTTTTAGGTTCTCTCTCTGTGTGTCGTCGTCGTCGTCGTTTGCTTCTTTGGATATGTATGTAATGTGGTCGACTCGTGATGATATCCATGAACACATATAAAGTCTTTGCCACTTTGTTTCTGCACCACCTGCACTGTGTCGGACACGAAGTACAACGTCGATAAGAACCGCCATGCATCGACATCTCAAAGAAACATATGCTCTCTCATGGACCAGAGAGAGAAGTCGATCATGTTTTATGGTGGACGAATGCACCAACTTTGGAAGAAGGGAGAGAACTCACCGAAGGAAGCACGCCGCCATGGAATGAGACAGACTCGAGAGCTTCACAGCACAGCAATCAAAGAAACCTTTGGACTGCCGGAGGAATCTGACAGAGGAGGCCTCCTGCACAGATACAGAGCATCCGAGTGAGAGAGAAAACACAGAAAACGACAGATTAATCTATACATGCTTCGAGCTGGTATTTAGGGGTGTGCACTCTTTAAGAACATGTCGCACGAATGTGAATTCCCCAGTTTACTCTGAAGAAGGAACATAGGACAACAGCTGGTTCAAGGTGTCAAAAGGACTACTTCATGCAATATCAACAGGATTCAAAGTACCTACCTATCATCACCCTCTTTGTCCCTCTCTTCAAGAACACACTGTAAAATTTGGCAACTAATTTGGTCATTAACCGAGCAACAATTTTACAACAACAGTGACTAACTACTACTAAGCAGAGTTTTGTAGCAGTAACTTCTGCGGGACGGTTGTCGTCATATGACCATACTCTTCCAAAGTGCCGACACATTTTTCAGGGGTTGGAGTAGCTTGATTGGGTTGTCATCGATGTCGCTCGGGTCGAATTCTCACCCTTACGGAACCAGGGCTCGTCGAATAGCCTTCTCCGGTCAACCAAGTAAATGATCAGTCTGAAGCCCTCAAACAACAACGTCTCCATCTTGTGAAATCTCTTGTTGTGCCTTGGCAGACTCTTCGAAAAGTTGCACGAGACCTAGGCGGTACTCGAGGCCTCTAAGATAGTGGCCCAACAGCATGCACCTTACACCAACACGAAAGAAAGATTCAAAAAGCATGAATTGAGATCACAATCAAAATCTAATGTGCAGTTTGTACCAGAAGAGAAGGCGTGCAAGATAATCCCGTTGGACAGATATGAGAGGCTGAAACTGAATCGAGGTGTTCTCCATCAGTCCTGCACAGTCATCCATCCCGACATTTAAGGTTCCACCTGTCACATTATTAGAGTGAGGAGGGGGCTTTGAGTGCATCTTTGGAGACAAAGTTGCAAGGAGGCCATGTACAACAGACTGAATAGTTTCTTCCACCCCCGGGAAGGTTGGCTCTGAAAGTTCAGCAACCTACAGAAAAACCAGTTGAAATATACCACATTAACCAAACAACTTGTGACCCACTAAATTTGTCTGTCTGTGACAAGTAAATTACAGTAAAAAAAACAATAGAACAAGAGCAGGAAAAGAAAAGATCACAAAACTTTTGAACGGTTTGGCAACACAATTTGTCTTAGCAGTAGTAGACTACAATCTGCAGTGTCATATCAGACAGCAGATAGGACTACATTAAATGCCAGCCATATACAGCATATAATATTATTGTTCCTTGGTGGAGAGAGAACTGAAGGAAGTTTACTAGCAAAAGATCATTTGATCAAGCTGCAAAATATTATAGGAAATACAACCTACCTTCTCTGGTTGCAATGATCTTAGATAATCCAACAGATCATTTTTTTCTTCTCCTACAAACTGTTGCATCTGCAAAGCAGCACTTTTCCTTTTGATGTCGTCAAGTTCCTGCCGATTTAAATGATATATGAGACAAATTTATATATATATATATATATATATATATATAGTAAAAGTTAAACAACATGGAATTCCTTACAGATCATCAATAAAGGAAGAAAAACAGACATTTGAGATATCAAAACATGAATCTGTCACTAACAATATAGGTACAGAATGACCTGAATAGTAAAACCAACAAAAGGAAAAAAAAAATCAAGAAACAAAGTCACAATTATATTTGAGGTCAAGGTTCTCCTTACCGAGCGGTAAGGCCCCGTACCGGGCAGTACATACCAGTCGGCCAACTAACTGGTACGCCGAAATCGGTCGTCGGCAGTCAATTTCGGCCATCGGTGGTCGATTTCGACTGTAATAAGAAAAAGGAGAAGAAGAGGAAAAACATACCTTCACCAATTCCCCGCGCCGTCCATCGCCGCTGGCGATTCCTTCTCCCCGGGCGGGGAGAAGGATCGAGGCGACATCGGCAGCTTTTTATTTGTTTAATATATTATATTATATAATATTATATGATATTATATGATATTATAATGTAATGAGCGGTACACACTGCTCATACCACTTAGTACCAGGTACTGTACCATACCAAGATAATCTCGATATGTTGGTACGAACCGGTATGACAAACCTTGTTTGAGGTACTTGATCCTCGGAGAAATTATTACTATCACCAACTACGACCTTCCAAGTTACTAATTTTAATCATTAAAAAAAGAGGAATTTGAAAGCTATAATAGAAATTTCAGGCTCTAGAGTGCAATCTATGAAATCAGAATCTTAGCTTATATGAATGATAGATGACAGATAAGAAATGGAAAAATATGCTCATAAATACTCTAAAGTCTAAAAGCCAAGTTCATCTTCAATATTCTTCAATATGCTGAACACAAGATGACAAACGCTCAGCTTTGAAGCTATATTAAAAAACACGATACATATGGTCAATCACTTTGTTACATGTATTATACCCTTCAGAGAGATCTAGGGTGCTTAGCAATAATAACATTAATTGGATACAAGAATCTGTTAAGAGTAAGAAGGCGCACGTATGAACATAAAATCAGCAATACAGTTACTTTCAGTTGTTCAGCCATGAAGCTGAATGACCCTTTTTCTAATGGTAGATGAAAGGAACTCAATAACTTGCATAAAAGAAGCTTTCTCACTATTAAATCTCTGGATTTCAGCAATGGTTCAAACATAATACAGCAAAAAGGCAGCCTTGTTTGCAAACAACAGATAATACCTTTTCGACAGAATGCAAACGAGATTGTAGGTTCTGAATATATTCTTTTGCTTCAGGTGTCATCTCTCCACCACATCCAACATCCTCACGCAATGGATTATTCTTATGCATATCATTATTACCTACAAGATCTTCCCCAAAAGAATTTGACATTGTGGAAAAATTATCGATCAAAATCTCATGACTATCATTTTCTAATGATGTTTCTCCTTTTTCAGTATGTTCTTCAGAAATATCTAAGTTCTTTTCAAGGCATAGTCTAAATTCAGCATTGCGCAATGTGTACCTACAAAAAAGATAATAGCACAGAGCTATAACACTTCCAATTATGTAGTGACAGAAATATTAAGATGGAAATCTATGAAATGTATGGCAGTAACCATGAGACAGACAAAGAAACCAAGTAAAAATAGTTGACAGATAAGATAGTCTGGATCCTTGAAAAAGGAGTTCAAAAAATGAATGACTGCTGGTCAAATTTCTATTGGCAAATAGGTCCTTGTAAATCATAACCGGTGAACAAATACAATCCCATAACTTGGGTTACACAAGCAATCAAAAAAAATCTGAACTTAGACTTTAACAAGAAGAAGGTGAAGTTCATTTCCCTACCAGCAATAACCTTAAGGGGTTTACCAATTGCAATTGCAAGCATCCATAGACAAGTTACATGGCCAATAAAATTTTGAGATTTAAGTAAACATCAGCATTGGTTCTCATCAAAGGATATTGCTCAAACACAAAGTTAATCAATGTCACATAGATCATAACATACATCAGGTTGATTTATGTATATGCGTAGGACTTGCCTTGCCAACAAATGCAAGAAAAAATGGACATTTGGATACCACAAGAGTAAAGGAAAAAAATGCAAAGTTTGGACATTGTTACAGAAACCAAGCTTATGACCTTGAACTCTGATTATTGTTAGTTGTTATTGGCTGTTTTTGGAGCATAGTTATGATTATCTACGTGAAGAAATGGATGTTTTACTTAAAAGAGTGACTAAAGGGGCCCCTATATGTTAGTAACTACTTTTTATTTGTTTTCGCAACAGACAGCAACAACAAAAAATAAAAGCTTTACTTTTATAAAACAAAGGTAAGCCTCCCTTTATATTACTACAAGATGGCTTTCGTAAATCCAATATACAAAGAAATTGATAGAGTCTAGAAAGGTCAATATACACAACTGAGGCTACTTATCTAATTCAGGCCTTAGTCACCCAGGTAAAGGAGAAACCTTGCACAGAAACGGGCTATAATTTCTTGTGGCTGCTGGGATTCAAGCCCAGGTCTCTACAGCCACAAACTACATCCACTTCTACAGCATGTCTGTTAAGATACACATGCCTGATTTAAAAGATTGAACAAGGCACTAACAACTTTTAAAAGTTTCTATTGTTTACGAATTAAATTAGCAGCTGCACACAAAGGACTCTTCAATAAGCCAAAGAAAGGTTTCTCATCGGACTTGAAATGGTCATGAAAGAGGCCTGCAAATTTTTATCTTATAAGCAAGGACAATTAAAAAAGGATAATGGAAAAACACGAACCATCAGCTGCACACAAAAATAGCATCATGTTCTTGGTCCAAACTACTGCCTTCAGTCCCCTCCTTATGATAAAAAACACTAACAGGGTAGTAAACACACAGACCGATCGAACACTAAGTCTGCATATGCATAGATCAGATCTAGTGGAGTTTAGAGTTGTTCTACAAGTCCGAACATAGAAATAACAAGTGGCGACTAGGATTCCTGTTAACCTTGTGAAACTGATCCTTAAAAAGAGAAAACGACATAGGCCAACTTGCAAGGACCAATAGAACAACTCACGAGCTGCCTTTTCTTTCTTATAAGGGCAATAACTATATTAGAATTCATTTAGAAAGCAGCATGCACTAAAATTCAGAAAACTCCATAGCTACCTACATTTTTTACCCTTTTTGTGGTCCAAAGGTTCCTAGGTTAGGGAAGTCTTATAGTCTGGTCTAGCTCAACTACATAAAGGGTGATCAAGCAGCAATTAAGATCAATGTATGGTTGATTCAAATCTAAATGAAATAGTCTCCTTATGACCAGCAGACCCTTAGCTACCCTCTTTTCCTCTTTACACTTACTCCCGTTCTGTGTCCAGCTGTTCCCATGTACCACTGTTTTACTCCATTCTTAACAATTTATCAAGCCTTTTGTGTGATGAATCTTAATACTACAATGCACCTACAAAATCTAAAATCAGATGAGGCTGTCTACATGCCATCAGGAGGCCTTGATCTGCAGAACTCTCATCTATCTTTAACATTATAACAATTGGTTCAGAGGCTACCAACTGAGATTATTGATCATTTCTAGATAAATAAGAAAGGCCCTTTCTCTAAAGATCTAAGAGTCGAAAAATTCAATAGAAAACAAATGGTAACAAAAAATGGAGGCCAAAAAAGAACTTCGCCTGTGAAACACCAAGTTATGCCACTTACAATACCAAAAGCAATGATTAAAAGAAATGCTGGATCAGACTATACCGACTGGTATTTACACCTGCATCGGCACCGTACTAAGATTTTAAAGTTTAAACCATCACATCCTTCCAAAATTCGCAACACAATTCTGTGCTGCTCGGTTTGCGCCTCTCAAAATATGTGGAATAGTATAGTTAACAAGATAGCATCTGGTAGCTTCCTCGTCATCTAAACTTCTCTGAATTTTTCGCTTCCAGCTTCCATCAACATCGTAGTATTATTTAGAAAATTTAATGAAGAGATCTCTGTTTTAACATGTTTTATATGAGCCAACAATTTAGAATCTTAAATATTTGAAAAATAAATAAGTAATAGATTTGACCAACATTGAACTGATTATAACTGATTACTCCATCCAAAAATTGGTAGGAGTGTAAGGTTATATTCAGCTGTCTGTAACCTGACTACTACAACAATAGATCAGTCAGCTTTTGTCTTTCATACCACCTTGTTTCCTAGATGATTGCATCATTATTCACTTTTGCTAGAGATCCTCTAGTAGAGAATTATGCAGCTTTTCGGTGTGACAATGGCAAGAATTTCATAAACATATTTGAAAATTGTTTAAATAAAATGCAAAACACATCTTCATTCCTACCCTGTTTTCATTGAAGAAACGAATAATTTGAAGAGTGATTCCCAGAGGGCTTCCACTTGGACATGAAACTGGCTGGATGGAAGAAGACCCAGCATGCCTGAAATTGTTCTTTTCATGGCGTCCACTGTGTTAGCAGGTACATCCTTTTGGATGAGGCTCATATCCAGCGGCTCTATCTCTTGTATCAAGTTTAAGAGCATGGACTTCTGAAAGATAATGACAATGTAGCTTTTGAGGAGATTAAATGAACATTTTTGAAAAGACAATCGAAATCTGTTGGTGTCGCATGTTAAGAAGACAAGTTCTCAGCAATTAAAGAAAGAAAAATATGACCGAGTATTTTGTAGAGTTATGAAAGATTCTATAATCATGTTAATGCATTGGATTCATTCGATCTTGTTCAATTTCACAAGATGATGATTTTCTTATACTTCTGGACCCTTTGCTTTCTCTAGCAATTATTTCATCTTAACCTCATCCCATTTTATTGGGTTGATTTCTATCTCCATCTAAATGCTAGAGAATACTATAGTGTACTAAAATCATACAGTTTGACATCAATAATGAAGGCAAATATTTGAAATAAGTAACATTAAGGTTTGGCATAGTTCAATGGTTTTATGGCATTGTATCATTATGACCAAGTCATATCAGAATAGACACCTGACCAACGGTATGTCTGAACATTCTTTTCATCTAAACTTATGAAGATTATAGTCTGGTGAAAACACTCAAATTTTCATCTAAAATTTACAGAGGATGCTATGCTTCTTTCAATAGTATACAAGGACAACTAAGTCCATTATGTATGTTTGTACACAGCTGAAAGTCGAAAATGTTTTCTAGAATATATTTAACAAAATTAGAGGGGATGGATTAAAAAAAGAGTAGGAATCTGTGAAGTGGAATTTCTCATTAAAAGGGCATTTAGAATGTGACTATAACTTTACAGAAAATAAGAAATAAAAATTGAAGAAAATATTATGCTGCAAATAACATTTTTATGTGAATAACACAAACAAAGTTAAGCACAGTATGAAGAATTCACTATTAGCTGTAAGATGCAACTACTTTACTAGGAAATCTCTCAATAAAGGACAGGATTTACCAGAATAACATCAGAACACACAGGTCTAAAAATTAGTTGAATATACTCTGCATGTGTCATGATAAAACAAGGGCACACCTGGTTAAGCACCAAGATAAAAGATGGAAACCCATTGTACTAAATTTTTAAGGCCACCCAGTGTACAGATAATTATTTGGCATGATAAAGAGATTGCTGATAATTACTCAATTTTTAACATTATCAGATAGAACCGAAAAGGGGTATAATCATGCATATAGAAAAACTCATCAGGGAATCTTATGGAAGTGTGGCACTTCTTGGGAATGTGAAGGATGACAAAAATACCAGAGCAACACAAAAATCTGAACTTTGGAACATCAAATATTGATATGAAAATGATGCTATTATAAGATTTGAGTAATTTTTCCATGCATTTTTTTTTTAGTCCAATAGCTAATCACACAGCAGCAAAAAAATATGCTGAAAAAGGAAAAGATGTTCATCACTTGAATTGTTTTAGGTTGGTATACACAATAAGCCTCCAAAAGACAAAGGAGTCCATAATTTGGGGCAAAGTTACGGTGTTCTTACCTTCGGCTTGATAAAAATTTCTAACAGAGCCTTATAATGCTCTCTGTCTCAACACAAATGATTTGACAGAGCTAAAGGTTTTATATAAGCAATTAGAGCTATTTCCCATGGTGTACAACAAATCGGCGGATTACATCCATATTGAAGGAACAACCTTCGGAAATTTTTGGTCTTTTCTAAACATGGGGAGAATCAGACGAGATATTTGGTTACCGATGGAAGCTAGTTTTCCCATCAGTCACCACTCAAAGCCAATTCATACGTTCTTGCCGCCTATCTGGCCATCCACTGCTAATTCCGATCGAACAATCGGATATTGAAGAGACGCCCAATCCTATCTCTCGCAGGAACCCAGTTCCGGGCCATCAATCCACAAGAATCATGCAGAAATCACGGACAATCGATGTGCAAAGGAACCCACAAGTTCCGATTTCAAGGAAGAAAGCAATTAAAAGGGAGGAAGAAAGAAGGTAAAGAGCCAACGTGGGATGAGTGCTTCTTGAACCCGACCTTGGCGTCGAATTCATCGAAAGGAGCAGCGGAGCATGCGACGATGGCGAGCAGCCGGGGTCTCGAGGGCCCAATGGTAGCGACCTGAAGGGGTACGTGGAGCCGCCGCCGGCCGATGGATATCAGCGGCGGCAGTGGGGGTGGCCGCAACGAGATGAACGAAGCCCGAGGTAGCAACGCGGCGACGGTCGGCATGCGCTTACCCGTCGTCCCTCTCTCTCTCTCTCTCTCTCTCTCTCTGGGCCTCTTCCCCTCGACCGTCTATCGTCGACGCGTGCGTCAGCCGCTTGGTGGGCGAGTCCAACTCGGACAGCTGTATCGGCCACGCGGCGGCGCCACGAGAATCCTGTGACTCACGTGGTTGGTGAGTCATGACTTGTCCACCAGTTTGATGGGCTTTATTTACATATTGTCGTGTTTAGTTAGCTGCATTTGACGTTAGGATCTTTATATTTTAAAAAAAATTATATTTAAAATTTTATAGCAACGAAAGTAATATTTAGATGTATTTATCATAATTTATATCAGTTTTACTGATAAAAATGAAAATATAAAAGATAAAAAATAATCTTAACGATTGATGACGATGATGTCGTGGTCATAGACGACGGAGTCGCTTGTATCAACGGAGACACAATTGACTGGCCGCCACTTATATCAACGGAGACACAATTGACTGGCCGCCTTAGACGATGATAATGTATGCTCTCACCGTGACACCACCCACCTCCACGCAGCAGACCTCATCACCAGCAACCAACCAGCAATTCCATTTGCATCGATACATATGGTGGTGGTCGCTATGATGTCTACGCGTGAAGATGGTGATGACGATGATGTCGCGGTCATAGACGACGGAGTCACTTGTATCAATGGAGACAATTGACTGGCCGCCTTAGACGATGATAATGTATGCTCTCACCGTGACATCACCCACCTCCACGCGGCAGACCTCATCACCAGCAACCAAGCAGCAATTACATTTGCATTGATACATATGGTGGTGGTCGCTATGATGTCTACGCGTGAAGATGGTGATGACGATGATGTCGCGGTCATAGACGACGGAGTCACTTGTATCAACGGAGACAATTGACTGGCCGCCTTAGACGATGATAATGTATGCTCTCACCGTGACACCACCCACCTCCACGCAGCAGACCTCATCGCCAGCAGCCAAGCATCAATTACATTTGCATCGATACATATGGTGGTGGTCGCTATGATGTCTACGCGTGAAGATGGTGATGACGATGATGTCGCGGTCATAGACGACGGAGTCACTTGTATCAACGGAGACACAATTGACTGGCTGCCTTATACGATGATAATGTATGCTCTCACCGTGACACCACCCACCTCCACGCAGCAGACCTCATCACCAGCAACCAAGCAGCAATTACATTTGCATTGATACATATGGTGGTGGTCGCTATGATGTCTACGCGTGAAGATGGTGATGACGATGATGTCGCGGTCATAGACGACGGAGTCACTTGTATCAACGGAGACACAATTGACTGGCCGCCTTAGACAATGATAATGTATGCTCTCACCGTTACACCTCCCACCTCCACGCAGCAGACCTCATCACCAACAACCAAGCAGCAATTACATTTTCATCGATACTTATATGGTGGTGGTCGCTATGATGTCTACTCGTGAAGATGGTGATGACGATAATGTCGCGGTCATAGACGACGGAGTCACTTGTATCAACGGAGACAATTGACTGGCCGCCTTAGACGATGATAATGTATGCTCTCACCGTGACACCACCCACCTCCACGTAGCAGACCTCATCGCCAGCAGCCAAGCAGCAATTACATTTGCATCGATACATATGGTGGTGGTCGCTATGATGTCTACGCGTGAAGATGGTGATGACGATGATGTTGCGGTCATAGACGACGGAGTCACTTGTATCAACGGAGACACAATTGACTGGCCGCCTTAGACGATGATAATGTATGCTCTCACCGTGACACCACCCACCTCCACACAGCAGACCTCATCACCAGCAACCAAGCAGCAATTACGTTTGCATCGATAGATATGGTGGTGGTCGCTATAATGTCTACGCGTGAAGATGGTGATGACGATGATGTCGCGGTCATAGACGACGGATTCACTTGTATCAACGGAGACACAATTAACTGGCCGCCTTAGACGATAATATATGCTCTCATCGTGACACCACCCACCTCCACGTAGCAGACCTCATCGCCAGCAGGCAAGCAGCAATTACATTTGCATCGATACATATGGTGGCGGTCGCTATGATGTCTACGCGTGAAGATGGTGATGACGATGATGTCGCGGTCATAGACGACGGAGTCACTAACGGAGACACAATTGACTGGTCGCCTTAGACGATGATAATGTATGCTCACACCGTGACACCACCCACCTCCACGCAGCAGACCTCATCACCAGCAACCAAGCAGCAATTACATTTGCATCGATAGATATGGTGGTGGTCGTTATAATGTCTACGCGTGAAGATGGTGATGACGATGATGTCGCGGTCATAGACGACGGAGTCACTTGTATCAACGGAGACACAATTAACTGGCCGCCTTAGACGATAATATATGCTCTCACCGTGACACCACCCACCTCCACGTACCAGACCTCATCGCCAGCAGGCAAGCAGCAATTACATTTGCATCGATACATATGGTGGTGGTCGCTATGATGTCTACGCGTGAAGATGGTGATGACGATGATGTCGCGGTCATAGACGACAGAGTCATTAACGGAGACACAATTGACTGGCTGCCTTAGACGATGATAATGTATGCTCTCACCGTGACACCACCCACCTCCACGCAGCAGACCTCATCACCAGCAACCAAGCAGTAATTACATTTGCATCGATACATATGGTGGTGGTCGCTATGATGTCTACGCGTGAAGATGGTGATGATGATGATGTCGCGGTCATGGACAACGGAGTCACTTGTATCAACGGAGACAATTGATTGGCCGCCTTAGACGATGTAATGTATGCTCTCACCGTGACACCACCCACCTCCACGCAGCAGACCTCATCGCCAGCAGCCAAGCATCAATTACATTTGCATCGATACATATGGTGGTGGTCGCTATGATGTCTACGCCTGAAGATTGTGATGACGATGATGTCGCGGTCATAGACGACGAAGTCACTTGTATCAACGTAGACACAATTGACTGGCCGCCTTAGACGATAATATATGCTCTCATCGTGACACCACCCACCTCCACGTAGCAGACCTCATCGCCAGCAGGCAAGCAGCAATTACATTTGCATCGATACATATGGTGGCGGTCGCTATGATGTCTACGCGTGAAGATGGTGATGACGATGATGTCGCGGTCATAGACGACGGAGTCACTAACGGAGACACAATTGACTGGTCGCCTTAGACGATGATAATGTATGCTCACACCGTGACACCACCCACCTCCACGCAGCAGACCTCATCACCAGCAACCAAGCAGCAATTACATTTGCATCGATAGATATGGTGGTGGTCGCTATAATGTCTACGCGTGAAGATGGTGATGACGATGATGTCGCGGTCATAGACGACGGAGTCACTTGTATCAACGGAGACACAATTAACTGGCCGCCTTAGACGATAATATATGCTCTCACCGTGACACCACCCACCTCCACGTACCAGACCTCATCGCCAGCAGGCAAGCAGCAATTACATTTGCATCGATACATATGGTGGTGGTCGCTATGATGTCTACGCGTGAAGATGGTGATGACGATGATGTCGCGGTCATAGACGACAGAGTCATTAACGGAGACACAATTGACTGGCTGCCTTAGACGATGATAATGTATGCTCTCACCGTGACACCACCCACCTCCACGCAGCAGACCTCATCACCAGCAACCAAGCAGTAATTACATTTGCATCGATACATATGGTGGTGGTCGCTATGATGTCTACGCGTGAAGATGGTGATGACGATGATGTCGCGGTCATGGACAACGGAGTCACTTGTATCAACGGAGACAATTGATTGGCCGCCTTAGACGATGATAATGTATGCTCTCACCGTGACACCACCCACCTCCACGCAGCAGACCTCATCGCCAGCAGCCAAGCATCAATTACATTTGCATCGATACATATGGTGGTGGTCGCTATGATGTCTACGCCTGAAGATTGTGATGACGATGATGTCGCGGTCATAGACGACGAAGTCACTTGTATCAACGTAGACACAATTGACTGGCCGCCTTAGACGATGATAATATATGCTCTCACCATGACACCACCCACCTCCACGTAGCAGACCTCATCGCCAGCAGCCAAGCAGCAATTACATTTGCATCGATACATATGATGGTAGTCGCTATGATATCTACACGTGAAAATGGTGGGTGGGTGCCTCATCACTAATTCATCGGGCGAATCCCAACCTCGACCCCTCCTCCTTTGCATCTATGTGAACATCAACACATGGAAATCATGACCCGTCACACTTTTTGATGGATGAGCCGACGCATGCAAAGAATAAATACTCTTAGCACAATATGCATCCTAATTAGCTATCATACAATTTTAAGGAATAATAAAACATACCACAACTTGTGTAACAGTAACCTATTTCTCAATTCAGAACACAACATTTACTTCAATACATAAAATATATAGTGAGTGAGTGACAATAAAAAAATACATCTGGACATCCAAAATGAAAAGAAAGGTCAGAGTTCCAAAAGCACGATACGGCCAACTTAAATAGACAAGTAGACGATGATGATTGTAAAAGCGGTGGCATTCTCCTTTGGATCTCAACAGACCCAAGCTTAAGCATCATAAGAACTTAAAGCAGCAATAATGGATCCCGTGGTAGCAAACGCCAAGGTTATATCTGGATAATCCTTCCAAGCCGTGTTGATTCTGACAGATGGATAGAGCCAAGGTTTAATGGACGACAAGAATGCATCCGGGTTGGGCGATAGTATGGCCTCCCAATCAACCTGAACACCTGGTGGGATGTTTCCAGTGACCTCCATGTTGGCTGCAAGAAATAGCCCTAACAATACTATATAACCAACAACAGCGGAACCTCTTGACAGCGGCATGAAGTTGTACCTGCAAAATTTAATATTGTTGCCATCGGATTTACATATGCAAAAGCTTGTCCAGATTTAATTTGTTCAAGTACCAGTAATAAGTCATTCTTAGGATTGCATCTTTCAAGTTCTCGAGCATAGTAAGGTCGTTCGACGAATACATCTCGCTGGTGTAGGCACTGCAGATGGCCTGCACCCAAACAAGTTCAAGGTGAACTAACATTGTTTACAACTAGAAACAAAATCCTACCCCAAAAATAAATAAATAAATAAAAATCAACAATAGATGCTAGTGGTTGTTTTTGAAGAAGCATGTCCGAGCAAGAACTTAAATCTCAGCCCAAAACTGGTTTCAATAAGCATTCGAATCAATATGGTGTCGTTTACTGAGTGGTAATGTCGACGACCTTCCACACATCATAATAACACTGTTATAGGATAAGTTTGGAACATGACAATGGAATGAGGAATCCACAATAAAATCTTGAAGTTAAAGTTACAAAATTAATGATAGCAAGGAATTCACCGTGAAAGCAAAACCAAGAATGATGTTTGTGAAGAAAATGGAAGACATTCAAATAGAAGTGAACATATATTAATAAAAAAACACTACATATTTCAAGGAAGAAGTCATTAGGATAAATATTAAGGTTACTAATTCTGGATTCACTTCAAAGATTACTGCTCAATCAAATCAGAACACGGTTTGAAGGTATGAAGCAGAAATACTCATGCTTGACTTTCAGGGATAGAACTGTATGTTGGTGTAAGAGACCTTCAACGAAGAAACATGGTACAAGCAAAGATGTAATCGACTCAGATTTTATTATGAATGTAAATGGATAGCTTGCTGGTTCCATTTTGCTAATGTCAAATGCCTTCTCTTTAGTATAACAAATGCCTCCTTCGAATATCATTTGTAGTCAAAACACAGTTCGGTATATTAACTTTCGGAACAGGATAATGATAGAACCAACTAATTTCATGATTTGCTTCACAAATAATAATTGAGACAATGGTCATACCTCCCATGCTGTTGCCATTTCCTCGCTATATTTGTCCCATCTAGATGGTGTACAAGGTGTCCGAATCGCAAAATCAAATCCTATCTTATCCCTGCAGATATGAAAGTGAGCTGAGACCATGTAAAACAATGACAAACACTTTCAATAGCACCAAGGATCAAGTATTCAAGGAATTACATTCTCTGAAGTGTAATTCTTGTCCCTTCAAGATGCTTCCTGAACACAACAAATGCTTAACACGTCATGAATGCACAGAAATGTAGCATGTGCAAGGTACTAGTTATATCCAAGTCAAGTTAAAATAGTTATAGCAAGCATGAAAATGTGTGGTAAAATTTTGAAAAAAGGGTAGCATCATATGCATAGTTTGAGACAGTGTTACCCCTCAAATGCCGTGCTCTGACAAGTAGTACCCACCCAGAAGTTTTCATCAATTACATCATACAAGTCAGAGCAGGATCCTGCATGTATTATCTGTAGGTGATATAGACACTAGATAGTGAAAAATGACCCACTGTAAGAATAATCTAATAGACACAATACAGCAGAATGAAATTACCAAGTAGTTAACAACAAAATAAAAGAAAAACATTAAGCAAAAAATCAAGAACATAAATTAGCTGTAGCGCCTTACATCTAACTCAATAATCATTGGAAGACAGAAGACATACTATAAACTCTACGTTTCTTATACTTCAAAAAAGTCAACAGATTAAGATGTCGAATATGGTGAGTCATCAATGTACTCACCTTTTGTAATTTCCCAGCTCCTGAGAGATCAATAATTTTATCTGCTGCATTATTCACATATTTTATGTCTTTGATGATAGACTTTGCAACATCAAATGTCCTGTACAGAATGGACCAACTATCAGCTTATGCTTGAATTTCTAACTCGTTTATAAGGTTAGATTTATACCTTTGATAGTTGGGATAGTAACGGACAACTTTTGCTTGCCCAAGAAGCATTGGTGTGTGAGAACCAAATCCAGAATTGAACTCCTCACTATTTTCAAAAGAGCAAGAAACACAGATTTATTAGAAGAGATAACGAGAGCAATTTAATTTGTATCTTGACAATAAAAAAGAATGCAATGTTATTTTAGTAAGTTATGACTCGAGATCAACTTCATCTCAGGTTACCTCACATGACCAAACAAAAAGGAAACAGAGATAATCACCATGACAGTTATCAGAAAGACCAAATCGAAACTAATGGAACGGAAACAAGAAAATTTGTTGAGAATTTACGCATGCAGCAGCAAATGGATCACCAGGTCTTGAATGATCAAGTTATTGGTGTTTCTCCTTGAAGCAATACATATTTGTTCAAAGCAGATACATCAAATTAATCCAAAGAACAAAAAGAGGCACCATTCATATATATGTGTAACTCCTTCTATCCGCTAAGAATGAGTCATATCATATTCCAGTAATCTAATATAGGCAATTCTTCTATTTAAATTTAGAAAAAGCTTTCTGTCATATGTTAAAAATAAGTCATGTCATTCAATACAAATCTAGATCTAGTATAGCCAACTTCGAGTATATTATGGAACTGGTAAACAAAATTGACTTGCATTCAAGCACAGCCCAATGGATAGTCCCAGAAATCCCTTTGAAAGCTACTGGTATATAAGAGGATACTGCAATACAATAATGATCCAGGTTATCAACAATAATTTGGCATGACTCTTATTTAAAAAAAAAAAGGCTAGAAGAAAGCTCATGTTTCCATGCAACTTAAACCAGAAGCTATATCATGAACAGCAGATGTTCCAACAAAAAAAGCTAAGACAGCAACTACAGAAACTCAACTGAACCAGTACCATGCAGTTCAGTTAACTTATAAACAGACTACTTTGAAGAACTTTACAAGACAAATAAGCACCCAGAAATGTCAATAAAACAAATCAGCAAAATTAATAATAGAAAGAAAAAAGAAAAAAATGATATACAAGAACTGTTAATAATTGAAAGAAACCAATAGGAAGAGATCATGGAAGAACAGTTGAAAAGAAGAGTCATAGCGGAAAATATTGGAGATGTTGAGCAAGTTGGGAGTCAACAAAGAAAAACAAGAAATGAGTGTCAAGTATATGATATGCCTGCATGCACCATAGGAAGAATAAGGAAGGTCAAGGAGTTGGAGGAACAGGATGAGCAGGAGAAGAAGAAGCACCTGAGGAGTGCAACAGGCTGCAAGCAAACCGGTGACGGTGGTGCAGCGACAATGCAAAGGGAAGATGAGCTCACAAGCAGTTTCGTACTCTAGAACAAAGTTGATGCATCAAAAACACCACTCCTTGCCTTAAGAAAAATTAAACCAACCGGACCACCTAAAATCGAGAGGTCCATAACTCGGTTCATGCCCGGACCAGTTACTACTGGTCAGTTGGACTGGTATGTGCGAAATTGAATTCTGAAGAAAAATTCATGGTTGTGCAGCGACAATGCAGAGGGAAGATGAGCTCACAAGCCAGTTTCGTTTCGTACTCTAGAACAAAGTTGATGCATCAAAAACACCACTCCTTGCCTTAAGAAAAAAGAATCCAACCGAACCACCTAAAATCGAGAGGTCCATAACTGGGTTCATGCCCGGACCAGTTAATACTGGTCAGTTGGACTGGTATGGGCGAAATTGAATTATGAAGAAAATGATCACCACAATCCACCATAAAAGGTCAAAATAGTAGAAAATGTATCTCATAGCACGAAAAGGCAAGCACATCAAATAAAAAGATAGGACAGACAGGAAGAACAAAGACGCAATAGTTAAAACTTCTTTTTCCTCATTCAGAACTAACAGTCCAACATGCAACTTCTTATCCTCTTATCATGAGCCCTTATCAACTTTTAAGATCATATCCATAGTATGCTTCATATTGAGGCATACCCAACATAGAGAGTCTCCAGCACCAATACAAAATCATAATACAATACCACTGGCTTGTACCAGTTGACACAATTGTCGGTGTATGTTCAGATGCCAGCCTGCCTAAAATTCATACAGATGGTGGCAAAAATGAAAAGCCACATTGGAAAGCACCACATGCATCACATTTGAGTTGCAAAACACATAAAGAAAGTCAAAGTGATTTCCATACCCTCTACTGTTATCATGTAAACGCTTCTCTTAAGATTAAATTGCACGGAGAGAAATATGTAGGAACATAAGAACCCTAGAAAGCATATAAATAGATGGCGATCAAAATGAACAGAGGGTTCACAAACAAAGTGTTGAAGAAAATAACAGAATCAGAAGCAAAAGAGTTCCCTTGTCATACATATTAATTTGCTGTTTAAATAACAGTACTGCTAGAATCTAATTGAGAACTTCCTTTGCAAAATAAAAACATAAGATTATCAAAAAAAATAAAGACAGAGGTAACCACCTTAGCTTATTTACCCAGACAACAGGGTCACAAGGTTCAGAGATCTGCCTCCATTTTACAGCAACAGAGTAAACATCTTGCCAAGAAAGAGATCGGCCAGAAGCATATCTGTCTTCATTTGAACCATATGAAGAAGTTTCTGATAAGCCACTAGTGGTACAGCATGCACCACCTCTATTTTGACTCACTATATTGAGTCTTTCCTTTTTCCTAGTCTTTTTACCATTCTTATTTGCATTTCGAAGAAAACGCCAATACTTTGCCACCTTCTGAGCCACCTCAATAGCAGCTAACCCAGCCATACGATACTAAAAAATAGTCAAACATTGAATTATAGTAAGCAAGAACTTATAAGACAATGTAACAATAATGCACCAGATGAAACAATGTATACAATATCAAAATACACACATAAGTCCATCATCATGTCCAATCAAGCATGGAAAGTAATGTACATCATACTTACAAACATAAAGGCCCTGATTATAAGTCTTAAGGGAAAATTCACATATACCCCTCCAACCATATTTTCACATAAACCCTTTCAAAGTTGCATATATCATAAGTACCTTTCTACGGTTAACAAATTTTAATGAATACTTATTCAAATAAGAGGCAGCATGGGCTTATATGAAAGCACAGAGCATAACAAAAGATTTAATAATTACAATGAAAACCATTATATTTGCTATGTTAGAGGAGCATATGTGAAATTTAATAGATTTTGAAAGATACAAATGAAAACGACCTAACTTCTAAATAACCTGAATATATACATCTAACCATTGAGCAACATGATAGCTGGAAATTTTAAGCATGCCTCCGAGCATGGACCAAGGATTAGGAGTCTGACTATTTGAATGAAGTTTTAATATACTTGTCAGTTTAATCAATAATCTTCCACCAGTTTCAAGAAGTAGATGAAGATATTATGTGTAAGCTTCTAAAGAAACTGCTCTTACAATTATTCTGCGAGGTAGAGTTAAACATGACAAACTGGAATGTCAAATATTCAATTGATATTTAAACACCACCAATGTCCTTAAGGTACCAAGGTATACTGTATCAGGAATATCTAATATTCATGTATCAGGATAAATGCATCTGGTAAGTGCCAGCAATCTGTCACTGGAAAAGAAGACCACTTCATGTACTAATGTATACTGAACTTTTATTAGATGAATTTTAAAATTGTGCAAACATGTATTCTGCTATCAAATTTTGTAGAGGCAAATGTTAACAATATAGGACAGGACATATGAATCAGATATGCAAAATTGAGTCTATGAACAGAATGTGCCTAGTTAGGCTGTAATTTGTTGCGTGGGAACAAAACTAATAAAATACAATTAAATGCAGTAATATTTTGCTGCAGAGCAAGCTAAAAGCAATCAACAACATGCAAATAGGACATGATGTAACCATCCAGAAACAAAGAAATTTCAACAACAATATGAAATAATTGATCACCTGACGTTTATTTTGCATGAAACCCGGACAATCATATTGTATCTTCTGGCCAATAACATCTGCCACATGTAGCAGAATTTGTTTATGCTTTGTAACAACAAAATCTTGCTTCTTTAGGCGACCCTTTTTCAGGGATTCTTTCAAGGGAGGTTGCCTATATACCCTCTCACATACATATTGTGGATGCAGCCGTTTACACCAGTATTCCTGTATAAAGGTTTTAGTTGCAACTTGTCTTGATCAGTATAAATTCTATTACATAAAACGTGGAAAGAAAAACCCATAAAGAAACAAATATAGAAGGGAAGATGAAAATCTTGTCATATGAATCTTACACCTGCCCTCAAAACCCTCTTTATGCTGGAAAAAAGAATTATGTACAATGCAATGGCATTACTAAGAATAGGTCAACTTTTCATTTAAGCAAATTTCAAACACAAGATCTTAAATAATTTTTACACAAACATAGATGGGAATATATGTAATATATATGCATGCACATGTGCTCTTACAGACATATACTTATAGATGAGCCTTGTGACTATAAAAATTAATCAATAACATGTCATCTTCACTAAAATATTATATAGGAAAAAGGTTAGACTTGATAACCACCTACAGAAAACAAGATCTATCAAGCGGCTGTCTAAATCTCATAGCAGCCAGCTTATTTACACTAGAACAGCTGTGCTACTGTGAGAAATCATACCAAAGATCGTGTTGTCCAATCAGTGCTTTTGTCAAAATGCTAGACAAAAAAAAGTTTAAATACCCAGACTTGGACACAACCACACTTGTATTCAGCAAGATGTGTATCAATCATCATTGGATACCAATTACTGGGAATAAGTACTCAAAGTTCAGGTATAAAACTGGTTAAATTAATCTAAAGCAATTGTTTCAGGATTTTAATCACCAATCAATAATTGAACCATCTTTAAGCTTGATCATTGGCATTATGTCTAGGTTAATTGATTATGAATATTGCAAGTAGAGAAAGCAACAGAAAAATAAAGGATTAGGAACAATACCACAAAGAAATTCAATTGTAATGATTAGAAAGAATCATGGGGGGTGACTAAAATAAAGGAGATAAAGTGGAATAGCCCTGTAAGAGCTTCTTAAGAGTTTAAACCAAGCTTCTCTAAAATGAGTTAAATCTGAATTAGTTATATTGATGAGACAGATTAAACTTGATTATTTATCTTTTCTATGACCGGTTGATATCTAGCATCAAGTATAGGCCCAAAGGCACAAGGTTTTCACCAGGGCCTAGGGAAAGATTATGTACTTAGTCATAATTTGGAAGCTATTGTTTTGTGATCCAAACCACAGGTCGCAAAGAAGCAACCTTGCATAATGCTAGGGCTCACCCTCTTACTATTAAATATAGGTACAATAGATGAGTTACAACCACTGTGCCAAAAGAATTTCTTGAACTTTCCATTTAGATAAGAAATTAGCACTAAATTATTGGTTTGCATGCTAAAAACTCATGCTAAAAAGACCATTAATTTTAAATCACCTACTGATGCTTTTTCATGATGAGATGTACAGGATATTGCAAGCTCAAGCCTATATCTTCATGTGTAAAGAGAAAGAAAAGTCTATAGGTCCTTTTGCTTAGTGCCAACCTGCAGGCCTAGGAAAAAAGGAAACCTAGTTATTCAACTACAGCCAGGGCCTCCATGTGAAGTATCTATTAACATGTCTCAAAAGCCATTTTCATGTTCATAACCATGCAATTCTTGTATCTAGAAACTTATTGCCAAGATAATATTAGTCCTGACATCACTTTTTATTTTTTGAAAAAATCATTTGACCGGTGCTTATTCTGGGATGAGTCAGCAACCAGTAAATCCAGCTATAAACAGGTTATTACTAAGAGAAGTTAATGACACTTATAAATAAGTCAAACATCACCAATTCTCTGTCAAATACAAAAATGGAAAAACATTAAATCAAATACTCCTAATTGCCTACAGTTAACATGGTAAGACGAAGTGGTTCTCAACACTATATGGGACAAATATATCGCCTCTAAAGAAACACTTTATCAGGCAATAAAGGGAAGCATCAAAGTGCATGGCAGTTAAAATCTGATGTAATGCTGGCTACCTTCTGTATATTCAAGATACAAATGTACGAGTAACTACAAGACCAACATTAAAATAACAAACAACAAACTACCTTGAAAAGTGGATCAATATCACCATCAATATCAAACCAGCAAAATTCACTGTTGACCTTCGATGCAGTATATAAAGCAAGTTCTTTCTACAGATTTAATGAGGGATACACAAGTTAGTGGTCCTGGTTTCAGAAATAATAGTATAAAACAGTAATTTTTTTGTTAAAACAGAATAAACGTGATACATAAAGGTGTTACAGATGTAAATTGCAAATATATATGTACTAAACGCAATCAATCAAGAAATACACCCAGTTATTGTCAATTACCAGGACAAACAGCATAAATAACAATGCAGAAAAAAAAAACCCGATCTATTTTAACCCACAAAGTCAGTTTTGGTTGATTATTGCATGTGCCAGTATCTAATAAAAGAGCTAATAGTGCAGCTTAGATATGTAAACTAAAAACAATATCTCAATGATGTTTGTTAAACATTCCTGTGAATTTAAACAAAATATAAAATGTCATAAAAAACAAGGATTAACTATTGCAAGTTATATCGGAGTCACTGGTTCAACCTAATTGAGGTCTAAAGTTAATCTTCTTTCTGTCCAAGACTTGCCTGAACTATGTACAAGGACTTGCCTGAACTCTAATATTGTTGAAATATTATTCAGGAAATTTTTTATTACATATCTAATTTCCGATGTACAAGTGGTCCCAAGTCCATGATGCAGGTAAAATTTTGATATGAAGCACCTTTCCAAAAGAAAAAATAATAAATGTCAAATGCACCATCCTACCCAGAGAGGCATAATTGTATCATCATGTGCTTCAGAAGAAAAGGATAGTCATGCTACTGAATGTACTAACTCAAATATTAGTGATGGCCTGTTACTGAGACCCCAAACAGGGATCCTGATGAAATAACCCCCCATCTTATTTGACTTTGGTTGTGGCCACCATCCTAAAAAAGAAAGGAGACCAAACAAGAAAGGCTTCTGTATGTACTCAGTAGCATCCCACCACATTCTTCCATCTGAAGGAGATCAGAGAACAGAACATACAGTTGGTGGAAAACCAGGTTTCTGAATTTTTTTTATTTTTCACTTTATTTTATTTATTATTTGTGAGTAACACCAGCTCACCTTGCAAGCATGAACTGTTCCAAGAACAGTCTGATAAGATAGGTGCCAGAGGTACTTAAATCCTTGGACAACAACAATCCAACTAACTTTGATAACTGAGATGAAAATGATTTTTTGAGATCAATATAGGAGTATCTCAATCAGGCAACATCATTGTCTTGCTTAACTTAAAAAATTAAGACACTAATTGGAAGAAAATATTGCCCTCCCAGAAAATGCATCAAACGAGAAATATAAACCTGCAAGATTCCCAAATCTGTATCCAGTTCAGTGACTGAACATTGTGCACACAGAAAGTGAGATAATACAGTAGCTGCAGGTGGTAGCCACAACTACCCACAAAATTCTTGCGTGCTTAGAGGAAAAAAAACAGAAAGTAATAAGAGAAGTAACAAATATGACTTGCCTGATAGAAGGCCAAACATTGTAGTACAAATTTATCCATTGAATCATGTTCCAAATCCAGGACAGCATCATAGTCCTTAACCTAATATGACAAAAAACGAACAAAGTTAAAAAAGCCCATGCATCAGGGACAGATTAGAATGATAGAGCTTGGTGAGTACAACTGGTAAACTTGACAAAACATACATGGCAGTAAAACAATTTACCAAGGTATTTGGAACCCTCCAATAATTCACAAGTGTTTCCTTAGCTTAGAAACTTTCAGAATGAATCTTTAAAGCAGAACTAGTCGAAGATTAATCAATTAATATAAGTATTTATTAATATAGTGAATTATTTTGTACATGACTAATTCAGAACAATTCATGAATTAAAAGCAAATGATGCTAGCATGCTTATGTTGGTGTCAATCAAACATAAAAACAGATAAACTGATTTTTTTTATGTGGGCAAAATTAACAGAAATCATTAAAATCTCAATGGCAGGTTAAGAAGAATAAAGAGTACCGCATCTCCATATTCTCCAATGGCATGATAGCATGAAGCACGCAAGTATAGGCACTCTATATTTAAGTTTTCAATACTGAGACCAAGAGATAAATCTTTTATTGCAATCCTGTATTGACCAAAACAACCATTAAGTTTGAACAAGCCATGCTCAGAAAAAGTATAGCAAAAAGAAAATTGAGAAGAAATATACGACAACCAGCAATAAGAATGTAAGCAAACAGCCAAGTGACATTTAGCAATGACAACAGTAACAGAAATTTTCATGCAATAAGCAGTTGTCATTCTCTATTTCTTTCTAGATGCTATTTCTTTAATACAACAACCATACTTTATATACGCATTAAAGATTTCATGGCCATCAAAATGACATATTAAAATGTATTGGTAAATCCTTAAAATTGTTCTCCAATCTAGGAAATCGAGTTCAATCAAATAGAAAAAAAATAACAGACAGCTGAGAGCTGATAGATGATCATAAACTAGTTCTTCAATTATGCAAAGGAAAAAAGGAGGCATGGCAGATTAAAATCGAGCTGTAACAAATTTTTTATGCAAATCTTATAGTGGTAAATGGTTCCAGAATGAGAAAGTTTTTCTATTTACAATAGACAGCCAGTTTTGGCCAATTTTTAGTTAGGAATTAATCTTAGAGTATGCCTATATTCCATAAAGATTCATATATAATAGCAATTCAGGCTCCTCTTGTTTTCCTTCTTTTTTTTTTTGTTCCACTAATTACACCCTATAACACTACCTACAAGCAAATGAATATTTGCATCTGTAAGTGTATAAAGCAACTGCGGAAGGTTCACAATTGTGGACATACCATATTTCTCATGGTTTCACTTACATTTATATTGGCATAGGGTTCCCCAGTCGGATCGACTCAACATATATCTAGTGCATCATATGAAGGATGAAGAGTTACAGCTAAATAGAAACTCTTTTGGTTAATCCTACCACCCTGTCATTAAATGAACTAACTTAAATAATATGTTTGCTTTGACCACATTCAAGTTATGGAAAACAATCAGACAGAATGACCACGTTACCTATGTTGCCCCAGCCCATGGTAAAGTAGACCACGTAGGTAATATGCTTTAGCAAACCTGAGGAACATCTCAAGCAAAGAAAGAAAACATATTAGAAAGACAGAGATATACCAACTTGATTTGGTCCTTTAGTACTATAGGTAGCTATTAATATGGCATCCACATTCACAAACAATTTGCAGCTTTACCTTCCGTTAACAAGTAAAACTTTTTCAAGACAGTGCAAGGCCTTTTCTGAATTAGCCAAATCCAGGTAGAACTGCATAGAAATACACAAATGTTGAAAAACAATACTGAGGAAGTAATGTAATAAACAAACACATTGCTCAACAAAAGCATTTGTTTTTAAATGCATTATAGTCAACGTTCTTATAGCCTAACAGGTTAGTATCTTGATAAATTCATCTATTGCAAAAAAAAATTCAAATCTATTGCAAATTATCGAATGACAAAGCCATGCTGCAAAAAAATCTAGAATTAAAGCATGATATAAAAAAATAGAGTGGTTACTATTAGTACAATTTATTATTTTTCAAATATGTACAGCAATCATAAAATGCTGGCTGCTATAGAGTGGTTTGATGCCAAAGGAAATCTTCCAATATAAATCCAAAATTTAACTCAGATAAGCAAACACCAGGAGGAGTTCTGACAAATAATTTTAACGAGACATTCTTTTTTGCTCAAAAAATTTGGTAGTAAATTAAACAAGTACTTAAAACACAAGCAGCAAACATAAATAAAAATTAATTGAGGAGAAAAAGGAAACAAGGATTACACAAAGAATGATACAGAGAGAAATCATATGCCTATGCATTATATTTATGGTATGGTAGGATGTACAAATAAAAAGAAGTGTCTCTGATAGAAAAAAATATTATCATGAAACAACAATAATGAGAAACATAGCACTAATGTGAAACAAATTTGCTTCAGCTTAGAGCTCAATCAATTAGGAAGCTGAACAGCATAGATCATCCAGATTCTAGTAAGATGAAAACACCATTTTCAAGGTATGATATTATCTTTGACTATGTATGATATTCTCAGATTTAACAGATGCCAATAATATCATAGGAAAAATTCTACTGCAGCATATCCAGAATGAGAATCTTGTGAAAGAATTTATCAATCCACTCTAGAGGCAGAGCTAATTTCTATCTGGAAAATGCAGAAAAGGATTTATTCAAGATTTTAGAATCAGTACTAAAGACTAATATAGTTTAAACAGTAGATGTGCCCAGAAAAGTGTAAAGAATCAGAAATCAGCTACCTGTGCAAGATGGGCCCATGCATCTAGGAAACATTGATCAAGATGTAGTGATTTAAGATGAGCCTCTTCAGCTTCTTCATACTCACCAATTGCAGATAATGCCAGACCCTACGACCATAAACATTAGCAAATTAATCCTTAACTAAAAATGATATTATACACATTCCCCCATCCACCAAGCAAAACTCAAAACTGCAGATACTGTAATATATGCTGCTAGTCATAAGGATAACTGAAGATACTGTAATGAATAAAGGGAAGTATGTATTAAAAAGTAAGAGAATCAATGTGGTCATCCTCAAATAGTCAGGTAAAAATTAAAGACATTTACACATCACAAATCTTATAATTCGGCTTGGATTTTATCAGAAGAAACATAACAGAAAAAAGTTAGTCTCATGCATTTATGCTTTAGGAATTAAAACTAGAACCTCATGAGTATAAGGTTGTCATTGTCTGATTGTTATCAATAAAATTTACAAGAATTGGAAAGTTAACACTTTGATTATTTATATAGATAGCTCAAGAAGGAAAATTCAGATGATTCCAGAAATAGTTTATTTTTTCAAAGTAAGATGTTGTACCAGAAGAAATGTTTTTCAGAAGGGAAAACAAGAGTGAAACACAAAAAATTAAAAGCACATTAAAGGGGTCATAGCAAGAAGACAAGTCCTTAATGTGACAGAACTTTTTTTCAGTTTGAATAAATTAGCTCCATGGGACAACTTTGACCATTGCTTTTCTAAGCTTGTGAGCTGTGACACAGCTAGGCCCTAATTATGATGAGAACTTCAAATGAATCTCAATAGATAAGATAAGAAGATCAATTAGAAAACCAGTAAGATAAAGCCTTGGCAGACCAACAAAATTAAACAACAGGCAGTAAACGCAACCACAACAAGAATGAGAAGATTGATAGAGTCAAGATGTGCACTTCAAGAATACAGTATTAAGTAAGAAAAATTGTATAGTAAAAATAAGAAATCACAAATATCACTGTCACATCATTCAAGAAAGAAGGCACAGAGGAACTACTAGAACTATAAAGATAAAAATTGTTATGGCAGATCCAACATGAATGTAAAAGTGGAGGTTGAAAACAATGCAATAAGACATCTAAAAGTTCCAATGAACAGTATCATCATCTTCTAATAGAAAGGCATTAAGAATGAACATAGCCTTTGGTAGAAGGATGATAAAAGCTGCAAGTCTCAAGAATACATTTGCAATAACTTGTAATAGCTGATAGATTCAAGTGACTTCTTAGATAAGCTTAATTATCTAAAGGTTAAATCAAAGTTCTCCGTTTCGATCTGTACCACCCGATACAAGCCGGTATGTACCAGTCCGACAGGATATAGGTACGTGGACCGCCCGCTACCGGGCGATACTGTCGAAATCGGCCGTCGGTGGTCGATTAAGGTAGAAAGAAGAAGAGGGAGAAGAAGAAAAGGGGAAAGAGAGAGATACCTGCTCTTCCCTGATTTCCCGCGCGATCCGTCGCCCGCAGGCGATTCTTCACCGGCGGACTTCCTTCTCCACTCAGGGAGACGAGGCGAGAAAGGAGAAGGGAACACCCCACGCGAGAACGAGGCGACGCCTCGTCTTCCTACGAGAAAACGAAACGACGCCTCGTCTCTTCGATTTTATTTTTTGATTTATATCATATTATATATAATATACAGAGCGGTATGCACTGTGCATATCGCTCGGTACCAAGTACCATACCGTACCGAGATAAACTCGATATGCTGGAACAAACCGATACGGTGAACCTTGGGTTAAATAATATGCTTAGAAAAGGAAATCAGGCAAGATACTTAGATAATACTTACCAGGTATGTGTAAGCAGATTTATTTTTCTTAGCACGCTTTATGCATCTAGAAAGATCATCAACAGCAGCATTATAGTCCTTGAATTTAAAATTAACAATTCCTGCAACAAGTCAAATTCATGATCAACTTGGAAAGCACTTTAAATTCTAGAAGTACTACACCAGACATCAATAAGAGTTTTCTTTTTCAACCAGACATCTATATGTTAAATAAATTAATACTTAATTTATCTGTAGTTGAACCATAAGTGACTTTATATTTTCAAACCAGGAGGTACCAACAGTGAGGAAACAGTACTTCACTAAAAGAAACCACATTCGATTATTTCCAAGCTGCAGCATGTCATAGCATAAAAACATTTCAACCCAATTTGGAAACATAACCTGCCAGATCAACTACTACATGTTTAAGTGTGCATCACTGGTGTTGCTCACATGTGTATATCCAAATCACCCAATTGTTCAAGGCGTTAAATCAAGGAAGGTGCACCACAAAATGTTTTGGCTATTTGTTTAAACTTTGGAGTGTATGCCAAAAATAGAAGGCTATAAGCCAAGAAACTTTTTTCTAGACCAAATAGGGTTCGAAGAATAACCTTGCAATGACATAGAGAAAAACGTGACAGTTCATGTTAGCCTGCAACATTTGAAAATGTGCTCAAGTGGTCAAAAGAACACTGACCTCTTTCATGTAAAATATCTGGTGAGTTTGGCTCAAACTCCAATGCTTTGGTTAAGTCTTCTATGGCCTGAAAATTATAATGTGCGAATGTGTTGGATAAAAGCTATAGGACCACTCAAAGTGAATCATTTTATTAGGAGTAACAGAAACAAAAAAGCAATATAATTTTTTTGGCCTGTAAGATTCTAAAATTCATAATATTTGGTATCAGCCAAAAAATTCTTGTCTTAATACATTTCTGATTCCTGAATAATGGAAGAAGAAGAAGAGGAACACAGGATTCTGTATGAAAATGCATCTTGCAACAACCGGTTACAAAACCGTCAGCCAGGTGCATTACCAGTGTACCAAACATAAACCGTCCTGTATAATCTGATATCACTAAAAGAATCATAAAAAATGAAAACCGACCTGCGGCACCATATGGTTATATCAGTTCTTCATTAGACTGGTCATTAACTGTAAGTGCATAACTATCTGAACAGTATCCAAAATCTTGGTCCATTTATTATTAAACATAATATATCATCAAACATCGGTAATGACAAATGACCATAAACTGTAAGATTGCTCCTACTCGGGCTAGTGCCTACAACAGTATTGTATAAAGTGATTCCTTTTCCTTTCAATCTTAAAAGCTCATCAGTATAAAATGCCACAATCATCATCTACCAAGAGTCAACTCTCACAACTGCACTGACTAATCAATTTAAGGCTTGACAAAAATCAGTATTTTCTTGTGTCCTAGAAACAGAAGAAAGATCTAAAGACATAAACTCAAATTATTTGTCAGAATTTCTGAGGTATCTTCACCAATTCAAGCTAGAAAGGAAATATTTAACTTTCCTATTAAATTCTTCTGATTTTTCACATTTCTTTAATTCAATAAACTCACAATCAATAGAAATTTCCATCAGATTAATCAAATTAGCAAAAGGATTGAACTTTGTCATTATCTTTCATATGCAAATGATGCTTATATTTCTCTTCCAGTGTTATGTATTTTAGGTGGTACCTTAAGACATGTTACAAATCTGTACTGACTTTCTCTTTCAAACACCAACACGACAATTAAGATTTTCAGATGCTGTCTTGAAATATCTGTCCAGAATATTTTACATTTAATTAGAAGGATATTCCCACTTTGTATGAATTATATTGCAACATTACCAACATGATTATGACTGAAACCAGTGGAAATTTGTAATTCATGTAAGAATACTAATGTCAATCATCTATTCTCTGTATCACAATGATCTGGTCATATCTATCATTATATCCAACCATAAGATCAAAAGTCAAATTCCCCATCACTATGTTTCATACACAATCATAAACGATGATTTAAAAAGTCACTTGGGCGCTCGGGCGAGGCAATGCGAGGCCCGAGTGCCTCGTTGAAGGGCCAAGCGACGAGCCTCATTGCGCTTCAATGAGGCGCCGCCTAGGCGCTAACCCGAGCCCAAGCACCGAGGGCTTCGGGCAATTGCCCGGTTGATATAAGGCATCGTGTTAATTGGTTCGATTGAACCAACTAGCGCACGCAATTATATCAACGCGTGACCTTGACTCCCAACCCTATGCATGCTTCTCTCTTTGTTGCCGCCGCCAACGATTTCTCCCTCTGCGTTCGTTGCCAACGATTTCTCCCTCTGCTTCCGCTGCTAACAGTTTTCTCTCGTTGCCTTCGAGTCTTCCTCTGTCGCCAATAGAGTCTTCTTAGCTTTCGTTGCTGTCAGCTACCACTGCCACTGTCCAATGCCTGCTGCTGTCCACAACATGACTCCGCTACCACTGCTGCTATCCACGACTTTGTTGTCATCGTTGTTGTCCACCGCCTCCTGTTGTCCACAACTCCGCAGCTTCCGCTAATGTCTGTTGCCTGAGACTCAGCTTCTCACCACAACTTCTTCGATATTTATTTATTAATATATTATTAGTAATAAATATATTATTAACAGTAGATTATTAATTATTGTTCAAAAGAATCTTTATTTATAAGATTAATAATATACTATTTAGATTTTAACACTATTAATTTTATTTTTAATTTAATATCATATTTTTATTTAAATAATTATATTTATTAATTATATTGTATATTTTTTATTTTAATATTTTAGAGCGCCTCGTTTCGCTCGAGCAAGCGCCTAACGCCTCGGGTGTTTTGGAACCTTGGCGCCTTTTAGTGCCTAGTGCTTTTTAAATCACTGATCATAAAGCTCAAATCTGAAACAGTTAAATCAACTGAAAAGACAGAATAATATTCTAATTGTCAAGACTGTAAGATTAACCCAGTGCTCTTTCTTTACCATCACTATATAATATATCAGGCATCAGTTCCATTTTACTGCTTTCTGTTGTTAAAGATGTGACATTTGTCAAGTAAATCAAGATGGTAAATTTTATTTAGAAAAATAGATTAAAATGTAGTACCTACAAAGAGATTGATGATTTGGCGTATCAAATAAATAGGATCCTGCCATCTTCATGTAGCTATTTGCAGCTGATAATATTCTAAATAAACCTAACAGAAGTATATATATATATATATATATATATATAATAACTAAAAAAAATTATATAAGACTTGCCTCCATAAATTCTCCCAATGCAGCACGTGCCTGCCCACGTCGCTTCCAAGCTTCCCCAGCCGATGGATTAGATTGTATAGCCTATTGGAGCCATAACAAATACAACTCAGAACATATATGTCTAAATTCACTAGTGATTCACATCAATTTTCTACCATGGTGAAGTCAGCAATCGCAGCATCAAGTTCTCTTTGGAATGCATATGCTGTTCCTCTTCCGATTAAAGCCTCAGGGTATTCAGGAGTTTCCCTTAAGATCTGTCACGCATACAACTAAGTGAAGCAAATTCATGTGTTATGAGAGAGAGAGAGAGAATCACAAAATGCAAAAGCAGGTATGACCTGATCAAAAATGGAGACAGCCTGGTCATAATTTCCTTCATTTACCTGCAAAATAATGTCAATGACAAAAAAAAATGTTTATAAATCAACAAGGATCACAAGCCTTCTGCATGATAGAGGCAATGTCAAAAACCAATTTAGTGATCAATAGAAATAAGCTTAAGATCAAGGTCATCATTTCGTACCGTACCAACATATCGAGCTCAACTCACCTCAGTATGGTATGGTATGCCGGTACCGAGCAATATGCCCAAGCATACCACTCGATATATATATATATATAATAGTTAAAAAAATAAAAAAAAGGACGACGTCACCTCATTCCTTCTGCCCACACGAGGTATTTCTTCTCCCCGAGAAGCCCGCACGAGGAGAAGAAATCTCCTCGTGAAACCTCAACGAGAAGCCCGTGCGTCGTTTTCTTCTTCCTGCGATCATCGATTCTCCCCGCGAAGCACCAAGAAGCTCGCGGGCGACGGATCGAGATCGAGAGAGCAGCACCAGATCTCTAGGTTCTCTCTCTTCTTCTTTCCCCCTCGACTGATACCGCCCGAAATCGGCCAACGACAATCGAAATCGATCGTTACCGGCCGATTTCAGGTGGTAATGGGGCAAGAACAGCCCCAACAAGTGGTACCGCCTGGTAGCGGGCAGTCCACGTACCGGTTAGCGAGCGGATTGGTATGTACCACCCATACCAGGCGGTACAATTTGAAGACAGCGACCTTACTTAAGATACTATATCTATCCTATGCCCTATAACATCATGTACATAATTTTGCTAGTTGGTCAACTGTGCATCAGTATGAAATTGTTTAGTTGCACTATAAATTTGGGAGATAGCTATAAGTTACCAACTACAATAAGAAATCAAGTCAACCAAGTTACCAACTAATTATGGGATCAAAGACTTGCCAAAAGAAATTAGTGTTTTGTTAGAATAAAAAAAATTCACTAATATTATACCAATCAATTCCTGAAATTCAGGCACTGATACAGGCAAATTCAGATTTGTTTTCCTACAGTGCTACAATTAGTCTCTACATTCTAACAGAACTGCGTCCATGCTTAAATGGCTTTCTTTAGTATCTACATTCAGTCTTTGCAATATGACAAAATTAAGGCTTTTTAGTTCAAGATTTCTTTCCCCTGAGATCGCCTACAAGTCCATATGATGCACGTTCAGAGATTTAGGAGAAACGTAGTCATTGCTCACTAAAACAGAACTACAATAGAACAACAAAAATCCTCAAACAATTAAAACCATCTTTGCATAGTCAAACTCGTGGGTTGCAATCAGGAGACTGTCAACAAGGAATCATAGGCGACAGCACCAGTCAAATACTACAAGGAACATCGGCAATCAACATAGCAAAAATAATTTCCTTTTCTGTGCACATGGTTACTTTATGCAACAATTCAATATTCCATGGTCTTTGCATCCACCAATCCTACCTAAGAACAAAATCATTTCATGACTACATCCATCAAGAATAGCTGATTTCACGTCAGAGTAACAGATGTAAGACGTGCAGGCAAGGCGGTGACGTTAAATGATACTCGCCATGGCTATGCACAAGACAGGAGCAGAAACATGCAACCATGCAAAAAATACTTCCTAGGATTTAACAAGAAAAGGAATGCCAGAAAACTATTTTGTAGAACTAAATAACTCAAAAATTAAGACAACAACATAACCAGAATTACCCTATTTCTTGCCCCTGCAAACACGGTGTTGAAATAACAGAAATGACAGGTAGCAGCAGCAAATATAAAAACATTCAAACCTTAGTATCATACTGTCCAGTGAAGGAACAGAATGTGATACCACCCACACTGGGTATAACCTAAATTATGTTCTTGCTTTTCTTTCCATTTAATTTACCAAGTTTTTAACTATAACAAAGTGAAATAGGGAGATATAACAACATGAACAGGAGTATTATACTCGATAGAATTCCATGGCATAGAATTCCTCATCCACAATTCTGCATCTCTGAGAGAAAAGAAGGTTTCCTCCATAATTGTCAGAAAACACTGGCAAGCTCAACTACCAGTGACAGGAAAATCACAGCCAGAAGCCACATTAAAGGGCTAAGTTCAAACCAACATGACAAATGGTAAGTTTCTTCTTTTTTTCTATTTCAACTGCAGAAAAGTTCTCCAGGTTCTCTCCCTTTAAGAATAGGTAGCATCAACCAAAACTACCCAATTGCATCTAAATTAATTTTTTTTTCTATTTCTTTTACAAACTTTCTTCTTCCCTATTTAAGTGCCGCAAATACACCAGCAATGCCAGAGGCCGACTGGCATAGTTGCAATTAGTACTTCAACTCTTTATCATGAATACAGTGTGAGAGGATGTGATATAGAAAACTAATTGCCACATCCTCTCTTGAAAAATATCTACTTCTGATGCTCCCTAGAGCATATTTTTACTTGGATGGAAAAATCATCGGGTAGTACCTTCACCAAAAGCCAGCTGGAAATGAACTTCCACATGTATTAGCAAAGGCAAAAGAGTTAGAAATTGTTTCAGTCTTAGTCAAAACAGTTTCCCATAGAAGAGACGTTTTAACAACTACAGAAGAGAATGCTCGGATACCTCATATGCAGCTAAATGTATTCGGAGGAGAGAGCAGTTAAACTCCTGGTGCAAGTTCATAACAGATCAGCAACATATTGTGATCTCCCACAACTTTGAGCTAAAAATTTCCTTTACTAGTTAAGTTTGATGACAATTTCTATACATTCAATGAATTCTTTTACTAGTTCTGTTTGTTGACAAATTTCTGGTGCAAGTTCATTACAGATCAATCAACATTGTAAGATCTCTCACAACTTTAAATTAAATACTTCTTTTACTAATTCAGTTCGAATGACTTCTCCATTTCATCCGGACTTGGATGACCTCCAGGAGGTCCTTGGCTCAATAGCCTGGATATCTCGACACTTTGCATCCATATAGTGGGGTGAGAACTAATGCTTGCTTTAGAGCTCCTCTTACTAGTTCAATACATTGAATGATGACATTATAAAATTATATACAGCTGGCTATCACTGTTTATTCCAAGATCCTGTCAATTATTTCAAGTTCCTCATACTTCAAATCAAGGTTCGACGTTTCGAATTGTACCGCCCGCTACCGGGCGATGCCGCCGATTGGGGCTGTTTCTGCCCCGTTACCAACCAAAATCGGCCGGGTAACAATCGATTTTGATCGTCGTCGACCGTTGTCAGGCAGTAACGGTCGATTTCGACATTCTGCAATCGATTTCCGACGATATCAGCCAAGGGAGAAAGAAGAAGAGGGAGAACTTGGAGATCCAGCGCTGCTCTCCAGATCCCGATCCATCGCTCGGGCTTCTCAGCGCCTCGCGGGGAGAAGAAAACGACACACGACGCGCGGGATTCTCGTTGAGGCTCGCAGGGAGATTTCTTCTACCACGCTGTCACGGACAACAATGTAAACAAGGTATTCGATGAAATGCACATGTTTGTCCGTGTCCTTCGGTTTGTGTACATACCTTGTACAGCAAGTAGCGGGCTTGCAGTAGGCTTAGCAGCCCTATTTTGATTTGTTTTGTGCCCAATTTCGGCTTGTAAATACAAGTATGCCTTGTAAGCACTTATGGGGACTTCGGTCTGTAATGGACCATTATCCTTTGTGTGCAATCTCTCTGAGTTTGTAATGTCCATGGATGTAATTTGTATCTGGCTTTATAAAGTGTTTGCTTGAGCAGTTGCTTGTGGATCCCGTTGGAATTGCTTCCTCTGGCCCGTTTTCTCTTTTGTAAGTCTAAGGGACTCTAGGAGATCTTGGGGAAGGCTGACCTTTGCGGACGGACACGCAGAGGGCTTAGGCAAAATCAGCTAAGCCCGTGACAATGTGGTATCAGAGCGGGACAAGCACACGTAGAAACACTTGCCATATAAACGTGGGGGACCTAGCTGGGCTGTGTGGAGGACAGCCAGCACGCGCAACCGTTTGGGGGAAACGGACATTGAGATGTAGGGAAAGGAGTCGCTCAGAGGAGCGGGCATCCAGGTTTGGCATTCAGAGGAATGGCCAACCCTTTACGCGAGAGACACCCCGAGGACAAGCAAGCGAAGAAGAATGTGTAGCGCACAAAGATTGGGATGGTTGAGTTCGAGATATAGCTCGACGTTGGCAACCAAACTTGGCAGTGCTCAAGGCAAAGCAGGGCGCTTGGTGAAAGATGAGATCGTGCAAACTGGGAGGTATTGCGTAACGACCGAAAGAGTTGTGCAAAGCTCACAGAGGTGAGGGGAATTGCTAACTCGAAGGATTCGGAACTCATGCAAGGGCTTGTACACGGACGACGGAGTGTTCGTGGCCATCATAAGGTGCGATCAGAATTTAGTGCCATGGGGCATCAGAACTTCCTCTATGACATGGAAAGGATACGTCCGTAGGCGGCTGAAATGTGTGACAAGTTCAGCATGTTTGCTAGACCTTGAAGGGTGCAATGGGGGCTGTATTGGCAAAGGGTCGCAATCTAGCAAGTGCATTTACGGGGGCAGAACAAGGCACAAGTTGTTCAGCAAGACGGAGTAGTCCAAAGGGGATGGTGGTCTCCGAAACTTCCAGTGGGAAGTATATAAAGAGGAAAGTTGCTCCAGCAGGACAGATATCCATGATGGATAAGTCCTAGTTCTCTAGAGGAAGAATCATGTGCAACGGACTGCACATATTGAGGAAGAGTTTCTCAAGGTAATATCTCCACAAAGCTCAACGGACCGAGCGAGCGGCGAAGAGTCGTCGCATGATCTCGAAGGAGGTAATGCATTGGTGGATGCATTTCGAGATCAAGTGGGGGAGCAATCCAAGGCAACATCATATGAAGGCATACTTCGAGTCGATGTAGAAATCGAACTCAACGGAGGGCTGACCCGTGGAATGGTGGACGCGAGGGCCACTATCAACTCAATGCAAATCGAGGAGCGGAGCGACTTAGGTGGAACTTGGTGAAGTATCCAAGCCGCATGAAGAGAGTCGACATAGAAGATCGAACATGGAGCGGAGGCACGAAGCTTTCCTTAGACAGAGGTCAAGGGCAAGAACTCTTGTAGAGGCAAGAGTGGGATCATATGTCGTTCCATGGGTTCTTCATTCTGATGGGGCAGACTTATCTTGCACGGTGCCAAAGATGAAGGGAGCTTCGAGGCATATGCAAGCTACCTCAGAGATGCATTTGACGGAGTAAGGTGATTCAACTTGCGGAGGCAAAGTTGAGATCAGGATACCTTAGCACGGGGCAAGAGGACGCAGAGATGGGTAATCTTGAAGAATATACCACAGTGTTGCCATTCGAGTTGTCAGGAACAAGTGATGCATACCAGAGATTGTGCTGGTAGGGGATAGAGACCCAGGATCCAGACAATGGTGCACCAATTCTAGCGAAGTCAGGGGGACTTCATGAGCTACTAGGCAACGGACTGTCCTAAAGCTATGCTTCGTCCAGGTGTGACCCAAGAGTGGGTGGACGAAGGTGAATTGCCAAGGGAGCGAACTAAAAATTGGAGATGGCGAAGGCCCTACGATGTGTTGGCAGATGCCACACGTGGAGAAGTCGTAGTCCGAGTTCATCACACGAGAATTTGTATGCAATGGAGATGTCACCAGGAGGCGACATGGTGCAGCGGATCGTGGTGGAATAGCTCGTGGCAATGCAATACAGGCAATCCTGTCCCGTGAGGGACAAGATCATGCGGAGGTATGATTAGGAGTTACTGGGAGCTCCACTTTGGTGTACATCACAACAAGAAGAAGGGCTATGGATTCAATGAGTGAATGTCGTAGTACCGCAGAGGCGGGTCTTCGTGTGTGCATCGGAGCTTGCATTGGATGAAAGCCTTAGTCATCAGCATATGGGGGCTGTGTACCACCGAGGAAGAAGTCCAAGTGCAAGTACCAGTGAGTCCCATGGAGGGGGACGTGATCATGTGAATGATCAGGAGCTGTTGGGAGCTCCACTTCGGTGAACAATGCAACGGAAAGAAGGGTTGTGGATTCAAGGAGTGAATGCCACAGTACCGCAAAGGCGGGTCTTCTGTGTGTATGCATCGAAGCTTGCATCAGATGAAAGTCTTGGTCGTCAGCATATGAGGGCTATGTACCACCGAGGGAGTAGTCAGATTGCAAGTACCAGTGAGTCCCATGGAGGGGACTTGATTATACAAAGGTATGATCGGAGCAGCTGGAGAGTTGGATTGCTTCAGTGCTCACATTCGCTTAAGGGAGCCCGGCAAGTCAGAGGACAAAGTCGAGTAAGCGAACGTTGCTACCAAGGAAGCTAAGGATAACAGAATTGGCACGAGCCCTGTAACAAGATGGCGGAGGTCATGCATGAGAGTTGTAATCTACCTTTCCATCGACCTAGGAGGACACAGTGGTGTCAAAGCAGGTGGTCGAAAGGGGCGAGGAAGCGACGACGAATCCAGTGGGGCTCAACTACCCAAAAGTAAAGCATCGATTAAAAAGGAGGTGGACTCGGAGGAGCACCACAGTGCCGCAGAGGCGGATCTACCGATCGCGAAGGAAGGGATGAAGATGCAAGGTAACGGATAGTAGTGCTATGGGTTTGGCAGCACCATGGTACCGCAGAGGCGGGACTTCCATGGAGTCATCGATCCCTTGCTCTCATGGAGGGAGAGCATTGGCCGTAAAAAGAGCCGAGGAGGTGGAGTATGCAAGGCAAACTCCAAGTACCAAGACAGGGAACTTCATAAGGTGGTGTCAATAGACTTCTCATCAAGATAGCCGAAAGCGAGGGACTTTGGATTGATACAGGAGTGCTCAACCAAGGAACAAAGTAGGCAGTATGTGGTACTGTACCTTTTCTACTCAGAAGAGTAGACGGCAAAGGTGATGGAGAAGACGGTACGATCCCAGAGGTGACCAGACCTATCAAAGACTTACTCCAAGTTGGGGGACTCCAACTTGGGGTAAACTTTTTGCTCTTTTCGGGCAAAACATCTTGCATTCCAGAAGTTCAATGGCAGTGGGAAGGCGAATCACAGTAGCTAACTCAACGCAAGGAGTGCAAACACTTCAAGTGCTTCAGAAGTGTGAGCAAAGAGCGGGCGAATATTAGTAACCAGCTCAATGCATGAAGTACAAACTCTAGGAGGCAGGCGAAATCAAGTAACCTTTGCCTTCTCAACTCAAGAGAATGGGCGAAACCGAGTACCCCAATTCTCTTAACTCGAGGAGGTGAGTGAAGCCAAGTAACCTTGCCTTCTCAACTACTAAGGGAATGGGTGAAGTCGAGTATCCCAGTTCTCTTACTTATCCAGCAGAGGAGCTCTGCATAAGTTCAATAACCATTCAAAGAATGCTTATGGAAGACAATAGTTGTCAAATCCTCACCTTTGGTGATCAGTACTACTGAGAGTAGATTGTCCGCTTTATTTCCCAATTGACCGTAGATGATGCGAACCTGCTTGGAAGTGACAATTAAACGTGGAAGAAGGATCAATGGGCAAATATTGTGGAGGAAGGACCTCAAAAAACCTCAAAGTCTGCGAGACGATCCTCGTCAAAGTTCCAGCAAGCATCCACCCAGTTCAAGCAACATGAGTATACTACGATACTGGCGCATAATAAGACAGGTCTTTTCCTTCGTCAGAAGGATCCGCAAGAACCAACAAGGATCAGCACAACTCAGCCAACCCCACACCAGATTCAATCATTGGTGAATTGAAGCAACATAGCGGATCAGAGTCCGACTACTCAACAACAGCGGCGGAGAGCAGTTGGGAGCCAAAGGGGTGTGTTGCAGCCAAAGCAGAAGATTGAAGATTCAACAGAATGCGAGGAGATGCAGCATCTACAGTGGATTCGACGAGGACGTCGAAGGAATAAGTGGGGGAGAATGTCACGGACAACAATGTAAACAAGGTGTTCGATGAAATGCTCATGTTTGTCCGTGTACTTCGGTTTGTGTACATACCTTGTACAGCAAGTAGCGGGCTTGCAGTAGGCTTAGCAGCCCTATTTTGGTTTGCTTTATGGCCAACTTCGGCTTTTAAATACAAGTATGTCTAGTAAGCACTTATGGGGACTTCGGTCTGTAATGGACCATTATCCTTTGTGTGCAACCTCTCTAAGTTTGTAATGTCCATGGGTATAATTTGTATCTGGCTTTATAAAGTGTTTGTTTGAGTAGTTGCTTGTGGATCCCGTTGGAATTGCTTCCTCTGACCCGTTTTTGCTTTTGTAAGTCTAAGAGACTCTAGGAGATATCAGGAAAGGCTGACCTTTATGGACGGACACGCATAGATGCCGCACGGCTTAGGCAAAATCAGCTAAGCTCGTGACAGCGTGGGGAGAAGGAACGAGGCGACGTCGCCCTTTCTATTTTTTTTTAAATTTTATTATATATATACATATATATATATATACGTACCCGAGTGGTATGCTTGCGCATACAGCTCAGTACCGGCATACCGTACCATACCGAGCCGAGCTCGATACATCAGTATGGTACGGTTTGGCGGACCTTGCTTCAAATATCTTAATAGCTGCATGATTTCTCAAAAGCATAGCCTTTTAAGTGGTTTGCAATACACTAATCACCAAAGAGCCATATTGCAACATGTGATATGAACTATCATGACACTTTTAAGCTGACACAGATAGCAATGTTCTAACAGGATGAAATGGGAACCTCATCATGACATAATTGAAGCTAATAATTCTAGAGAAGATTGGCACAAACACAAATTTTGATTGCCTCCTTAATATGTTTACCGTGAACATCTACAACGTCAACAAGACAAAAGCCATACTACAGAATAGAAGGCATACCTGCGATATGCCTCGTGATAAACGGAGATCCAAGCTTATCGACTTGGTCCTCGGAATACCAGTAACGACAACCTTCCGACCCGTTTTGGCAGTGCCATTGTACATACGGAAAATTTCTGTGCCATCAACAGGTTTGCTGCAGATTTCATGTGTATTCTCTAATTTATGACCATTAACTGACTCCTCGTCAGATGGTGTAACACTGGAAGAATTTGTGGTGTGTTCAGCATTAGTAGTTGATGAATTTTTTATACGAGAATCTGTGACATGATCTTCAGAGACGACAACTTTTGTAACACTGCTAGAACCATGGTCTTCGCAGATAATAGCTTCAGCCTGAGTAGTTGAAACATTTGTACTTGAGGAATCCATGATGTGATCTTCGGAGACAACAACCTTTGTTTCACAAGATGATGCATCCATCGAGTGGTCTTCACCAGCAAATGATCGATAGTCCCTAATACCTGCCAGTAGCTCTTCCAATTCAAGCAATTGTTTCAAATCTGTCGAATCACAAACAGCATTTTGGTAGCCTTCCTCCCATACATGTAAAGCTTCTTCTTTTCTTCCCAAAGCTGACAGTGCATTACCTAGTCATAATAGATGAACTCAGAATCTAACATGCGGACAATAATATAGTTAACCATAAAAATTAAGCACTAGTTGGGTAACAAAAACCTGGAAAATGCATAACAATAAATAAATAACTATATATATATATATATATATATATATATATATATATATATATATATATATATATATATATATATATATATATATATATATATATATATATATACACACAACAAGGCTAATATAGGACTAGTCGTGTACGGCCATCCAACAGTATAGAATCACATCGTGCCCTTGTTGGACATCAAGAACTACCGCAGGAAGGAAGCAATAGCGAAACCAACAGTCCAATAAAAATCCAGGGGGACCTTTAAGTATGTAAGCTTGAAGGGCATTAGGATTCAGCTGCAGAGCCTTATCACAATCCTTGATCACGTGCTTGTGCAACTCCAACCGGCTGTAGCAGAAGGCTCGATTGCTGCCATCCCCCAAACGAAGCAACATCAGAAGAAAAGACAAAAAGGAACATATACATGATAAAGAATGGGATCGGAATCGGGACCAGATGTCTTGGACCGACGAGGAGTTGGCAAGGATGGAATCCAGCACTCGGATGGCCTTGGACCAGTTCCTGCCGCTGCAGAGCCTCGCGAGCTCGAGGCGCTCGTTGGCCGCGGGAGCCATCGTGACTTCCTCCCTGCCTGCGGGCCGGAGGGGGGGCGAAACCCTAATTCGCCACCGCGACCGCCAGCGCGTCAACGGGCGGAACGAGAAGAAGGTAGTGAGAGAACGGGAGGCTTGCCGATTGGAGATTTGGGGCTTCTGTAACCCCACCCCCTCATCGCCACTTTATTATGCTATGTAGCTACCCATTATTTCTTCAATCGTACCCAACGTGCTAACATCGCCTATGGGGGGGACGGACGAGTTTATTATGACTCACTTTTTTTGTGATCGTAGGATCCGATGCGCTCGAAGGCTACCCCCTCGGGTTCATCCCGACCGTTCATATAAGGGAGGGGGGGGAAGCGCAGATCGTTTTTTGATGGGTTTTTGGAATGGGAGGGGAACTGTGCGACGCCGGGAATGTCCAAACGACACGCAACGTAGACGTGGGACCCGAGCAACAACGGATCATTAAACACGAGTTGAGGTGAGATCAAAAGCTGTCCAGCTCATCGGATGGTCGCTATGTATGTATGCTACGGAAGAGGAAGACATTCTGACTTGACATCAAAGAAGAAGAATTGAAAAATTATCACATGATAAAGCGATCAGAATATTATGATGTGAAAAAAAAAATAGAATAGAAAACAAAACGTGAACATAACCCACCTGCGCTCGCTTCGGCCGTCTTCTCCCTCCCCATCTCGAAAAATAATGAAGTGGCTATATGTCGCAAACAACACATTGTATCGATGCAACAAGAAGATTCTGGCGTCTCTCGTGGCCGGCAGATTTGTCTCAGGAACAAATTGGAAGTACATATAAACTCCACCTCATCGAGCCGAAACAGCTTCATCCAAAAAAAAAAAACAAAAAGGATAGAGACTTAACGGACAACAGAGAGAGCCCACACCGGAACAGGACACTTCCAAACCATATATATCCAGCATCCGTCAAAAATGAAGGGATTTTTTTTTCATTACTTTTGAAGCTGGAGCACATTCTTGACGGTCCTTAAGAACAGCAGCCCAACGAGAGAAAAATACCAAAGGGGCTTGGGGACGGGACACATCAGCTGCTCCACTTAAATGAGACCACCTAACTACAACCCAAAGCCTTCCTCCTCCTAACTTTTGTTACTTCTATGTACCATTCCTGCCAACCTCCTTTCTTTCCCCTTCACCTTCACTGCCGCCATCTTCCTGTAATGTACAGAAAAGCTACACATCTGTTACACTTGTAACCGTTGCCTGGTCATCCGCATACCATTGCTCCTTTGGCCGCTGAAATCAAGCATGCGTGGCCCACCTGTCCAGTCTTCATCATCCACATCATCATCATCGTCCTCACCTTTCCGCTGGGCAGCTTTTCCGCCTCTCGAACTTCTTGGTGTAGGACGTTTCCTCTTGACACTAGCTGTATATGTAGAATAGTCTATTGCGTCTTCTCTCAACGATACCTTGAACTCCTGCAATTCAACAACAAAGTTATCATGTGTGCAGTACAGAAAACTCAGAGAAGGTGAGAAAAAAATTAAGTTCAGAGAAGGCAACTAGTTAAGGTTGCAAGGGCTGAAGTCATTACCGAGCCCTCGATAGTAAAAAAATTGGCATTCATGACCTCAAAGTATCATCTTATGTTCAATTCTTGCAACAGAAGTTGAAAAGATCCATGTTTGTAAATATAATGAATCTTAACTACAGTTGAAAATTCAAAGAGAAGAAGCTGTACAAATCCAAATGTTTATGAATGTACTGTCCTCAAGAATAAATCACCCTCAAATGCGTGGTACTGGAACTCCAAACAAAAAACCCACTCACACCCACATCACCATACCAAAGATAATTAAATAAATGGAAGCAAGACTGAGATGTAAATGGATCCATTGCTATCAGAAGGACTCAACGACTTGACCAAATATGGTTAGAGAATCTAGATTGGACCGATACAGGTGCTGCAAACAAAGACGGTAGCCCTTGCACAGGTTTCTGGAGTGAAAGGAACATGACAGATAGCAGTAGTATGTACAAGATGACTTCACAAATCTTCAGATGGATAACATAATAATCATTAGGAAATAAAGGAGCCATTCTGAAATATTTAGATCACCAAAAGCATTATACAAGGGAAAATTTTCTCCACGTGACTTCCATCTTCCTAGGGTTCCAAATCAACAAAAGGAGATGAACCCAAACCAGAAGTCAACACTTGAGGTGGCAAAAAAATATGTAACCAATAAAATCAGCTGTTGGAAACTAAAGAAGAAAAGAATGTTGACATACTTAAGAGTCAGTCAAAATGAGGAAAATGTTCAAGCAAAAAAATATGGGATAGTTCCACTCCAGAATCTATCAAGATAACTTCTCAAGTTTGCCCAAGTCAGGTACCTGATACTTTTCAACCATGGCTTGATAGGATGTAGGCAAACTGATTGGAGTGTCACTAATGTTGAAAGGAATGTTTTGCTTCGAAATCGTCTCTCCAGGCTTCGGAAGCTCCTTTAAAGAAAACGCCTAATAGAAAGAACTCAAAATATCAAAATGTCTAGAACAGTAATCTGCATGCTCTGTTGTTGAAAGGTAAAGAACTGAAGAACTTCATTATGAAAAAACTAACCTGACACCTGGCATCATTTAGACCATACACAATTTTCAAGTGCCTTTTCAGCTTCAATAGGAGTTGCAGAGCAATTGCCTCATGACAATCAGCCTGAGTAGCAAAACAATTTCCAATCATTAAAAAAATCACTAGCAAGACGAGAGCAAGATAACATGCTAATAATACCAAATGCCCCCAACAACAAACAAGATTATGTAAATAAATCAAATGCCACAAAAAACATAAGAGTTCATATCAAATTTCCAACATTACTAACAGTATAATTAAGACAAGATAATGCAACTGTTCTATATTTTTAAACTCTAATGAATAAGGGCCACAGGCCACGATCTTTTTATCAGAATATACGCAAAGGTCAAAGGCTGCATTATTGTTGCAATTGACAAAAGTGATATTATGAGATAGCATGATAATGGGGCAACTATCAATGATCTTTACATTTTCCCCTGTTAAACACTGGAAGATTGATATGAAGGGGAAAGTTTCTACATATATGATGGTAATGACTAGAAATAAGTATAGGACAATGAAAATATCAATAATATATGAATCACAATGTTAGGCAGTTAGGAGTCGACATACACGAAAAGTTAGTGCCCTAAGTTACGATGGATGTTTAGTAACCAGAAGACAAAAGGTAGAGGGAGATCTCAAACAACTTTATTAAAAACAACAAAAATAGACTAGGTAGCTCCTCATTTGACTGAAATGGCAGCAAAAGATCCATGTCCAAACACAAGTTGTAGGGAACTTTAAGTCTTGTCATAATGCAGAACGGCGATAATGCATTATTTAACAGTTCAAATTGCAAACGATCCATGGTATTACATTAAAACATATAACAACCTGAAACTTCTGCAGGTCTTCTGTTGAAATGCCATGTGAGCTGTCAGACATCTTGTCCGCAATCTCTGTGAAATCATGCCCAGATATATTAGGCCAACCAGAATTGGCATTACCTTCGTCAATTTCACTGGGCATCTCCAACGAATCCCGGTGTTGCGAAACAGAACTCCAAGTTTTCATGTTTGCCTCGAGTGCGCCTGCCCTAACTTGTATTATTCGATTTATATCATATATCAAGTAAAGGGGTTCATCAGGACATGTGAAAGGGAGAGTTGCAAGAATCTCTGTGCAATATCTGCGAAATGGAAATGACATTTAGAATCAACACCAACTAAGTTCTCCAAGCCAAATAACAACTTTGTAACTTACACAAGAAAGCTAATCGGTAGATAATTCCCACCACCAGACTCAAATTTCCTCACTATTGAGTGAATGAACTTGTTCCTTGCAATACGATTTCCTCGAATAAGCCTGTATATACGAGATATACCTGGCCGGACATATGCTATCGGATTACCATCAGATTTACCTTTTTGAAGTCCTGAGACCAAATTATGATTACTGGCTATGCACTGAACAAATTTAAATGACATCTGAAGGCCATCACCCAAACGGCTTTCAAAAAAAGCAGGGTACCTGCAAAAACAATCATGTTACTCAATAAACACAATGTCATTCCAATTTGACCGGTAAACTTAATAAGTCTATTGGGTTAGACAATCATACTTATCATTCATGTTCATCAACAAGTGATGGGCCAATTTTGAATTCACATCCAGTGGATCAATTTCAAGAGCTATGAGGTATGGAACACACGTAATAGGATGGACTAGTCCTTGACGTAGTACAATTTCCACAATCTGAAACAAATGTGAAAAAGAAAAACACAAGCAAAAACAATAACAGCATACATTTTAATAAAGCTGAGAAATAGAAAGAAAGAGTTTAATAAAACTGAAAATGAGAAATTCAGAGAGTTCATACCTTGAGAGAAGTTTGACGAATTTGGTCATTGCCGTCCAAGCATCTTTCAAGAATACTGTTCCAATAAAGCTGAACAATTCCTCCACAAATATTAGTATCACCTGCACCTGCAGCTACAGGCACTTTGTTTCCAGCTTCTTCAGCATGTGCAGTTGCATTCTTACTGCCACCATCTGTACCCATTTTGGTTTCCGCATCAAGAAGATATTCATACAGGTTTTGCAAGGCTTGCGTCTGGTGTGAAAAACGAAAAAGCATCCCATCAAATAAAGGAAAAGAACAAAAGAAGAATGTGCATAACAAAAAATGATGCACCTTAAGCCTGAAATCAGCACTGGAGGCCAGTGAGGCCTCTAATATTTTCCCAATGTCTTTTTCCAACATATACTCAGGACTAGCAATCAATATATAGCCTAATGCCTGCAGAGCAATAGCATATGAATTCAAGATCGACGTTCCAAAGAAGAACTTACAATACACCAAATTCTTTGATAATTTTCACTTGCCTGCAAAGCTCGAACCTTTAAGCCAAAGTCCTCCATGACAAGATATCTTTTCAGTAATGAGAGACTCTTGCCAATATGAACATGTTGACTATCAGTCTTAACTATTAGCTCATCACCATACCTTAGAAGAAGCCCAAGGCAGAAAAGTGAACGACCTAAAAGCTGGATATTGTACACAAGTCCAAACACCATCAGATACGTATATCAATGGATTCAAGTTCTCTACTAGAAGAACGAAATGCTTAAAGAAGAAAACAATCCATAGTCAACTTGTGATAACCATAATATTTCTTAAACATCTCCCCATTGATTTGTTGGCCACAACAAATGTTTAAAACAAATTAATGTGAACAAAAATAATATAAGCAATATTTTATGGTCAATTCTTAAAATATGTTGCATAGGTAAATCTCAAATAGTTGATTCATTATTTCTTTAAAAGTAGTAGTTTTCTAATCACACACTTCTGTGCATTAAAAAAACTCAGCAAATAAGCAACAAATATGATAGAAAAATTGCAATTCATCCTTTTTGGGGCTCACATAATCTACCTGATACAGTTTTCTAACTCTATGACCAGCAAGGTTTACATTAGAACATAAGTGAAAAAATAGAAAGTTTAGTTAAATACAAGAACCATTAATCTTTCAACAATCTGCCTTTATCATGTTTCTATTTTATAAACATTACATTTGCAAAACATCATAAAAATATCAAATAAAGATGTTCCTCAACTAATACCAACAAACCTAAGATAAGGAGGATACACATGCCATTTCAATTGTGCCGAAGTAGAAAAGCTAACTCTGTTGAAAATTTGAAATAGTAGTGGTAAAGTCTCAATTTTGTTAGCTAATTCAGCTTTTTGTTTAATTACAAGTACAAGCAAATACAAAGAGAATTTCCACGACAGAAGTTCTCAATCTTCCAACATTGCAACAGAAGACATGACAAAGATACGAAACCAAGAAAATCGAATAATTTCTAATCTAAGGCATAGTAAAAAAATTAAAGATTTAATTTTGCAACCAATGCAAAGATGGTTACCTGCATATTATCAGAACCTGAACCTTGCAAATGCTTGAAGAAAATGTGAATCAAATATTCGACTATACTTGAACCTTTGCCTGCAATTTTACTAAGCGAACAAAGGCACCTAGAGGGGGAAAAGGAACAATCAGAATCCATATTTTTACCACAGCTACATGATGCAGGTAAGCAAAATAAAGAAGAGAGAACAGAAATCCTAGGAAGCATGCAATATATTGCCACAAACTTCTATCAATAACAAAAAGATAATGATGTGGTATAAATCAAAATATTAGTCGTACAGCATCTAAAATCCCTTAGCTCGGATGGTGTTAGGGGCAGTTATAAGTATCACAGAAGAAAAAGCTGTTGGTTACCAAAACAGATGCTCCTTACTGCTCTAATTTTAATGTTCTACCATACAACACTATTGGTACAAAAAGCCTGCAAAAAACACTCCATCTACCATCAGATCAATCCAACTGAACATAAACTGAACTGATCTAGGCCAACCTACCTCTGCATATGCTGCATTTCAATTAACAAAAAGGTGGTCACATGTAAGAGGCTCCAACCAATGTAAGGCCTGGAGACACTCAAGGCATGCAACCTTACAAAAGCTCCAATTGTAATAGCAAATTTCATATTAGATAATCTGTGTTGCAGCATCTGAACACTGAGCACCATTGGATAAACTAGTATGAAAGTGAATCAATCGAAGTACTAGTCCAATTAACTTGATTAAGAAACAAGACACCAGAAACACGAGGGAACCAGTTTGGAATGCATCGGATTGAAGATATCTGCAGAGAAGAAACTATACAATAGGTTGAGAACTGTAACATCCAAACTGCACCCAGTCTTAGAATACTTAATAGTCACTTTCCATCTTCAAGAATTTCAACAAATTTTGGCATCAAATAACTAATCGGTGAAGCCCAAAATCAAATTTGACTCTTGAAAATTGTTAATTTGATAGAAACCCAAGTCATGCTTGAGAGGATTTGTTAGAGGTCATTGGCACATTTCATTTTAATATGCATCTCGAATCTCGATGACACCTAACTTAATGTGGAAATGAGTTATGACGCATTAATTGGAGCAGGTCTGGATAGTTAGTACTACAAGATCTTTGCAATATTAACCTAGTATGGTCTTAATTCGAGTCTGTAACTATGTTACACAGATAAGCAATAGCTGCATGGGAAGACTGTAACTTTAGGATTTGCAGATATGTTTGTAAAGTTCCCAGTTGCATTCAAAATTACACTTTGCAGCAGTCATATTTTTGAAAGACTATTCAACTACCTACTTGAAGCATACAAGATTAAGCTATCCGATAGAAAACAACCACCCAACTACATTATTATAACTAAAAACCTTGCGTAACAAGCGATAAAAGAAAATTGAGACTGTTTCATCTTTTGATCATGTTTAATTAACTAGAAGAAGTCTTAGAGACAAAAAGAAAAGCAGATAGTCGAAGCAGGACTGAGTCGAAACAGTAATCATCAAGCGAGCTATCGTACTCATCACCTGGAAAAATATCTTTCAACATTAAACTTAGTTGTCAAATTCTATGATAACTACAAACAAATTTCCTTTTTTATGATTATCATTGAGATGCGTATTAAAATGGACTTCCTGGTATTAGAAAACACGGAAAGTCAAAGATGCACATGTGCATGAAAAATATCTTTCATTAAACTTAGTTGTCGGGTTCCAGGATAGCTATAAAGCAAATTTCAGATGAACTCACTGGTATAAGAAAAAACAGAAAGTCAAAGATGCACACATGCATGACCTACATAACAATTAGATGCTAACACAGAATAGTAATGATAATTTACAAGTAGAATCAAGAAAACACATCGAACAGTACAGCAAAAAAAAAGTATGCCACATATTCAGGTAAATCTAATTTTTCGCAAGTTCTATCATGCGAACATGTAAGGAAATAAATAACAACCACGAGGTAATAAGATTCAGGCCCCAATTCCCATATGCATAAAAATATATATCCAGCTCTATACTGAGCATTTAGGAAAACAACCGTGTTATGGAATATAAACGACTGGTATAATCAAATGAGCAATGAAACATAACCTACTTGATACAAGCATGAACGACTGTCAGGAAAGAATGGCGAACAATCATGTGCTTAAGGTCCTGTTCAAGTTCCTCAATAACACTCTGTGGTGGCTTCCGAAGCAATGGCAGAACAGCATTGATTACATATATTATGCTTTCGAGCAGCTGAGCAACTGATTTATTGTCAACCTATATAATGTGGGTTGAGGAATCAACCAAAAAATAATTAAGATAATACTAACATTTGCAAGAACATGAATTCAAAATTTGGAATGAAGTAAATGACTATATACTGAAGTGATGGCAAAACAAAACCAAACAAGGTTATGTTTATAGTCTACATGAAAATTGATGAATACTGAAAGACAAATACCAAGAGTTGTAAGAAGTATATTTCCAGTAATTATGGACTTCCTGCATATTTAACATAAACAGAATAAGAAATCTGCTTTATAAACATCCATTCTTTAGCCCAGTCATTGTTAAAAGGTATGCAAAAATGACCACAACAAGCATAAACTTATCCCAAAATTTCCTATGTCATTACACAGTTGTTCATGTTTTATGATCAGAGAATTTCTCTTCCCCTGATCATCATTTATATGCAATGTTCTGAGTTAAATTTTGAGAAGACTGCTAATATAAAAAATATCAAATATATTAAATCTCAGTCCAAACTCTGCCTTTAGTACCACCATAAGTAGTGCTGGCTGTGGTTTTACATTTTGAGCTGACCAGTACATACCGGGCGGTACAAACAGGTCCACCAGCTGACATGCACATGGACCCCACCTATTCCATGTGGTCCAATGGCGAAACAAGACTAATTGCCAAGTAAGCCATATGAATCGGGATTACCACCCGCTACAGACCAACTGGGGTCTCTTTTGAGCTGCAAAAAAGTACTTTTCTGTGTATTTTGCTTCCCTTTCCCCAGATCAGCATCCTCACCCTTTTTTCCCTTCCCTCTCACTCATTTTTTTTTCCAAATTCAAGCATTACTGGAAGGAGAGACCAAATTCTCAAGGAGAAGGCACTTAAATCAAGGATCTGAAAATTAGGTAAATTTGAACCTGATTTCTTAGCTTAATGATTTGATTATTTAGGTTTAATTGGTCATGATTAAAGAGATTTCAAAGATTCATCTTGGTTTTACACTTAAATTAGAACTTGACCCACAAAGATCAAGCCCCAAACCATGTGGATCTAGGTTAGATCCACAAGGATCAAGCAGTTTTAGGCTAGGTCTATGTGGATCTATGCTTCATCTTTAGTTAATATACATTCAATCTGTATGGATCTACCCTTTGATTTTGCAGTTTCTAGATCTTATGACGAATATATGCATGGTAATAGTTGGTCAATCTTTTCGGAGTTGGATGCATCTTACAATACACAACAACAATGCAGTGACGAGAGCTGCAGCTCAAGCACACTACATCATAAAGTGCCACACTTGTGTGGGACTGATTGCCCGAGGAGCCTCCCATCCCACGAGTGGTTCATGGCGATGAGGCAACAACATCAATGACACACTGTTTACCAATATCAAATGCCTATCAAATTCCATGGGAGCAGTTTCATGCTTAGGTCCTGCAGATGTACCATAACGATATATAATGTCAACAGATTGAGGACCTTGACCCACCCTGTCGTGAATCATGATGATCATTTTGGTGGTAGGAAGTAGGAACAATTATATAATATTATTCTACTATTATTTTATTCTGCATCATTTCTTAAATGACTTTGATCTTATTCATGTGGTGCAACGTATTCTTTAGATACTGCATGTGTTCCTTTTCCACTACATACTTCAATGCAATATATGAATCTTCTCAACAATATGTTTTAAAAGGTATGAAACAACCATAAAGTAGGGGTCTTTCGGGGTTTCAAACGATTGAGACCCTTAAAATCACATGCCACAGCATGTGCCAGTGCACCATGTGTGGGTACATTGGGATGTACCTGGTCATGAACCAATATGGGTCCGGGAACCTTAAACCATGGTGCTGAGTATTGACAATCATAGATGCCAAGGGCAATAACAAACATCATTTGATGGCACTATGTTAAGTAGTTAAAAGAAACAACCTGGATCAAGTTTGATTGTTAAGAAACTCACCAAACACAAGATGACAATGATTCTTACATGCTCAACAAAAAATATATCCAATGGTATTCTTTCATGGTAAGACCTAGGTCCAAGGAATGCAATTTCGATCTGTACCGTCCGGTACGGATAGTATGTATCGGCCCGCCAGGTTACCGGTACGCAAACCAACCACTACCGGGCGATACCGCCAAAATCGATCGTCGGCGGTCGATTGAGGGAGAAATCGACCATCGACGATCGATTGAGGGAGAAGAAGAAGAAGAAGAAGAAGAAGAAGAGAGACGTACCTCCTCACCCGTGGGCGATTTTTCTCCCGCACGAGGAGACATAACGTCTCCCCGCATGGGGAGAAAAATCAAGACGACATCACCCCTTTGTTTTCTTTTTTTAATATATATAATATTTAAAATTATATAATATTATTTATAAAATATTTTAATATATTTTAATATACCGAACGGTATGCACTATGCATACCGCTCGGTACCAGTACTATAGTGGTACCGAGATAGTCCTAGTACACTGATACTGACTAGTATGTAAAACCTTGCGTATGTCCTTAACAGGCTGCTCAGTCAGCAAGGACGTTTCCCATGCTAGAACATCTTCGACTCACAAACATTTCAACACTCCTTGCTTAGTTCCTGCCTCATTAATAGTTAAAAGGAAACATAAAATTCAATAAAAAAATCAACTTAATAAAAATTATATTTAGATGCTTTAGACCTCAAAATTTATTTAGAATGCAGGTTATGCAAAACTGGTTCAAGAGGTACAAGTAGTAACTTATTCGAGTCCCACATTCCACAAGATAAATAGACTAGATGCAATGCCATGAAAAGAAAATAAGAGAACCACAGGGATAGCTTTGTTGTCACTTCATGAACAATGCTTGTGCATCCCCTTGCAATATACCTAAAAGAAAGCAATTATTCCTATAAGGGATGATGTAATGCCAGGTACATATTTTGCCTTAGGCGTTAACAGAAGCAAAAAACAACACATCAGTTCTACCGCAAATAAACAAGCTAACACTGTCGAACATAATCAAAGAGAAGAAACAAAGCAAAACTGGATATAATCAGTATGATTCATATAAACTGTACAAGAGTTAATAACAAAAAATACCATAAAAAGGCCTAAACAGAGTACAAAGAAATGAATAATTAGAAATGCACATTAAACTATTAATGTGGAAGATGTAACAAGAAAATCTAAATAAATATACAAAACTTCTAAAGAAACATTCTTGTATCTCAACTTTGCTGATGCTCAAGATATTATCCATAAACTGTCGAGCATCAATGTGGAGAACACAACAAGAAAATCTACATGTACACATGACATTACCAAAAACAAAACATAATACCTGATTCTTAAGGTATGGCTGAAGAGTTATAACAAATTGTGATTGATCGGTGGATGGAGCACAAAGTGTTGGATCCACAACGCAAAATGAATGCAAAGCAAGCACATATGGGAGTGCACAAACTTCCTCTTTATCACTAGTCTCCTCCTCTACCTATATGTTTTTTATATGTTTCAAAACCGGATGACTAAATAGTTCAATACACAAAGACACTGCATGCTAATAAGGTCAGAAAAATGCACCTGCAAGATTCTTTCTAATAAACGTTTGCAAATCAATTCACAGCGTTTACGCACAGATGCCAAAGAAGCTGCATTTATCCCAGTAGCTTTAGCCGATTGTGGAAGAAAATCAAGTGTTAAATTACGCTTTATAACTGTAACAAGATGATGACTGTTAGGCATATTTCTCAGCATATCAACAATCTGCTCAGTCTTCTTTGCTACTTCCATAGGTACAGAGCTACCATCAGCTATCAAGTGCTTCTGACTTCCAGTTGGTTCCTCGAACCAAAGTTCAAAGAATGTTTTGCATACTAAATCCTGTTAATAACCCATAATAAACCTATTAAGTTAGGAAACATGGAATCCTACAAAAGAAATGATGCTTAGTCTCGCAAAAGACTAAGAAAAATCAACCACATTAATTATGTGTGTATATATAGAAACACACACACTAATATTAAAAGGTTAAAAGAACCAATTCAGAACAATACTCATATCACCTGTACGCTTGATTCCTCATCGGTAACACGAGAAATGATCTCAATAAAAGCACCAGTTTCTTCAGAGAAGTTTGATTCAGAAATACACAAGTCGCGGATAATTTTAATGGACCGTTTGCGCACACTGACTCCAGTGTCCTTTATCCGTTCAGCAACTTTTTCAAAATACTGTCAAGCACAAAATAAACTTACAATTAGACGAATAACCATTCAAGAATCTGAAAGTGCATGTTTGATCTAATCACCTTCAAACCAACTTCAGGATGAGAAGCAATATGTCTGCCAACAAGTTCAAGAGCAGCTTCCCTAACTGAGATTGCAGAGTCACAAAACCTTCCTTCAACAGCACATTGGACACGTTTATCACATAAAACCTCAGGATCAGCTTCAACTATGGCACTGACCTAAGACAGTGTAATAGAAGCATCAGTGAAATAGAAGCATCACCACTGTAATATAAAGAAATTAGATACATATTTATTTGCTCTGTAGAAAAAATGCTCACTGCTCTTAATGCCTTGGCTCGCAAAACTGGAGAGTTCTCCCTCAAGCTTGCCTGAGAGCAATGGGTTTGCTGTCATCCTTAATATAGAGAACATCCAAAAATAAAATGGAATCCAATAAAAAACTATTTACCAAGAGCAGTGAAAGAATTTTGTCAAATCCCCTAGAGAAAGAATTATTTTGCCCAAGTGCCAAGCATATCTTCTTAGCCCCATCTCTGGACAACAATAAAGAACTACCAGAGTCCCGCAAAATGGCCTTTGACTTTAGTCTAGCAAGATAATAAATAACCCTTTCTTGAGATTGAGAGTCGTCCTTGTACCACAAGCAAAGATAAAACCTGCAAATGGTTTGGCATTTAAATAATGTGATTGTAACAATTCTAGAAGGAAAAAGTATCAAGTTTTCACACCAGCGAGTAAACAAATTCACATCATCTTCGGAACCATTTTGTTGCAGATGGTTCAAAAGAATTTGTTGAACAACTTCCAATTTAGTGAAACAGTCAGAATCTCCAGAAGTGGCGCTAGCAGAAACTAAGTTTATCTTAGCATTGTCCTTGCTCTGCATATTGCAGTATGAATGCAGAGTAATTAGCTGCTTCTTGCATAGACATATATGACAAGACCAGTCCCGAAGCAACATTTCTTGTCCCGAAATTCCCAAGCAATCAGGATGAAAGCATCTCTTGCAGAGATGACAGATAATGTTTGCACCTCTTGCTTTAAGACAAACAGAGCATGCTTCTTTCGTGCCAACGGAAGCATCATCATTTGCATCAACCAGCTCTTGTAGGATCCAGAACCTATCCCTGCTGCAAGTCACAGCATCACGTTTCAGCCTTGCTGCAATCATTCCTAGAAGGTCAACAGCCATGCAACGTGCTGAGATATCTTTAGATTTCAATCCAGCATTTTGAAGCAGCAAGACACAGAGAACCTGCATAGACCAGACTATTTGATTAAAATTATAATGCACGATACTCAAGTTCTGGTGAAGATCAATCACCTCCAATATTGGAGCAGAAGCAGGATATTCAGGTAAATTCAAAGTCGTCAGCAGATCCATGATAATATTCTCTAAGATCATCTTCGACTCTGATACATCTTGAGATTTTGCAGTGGTCAAACGCTGAAGAACACTGGTCCAGAAAAGACAACAGGTTTGAGTTGCAGCTTCATAAGATTTAGCTGGGCTACTTGAATCAGATGATATATCTAAAACTGCATTCCAGTTTGCTGCTGTCTTCAAACTTTCAGGAAGATTGCTACTGAATTGCACCAATTGAATCAACAAAGCTGTTATCATCTGAATCTGTTTTTGTTCCTCATCCGGGAGATGATAAGCTCTAACAGCCCGTTTGTTAAATTGTAACTTCCGAAGAAGCTGCAGCGTTTCATCTATCAAGAAACTCCGGTGCTGTGTGTATGAAGAATACACCTGAATGAACAAACAAGCATAATAAACAAACAAGAGCATAAATTATTGAAAACCAATTTAAGTAAAATAGATAGCATTACCCCACATATTAAATTTATAGACTTTAATTGCAAGAGCTGAATGTTATCTGCCAAGAAAGTTGAAAAACTGGTCTTAACCAACTGTAGAATGCAACTATCTGAGAGTCGCTCCACAGACAATAGATCCTTGAGAAAGCCTAGAATTGAGCAAAGTTTCTGAACCACAGAGTATACCGGTGCTGAAATTCTGGTGTAAACAAGAAACACAACAATAAAATAAGTATCTTAAACATGCAAATAAGTGGAAATACAGTGACAAATAACCAAGTATTAGACATAATACTTGCTTCCTGAAGACTTCCTCAGATTCACATTCCTATTATAGCGCCTTCTTTTGGCTAATGAACTATTGGTATTATCTACATCATCATCATCTTCCTCATCACCTGGATGTATACAAAAAATCAAACAATAGAACCATTACAAGGTAAAACAGAAAGCTCTTCAAGCTTACTGGATGTGTATCAAAATGCACAGCATATCAGCATGATTCAATTCTCTACTTTCACTGCACAATGAAAAGTTCAAAAACATCCAACAAAGCCTCACACAGGCAAAATCACCAGTTAACATGGTTCAAACAGCTAGACCTTGTAGCTAAAAGCAGAAAAGGGCCTTATCAGGTTCACACTGTCAACACAAGATCAAAAGCCAGAGCTATATACTGGAGACCTGATTGAAATTGACAGAGTTGCTCATTGAACATGCATCAGCTATCAGATGTCCTCAAAAATCAAAGAAAACTAGTTCCTAAAATATTACCATCAAAAGGAACATTTTCACTTGGTTTGGGAAGACTGTGCAATGGATTACATGCTGAGATGATTTCCATGATCTGATGTCTTGAGAAATCAAGAATTCTTTCAATGACCTGAGATAAATGTGAAACAGAGTCATGAAATTATCAAAAATACTAAACATGTTAACTAAAAAATCTGTCCTACGTGAACAGGTAGCAGGGTGTAAAGGGAAGTAACTTGTCATATTACTGTTAAGACATTGACGTCAAAGATTATAAATACTTTGCACATACTTCTTCTCTATACAGCTGCTTTGGCATATCTTGATGGGCCATAATTCCCAGGGATGCATGAGTAGACTCCAAAGCACACAGGACCAAGTTTGCAGCATCGGCATCAGCCTGAAAATTGTGCACATGCATAAATAAAGCATGCTAAAGGTACATGCAGTAAGTACCTTTCTTCAAAGTTCAAAGTAACACATAAGAACTTGGAAAAGTAAGAAGGCATGTAAGAGGAGCTGTCAAAGATTAACACCTCTACGTTACATCTTTTCATGTAATTGACAATGAATGAAACATTTTAAGAAACCAGCAGGTAAGGAATACTGATGTATATTTTGATATGACATACAGATTAGGGTTGCAATTATGGTAATGCAACCTATACCTGTCCGGCCAATCTGTCCAGATCCATGTCGTCCAGCCTAAAGTTCAGTTCCAAACCAAACAAACTGACATCTCCTGGGCGGAGATCCTAAGACAATGAGGCTTAACCAGACTTCAGAGAGCTTGTTTCATCTCATAAGTACAATGCATAATTAACACTGATCCAATCAAACCGGATCCATGTAACACAATCTACACATAAAACAAGACCGTTCTATTTTACAGAACATTGGTCTGTTGGTGAATGATGAATACAGTCCCATTCCAAGCTTCCAGCAGCAGTCTAAGATAGATAAACCTACTAGGCAGATATGGGCTGACTCATTGCTAGCCTTAGCCACAAAAATGTCATGACCATTAACCTATTATGTTACAAAACCAGTCAGTTGCAATAAAAATACAATGCTTCCTCAGAGTGATCCTCAATTTCCATGGATTCCATCCGGTAGAAAAAATAATAATAAGAAACCACCTTCCAATACTGAGAATTATGAGAACCATCTAAATGTTTAAGGAATTGAGATCATTTTTATGTATATATGTGCACCTATTTGCACAATGAATTACATCTTTTCATGTAATTGACAATGAATGAAACATTTTAAGAAACCAGCAGGTAAGGAATACTGATGTATATTTTGATATGACATACAGATTAGGGTTGCAATTATGGTAATGCAACCTATACCTGTCCGGCCAATCTGTCCAGATCCATGTCGTCCAGCCTAAAGTTCAGTTCCAAACCAAACAAACTGACATCTCCTGGGCGGAGATCCTAAGACAATGAGGCTTAACCAGACTTCAGAGAGCTTGTTTCATCTCATAAGTACAATGCATAATTAACACTGATCCAATCAAACCGGATCCATGTAACACAATCTACACATAAAACAAGACCGTTCTATTTTACAGAACATTGGCCTGTTGGTGAATGATGAATACAGTCCCATTCCAAGCTTCCAGCAGCAGTCTAAGATAGATAAACCTACTAGGCAGATATGGGCTGACTCATTGCTAGCCTTAGCCACAAAAATGTCATGACCATTAACCTATTATGTTACAAAACCAGTCAGTTGCAATAAAAATACAATGCTTCCTCAGAGTGATCCTCAATTTCCATGGATTCCATCCGGTAGAAAAAATAATAATAAGAAACCACCTTCAAATACTGAGAATTATGAGAACCATCTAAATGTTTAAGGAATTGAGATCATTTTTATGTATATATGTGCACCTATTTGCACAATGATGTGAACGACTCAATGTTTATTCAAAGTCATTCCATCAAATTGCTTAACAAATATGAGCATGGAAAATTCCAATCTCAAGCTTCACCCAGCTACTTCATGTTGACTTGAAAATTGTTTCATGGGATCAACCAATCCGCATCAGGATTGGCCAAATCTAAACCTGAAACCTCTAGTTCTAAAGCTGGCTCAGCTAGTCCCCATCCTGAACCTAAACGCTCAAACCTGTCCCGGCTAATTTCCACGAAATCTAAATGGTCTGATCAGTTACTGAATGGTTTATCTCCCAAATCCTGTCTTTCCAGCCAATTTAGATTGATGAAGCAGTCACGACTGATTCCACCATTCCTGGCCAATTTTCATAAGATTACGGCTATTTTCTGATCATTCAGAAGAAATAATAAACAAAAACTCATGATCCAATCAGATCGAGTTATACTAATCCCGATCCAAGCATTCAAAACACCACAAGATTCAGTTGATTGCCAAGCCAATTGATATTATAACCAATTCAAATCTAACAACTCCAGATAACTCAATGACTACACGAAACATAACCGTGATTCTATCAAACAAATTTTACTTAAGAGGACTTCTACCCCGACTTTCCCAGATATGATTGGCAACACAATATTCAGGAATATTTATATTACAAAATCAAAACTAAATTTTTCATGCCGCTAATAAGAAGGAAATTTTACTTCCACCTCGCACGTCATATTTTAACTTTTTAAGGTAATTAATGCATATTTGTTCAACAAATAATAAATGCTAATGTGTGTACTAAAAAATTTTCAGGCATGTATAACCCTATATTAATCATTGCAATCTTTATTTTACTTTAATATAAATGCATAATGTCATTGACGCAATCATCCTCGACATAGTGGGACGATGATATGTGATGGTTGTTTATCCCCCTACAATTCCAATATCAATAAATTGCAATTTTTCATCATTCACCACAATGTCAAACTGTATGAACCTTTGCTTCATTTCTTTAGTCAGACAACTAGTTTTCAGACTAATTATTTTTCAACACAAGTTCATTAAAGCAATTCCTTTACTGTTCACCTCAGAAGAAGAAAAAGCTACAAATGACCAGGTCCCATAACAAAACTTTGTCCTACTTAAGAATCAACCACAACAAGCAAACCCAACTGCTCCACAAGAGATATCCAAATTTGTTACCAAGCAGTCAAAGATATCCAAATTTGTTAGTATAAAGTCAAACAAATGTTACCGATCTTTTTATTCCAGAAAAGCCGAAGACCTCAAACGGTACAGGGGCCAACACAAAGTGGCTGATAAAATGTCTCTTTGGTCTTCTTCTCCATATTTCTGAACACCTAACTTCAAAACATCATACATTTTCTTGGTATGCACCTAAACATCATTTTTTTATGACTTCGAACTTTGAACTGCCTTAAACTTCTCAACCCTATTGTTTTCCCTATTTGGTGCTACCGCTACCATGGATCAATTGTAAAGGTTCCTTATTTCATCTTTCATTATAATAAATATCATCCATCTCAACATCATCATATGCTAAACCTTCTCTTATGATTCTTATCAAGGCCAAACAATTTGAGGCATAAAAGTGCAAATGAACCTACAGGCTACAGCAATCATGTAGAATATGCACCCTGACCTAACTTGCTAGTACAATCAAGGCATGAAAGTCTTGTTTAGGTACATGGACATTTTTTAGCCATCCACTTCAACTAGATCCTCCTATCTTGCCTAAATGCCAATAAACATATACACACCTATATATAAGAGTTAAAAGTTCTTCAGTTATTTAAATTGTCAACGCAAAAGGAAAATACATAAAAAAATAATCAACATTTTTGTTCAATGCACCCTAAGCAAAAGAAAAAAGAGCATTTTTATTCAATGCATCTGAAGCAAATCACCATTAAGCAAGACAGAACTTGTAAGAACAGATTGACAGATTGATATTAGCTGCCAACAAATGAAAGGAAAACCAAAGTCAAATTTTACCTTTTCTAAAATGAAACATTTCAATGATAGAAAATAACAGCATCTACAGCAAAAAAAAAAAACTTACACTGTCATTTCCATCAATCGACAGGCCTTGCGCACATTGTATTTGACGATCTAAAACATTTATAAGTCTCACAAGTGTGTTGAGTGGAATTAACTGCAAGACTTTCTTTGAACGTATAGACATTATCTGATTTAGAAGTGTTCTAATATCAGTCAGCGGAATAGATGACACCTCTGCTCCTTCTGCATCATCAGGCATCTCTGCCCTCCCACAAAAATCTTCAGCCATCTCACAAAAGCTTCCAACTATTCCTGCAAATTAAAGAAAAAATATTAATACTCGAAACAAGATCGTAGAGTAAAAACATAAGAAAGATTAGGTTACCTTGATGGTCAAGAATATCTGGCCCCACAAATGATGGAACAGAATCGCTTTCTTTCTTTTTTATTTTTGGTTTTCTTGAGGAAGCAAAAGAAGGTGGTTCCTGCAATTGCAAGCATTTGGGGACTTAAATAAACAGTAGGAAAGGAGGATCGATAACCAAGAGAAGACCATAAAACTCACAGTGATCAAGTTCTTTTCTGACCGGTCATCACATTCACCGCCATTGTCCCTTTGTACTTGGGAAGCACCTTGTCCAAAGGGTTTCTTTTCTATTGTTTGATTAGACCTTCTCTGCTCCTGAAGAGGACCTGAGAAACTTGAACAGCACAACATTACATAAGCAAAGAAGTGAAAGAAAGTCCAATTAAAAGGACAATCACAACCAAAAATATATATATTTCAACAAAGCAGTTATCAGATAATTATGATGGGTCAAAAATCAAATGATTCAAAAAAGTAAAACAACAAAATCATGAATATCTCACATGACAAAATACCAAAACACAGTAAAATGAGTAACCAGACACGTGAAACCTCAGAAAGCCAGTGCCAACTTAGTTTCTAAAAATCAAAGCTTTATAAAGCATCCATAAGGCCAAGGACAACAGAAACCAACAGAGACCGAATTTGTTTTCCGAACCAGATAAAATTTCAATACAACAACAGAAATATACCAAGTATAGTGGCATGGGATGTATTACAACTAGTGCCAAATTTCATAGTGTTAGTGACATGGGAGGTATTAAAGCACATAAAACATAACAACTTTCCACATCTGCCTTTAGGACACAAAATACTTAAAAAAACACCTTACTTTTGCACTGCCAAACCTGATACACGAAGTCTAATAGGTCAAAAATGGATCTGATGTACTTGGAAACCTAATAAGCTTTGATATGATAAAATATGATCGTCCTAATAACTATGGACCTAGTTGTAATCAATAACTTTGTAGGTGTTGATATGATGACAATGATGAAGTTAGCTTGACATACACACCCTTCCTTCAATTATTTTATTACAGTTCCCGCATACAGCGGGAGAGGTGTGCATATATACAAATATAAAGCAACTCCCTATGGCAATGACATTTACATGCACTTCATTTATGATAACCAAATAGCATCAACAAATTAGATAACGCTCACTGTCCTCAATATAAGATACCTTAAGAGTTGAGATGAGACAATCTGTCACTGCCTTTAACCAATGTGACTTTATATGTTGGTTACGATGTGTAAGGTCAGTCTACTTTGTATGGTTGTCAATAAAAGTTTGTTTCAGTTTTGGTTCAGTTCCCCATGTTCCAATAGGTTAGCATGTATTGCCCTCATATTGGTAGTTCATTGACTGGGAATTTAAAGATTTGACTGTCCCAATAGCTGGGAATTTAAAAATAACTTTCTCTTGGATGCTTGAAAAAAAGAAAAAGAAAAGGTAGCCAAATACTTCACAAAAATTGGAGCTTGACTGACCTCGATATCTACAATCTGTAAGTACTAAAGCCCAAATCCTAAGACAAAGGGGAACGGAGAGGTGTGGTAATCAACAAACATGCACGAATCTGATATAGCATTCAACACAATCCTATCGTTGCAAACTAAACAAATAACCAAAAAAATAAAAATAATTCTATAGTTGCCAAATACACTATTGGTACCACCTGGCAAGGGGATGTCATGATTGAGATTAAAAGGATCAATTTGATCAGATCAGAGAGATCGAAATCAAAGAAAAAAGAAATCAAAAATAATAACTTGTGAAAAATTGATGAAATATAAAATATTAGGAAACACAAAATAAAATTGGAAAAAAATATATGCTAAAAAATTCTTTTGCCCTGATATTTTGTAAAATATTTAACTTTCTAAAAAGACATGGGATTGGAAATATAGTAGGTTAAAAAAATAACTATATAAATTATTGATCAGAAATTAAATATTGATCTATCATTTCAAGATATCAATGAAGTAAACTATTATACGTATAAATAATTTTTTTTTAAAAAGCTTAAGACTTATCTACATGTAGCTTTGAAAAAAGAGATAGATCCCATTTTAGCCTCACGCTTCTGGAATTACCACGTAAACAAGGTGATAAGTAACATAGAAAAACTTTATTTAAGGAGTGTTGATAAATTGTAAAAGATATGGCAACACAACAATTTCTCGACCAACCATTTCTTCGCCCAATATCCTTTCCTCTTTTTTATCCAGCAGTCGATGATAAACATTGTAACAATGGTGACAAAAGAAAACAATTCCAGCAGATAGCAAACACAATAATGATAGTGTATCCTCTATTTCAAAGTTAAGGTCATAGGAACTTTTTTTGTCTTTAACCGACGCTTTCTCTCCTCTTTCCCTTCTTTCGGCTTCTCTCTTGCCTTACCTTTTTTAAACTATCAAACCACCTAGGCTCGGCCAAAATTACCATTAATTTCAACCGATAAAGCTGTCAGATCAACTGAAATCATATTGGTTTTAGACGATATGAAAACATATGGCTTATATTGTTTTGGAATTATTTGATATCATGAGGCGAACCAGAAGAAGAATATCAGAAACCAGAATAAATAACCATCGGAGAAGCCAAGACCACAATACATAAACACTATTTCTTTCATTCAAAATTTGATTTCAATCAAAGATTTATTTTAAAGTAACTAAAAACTTTCAGCTACTTCTAAGACTGACATGTTAAGTACTCCATCTAATGTTCCCCCAGTTCAAACAATCTTTTTAAAAAAAACGAAGCCCAAAACAATAATAAGACATCCTACACAAACCAAAACTTATAACCGAATAAAAAATACTTCAACATCCTTGAAATAATATAAATAATCTCAAACTATATCGTACTAGAAAAGCTGTGATCCTGAATTTGGTTGCATCACCAATCCAAAGTATGATAAGAATGAATCAGTTACACCATTAATGAGGTCGATGCTATTAAAACGAAAACCGTTCAACTACTTGTACTGAAAAGTCAGGAAACTAATGCTGGTTGTTACTGCACATAAACTCAAGATAAGCTACAGCACATCAAAGCAGACAACTAAAAACATGAGATTTTTGTTTCCCACAATCCAAACGGACAATAACAAACTCGAAATAACACCAAATCCATGGAGTGCAATCATCAAAGAGAAATTAAGGGTTTCCTTTTTGCAATTCAACCAAAAAATATCAGAACATTGGTTTAATTTATCAAACACCTAATTCTTTGCTTCTCATACAAAGAGTCAAATTATTCCTTTAATTCCACCGACGTACAAACTATTACACGCCACGTTCTTTTGATTGCATGAGCTAATAGCACGAGGCCTTGCAGAGAAACGGAGAATACGCAAAAACTAGACCGAAATAAAAACACGAGCTCTTGCTAGAAATGAAGAGAAGGAATGAAAGCCAATCCCGAGAAGAAACCAAGAACTATAGGAATACGCATGCATAACGTGTTTGTTTCACAAACAATCAACAAATTGAGTATAGTTTACCTCGATAGAAACACTTGAAGGCATCGGGGTTATACTTGACGACTTCTTGATAGAGCCTCGAATGGTCCCCCAGGTCATCAGGAACGACTCTCGCGTTTTCCTTGAGATTTCTACGCGATAAACAACAACACGGATGCAATCACAAAACCATGCCTTCGCTCGAACGAATACAATACAAGACAACCTCGAAAGCCAGACTTACAAGTAGTCAACGTCGCAATTCCTAAGCAGCTCCGCGATCGTTCCCGCGTGCGCGAGAATATCCGGGCGGTCCCCGGAGCGGGACCCTCCGGGCACGTCGGAGAGGCCGAGCTGGTCGAAGGACCCAAAGCACACGGGGAGCGAGGGTAGGGACAAGGAGGGGGCGATCTCCGAGTGCGTGGTGTTCGACAGGCGGCAGTAGCGCTCGAAGCCCAGGTCCTGGTTGAACTCCATGGATCAGACCGTCGCAGGGATCAAGGGCATGGAGATCGAAGGCTTAGAACAGATTCGTGGGTAGAAATTAGGGTTTCTGGGGTTGGAAACCCCGAGAAGCCCTAACAATTTGGGGGAGATGGAGAAGGAAGGATTCGAAGGGAACAGGAGACGAGCGAGGGTCGGGTGGAGAGCGAGGGCTCCGCTGGACGTGGGCCGACTTGAATAGGGTCGGAGAAATGGGCGAGGACGAAGCTTTTCCGATTCACATTTGGCCCTCCGACGTGCTTTTATTTACAGACCCAAGGACGGGGCCGAAACTTCCCGCGGAAGGAGGAGCCGTAGAGGGCTAATTTTGCAACTACGAGGACGTAAGCATGTTGAATTGAAATATTTGTAATTTTGCAAATAACAGCAAGAAACTTCCTTCTGTCTTTTTCTTTTAATTTTACCTTTAAATCGTTTCCGAAGGCTTTTTTTTTTTCTCTTCCCTTAAAATTTATCATTTTTTTCTAAAATAAATAAATAACATATAATTAATCTTACAAATTAATTGTGCAAACATATCAATATCTTATATTTTAATCCGTCCAACAAAAACGGTCACTTGACCTTCCACAAGGCTAAATCGACGTCTGACTCAGCTTATGCCATGGCCTTGGGAAGGAATATCGTACTGGCCCATCGCTCAATAAGTATGGTGAGGCAAGGGACGTATTGGTCGACATCATTAAATAGATAATTGGTCTTCCCCTCACCCGAAGAACATTGTAATATACGGCTCTACACTAGTGTCCGCACACATTAAACAATCTCGTGTTGACTCCTCCCTCACGAGGTAGTATAAAAAACCTCATGTGAACTATAACAGGGGCATCTTGCTTGATACACAGAACATACATTCAAAATTCTACACCTAACTAACTTGATCGTCGGAGGGGCTGTGTCGTGGCACCTCCAACCGTTCGACTAAGACATTGGTGCAAGACACGGGAAGCGAGCTGGGGGAATAGAGGAACCGATGGATCTTGGACCAACAGGAAGGCTCTCCCTAGAGTTGACACTTATTGATGGGTGATCCATCGTACCCGATGAGTCAGCACGATGTGGTTCGCCCCGCACACGCAAGAGCGACTCAACCGGGCTGGACACTCTGGGGAGTAGTGGTCGTCCTGAGGCTCTTCCTCGTTGAGTGGTCGGGTACCTACAAGAAAAGACCATCGTCAGGGGGAAGGCCTCCCGACTAGGTCCCTCCGATGGTTAAGTTAGTCTTATGGATGAGAATATCTCCGACACCTCTCCGGCGGTGGAGCTTCTACTCTAATTTTTAAGATAAAAAGGGGATCCCCCCTGAGGTCCTCCCAAGGGATTCTTTTTATACTTGTACGTCGGTAGCCCATTGCACCTTACCTATGCATCTCTGCAGCACCCTCTGCTAAAGTATTTAATACTGTTGGCACTACCGACGGCCACCCATGCTGCAGCCAGTGTGTGGTGTGTCGTTTTAGCTCTATTGTTATACGATCTATTCTTATTATTTGAGATCTGGTGGCAATCGCGTGGCGGACGACGATGGTGCACACTGGGCTCATTGCCTTGTGGCGCATCGCTCATGCGTATTGGAGAGCGGACTGTACCTTTAGTCAAACAGTCCTGCTTTACATCTTGTCAGTCAATCCATGTCATTCGATTCAGGTGGGGGCCCATTATTATGCCTCTCATCCCTCCCCCCCGGGAGGGGGCTTCCCCGAGGCTTTGTGAAGGCACGGGGAAGGCTTTGCTTGTAGATGTTGGGGACTAAAAACCCTTGGGCGAGGCTGAGAGCTCGCTTGTAGATGCTCGGGACTAAAAGCCCTTGGGCGAGGTCGAGAGCTCGCTTGTATTTTGGCAAGGAGATTTTTCTTGGGATTGACGACGATCTATTTGTTGATTGAAATCCTTCGTGAGGTGACGCGTATCACGTACGGTAACTCATCGGGTGCGGAGCACGAAGCGTCATGTGAGTTGTCCCACTTTTTGGGAGAGGCAGAGTGCAAACCGGCGTTGCGATGAGGTATTAATCCCCCCCCCCTCGATTTCACAACATTCCTTTACTATGTTCACTACTTCTCATCGTTTCCAACACCGACTACGTCAACACTGTTGACATTCATCCCCTCCTTTTTCCCCTGACGGTCTTTCGAGTAGGTTGGATGTCTTTCACCTCCTCTCGCTCTGAGTCTCGTTCGATCAAAATTTTGACACATAGGTCTAAGGTTTTAAGTTGTCCCTCCGGGGACTCTAGGTAAGTAGCTATAGTTTCGTCATCCGGGGTTGGGGTTCCGGGCGACTTCGGGACTGCTAATGTCCTAGCAGCGATGCAGTCTTGCTTTAATGTAGACTCGATTGTGACAACCCATCGGTTGGTCGAGGTGAAGAAGAATTATTTCATTCCTCCAAACTACGAACTCCATGCGCCTCTGCCTGGGGAGCGTCCTTATGATGCTTTTCCATGCGGCTTCAATCTGTTAACCGACGCCCTTGAAGCGGGTCTAAGGTTCCCGCTGCATCCCGTGATCGAGGCATGCTCAAAGGGTGGAGGATTTCTCCTTCCCAGATGGCGCCCAACTCATGGGAATGCTATGGATCAGGTATAGTGGCGACCCGAGAGTTGTTTATAGCTTGTTTCTGCCTAAGTCAAGGGTAAGTCAGGTATTATCTGACCGCTTATAACAGATTCCGCGTGAGCGATGCACCTTCCAGCAACAAAGGTTGGAAGTCACGCTTTTTCTTCATTTCTTGTCGTCGGGGCTAGAGCTTCCTGATCGAGTGGATATCTTGGACGGTGAACAACTCTGTGTCGTCGCTTTTGATCGATAAGATCGACCTGGCCGAAATCCTCCAGGGGATCCTTTATGCTTCTAGGGAGCCTCTGCCTGGCCCATCAGGGTATGTTTTTCCTATTTTTTATATCAGGCTCGAGTTTTTCTTGATCATACCTTTCGTTGTGTAGAGATGTTAAACCTTGGGAAGATGAAGTCCGACGACAGAGTGGGCAACGGATTGACGATGCCATCGACAACTAGCGTGCTTGTCGTAGTCGACGTCAAAGCGTCTACGGTTGAGAAATGCCCAGTACCGGAGAGGGGGCGGGTCTGAGAAAATGCCTCTGGAAAGTGGCCCCCGAACAACCTACAGATGCTTCGGGGAGCACAACGAGGACCTTTGTTGAGAAGGGAAAATGAGTAGTGGAACTTGAGGAGGTCCCCGAGCAGGGATACACTATGCGGGAGCTATGTGAGGTAGAGGATCGAGCGTGGGCAGATAGGTATTTTGCCTCCATCGTCACGCGGCTGAAGTGCATCGACAGTGAAGACCCTCTAGTGCCGAGGTGGTCGGCTATCTCCGGATCAAGCTAGTTTCAGATCGAGGGCCCATTGTTCGGAGAGTACCCGTGGGGAGCTCTACACCCCACCATGGCGAAGTAAGTATATGAATGCTCCTCCGAGGAGCTCATGAACTGGGCCGGCAAGTCGGCTGTCTGGGTAGGTAACACCTCTTTTCTCCATTCCTATTTTTTTTCTTTTAAACTTAGCTCCCTTTCGCTTATAGGGGCTTCACTTCATCAGCGCCCTCATCGATCGGGTCCACGACACGGGCCGACTGATTCGGAGCTAGCATAAGAAGATTATGACTCTTCAGGCTGCAAACAAAGAGCTTCAGCTAGGGGCCAACCAAGAGTTGGTTGCAATTGCTAAGCACCGGGTGAAGGAGGTGGAGGATGAGGTGGGGAATGCATGTACTGAGCTGGAGTTCCTCAAGAACTAACGGTAAGAATTGGAGCAGGAAATCAGAGTCTCCGGTTGAGATAGGGCTCGAAATGACCGAGCTCGCTTGGAGGGAGATGTCCTATCGACAACGTTCCTTGAGGCCGAGCTAAAGGTTGAGGGTTCGAAGGTGATGGCCGCCTACAAGGCATCTCGAGGGTTTGAGTCAGGCCTCGAGAAGATGGGGAGGGTTAGCTACAAGTTTGGGTATCGGGTGACACTCAAACGACTTTGAGGGAAGCACCCCGAGTTAATGATTGAGCAGGACCCCTTCGTCGAGTGTCCCAAAATGCCAAGGTCGAGATAGACGTCAACCATCCCTTTGACGATAGCACCTCCCCCGAGAAGTAGCTAACCTTGTAATATATTTTGTTTTGCGTATCGGGTGTTAAAACTTTGATTCTTAATGTTTTACCTAACCATTTTTGTAACTTTTCTCCTTTGTCGAATGAAGTTACTTCTTTTGTGAATTTTTTCGTTTATCTGAATTTCCTCAAACACCGAGTCAATACTCTGTCATCTTAGACGTAGAACTTTTTCAAATTCGACACATGCTAAGTCTGAGGGAGTGTCTTCCCTTCCATTATCGATAGAGTGTAAGTCTCGTCTCGGACAACTCGGGTGACACGATATAGTCCCTCCCATCTCGATGTGAGTTTTTCGTGGGTGCACCCAGGGTCACTGACCTCGACCTTCCTGAGGACCAGGTCTGTCATACCAATGGGTCAAGGTTGGATCCTTCGATTATAGAGTAGGGTGATTGCCCTATGGTAGTGTAGGGTCTTTATGTGTGCCTTGGCCTTGCGTTCCTCAAGCATGTCGAGTTTCTCTCTAAGGCATGCTTCTGATGTTTCAGTGGTGAAGTTCTCGATCCTTAAGGTTATGAAAGCCAGACTGTAGGGCGACATCGGGCCCTCCTTCTAGCGTCAAAATGTTGCTTGGTGATCTGTCGTACCCGAGGAGTCAACACGGCATGGTTCGGCCCGCACGCGCAAGAGCGACTCAATCAGGCTGGACACTCTGGGGAGTAGTGGTCGTCTTGAGGCTCTTCCTCGTTGAGTGGTCGGGTACTTGCAAGGAAAGACTGTCGTTGGGGGGAGGGCCTCCCGACTAGGTCCCTTCGATGGCTAAGTTAACTTTATGGATGAGAATATCTCTAGCGCCTCTTTGGCAGTGGAGCTTCTACTCTATTTTTCAAGATAAAAAAAGGATCCCCTTGAGGTCCCCCTAGGGGGTTCTTTTTATACTTGTGTGTTGGTGGCCCGTTGTACCTTCCTTATGCATCTGAGGTTTGTAACGTTGTTGGCACCGTCGTCGGCTACCCAAGCCGCGGTCAGCGTGTGGTGTATCGTTTGAACTCTGTTGTCATACGATATCTTTAAATTCTTTGAGATCTAGTGACGATCCGTGACAGCTGATGATGGTGCACACTGGGCTTATCGTATTGTGGCGCATAGATCATGTGTATCGGAGAGCGGACCGTACCTCCTGTTAAGCATTCATATTTTACATTGTATCAATCAGGATCATTCGACTCAGCTGAGGGCCATTATTATCTTTATCTCAATAGCTCCTGTACATGCGAGTCGAATGAAGTCGAGACGACACTCCTAAGCGATGGACCGCAGCAAATAATATGTCTAGCTCCCATTACATTATAATATTACTAGAGCAAATGCAAGTTTTTAGAGCTAAAGCATTCAATCCCATTACATTAAACATCCGTCGTCGATTTAGAAGGATGTCATTCTCTCATGGCATCGACGACGCTCTTCAGATTTTTCCAGGACGACCCACCTTCGCCGACGCTCCGACGAGCAGCGTCTTTCCACATCAGTGCCCTCGCCTTTATGCCCTCGTCGGCGAGCAGCTCTTCCAGCTTCTCTTTGATCTCTTCCCGCGGGACGATCCCTTTCTCGTCGGGGTTCAGACTCAAACCGATCCGCCAAACATTACAGATGTAGCTATCGTCCAGGAACTGGTCGGTGAAGTATGGCCAGCAGAGGAAAGGCACTCCGTTCCACACTCCTTCCATGGTGGAGTTCCAACCGCAGTGAGACAGGAAGCAAGCGATGGAAGGGTGCGCCAGTATCCGCTGTTGCGGGGACCAGCTTACCATCCTTCCGCGTCCCACGGTCCGTTCTCGAAAACCATCCAACCAAGCCCCGCTCGTCTCGTCCGTCAGGTCCGGTCTCACCACCCACAAGAACGGCCGGCGAGATAGTTCGAGTCCGAGAGCCAGCTCTTCAAACTGGCTTCGGTCCAACACCGTCATGCTCCCGAAAGCAACGTAGACTACCGAGTTGTCCGGTTGTTCGTCGAGCCACTCCACGCAGGTCACGTCCTCCGGCCAGAAATGCCCCATCGGCTTGCCGAACGCTTGACCTGAAAGTAAAGGTCCCACAGGCAGTATGTTGGGGAAGACGGTCAGAACCGGCGATTCAATCTCATGGAATGTGTTGCAGATAACATATTCGGCGAGCTCCAGCAGCTTAGTATTATTAACCACGAGTTGGAAGATGATTCTCTGACCGGCGGCATCGCCGGCACGATTCCATGCGAACTGAGTCGTTTGAATCGACGGCGTGCCAGGGCTCAGCTGGAACTTCTCATGCCTCCGAGGCAGCCCTGCATCAAATCCAATTTGTGGTTTTCACCAGAATGATCAGTAACGTGTTACTCTTTTATGAGATTTTGTGTGTGTGTATGTTCATCGTTCTTCTCCTGGGAAACCCATATGCACCAGCAAAGCACACGAAGGAAGTGGCGAAGACGAAGAAAAAATATATATATATCGTCGTCGGAAGATGATATGATACGGCGGCTATCAGGAACCACTATGGCGAAGTTTCACTTACCATCGGCGTCGAGGATCCCGGCGCGGATCAACTCGGGAATACTCAGCATCGTGGCGAGCATGGCCGCAGAGGCAGTCCAGAAACAAGTCGCTCTGATGCCCATCTTCTTCGCCACCTCGAAGGCCCACCCCATGTTCTCGTCGGCGATAATCCATTTGATCTTGTCACCTCCTGATTCGTTGGCCTTCCTTATGAGGTCTTCCAGGTATCCCGGCATGACCCTCAAGTAACCATCTACCAGCTTCCCGAGATTGTTGCGGTCTTCGCCCGGAGCCAATCCATCTGGGATGGAGACCATATGGATTCCTTCGGCATCGCCACTTTTATCGGGCGAGGCAGCCACAACTCGGTCGGCGTTGAATTCGGTGTTGACGAAGGTGATCCGGAAGCCCTGCTCGACCAAAGAGTGCGAGAGTGCAAGGAAGGGGATAACATGGCCTTGTGCCGGAAAAGGTATGACGATCGCATGGGGACGCGAGCTCATCACTGCAGATCGAGCACGACGGCTACCACTAAAAACGGTGGAAGAAGGCCAGTGCGTTGCTGGTTCTCGAAGGATGTGTAATATAGGACTCGTGGAGCTGGTGAATTGATGATGATGCATCCCACCGACGATGTACCTTTGATTTTTTTTGTTTTTTTTTTGGACTAGTCTCCGACGAGGTTGACTACCTAACGAAGAGATAAGATTCGAGAGGACCGAAATTTTTGTTTCTTTAAATTTCAAGGAAAAAGACAAACAAGGATAAGCTTTGAGAACGAAGCAAGCCGTGCTGAATCAGTACAGCATTCCCATGGAGTGTCTAATGCCATTGCTGTATCCATCTTTTGACCTATGCAAGGTTTGAGTGATACATTTGGATGATTCCTCGCCTCTTGCCTTCTAGTTTGGCTTCGTCTCGTTCCATCAAACACCAATCTTTTCTGCGAATCGTGTGGCGTGCAAATTTGTTGAGTTCTCCTCCTCCTCGGATTAGATTAGGTGCATATGAGAGTTGCCGTCTCTTCGCAACATCTACAGTTTTTTTCCTTCGTGTCTCTTTCACTTTTAGTTGGATTTTTGTTTGATGTCGATGTCCTTTTGTCTTCATGCGATCAGTTGAACTACTCCGACGCTGTGATTGTGTCGTCGTCGACGGCGATGTTGCATTCTCCTCCGTAGAGAATGGAGGCTTAGGACTTGGGTTTAGTGAAGGACGTGCATTCTCCTCCGTCTCTTCGCAACATCTACAGTTTTTTTCCTTTGTCTCTTTCACTTTTAGTTGGGTTTTTGTTTGATGTCGATGTCCTTTTGTCTTCATGCGATCGGTTGAACTGCTCCGACGCTGTGATTGTGTCGTCGTCGACGGCGATGTTGCATTCTCCTCCGTAGAGAATGGAGGCTTAGGACTTGGGTTTAGTGAAGGACGCGGAGGGTCGGCAACCAATCATCGGTTGTGCGTCGGCTAGCTATCAACCGTTCGATTCTGATCCATTTGATTTTATCGACTGATTTGATTATCCAGTCTTTTTTTTCCATTTTTTTTTTTATATTAGATCCTTAAAGATCTACAAACGGATCTTTAGAGGCTAAGATATAATGTCAAAAGTTCACATGTCATTATTTATGTCAAATAAATAAGAATTTAAATTGATTTATAAGAGTTCAGCGATAATATTTGGATTGGCTCATAATGATATTTTTAGCTCACCATTCACATTTAAAAAGAAGAAATCTGAGAATAAATGGCACACCAAATGTAGCGACGGCCCATAATAGATTCATGAGATTTCCCGTCAAAAACAACGGTGTGCGGGCGCGGCCATGCATGTCTCACGCCTGACACGTACCGCACCGCACCGCACGTGGCTTTACCTCAACTGGCGTTGCGATGAGGTATTAATCCCCCCCCCCCACCCCCCCTCGATTTCACAACATTCCTTTACTATGTTCACTGCTTCTCATAGTTTCCAACACCGACTACGTTAACATTGTTGACCTTCATCCCTTTCTTTTTCCCCTGACGGTCTTTCGAGTAGGTTGGATGTCTTTCACCTCCTCACTCTGAGTCTCGTTCGATCAAAATTTTGACCCATAGGTCTAAGGTTTTAAGTTGTCCCTCCGGGGACTCTAGGTCAGTAGTTATAGTTTCGTCATCCGGGGTTGGGGTTCCGGGCAACTTCGGGACTGCTAATGCCCTAACGGCGATGCAGTCTTGCTTTAATGTAGACTCGACTGTGACAACCCATCGGTTGGTCGAGGTGAAGAAGAATTATTTCATTCCTCCAGACTATGAACTCCATGCGCCTCTGCCTGGGTAGCGTCCTTATGTTGCTTTTCCATGCGGCTTCAGTCTGTCAACCGACACCCTTGAAGCGGATCTAAGGTTCCCGCTGCATCCCGTGATCGAGGCATGGCTCGAAGGGTGAAGGATTTCTCCTTCACAGATGGCGCCCAAATCATGAGAATGCTATGGATCAGGTATAGTGGCGACCCAAGAGTTGTTTATGGCTTGTTTCTGCCTAAGTCAAGGGTAAGTCGGGTATTATCTTACCGCTCATAACAGATGCGTGAGCGATGCACCTTCCAGCAACAAAGGATGGAAGTCACGCTTTTTCTTCATTTCTTGTCGTCGGGGCTAGAGCTTCATGATCGAGTGGATATCTTGGACGGTGAACAACTCTGTGTCGTCGCTTTTGATCGATAAGATAGACCTGACCAAAATCCTCCACGGGATCCTTTATGCTTCTAGGGGGTCTCAGCCTGGCCTATCAGGATATGTTTTTCCTATTTTTTATATCAGGCTCGAGTTTTTCTTGATCATACCTTTCGTTGTGTAGAGATGTTAAACCTTGGGAAGATGAAGTCCGACGACAGAGTGGGCAGCGGATTGACGATGCCATCGACAGCTAGCGTGCTTGTCGTAGTAGACGTCAGAGCGTCTACGGCTGAGAAATGCCCCAGTACCGGAGAGGGGGCGGGTATGAGAAAATGCCTCTGGAAAGTGGCCCTCGAACAACCTACATATGATTCAGGGAGCACAACGAGGACCTCTATTGAGAAGGGAAAATGAGTAGTGGAACTTGAGGAGGTCCCCGAGCAGGGATACACTATGCGGGAGCTATGTGAGGTAGACGATCGAGCGTGGGCAGATAGGTATTTTGCCTCCATCGTGACGCGGCTGAAGTGCGTCGACAGTGAAGACCCTCTGGTGCCGAGGTGGTCGGCTATCTCCGGATCAAGCTAGTTTTAGATCGAGGGTTCATTGTTCAGAGAGTACCTGTGGGGAGCTCTACACCCCACCATGGTGAAGCAAGTATATGAATGCTCCTCTGGGGAGCTCATGAACCGAGCCGACAAGTCGGCTGTCTGGGTAGGTAACACCTCGTTTCTCCATTCCTTATTTTTTTTTCTTTTAAACTTAGCTCCCTTTTGCTTATAGGGGCTTCACTTCATCAGCGCCCTCATCGATCGGGACCACGAGGCGGGCCGACTGATTCAGAGCTAGCATAAGAAGATTATGACTCTTCGGGATGCAAACAAAGAGCTTCAGCTAGGGGCCAACCAAGAGTTGGTTGCAATTGCTAAGCACCGGGTGAAGGAGGTGGAGGATGAGGTGGGGAATGCATGGACTGAGCTGGAGTTCCTCAAGAACTAGCGGTAAGAATTGGAGCAGGAAATCAGAGTCTCTTGTTTGGACAGGGCTCGGAATGACCGAGCTCGCCTGGAGGGAGATGTCCTGTCGTTGATCGAGGCGACAACGTTCCTTGAGGCCGAGCTAAAGGTTGAGGGTTCGAAGGTGATGGCCGCCTACAAGGCATCTCGAGGGTTTGAGTCAGGCCTCGAGAAGATGGGGAGGGTTAGCTACGAGTTTGGGTATCGGGTGACACTCATACGACTTTGAGGGAAACACCCCGAGTTAATGATTGAGCAGGACCCCTTCGTCGAGTGTCCCAACAATGCCAAGGTCGAGATAGACGTCAACCATCCCTTTAACGATAGCACCTCCCCCGAGAAGTAGCTGACCTTGTAATATAATTTGTTTTGCGTATTGGGTGTTAAAGCTTTGATTCTTAATGTTTTACCTGACCATTTTTGTAACTTTTCTCCTTTGTCGAATGAAGTTACTTCTTTTTTTAATGTCTTCGTTTATCTTAATTTCCTCAAACACCGAGTCAATACTCAGTCATCCTAGACATAGAACTTTTTCAAATTCGACACATGCTAAGTCTGAGGGAGTGTCTTCCCTTTCATTATCGATAGAGTGTAAGTCTCGTCTTGGACAACTCGGGTGACACAATATAGTCCCTCCCATCTCGAGGCGAGTTTTTCATGGGTGCACCCAGGGTCACTGCCCTCGACCTTCCTGAGGACCAGGTCTCTCATACCAATGGGTCGGGGTTGGATCCTCCGATTATAGAGTCGGGCGATTGCCCTCTCGTAGTGTAGGGTCTTTATGTGTGCCTTGGCCTTGCGTTCCTCAAGCATGTCAAGTTTCTCTCTAAGGCCTGCTTCTGAGGTTTCGGTGGTGAAGTTCTCGATCCTTAAGGTTATGAAGATCACTTCGGGAGCGAGGACGACCTCAATGCCGAAAGCCAGACTGTAGGGCGACATCGGGCCCTCCTTCTAGCGTCAAAATATCGCTTGATGATCCATCGTACTCGAGGAGTCAGCACGGCGTGGTTCGGCCCCTACGCGCAAGAGCGACTCAATCAGGCTGGACACTCTGGGGAGTAGTGGTCGTCTTGAGGCTCTTCCTCGTTGAGTGGTCGGGTACTTATAATGAAAGACTATCGTCGGGGGGAGGGCCTCCCGACTAGGTCCCTTCGATGGCTAAGTTAGCCTTATGGATGAGAATATCTCCAGCTTCTTTTTGGCAGTGTAGCTTCTACTCTATTTTTCAAGATAAAAAATGATCCCCTTGAGGTCCCCCGAGGGGGTTATTTTTATACTTGTGCGTTGGTGACCCATTTTACGTTGCTTATGCATATATACAGTGCTCTCTGCTGAGGTTTTTAATGTTGCTGGCACCATCATCGGCTACCCAAGCTGTGGTCAGCGTGTGGTGTATCGTTTGAGCTTTGTTGTCATGCGATGTCTTTAATTTTTTTAAGATCTAGTGGGGATTGCGCGACAGCCGATGATTGTGCGCACTGAGCTCATCGCCTTGTGGCTCATCGATTGTATCGTAGAGCGGACCGTATCTCTTGTTAAATAGTCATACTTTACATTGTATCAATCAGGCTACGTCATTCGATCTCATGTGAGGGCCATTATTATCTCTATCTCTCGTGTACATGAGAGTCTAACTAAGTCGAGACTACACTCCTAAGCGATGGACCTCAGCAAATAATATGTCTCGCTCCCATTACATTATAATATTACCAGAGCAAATGCAAGTTTTTAGAGCTGAAGCATTCAATCCCATTACATTAAACATCCGTCGTCGATTTAGAAGGATGTCATTCTCTCATGGCATCGACGACGCTCTTCAGATTTTTCCAGGACGACCCACCTTCGCCGACGCTCCGACGAGCAGCGTCTTTCCACATCAGTGCCCTCGCCTTTATGCCCTCGTCGGCGAGCAGCTCTTCCAGCTTCTCTTTGATCTCTTCCCGCGGGACGATCCCTTTCTCGTCGGGGTTCAGACTCAAACCGATCCGCCAAACATTACAGATGTAGCTATCGTCCAGGAACTGGTCGACGAAGTATGGCCAGCAGAGGAAAGGCACTCCGTTCCACACTCCTTCCATGGTGGAGTTCCAACCGCAGTGAGACAGGAAGCAAGCGACGGAAGGGTGCGCCAGTATCCGCTGTTGCGGGGACCAGCTTACCATCCTTCCGCGTCCCACGGTCCGTTCTCGAAAACCATCCAACCAAGCCCCGCTCGTGTCGTCCGTCAGGTCCGGTCTCACCACCCACAAGAACGGCCGGCGAGATAGTTCGAGTCCGAGAGCCAGCTCTTCGAACTGGCTTCGGTCCAACACCGTCATGCTCCCGAAAGCAACGTAGACTACCGAGTTGTCCGGCTGTTCGTCGAGCCACTCCACGCAGGTCACGTCCTCCGGCCAGAAATGCCCCATCGGCTTGCCGAACGTTTGACCTGAAAGTAAAGGTCCCACAGGCAGTATGTTGGGGAAGAGGGTCAGAACCGGCGATTCAATCTCATGGAATGTGTTGCAGATAACATATTCGGCGAGCTCCAGCAGCTTAGTATTATTAACCACGAGCTGGAAGATGATTCTCTGTCCGGCGGCATCGCCGGCACGATTCCATGCGAACTGAGTCGTTTGAATCGACGGCGTGCCAGGGCTCAGCTGGAACTTCTCATGCCTCCGAGGCAGCCCTGCATCAAATACAATTTGTGGTTTTCACCAGAATGATCAGTAACGTGTTACTCTTTTATGAGATTTTGTGTGTGTGTATGTTCATCGTTCTTCTCCTGGGAAACCCATATGCACCAGCAAAGCACACGAAGGAAGTGGCGAAGACGAAGAAAATATATATATATATCGTCGTCGGAAGATGATATGATACGGCGGCTATCAGGAACCACTATGGCGAAGTTTCACTTACCATCGGCGTCGAGGATCCCGGCGCGGATCAACTCGGGAATACTCAGCATCGTGGCGAGCATGGCCGCAGAGGCAGTCCAGAAACAAGTCGCTCTGATGCCCATCTTCTTCGCCACCTCGAAGGCCCACCCCATGCTCTCGGCGGCGATAATCCATTTGATCTTGTCACCTCCTGATTCGTTGGCCTTCCTTATGAGGTCTTCCAGGTATCCCGGCATGACCCTCAAGTAACCATCTACCAGCTTCCCGATATTGTTGCGGTCTTCGCCCGGAGCCAATCCATCTGGGATGGAGACCATATGGATTCCTTCGGCATCGCCACTTTTATCGGGCGAGGCAGCCACAACTCGGTCGGCGTTGAATTCGGTGTTGACGAAGGTGATCCGGAAGCCCTGCTCGACCAAAGAGTGCGAGAGTGAATGGAAAGGGATAACATGGCCTTGTGCCGGAAAAGGTACGACGATCGCATGGGGACGCGAGCTCATCACTGCAGATCGAGCTCGACTGCTACCACTAAAAACGGTGGAAGAAGGCCAGTGCGTTGCTGGTTCTCGAAGGATGTGTCATATAGGACTCGTGGAGCTGGTGAATTGATGATGATGCATCCCACCGACGATGGACCTTTGATTTTTTTTGTTCTTTTTTTTTGGACTAGTCTCCGACGAGGTTGACTACCTAACGAAGAGATAAGATTCGACTCTACAGAAATTTTTGTTTCTTTAAATTTCAAGGAAAAAGATAAACAAGGATAAGCTTTGAGAACGAAGCAAGCCGTGCTGAATCAGTACAGCATTCCCATGGAGTGCCTAATGCCATTGCTGTATCCATCCTTTGACCTATGCAAGGTTTGAGTGATACATTTGGATGATTCCTCGCCTCTTGCCTTCTAGTTTGGCTTCGTCTCGTTCCATCAAACACCAATCTTTTCTGCGAATCGTGTGGCGTGCAAATTTGTTGAGTTCTCCTCCTCCTCGGATTAGATTAGGTGCATATGAGAGTTGCCGTCTCTTCGCAACATCTACAGTTTTTTTCCTTCGTGTCTCTTTCACTTTTAGTTGGATTTTTGTTTGATGTCGATGTCCTTTTGTCTTCATGCGATCGGTTGAACTGCTCGGGCGCTGTGATTGTGTCGTCGTCGACGGCGATGTTGCATTCTCCTCCGTAGAGAATGGAGGCTTAGGACTTGGGTTTAGTGAAGGACGTGAGGGTCGGCAACCAATCATGGGTTGTGCGTCGGCTAGCTATCAACCGTTCGATTCTGATCCATTTGATTTTATAGACTGATTTGATTATCCAGTCTTTTTTTTCCATTTTTTTTTATATTAGATCCTCAAAGATCTACAAACGGATCTTTAGAGGCTAAGATATAATGTCAAAAGTTCACATGTCATTATTTATGTCAAATAAATAAAAATTTAAATTGATTTATAAGAGTTCAGCGATAATATTTGGATTGGCTCATAATGATATTTTTAGCTCACCGTTCACATTTAAAAAGGAGAAATCTGAGAATAAATGGCACACCAAATGTGGCGACGGCCCATAATAGATTCCTGAGATTTCCCGTCAAAAACACCGGTGTGCGGGCGCGGCCATGCATGTCTCACGCCTGACACGTACCGCACCGCCCCTGGCTTTACCGTCTTCTTTGGATTTGTTAATTAACAACAGTCGGAAGAAGCTTAGGAGTAATGAATCAGAGAGGGAGGCATCGTTCTCACTCCCATCCATTCTTACATTGGTGGTGGTGGTGGTGGTGGTGGTGTTCTTCTTCCCCGATTGCACTACTTGGTTTGGGGAACGATCATTGCAGCAATGCAGCGGGAGATGGTTTGACCACAATATGCCGGAGCGGGTGAGCCACGTCTCCACCTCCACCGTGCTTCACGAACTCGGCGGGAGTGAAGAATCTGCCATGACAGATGCACACAATCCTCACATCCTCCCCGTCCCTGTACTTGTAGAGGAACCCGTCGATCCTTCTCCCGTTCGGCCCATCTCCTCCGGTGGAGACGCTCGGCATGTCAAGCATCATGTCCCTCCCTCCCTCCCTCTTTTTGACTCCTTTCGACGTCGCATGCCAGGCGGCCTTGCGTGGTCTCTCATCCTCCTCCTCGCCGAACGTGACACGTTTCCTGATCAGTGAAGTGGTGGGATTCATCGCCGAGAGGCTCCTGACATCACGGTGGTGGTTCTTTCCTGTGACGCCGTACCCTGAACATACAGCACATTGTAGCTAGCTCAACATGCAGCACCGAAAGTGACTTCAGAAATGATCGAGCAGATGTTGCAGAAATGGTTAGCAGCGGAAACGAAATCCTTCATACCATGCTTCGGTGGGCAATCGAAGTCGGAGACGCCGCCGTAGAAGCCACTGCCCTGAGACCCGACGGAGACTCGGGTTTCCGGTGTGACATCGACCATCTGACCTCTGGCCTTCCTTGCCAACGTCCGCGGCAGCGGACGAACCACGCCGTCGGTCGCCCCACCCACAGCTGGGTTCTCCATCTCCTCCTCCAACATGTCATCGTTGCCGTCCGTCGTCCCGGCTTTCCATCTCCTCTTCTCCGACCTCTTCCTCTTCGCCTCCACCCTCTTCAGGCTCTGCAGCTGCTTCCTCTTTCTCTGCTCCTCCTCGGAGTCCGCCGGCAGCGAGCACGTCCTCGCCAACGGCGCCCCGGCGCGGGGCGGAAACGCGGAGAGCGTGTCGATCGACGATGACCGAAGGAAGCACCTCTCGTCCGGCTCCATCCCGGAGCAACCCCCCAAGGATAGGCCGAGGCTGAGCTCAACCTCGCTGAGCTCCCCCATCTTGGCCTCCGCCAGCTCCTCTCGGCCACCTCCGACGAAGCGTCTCAAGAAATCTCTCGGCCCGCACGCTACCCGAGCCGCAACCTCTTCCTCCATCGACAGTGGCACAAAGAACACCGACTACCGAGAACACAACCTATGCTAGTTCTTATCAACGCTTTGGATCAAACTTCAGATTTTGCTCCTCCTGCTCCGGCCGAAACATCTTTGTCGAGAAGCAACAAAGGCTGCTACAGAAAGCCAAACTTTTTAGCATCCTTCCTTCGACGACGCATTACACACTTTAGATCTCAGTCAAAGACAAGCTTTTGCTCAAGCAAACCTGCGAAAGCTATCATTAGAACCATGAAATATCCATCGACGACCTAGGTGGTTGATCGATTACAACAGAGATGGGATGGAGATGGGCGCTCGATCAGCCAAGAAGAAGAAGAGGAGGGAGGCGAGACGGAAGAGAAGCGCCATTCGATTGGCGAGAAAAGGAGGGCCTTTCGAGTGCCTTGGTTGCTGTGAACCACCGAGACTGCCCCTGCGACGTCCGGCACGCGTCGAGCGCTGGGAAGCCTGAAGGGACACGCGTCCGGGTTAGGTAGCCCACGGCGACGAGGAACAAGGCGCGCCATCCTTGGGGGCCGCCGCGGCCGTGGCAGTCGTGTCGACATCTGGTGGGCCCTCGACGCGCGCGCGATTAGCCGTTCTCCGACGCTCCGGAGTGCCCGCCGGCCGACGCGTGTGTCCTCTCCCCCGACCAAAGTATTCGTCTCGTCCAACATCGCGTCTGCTCCTGCAGCGGCGTGTGGAATGGTAGGGCCAGCGCAAGTACGTGTTTTTTTCGTGGGTCCCACGAACTCGATTGAGTGGATCCCACCGTTGGACCAACGAGGCTTCTTCCCAGTGGGACCCATGCACGGCCGAAGTTTGACTGAGGGTCAACCGTGGCGATGTTGACGTCTCGCGGTGGCTGTCTGAGCCTTGACGAGATCTTGTCAGACACGTCAGTGATGAGCGACGACCACGATGACACGCGTCATCAAGCTACATCGCCCCACGTTAGGCGGTGACACGTCTCCGAGACGGAGCCCGAGATACGTTTCGGCAGACACGAAGCACTAACCGGCAAACGTTCGCCCGCTTCAATACCCTAACCAGCATTGATGGGACCTGCACATTCGTCTTGTGGGTCCCGCATCATTCTCCACTGGTCATAGCGTAAGAGTACTGGGGGGGTGTACCTTATTTATAATACGCGCCACGCACGCCGAGTGTTCGACACATGGAGTGCAGAAACATCTTTTTCTCTCTTCGAGGAACAAAAAGCCGGCAAGGCCGCGAGTCGCAGGGGCTCAACAAGCATCTCGATTGAATGCGACAACAAAAAAGAGTGGGTGTGATCGGCGACGATGAACGCTCACCTTTCTCATAAAGTCGTGGCTGGAAAAAAACGAGAACGCTGGGCCGCTGCAGCTGCTTCTTCTTCTTCCTCTTCTTCTTCTTTTGTCCTTTAGATGAGCCTGTCAACGACCTGCTCACCTCTGCGATTATGTACACAGATCATATCTTACTTCAATAAAACCTGTGACTCGCACCAGCTGAAGTATTTAGCAGAACTGAAGTTGTGATATCTCCATCCATTAGAAGATGGTGTTCCGAGTGCATTGAGACTTGGTTTGCTGCTTGATCCATCGAAAGTAGAAAAGGTTTAAGAGTTCAGACTGATTCATATCAGAAAAAATAATATGTAATGCATGTCAGATTCAACTTCTTGCATGAATTTTAGCTGTACAAAGCAAGCCAACATATGACACATGAAATCGACCATAAAAATACAAACAAAAAGAAAAGGGTTTCAGAAAGCAGCAGAAGAATATGCTTATTATTATTATCTTCCAGGTGATGGCATTACCGAATTAACTTTCCAGATCACTGTGATACGAATGCATTGGCAGATGAAAAAGTTGCTGCAGAAATGCAACGGTAGGCATCAGACACCGGAAACAACCAGGAAAGATGTAAACACAGAACAAAAGCTCATGCGAGCTGGTGACTACATAAATGAGTGAAAAGGACCAAACGAAGAAGGGATTCAGCTCAACACCAAGTGATCTTTTTCCACGTTGCCATCACAGTTCTTTGTTGTCGCTCGACCATACGTAGGAGGACTCCAGGAAAGATGTTAGGCGACTTTTCGGCATCAAGTCTCCGTGATACTTCTTATGGATTCATAAAAAAGTGACATTGTTCTAATAACAATGTCACTTTGAACCTTTTGAGATCAAAGTTCTAAAAGCTTTCTTTGTTGTCGCCCAAGCATACGTAAGAGAACTCTAGGAAAGATGTTAGGCGACTTTTCGGCATTAAGTCTCTGTGGTACTTCTTATGGATTCATAAAGAAGATAGAAAGAGTGTTCGAATTGCAATGTCAATTTGAACCATTTAAGTGAAACTCAAGTGTAGGCAGATGAGATCAAAATTCTAAAAGGTTTCCCTTCTTAATCACATTAGTTCCTTCTAATTACATATTTATTTCTGTAAAAAAATATCCAAAATAAACCTAATTAACCCTACATATTTCAATATGATATATGTAGAGTTAACTATATATTATTTCCTTTAATTAGTTATCTTTACTATTTTTGTCTTCAAATTTTATAATATTTTTAAAAGTTATATTAGTATCCCTATACTTACAAAATTGTAAGTAAAACATTGAGATCCTTGCACATAGTTAAAAAGATAAATTCATAAAATTAAAAATTAGGAGAGAGAACGAGACTTTGATGAAATAATAATGTTAAATATTTACTTTCTTAAGTATAGGAACCTTAATATGACTTTTAAAAAATATAGAGATCTATATCCTAGAGATAGCTAATTACAAAAGATAATCTATAATTAACTCGCATATGTAATTTCTAAGTATAGACAGATGATATCAAAGTTCTAAAAGGTTTCTCTTCTTAATCACATTAGTTCCTTCTAATTACATATTTATTTCTGTGAAGCAAATCCAAAAGAAACATATTTAACCCTACAAATTTCAATATGATATATGTAGAGTTAATTATAGATTATTCTCTATAATTAATTATCTTTTCTATTTATATCTTTAATTTTTTATTATATTTTTAAATGTTATATTAGGATCCTTATACTTACGAAATTGTAAGTAAAACATTGAGATCATTCTACATAGTTCAAAAGATAAATTCATAAAATTAAAAATTAGGAGAGAGAATGAGACTTTGATGGAATAATAATGTTAAATATTTAATTTCTCAAGTATAGGAACCTTAATGTAAATTTTTAAAAATATATAGATTAGAGATATATACTAGAGATAACTAATTACAGAAGATAATCTATAATTAACTCGCATTTGTAATTTCTACAAAAAAATTCCGATAGCCACTAAGAATCATCTTTAATAATTGTTGAACACATTACATATATAAAATATAAAGGTTTTAAAATACATTATTTTTAATTACATCATAGATATTTTCGATTAAACCGTTCAATGATTGTCAATCAAAGGAGATTGACTATGAGTGTATATATATATTTTTTATTTTCTAACTTTTGAAGGGATTATATATATTTATAAATATGTATATGCTAATTTTAAATTTTAGAGTGATAAATATGAATATATAATGCTATTCCGTTGTAAAGTAATAATGACATCCTAAAGCTATTGATGGGCTGAACCAATACGGCTTAATTGTCAGGAACACAATTATGGGCCGTAAATGGGCTTTTATTGGATAGATATAAAGGCCCTCTTATGCGATCATTCTTCGTGGTTGGAAACTTCCAGAGCTCGTCTTCTCGATCCCACCTCGGTCTCTCCTCCGATGGCGTCCGCTGTCAAATCCCTCGTGCAATCGCTCAAGAGGTACATGAAGAAGCCATGGGAGATCACCGGGCCCTGCTCCGATCCCGAGTACCGGAGCGCCGTTCCCATGGCCACCGAGTACCGCCGCTTCTGCCCGGCCACCGCGCCCGCCAAGGCCTGCATCCCTACCTCCGAGCCCGAGACCGTGTTCGATATCAAGTACTACACGCGCGATCGCCGCCGTAGTCGCCCTCCCGTCCGCCGGACCGTCATCAGGAAGGCCGACGTTGAGCGGATCATGGCCGCCAAGACCTTCGGCCCCGACGATTTCCCCAAGGTCTACCTCACTGAAAGGGTGGAAGAGGACTACGACGCCCGCGGCGGCGGGTACCAGAAATGAAGCTGGTGTGGGTATTCCTCTCGCTCCGTGTCCTTTTTATCGTCGATTACGGTTCCTATTTTGGTTCGTTTATTTACTGTGTGGTTTCTGATGGCCAATGCATCAAAGATTTCTCTTTGATTGGTTTGATTGCAATATTTCATCTGTTACTGAGGCATCCACTTTTGGAGCCGGCGCAAAGGAGAAGACATTGCCTGTGCACATATGATTCAGATTTGATGAGTTTCCATCTTATCTGGAAACCATTACCACTAAGATGTTCTCCTCTGCTTGTCATGGTTAATTTTAGGATTCTTTTGCCCTTCTACCTATATTTTCTGAACTTAGTGTTTGGGTGATTGCACCATCTTCACATTTTCTAACTTCTACAAAAGATAATGTTGGATTGATGGTATTGCAAAAAAAAATATTATTGTACAAAAGATATTTTTAAAACTTAGTGTTTGCACCATCTTCAGCATGTCGATCAGAAGCTACCAATGTGCCAAGGCTGGCTCATGGCTAACTATGGTGTATGATTGACTTATGGCCACATCTTCAGCATGTTAATTTTAGGATTCTTTTGCCATTCTACCTATATTTTCAAAACTTAGTGTTTGGCTCTTTGCACCATCTACGCATTTTTGAACTTCTACGGAAGATAACGTTGGATTGTTGGTATTGCAAAAAAAAATATTTTTGTACATAAAAATATTTTTAAAACTTAGTGTTTGCACCATCTTCAGCATGAGAATCAGACGTTACCAATGTGCCAAGGCTGGCTGATGGGCAACTGTGGTGTATGATTGGTTGTGCTAGTTGCCACTAGCTTATATAGGTTGGCAGGCAGCAAAAAAAGGGAGGGCAGCAATAGCACCTAAGTAGCCACTCACATTATACCACCTGAAGCAGAGGATGGGTTATCTAGTCTAGTTGGTGCGTTTTGAAGTTGTCAGTTGAGGTTAACCGACCAGCTTTTGGTAGATGAATGGCAATTTCTTTTAATGTTTGGTGTTAGGGGGATGGAGGAGGGCTGCATGTTTGGAAGCCACACGTAAGCCACCAAGGTGGTAGCAGACAGGCTATATGCAAGTAGTGGATGGGTAACCAATAATGGATGTTTTGTCTTCTGTATCCGCTTTGAGAGAGATGCATGTTTATTATAGATATTCTTTCTCAGTACAAGTTGTTTGGACTTCCTGTAAAATTTGTTGAATTTTTCCGTCTTGCTGATCTTGTTGCTGTTTTGGTGTGATTTCTTCTTGCTTAAATGTTTTCAATGTTTGTTGGATTTAGGTGATGCTCATCACATATTTGTATAGGTCAGCATCTTGCAACTGATAAAAAAATCTTTCATGGACTGTGTCTTAACACTTATTTGTCTTTTTTGAAGGGAATCAATAACTTGAGGTTAGAAATGTAAACAATCTGTGCTTAAGCAGAAGGGGATTTTTTAAGTAAAGTGTGCAAAGAGTATACATCCTGCTACTATAACAGGATAATGGCTGGAGGAAACATAGAAGAGATGAGAGTAGGGGAATACAAGAGGGAGACCTTGTGGAACAAGTTAGAAGAGCTGTTTTAATCCAATAAGATTTGATGTCATAAGTTGTTTGTCATACGACTTATCGTAGTCTATCATCTGATCCAGTGACATACATATCTAGTTTTATAATTGATTAAAAGTTAGGCTGCTAAGCTCCTTGTCATTTTCAGTCACACTTCTTTTGATAAAATTGAAATGATTGGAGGACTATAAATATATCAATAAATGCCAGTTATTGTTTCTTAGATGTATCCTTTTTCCGCATAAGGATGCATATCAAGGATAATAGGTGGTTGTTTGATATTTGTTTAAGTACTAATGAATTCCATGTCTCGTACAAAATCCTTAACGACAGGGACTAATCTCCCACCCAATAAATGAATAAAATCACTCAAGCCAATTAATTCATATGTAACATAGGCAACCCATATGGAACCCCTTAATAAGTAGATGCTTGATCATAAGGTCAAATTGGACTTAGCTATGGAGATAGCTACTGGACCAAGTCGGATCTACGGTTTCTCTCTTGATTTTTGGGGTGCCTTTGGGTGCACAATATCAGTTAAAAAGCTAATGGCTTGTCGAAGATCAACTTTATTTATGTGCTTCTTTGCCTCTGTTTTAGCTGGTAGACTAAAATTTGTAGCCTGTGGAAACAAATAAGTTTGCATAATTTTCCGGTGGAATTTGGTTGGAATGGATCTTGTTAGTTCCATGGTCAGGTATAAAAAATAAAAAAAAAATACTATTTTTTTATTAACATACAAATCAGTTGAAATAACGAATGCCTGTATTAGGTCGATATAAGCATGCTATTGGCATGCCTTTGTAGATGTCATTCATTATATTGCTAAAACTAATCACTCCTTTTGTATCCATCTATTTTAGTGCACGCTTTTGGTAGCTTCTTGTACACGTGTCATGTGGTAGATGTTATTTGAGTACTTAAGTCAAATTTGTGATGATTTTTTTACATTTCATGTCTGCGAACCAATATTGAAAACTTCAGTTAATTATGACAACTAGAAATAAGACAATTCTTGTTTTAATATTGCCTGCTGGTACTGTAAGCCAGCTATGGCATGTAATGCAATTAAAGCACATACATTCGTTGAAAGAAACAATAGGATATGGTTCTTGGTGTATTCAACGGATTTTTACCTTCCTGTCTTCATTTTTTCTTTAATGTTCAACGTCAGAGAACTTGTCTCAGTTTTTTTTGTTGGGCTTTGTTGGCAGGTCACAGAGCTGTATATTTTATGGTCTGAACTGTATTACTACTGCTACTGGGTGAAGTGTCGTCTTGCCACGTGTTGGTTGAGCTGTATTATTACTGCAGTGTGACTGAAGTTTCTTCTGCTAGAATAATTCATGAGAAATGCTTTTTATAGTTGCAGGAGAATGATTTGTATAAATAAAAAAAAAAAAATTTCAGAGTGTCTTGTCTTCTCCAACTCTTTGTATTGTATTAATGTTAGTTTTTGTATATTTGAAGGTAGACTTGAGGGACTGTTGTTTCATCATCTGAATGATCCAAGTTCCAGACATGGAACCAAATTCTATTTATGTACAGAAGTAATTAATTCCTAGATCCCGTAGTAGTTAGTATCAATGCATAGTTTTTTTTGTTTTAAAAACCTTTGTATAATTTTGACTCAGAATTTGGATGCTCATTTCAGAACTATGGTTGGAGTTGTTGTCGTTTGGATATGCAATACGAAAAATCGAAAGTGGCTTTCTTGATGACTGTTGGTTGTTTCATCATCTGAATGATAAAGTTCCAGATATGGATCCAGATTCTATTTATTTATAAAAGTAATTAATCCCTGGATCTCGTAGGATCTTGACTGCATTAGATTCCTTCTCTTTTTTCTTTTTAAATATTTGTATATTTATAATCTATGGCTGGGACTCAGCAGCAGCAGCAGCAGCAGCAGCAATCCGAAAGAGTCGTTCTCGTCCCACGCGCACTTGGGAGGCAAAGTGAGGTGAGCACCATCAAAGGCTCTTAAGGCTTTGGGTCCTCACCGCGATTCAACTGTACCCTTCTCCAACACAAGCAGCGGCTCGACGTGAGATCGATAAGCTTCCATTTCCACCGGCAAACCTCACGCGGCTGTGTCAGCCATTTCCGGCGTCCGAAGACTCGACCCCAAATGCTGCTGCTTTCGATCCTCCAACCGAGTGTTGATGGACTTGAGAAACTTCCATTAATGGAGCACTTTCCTATTGTCACATGGAAGCTTCCTCTTTCTCGGTACCTCCTCCTCCTCCACCGTCTTTGGTGCCTGGATCGTAACTACGTGCAAGGCAGCCTGCAGCATCGCATCGCAGGATCTCAGATCAAGTCCTGCAACTTTCCTTCTCAGCCATGGTTTCTTTCTTGCACTTTCACCATTATTTTCCCTGTTATTAGATCGGGCAACCACATTGCTGCTGCGATTACAATCGCTCAAGTGCATATGCCAGAGCAGGTTTTCAACATTAATCAGATATCGTCTCTCTCTCTCTCTCATCTCATGAAGTTGGACGTGATCTAAATTGACCTATAACTAAATATTTTATTCTAAGAAATCTCAACTTGTTGTTGATGATGATGATGAAGACGACGACGACGACGACGACGACGACTGGAGTTTGCTCTAAAAACAGGAAGAAGAGGCACATCGACTAGGCGAGGTAATCGTGTAAACGAATCATATCATAACAAAACCTCAATAGACATATCAACTAGGAGAGCTAATTTTGTTGTCCTGAAGTAAAAGATGTAGTTCCTATCATCGTTACAAGAAAAAAAAGAAGAACAAAACCCTACTTAATTTACATTTAAATAATAAAGGTTGGTGTGAGCCACAAGGGCGTTAAGTAACCGACGGCGAACGAATTCTCTTTCTTGTCCGGTAGCTGCTCCACGGCGGCGGTATCCATGAGACGCTGAAACCGCGATCGGGCGCGGCCTCGCGCAGACAGCGATGACAAGGAGCCGACACGGGGATGGCTCCTGCGGCGTTGGTTGGCGCCGGCGGCGACGTACCACGCTTTGCAGACGGCACCGAAGCGGACGTGATTGGCGGTGTCGGCGACGAGCTGCTCCGCGATGAGTTCCAGTATGCCGGGTTCGAGACTCGACCAATCGGCGCTCTCGCAGTCTTCTCTTTCTTTGCTCATCGCCTTCGCTTGTTTTGCTCCCATGTCGAAGAGGCTCACCAAGAAGATGATAAGCACGTAGGAGGAATACGTAGGGAGACCTCCTTCGCTACGTAAATATAGGGACGACGATGCCGTGATATTATAATTCCAGACGAACAAGTTTCCCGTTTACCGTAAGTGCTTCACATCGATTAATTAGGAAATCGAAAGCCAATTCCGAATCCCACTGGAATTGGAATCGAGATCGGATCACATTTAAACCGAGTGAAATATGTATGCTCTAATATCGTGATAAAATATTTTTGAATTGGATTTAATATATTTATAAAACTTAATTCTTTTTTCTAGTTTATTTGTTAAGATTCTTTAATATATTAGTCTTTATTTTCCTATTCGTAATTTTTATCACGAATAGGATGGATATCTTTTGGATGTAGTAAATTAGAGATTCCTATTTTTATTATTAGAAAAATTAATAGTGCCGCAAGCTATCATCTTCTTCGTCGTCTACATCAGACTTCGCCATCTCACGAATCCTACTGGAAACACAAACAACGGTGAGCTCCAAATGCTATACATATCGACACCAAAACATCAAATGAAAAGAAATAAACAGTTTTTTTTTTCTTCAATCAATATGGTGACGCACACACAAGTTTCAGATCCTTATTGGCTTTCTTTCAATCAATATGTTGTTCGAGTTCTTTTAGATCTTACTATCTATCTTTCTTTGGATGCTGTGTGGCTTTAATAGAAACAATGTTAATGCAAGGTTGTGGCTTACAAGAATGAAAACTTGGACCTTAAGAACATGTCTGTGGAAATAATGCTCAGTTTGGTATGTGTTATCAATATAGAGAGTTCTTTTAACTTTTTAAATTTTTTTTGCTTGATGGCTCATTCAAGGACCTCAAAAACAATGCCTGATGGCTTATTTATTGTGAATTTTTACAACCATTTTGGAGAAAGATAATAAAATATTCTTGAAAAGTTTTTCTAAAGTTGAGGATTTCTTTTTGGTGTTCTAATTATATTGGTTTCTATCCAATTTAAATACAGTATAACCTCATTAAAAAATCATTATACAAAATATTTTTTTAAAAAAATCATTGAAAATGGCTTAGAAATTCTAAACGATATATTTATTTATTTTAAAAAAATAAAATAGCCATTGTAATTCATCTAAGCTCTAAAAAAAAAAAAAATCAAATTTATGCATTTTTTTTTTCAATTTTGCTCAGTGAATTTATGATTGTTTTGGAACAAAAAACTTATTAAATATCATGAGAGAAGGGTTTTCGAAGTTTGAAAAAAAAAATAGGAACGTTTTTTTCTTCTTTCAGAATAGCTTTGAAATGGCTAACATAAGTCTAAATAATCATATTTTTAAAAAAATTTCTAAAAATTATCAAATATTTTGAATAACTTTGAAATGGCTAACATAGGTCTGAATGAATGATCACCTTTTTTAAAGATATCAAAATAGGCATTTTCAGTAATTTTATTCCTTTTAAGTTATTTTATTTATCTAGTTTTATCAAATTCAAGTTAAATTTGCAACTACTTTGGCCAAAAAAATCACTTGAATATTATCTTAATTTCTTTAAATTAATATATTCCATCGCATTACGTCATTTAGACACACTAAAATATATATATATATATATATATATATATATATATATATATATATATATATATATATCAATACACTAAAATCCTTGTGTTAATTCATATATCAAGCTTTAAGTTTCTGTGAAAATTTTTTATTCTAATAAATTTGATGTTTATGGATAAATAAATATTGACATGAGGGGGGCATATGTGGATGACCATTATATTTGGAAGAATATATGTGCTATATTAAAATTTATAAGGGTAATTGTGCTATTCCCAAAATATGCAAAAACTACTAAAAATGAAGAAAGAAAAAAAATATTCTCATCAAGAGATGTTGTTGAAATTGTAACCTTTGGCTTAAACTTAATTAATATGTGGGTCTCTTCAACTAAAACTTCCCATTGATGAATCGTTGTCGAAGATGAATTAGATGGAGAAAATATTTCATAGAGAAAATGACCTTTAAGACAATAAAAAAAAATGGAATCAATTTATACTCACAAGAGAGCTTGATTCATCACTGGTGGAGAGATCTTACTCCAAACCTTTGACTTGCACTAGATGAACATCATGATCTCTTATTGGGGGAAAAAGATGAAGTTTATATAAAATGAGAAGGAATGTTGTTATGATTCCATGCAAATCACATGAGATGGAGAAAAAAGTGTTTTAAGATAGTGATAATTTTCTCTCTCAAGCATCAAGTTGTTCACATGAACATAAATCCTTGTCAAGAGGGGAAGATAGTAGGATTATGTTAGTACATATGAAACAACAATGGCTACTCTTTATTTCCATGCAAAGACAATCCCCCACCATTTCTCCGAGCTTATTTGGAGGAGAGATCTAATTTTGACCTTACAAAAACTTGGTGTAGACTCATTCCAAAGTTTGCCCCATACCAAGCTATAGTAGTAAGATAAAACCAAGGAGGTGAAGACAAGAACTTGGCAAATGACAAGGACAAAGATCGGATGTCATCCATTCACATCGTCGGAGATGGTGGGAAAAAGGAAGAACAGAGAAGGAGGACGATGAGACATGTCAGGTCAAAAGAGAAGGGCGAAAAGATTCCATCTGTCCTCCACCATTGTTGAGCTTCCATCTTTTAGACATCCCGTTGCCTTTCTTTTTCCTTGGAATGGTGACCCACTTGTACTATGTTTTGTCCCTATCACTCATTTCCTATGTCCTCCTTCCCTCATGTCTCTATGCAGCACAGTTCTTTTTCCTCTCTCTATCCATCTCTTTCTCTGCCTCATCAAAGTACAGTATGCATTTAATTAGCAGATTAACTGGCAAAGGCCAACACACTTGGACCTGCAATCTTTAATTTCTTCTTCTTTTTTTTTCTTTCCTATTTTTGTGATCAGGGATAAATCTTGTCATTTGATCCACATCATTATCTTCCTTTCATTAGCTGCACATAGTATGTGCCACCATAATTTTCTCATATTTAAGTAGGCATCCTCATCTTGTGTCAAGTAACTGATGTTTGATCTCCAATTTATCAGCAATATATATATATATATATCTATCCTACTACATGTAGTTTTTATATGGATTATAATTTGTAGGTTCTATATACTGAATATTCTACTTCTGAGTTGTATCCAGAAAATAATAATAATTACACGGAATTTTATTTTATTTTTTCATATCTCTAAACTTATGATACATACATTTCAATAGTCACACTTTTTCCTTGTATATTTTCTATGGCTTCTTCTTCTTTTCTTAGTTCCATCAAATTCTTCCTTCCATGTCCATTCTCATTTTGTTGTGGAGTCTCCTTAAGCTTCCTCTCATGCATGTAAAGAAGCCTATTGACTTGTTTATTGGTTGGCATTTTCCTATCCAAATATTTTTCTGTTCTTTGCTTTCTTTGTTGGGTTGGACGAAGAAAAGATTCTCCACAAACTCATACGACACTCTTCTTTTTCTCTTCGAAGTAATCAAACACAGCCATGTACATCCAATTTCTTCTGTAACACAAGGATAAAAGTTACACATCCAAAACCCTATTCTTCTCTCAGCTTTCTCCCACCACATCCAAACTGCAAGTTCTACGCTTCATAGCCACACACACAGAGGTCTCCGTCAACATCGTGATAGGGCCCCGAGAAACAGGCCAGGCTTGATGTGTTCTTCTTCTTCTGCATGCAGAGAGCGCATGGAACACGCACTCCTTATCGTTTAGGCAATCATCTCAGTGCTCGTCACTGGGGAGGTAAGTCAATGGCGAGGTAGCTGGCTTTCTACCAAGATGACAAGATCTACCGAAGACTCTCACCACCTGATGCGATTATAATATTCCTGTGTCTTATCCTCTCATTAGATCTATGCCGACTTCAGCATGTTCCAAGGCATTCCATGTTGGATTCTGCAGATGATATAGCTTCTGGTGTTGGAGATTTGTTGATGTGTACATCAAACACACACACAGAGAGAGAGAGAGAGAGAGAGAGAGAGAGAGAGAGAGAGAGAGAGAGAGAGAGAGAGAGATCGTTTTATAAAATAGGAATAAGGCGAGGATGATGACATCTATCACAAAAGAATGAGTGTCCTAATCCAACATCGCAACCAATCTTATAATTGGAAAACAAAACAAAGAGGAGAAAGAGACAAAAACCAGACATTTCTTAGGGTTTTAGTCGCACAGGTGCTTAAGATCATGTTGAACAGTGACTAAAGGAACTAAGAACAGGTGGTTTGATCGATGATAACCATCATCTTTTGGTTGGCAAGCTTTGGTGATCCGATGTGAGTCCCAACCTGCTGCATCCGACAACCTTCCATTATATTTGTTCCTTTTCCAGGGAATGTAGTTGCTTCCCAATGTATAAATAATCAGATTTGTTCTATGTAGAGAGCATCATTATTCTTCTTTGGACTTATCTTCACACATCTCCTTCCAACCTCATAGCATACATCTGGTCAACACCAAAGTTATAAATCATGACAAAAATTACTATTGAAAGTATCTGCAGAAATCAGTTTCATTTTTGCATGCAGAAGCTGCAGTCTTCCATGGAGGAGGAGGAAGTCGACAGGAACCTAATGTATATTAAGAAGAGAGCGCAAGGCCAGCTTCATGTGCATTCTGAAAGAGGTGAAGGATATAGTTTATTTATGATAAGGGGGTTTTGATTAAACGAACATAGATCTCAAAAAAATTGATAAAAAGAAACCTAATGTATATTAAGTGAAAACTGGATGATCATTAATCTAACGCACATACATGATTTAATACTATACTAAAGATTTCTAAGTGGATGATCATAAATCCCAAAAGCTTACTATAAAGCATAACTTTCTTTCTTTCTTTCTTACTTCCTTTATATATATATATATATATAGTAAACCATAAAATTGAGTATTTTTATTTTATTTTATTCTGAGAAATTATAATTTCTTAGATTATGAGAATATAAAAAATATTTTTTATTATTTCTTTATTCAGAAATTTGCTGCATCATTGCCGGTAAGTACTTACTACACCTCATTCATAAAGCAAAGATACTGTTCTTACCTCTCTCTACATTTGACTATAATTTTATTATACAGATATCAATGCATGATAGCATATTATTCAAAGAATATAATGTAACAATTATAAGAATAAATTACAGAGAAATTTGCAGCATCTTTTTTTTTTTTTTTTGTAAGCTGCACCTCATTCCTTGTATCTTGAACTTGACCACTGTTTTCTGAAGAAAATTTACTGCACATATTTTTCTTAACATATTTTTACCACACAATCTTTCAAAATATGTACATGTTAATCAGACTTGAAATATCAATCAAACAAATTAATGTAGCTTAGAATCTTTTGTTCCTATTGTACTTTTATATATTTTTTTTCTCATATCTGTGATAATTTAGATAATTAATTTATTGTTTTATATATTTAGTATAAACTACTTTTTTATTGTATCCAAAATACATCATTTGTTAAGCTACATATATATATATATATATAATATAATATAATATAATTTGATGGATATATGGGTATAATCAAATATTAATTTGATGGCATATATGATATCTTGGAAGTTTGAGTTAAAAAACTCATATGATAAACTCACTATTTTTTAGGATCTCAAGTACAAATTCTGATTAATAGAAAAACTATAAAGAGCGCTGTTGAAAAGATTACAAAAATCATTATTTAAATGCATAAAAATAAAAAAAAACATATATGCAAAAAAGGGAAAAAAAAAGAAAGAAAAGAATTGCAATGTGCTTATAATTGGAGATATGCTATGCCATAAATTATTGATTGTGTATTATTATAAGGCAGATCAGAATGACAATTATTCTGCATGATCTAATCACATCACAGAGTCCACACAGCATATAATATTCTAAAAATCTTCGTAATTTTTTTATATTGGATTACTGTTCTTCATTCATATATCACATCATTAGCACCACAAACGGTACAACACAAGGATTCAAACTTACATGATACGTAGTAACACAATCACACCAAGAACACAATCTCATGTTGTGTTTGGAGAGGTTTTTGAGGAGTTTGGCGGAAAAAGAACAATGTGCTCACAGTTTCCATTGATCCATCCCAAGTAAACATCCATGGAAGAACTCATGGCTTCCATAAACATAATACAGCAAAGCAGCTGATGCAACCATTAAGAAAAGATTGAGAGGAGGAGAAGAAAAATGAAGCTTTTTGATGCAGAGAGCAGCTGCATTGAAGGCCGCCGTCTCAGTTCACGACTCCGCCGCCCCCGCTGGGGCGTCCGGCCGCCGCTCCGACTGCTTGGCCTGCGGCGCCTCCGCGGACGGCGGCGGCGGCGGCGGCAGGGTTCGCCCGGTTGGGCTGGCGCTCGGCCGCCGCGGCTGGGGCGGCACCTCCAGTCTCCCGTCGATGCAGGAGGCGCACTTCCGCTCGACCCACCCTTCTAAGTCGTAGTGCCCGTACCCCATTATGGTCCGGCCGGAGCAGAGCCGCCCCAGGATGCCTGCGATCACTCCCAGCACGGCGATCACCGCGAGCACGGCGATCACCGGCCCGACGGACCCGCCGTGGGATCGATACGCGTACACCGGCGGCGGCGGCGGCGGCAGCTGCTGCTGTTGCTGGAACGGGAGCGACATCGACCCCCAAAGAAACCCGATCTTTAACGGCTGAGCAGGGCAAGAACGCAAAAAAGATGAGATCTTTGGAACAAAAACCCCAAAAAAGATCGGATTTTTCTGGCAGATTCTCCACACGAACAAGGCGAGAAAAGATGCAGCTCCTTTTCTTTTGCTGCTCCGTGAAGCTCGACTGAGCTGCTTGAGCTCCAAGGAACAGCGCAGCCCCACTCCGAGCTTCCTCAAATCAGTCCCCAAGGTCCCTGGCGGAGATTTGGAGCCCAAGAGGCTGAGGCGAGAGCGGAAAGGAGAGGGTTTTGGAAGCGAGGTGGGGGGATTCTGCAGCTTTGTCTGCAAGAAGAAGAAAGGGGTCGTAGTACTTTGGTGGGAGATCGATCCCGGATGCTCGACGCGTGTCGCATCGGACGGCTGATCCCGGCAGGGTTAAAGAAGGTGTTATGGGCGAGTGCCATCTTCCTTGTTGAATCATCTACTGCCTCAAAGCAGAGTCACAAGTCCATGGCTTACTTCCACTGCAACAGAGCACAATCCCAAGCCATGGCTTCTTGCTGAGGCATCTCCCAAGACCTTCGCAACCTCACTGCAGGGGAAGATTTGCCTCTCTGTGACCAGCACGGGTGGCGGAGATAAAGGCGGTGGTGGTGGTGTTTGCTTTTGCTTGGCCCAAGGTGGGCATGTGACGATGGTGCTGCCAGCCATGGCCATGTACCAAGTACTTGACGACCGTCCTTGGAGAAGAAAACCTGTACTGCTCGTGCTGGTTACAGTCTGGAACATTAGGAGACGAGGAAGATGAGTGGCTGTTCGATCAATGGGGTCAATCTGGTGATCGCACAGAGCAAGGTGGTCACCATGGGAGAAAGGAACCTTTTGCCATGGACATGTATCGTCGAGTAGCGAGCAGATGGTGGCCATAGTAGTGCAAGAATAAGATGCTTTTTTTTTTTTTTTGCGACTTAATAGATCGGAGTTCGTGTTTGGAAAATAATCCAAAGGGTTTTTTTTTTTTTTTTTTTGCGTGCCTTAATAATAGATCAGAGTTCGAGTATCGAAATCAATCTCTCTAAAATAAAAAAGTTACGCAGATACGTAATGATGCAACATAAGTTGTTACAATTGCGTTTGAGAATACATTTATATTTTTAATATATATATATTTTTAAAAATAAAATGAATATACAAAATATTTTTAATGTTTGATTAAAAAAAGAAAAAAAATATTTTAAATATACATTCACATAAGTATTTGTTTGATAAGATTATATTTCAAAAAATAATTGAATATTAATCATAAAACTATTTGATTTTGGACAAGTATATGTATTATATATTAAAAAAAAAATCTTAAGAAAGCTTAAAAATAAAAGACTCAAAATTATAAAAGAATTGTTATTTGGGGTGATGGTTTAATCGTATCTAAGGGTATCAAATGGATTTATTATGATTTATATATCAATAATTTGTTGAACCGATGCATATCATTCATGACGAACGATATCGCAAACCTCGATCGGACATCTTATCTGATAACAAAAATAAAATTGATATTTAAAAAATTTTAAACATGTAATTTTGAAGTAGATGGATTGTGTTATTGACAGTAAAGCAGTAGAACATAGTGTGATCATGTGGATGATTGGCTATCCTCATCCTCACCACAGTTTCTTTCCTCCAAAGCCAGAAATGGTCCTCAAGATGGAAGCATCTCAGCAGGCAAAAAAAAAAAAGGTTGAGGGCAGCCATGGCCAGGGGGGAGTCAGTCACCTTGAGCACATTGAGATCAATCTTATCTCTTTCCAAATATAACTGAAAACTCTTTGTACTTACATTGCAAATGTATTTTCCACTTCAGATGTCTGGACTGCTTCTTATCCTCATCCTCTCTCTTAATCATCAAAGGATACAATTCAAAGCTGTTTCCCTTCATTCAGCTGTATAAATCCCCCCACACAACACAAAGGCCACACAACAGCCCAACAAAGTAGCTGATAAATGAGACAACCATTCATGAGAAAGTCTTGAAGAAAACCCTTAGATTAATGTACTAATTTGGAATTAGGTACAACTTGAGGCATCTTTCTACCTCCCTCGATCACAAAAGGAATACATACATGAACATGTAAAAATTCAAACAAGACTCCAGAAAACCATAACTTGTCCAGATAACTTTAGTGTTCTACTCGCCTAAGGAATAAGTACATATGAGTGCATATCTAATCTCTGAGAGAAAGTTACAGGATTAGGAAAACGATATGACATCTGGCCTTGGGGACACTTCCATGTTGGCAACACAATCTCTAGCTAGTAAATTGAAGTTGACAAGTTGGCTTGTTTAGATGTATCTGCTCTCCTTTGTTCATGTCTTTTTTCCTTGTTCCATCAACGATCCTGACTGCATAACGAGCTTTGTCAACTCTCTTGTCTTCGGCCATTGCTTGAACCTCCAAGCTCATTGTCCTCCTTGAGACTTAACCGCCTCTTTGCCTTCTGAGCCCAATCCACAAGGCCCCCTCTCACGTTCTCATCAAATACAGTTTTCTTGAAGTGAGTCCCCATCTTCATCCAAAGGCGAAGTTAGTGCCAGCAACAAAAGCATTTTCTAAGAACAACTGCTCAAGGATCATTGTTACCTGGGTGACAATGGCATAGAGCGGTAGTGTGCTGTAGCTGCAGAGAAGCTGAACAATGACTCTACAGGGCACAGAACCATGTGGCTTTAGAACAAAAAACATAATTGGGTATTCAAAACAAAATTAAGGAGAAGCTGATGGCTACCCAATCACGAGCCTCGGGACAGCAAAACCAAAGTGATCGGTGATGCAGGAATCGAGACCATATGGAGTCTACATAAAATATCAATCTATTAGAAACTTAATTGGGTTTTAGTTACTCCAAAGGAATGAGCTAAATCCTAAGGAGAATCATCCATGATTGAGCTAACTGTAGATAAGAATATAGTCAAAAGTGGAGTGCTTAAGTTAAGGTGTATAGAGCAGAAATCTAAATAAGAAATTTAATTTTGTAAGCAGCTTACAAATAGCCAGAAGATAAATGCGATATCAAAGGCATTCTGGAACAAGATAAAATGGATCAAGAAAAGGATAATCCTGGGTCGGTGAAACCAGAAGTAATCATCTGATGGCATAACGATCAAATCTCCTCCAATTGCAAAATACTTTTCAGCAACGTTATGAGCTATCTCAGTAATGACATGCTCCAATTTAGTTCCAACAACAAGAAGAAGCTGCAAGAATGAAAATAAGGCAAGATCAATTCATTGCTTCATGACATTTGAGAACACAATGACAATGAAGACCCTATATTTTCAGGAATCTCGTGCACTGGTTATGCCCTTTATGACATTTGAGAACACAATGACAACCAAGACCCAGGTCACACAGATATGGTACCACCATGATGTATAAATGATAAGTATATTTATGAGGTGGTTTAAGGCTTCATACATCATGGTATATCCTCAATAAGAAAAGTGTCAGCTTCACTAATTTATTACAAAGTCTAGAGTGAAAGAAAAAGGAAGATAGTGAATCTTTATCTTTGCTATGGAACTTGATACTGACCATGCACTTGACAACCTAGTGTGACCAAGCTTTGTGGATAATGTACAGAAATATATCTTACTGTATTTGGGTTTGGATTTCAAATCCACATCAAGCTCATGCAAAAATTTGATAACTGATGCATGTGCTTCCTTTTTGTTTGCCAATTAGTTTTTTCTCCCTACATTTGTGCTTATGGTATAAAAAAGAACAAGTTAATTCAACCATGACAGGAACCCTAGATATGGCAGTCTCAGGACAAATACCTAAAGTTTCACGTAAACCAATTGTCAGATTAGACATTTCATATGCTTTTCTCATAAGAACCATATAAGCAATGGAAAATAGATCAAACCTAAAGACAACACATACAATTGTCAAATATAACTGATATTTAGAGAATCATTTGTGTAGTTGTACCAAGAACAAAATTTCACATAGGTTACAACAATAATAACAAAACCGTAAGTTCCAACTATTTGGGGTCGGCTACATGGAGCTTTTGCTGCCATTGAGATATGTAAAAGTCATATATTAGTTTTAGAGTACCTAATCTTTATTTATAATTTCTATTGAAGTTTTTCTAGGTCTTTCTCTACCTCTTCCCGTAACATTAATCATTTCACCAATTTTGACTATCATATCCGGATGTCTCCTAAGCACATGCCTATACTATCTTAAACGATCTTCTCTCATTTTGTCCTCTATCAAAGTAATACATAGTTGTTCCCGAATAAAAGTATTTCTTTTCCTATCTTTCCTAATAATTCCACACATCTATCTCAATATTCTCATCTCGGTAATACAAACTCCTTGTATATGTTGTTTCTTAATTATCCAACAATCAGATCCATAAAGTATTGTTGGTCTCACAACTGTCTTATAAATTTTTTTCTTTTAATCTCAAAGATATCCGATGATCACACAAAACCCCTGATGCCCTCGTCATTTTAACAATCCTGTTTCTACTTTATGAATAATATCTCCATTAATCTTTCCATCTTGTTGAATAATTAATCTAAGATACCTAAAACCTTTATTTAAAATTTTTTTTTGTCCATCCAAATTAACTATATTATCCTGTTTATTCCTAGAAATACTAAAATTGCATCTAATATATTCAGTTTTAGTCCTACTTAATTGTTAAATCTTTAGTTTCAAAAGATTGCCTCCATGGCTCAAGTTTATAATTAATTTCACTTAAGCATCCCAATGAAATTTTTAGCCTAAGGATCTCTTTCTGCTGCAAGATGGGGCAGTGAAATTCTTTATAGTTTATTCATGTAAAAATCACAGTTCTTTAACATTTGTCAATCTTAAACTAAGCATGATAAGTTTTATCAACATGGACATCACTTCTGCTGCTAGAGAACAGTTTCCCCGTAGATGACAGATTTCTGGTTGCCAAAGGACCATGTACCTTTAGATTAAGACTACTGCTCACTGGTCATACTGCATCTTTTAGCTGATTACATAGGGATACTTACAATCAGAGGAACGAATGCTATCCAGAAGTATGTGTGCCAACCTGCAGAGGAAGAAATAGTGTTAAAGACACTACCACGCAGAAGCACAAATCTGAAAGATAAAATAATTTGAATGAGCAATAAAGGGGCAATAGTCAAAGTGCTAGAAGTTGTCTCACATAGTAAAAGATGTCAACATTGGGGGAGAGTAATTTAGAGTTTTTAGACTTCCATACACAAGTAAGAAAGTGTACATGGTTACGTCATTTTGCAAATCTTTCATAATTATATGAAATTTAGTACACAAAATAGGGTGAACCACAGAACCACCATAATGTTTCTTCTCTGCTTCCTGAGTGTCATTGGTTCAAGTTCCATAAACAGCATTCGCTTATAAGGCAAAACTCTTATGTTGATCTCTACCTCATGCACAAAGATAGCCCATTTAAACATCACACAACTTCATAGCAAATGCCTTTTAGTAGGCTTCCTATATGATAATATTCTTTTCTGATTACACTTGATAAGCAAACAAACAACTTCTCTGAATTTATTTGAAAAGCCAACATGGACACGGCGTTGTGGTTCTAATGAAATTGATTTATCCAATTGTACGGTATATATAAACATTTATTTCTTTAGCTACAATTAGCAACAGAGATGAAACATGAAAAAGGAAACATAAATGCCTGATTAAAAAAAAAAATTGAAATGGTTAAAATGAATCAAACCAGTTTGTCTTATTTTGTAAGGTCGATAACTAAATTTGAACATCTACAAATATGTCCATTCGTCCAACAAATACTCTTTTTTTTTTCCTCAGAATATAGAAATGGGATACTGCTACTATGTTGGAAAAGCAGCAGATATATCCAAACAAGGTTTTTCCTTTGGCACAAAAATTATTCTACTGATTCTAGTATTCTATATCAATTGATTAAAGAAAAAATGAAGTTGCCAACTGGAAATAGAGAACTTTCACATAAATTCACACAATATATAACTCCAATTTATTGGTTTAACAAATAAATTGAAAACATGAAAATATATGATATCGATGGCCTGTGAAAAATTTGAGATAGTAGCTTACCATTGATATTCAGCAACAAGAAAATGATCACATAAGCCCAAAGATGCCAACTGAAGAAAGACGGTAAAATGTGAGGACTAGGGTGACTAACAATAAAGGTCACACTGTATCATTGTGTAAAACACTAAATTTAAGTTGTTAAATCTGATTAGTGATTCCATTTAAAGATTTAAGCACAAATAGATTTTCTAAGAGTGTCATTACCTTATACCAACAACTTTCTTGAAATCAGATTCAAATGCTCGGATCATATACTTGTGGAAGTCAAATTTTGGGTGCCCCTTGCAATGAGTCTACAGTAGAAGGATTTAAATCTTAAGCAATAAAACATATGAATTCAAAATCAGATTTGACTATTGACTTTCCATGAAAAGTTTTGATATGAATCAAGGAATAAAACTAAATTTCAGGGGAAAAAAGGTAAAACACGAGGCAAAAATTTGTCTTGTTCTCGAGAACATTGCTTACCATGATGAAGATAAGTCTTAAAGTGACGTAGTCTGATTTTGTCACAGACAAAAAGAATTGTTTGAAAAATGAATGCTGAAGAAAGCAAAAGAAGTACCAGTTAGTGCAGGTTCTTAAGTATCTTACCATGTTAATTGACAGTAGATTTTAGAAAGAGTCAACGAAGATGCTTAAACAAATACAATTACTAAAATGATATTACTTGACATGTGCATCTTCAGTTAAACAATATTTTTGCTGTCTTCCAGAATTTTTAAAAGATAACAAAAGCCCATATGCATAATCGAAGTTCTTCATTTCGCCTGGACCAGTACAAAATGGGCAGTACACAGGTCCGGGGGTGGACCAGTATGTGGACCAGCCGTGTTGGACAGTCCAGTCCAGTCCAATAAAAAAATAAAACTTAAACTAAGTTTTTTCCTTCCTCTTCATCCTTCCTCCTCCTCTTCTCCACTGCACCTTCCTCTTATCCTTCTCATTCTTCGTCTTCTAAACATCAATACATAACTAGTGTACCATGTGTCACTGCACCGGTACCAACCGATACATATCGGTCTGGCCCACGACTAGTATCGGTCCAGTACATGATATAGCATCCTTGTGCATAATTAAGACTAATATGCAGGGAACACTGAGAGCTTGAAATTAAGATTTAGAAAATGAGTAACTTGATCTAAATATATGATTCCATTTGAAAACATAATTTCTCCCAGAAAATTGATTAATAACCTCAAACAGTAATGTATTGTGGACATATACCAAACCTCTTAAGATGTTGCAATTATCAGACTTTGAGGCTTGTTGTTTTTGTCATTGTTGTTGCTGTATATTTTGCAATCATTCAAGAAAAAACCAAGTTTTATTGCCACAGATGCCATATTGTTCTAAAATAGCAGAAAATTGTCTTGTAGCTTATTCTGACTATTAGTTACAGTCGCTATTTATGACATATATTGTCAAATAACTTAAAAGTAAGAGAAATGTAAGACAGTCAAAACAACTCCAAGTGCCCAACCAGTTATATACATGAGGATTCATATTGATAATGGTGATATAATGTAGAAGAAAAGGAGACAGATGGAGGGAGATATCTCAAAGTATTTCATTGTTTCCTAAATAGATGTCAACATTTTCCTTGAGCATGCCAGTCATAATTGCTCTAAGAGGATATTGCAGCGGAAGCACAACCTGGATTATTAGATGAGTACTTGTTTGTCCGTAGGAGTTGAACACCATTATTACTAGCCTTCAAAGTTGACACTTGATGAGTATTACAAACCCCTATTACCAACTCTTGGATCAGACAATTTAAATAAAAGTATGAATAGGTGCTCCAACAAAACATTGGAAATCCAACTTCCTAGTGTACACATTGGAATCAGGTGAAAGTATCTTAAAATTTCATCCACATGCAATAATCAAATCATAACAGCTGGGTTTCTTTTTTTGGGTGCGTTTGTGAATACATTTGAAATGTACATTGAGGGCTCAATACACATTTGGCTTCAATGCATATTGCAAATGTGAATTTGTGTTTGGTAAATTCTTCCAAATCACATTAGGTCTGGATGTTGCAAATGCTCAAATGCTTTTGTTACCTTAATGTAGCATTAGCATTTCAGCATTTGCAGGATGTTAATATGGTTTTTTAAATTCCTAAAGTTCATTATAATATTATATAATATTACAATATTGTCAATATGATTTACATCTTTTATAAAGTAAAATTTTATTTATTTATTTGCAAAAGATTATTTTACATTCTTTATATGATTATATTTTTATTTATTATATATCTGGGCCATACAAAATTTTTTGTATGATTACACATATATATATTTCTAATTACTTATTAATTAAAATAAAAAAATGTTTCTTTTTGAAAAAAATATTTAAAATATTAGAAGGATATATTTATCATATAATGTTCAATTGATTTTTTAAAATATAATCTTACCAAACAACACTTATGTCAATATACATTTAAAATATAGTTTTCATCTATTATTTACCAAACACTTAGACATTCCACAATTTGCACATTTGCTCAAACACCCTTTTCTAAATGCATATTAAAAATGTAAATGTGTTTGCAAACGCAGCTTTTGTTCCTTTCCATTTTTATGCAACTTTGATTTAAATAAAACTGGTAGTTGTTCACTTCAGTTCCTATGTAGAAATTATTGCTAAAATGAAATCAGGGAAAAATAGTGACACACTACACTGCAATTTCAGTAAGTTCAATCAATACTGAGTTTTATTTACAGCTTACAAAATCAGATTCATGCTAGGTTTTCAAATCAAGTAAGACCTTGTCTTTATTACTATGCAACAGCCCATCCTCTGAAATTCATTGGAAATTTCTTGTTTGACCAAGTCTTGAGGCTAGTATAAACTTGTGTTAGTGCAGTGAAATTTCTCATTCTGTTAATCACTTACCAACCAAGTTACATCTACTGAATCTCTTTCAATGGTCTTAACACGCTCCATGATGAACTGAAACTGATGTGTGTTGCTTTTTGGGGCTGCACATAATATTGATTGCATCAGCATAATTCAGGATAAATAAAAGGATTTTAGTGGAAAAATGATGGATATTTAGCTCCATTAATGATAATAATTGGTCTGAGACAATCACCCAGGTACTAAGTAAAATTTCATAATTGTATATTTGTACTCATACCATCTCCTCTAATTTCTTGCTGGATTGAATCCTCCCAGTGCTTCCACTGACTTATCTGATTAATGAAAGAGAAGGTTTAGTACTAGGTAGCATGTCTATTTAATAAGCAAAGAAATGTGATTATTTACCTTTGCTCCGCCCAAAAGTACAATGAATGCACTAAAAAGAAAATGAGTGACTGCAAGGACGAATATGAAGATATGCAATTGATGTATTGCCTCAACAGACAACAATGGGACTTCACCCTGTACAAAAAGAAACAAGAGATAAGAAAAGTTAGAAAAATAATCTGCTATAACAAAACAAGAATACCAATCCACTTAAAATTCAAGAGCCATTTTGAAGGCAATCTGTCTGCCATCAGCCAAAACTGTCCACAAAAGATTGAAGTAGAGAATTAAAAAGTTCAAATTTTCAAAATACTATTACTCACTACAAAACCAGAAAGTTGAATATGCCCTTAGATTATGTCAGATATGCTTCCAGGTCCATGGAAACAATAACGATGGAATTAGATGTATCAAACAAGTTTCTCTAACTGCACCACTTCGAAGTAGGTCTATACCATCCACTTAAGATTGAAGGCAGGTACTACCTTTCATTTGAACATTTATGAACTCAAATAATTTAATAATTGTATTATAATGTTGCCTCAAATGGTATACTTGTTTGCTCAGGATTTTTCTGGCATTTTTTCCCAAAATGAAATCATAATATACGGTAGGGTCATGCATTCCATAAGTTCGAATCATCTTATAGCAGCAACTTCAAGAAACAGGCCATTGTTCCCAGCTATCTAGGCTATTCCTCCTTTCAGGCAGAATTACACAAGAATCAGAAACTATAAAATAATAAATATTGTCACTGAAGTGAACTGGATACACACACTACAATAGGTATGGTTGGTTACGAAAACATCTCTATATATAAAGACTTACATGACACCAGTCTTCATCGCTAATTTATCACTAGTAGGAGAACTCTCTTTAATAATCATATCAATCCAAACACTAATCGAATAAGGTAGGGATTTGCATTATGGATTTCTAAGATCACTGAGAAACATATAAACAAAGTTCTGTTTTGAACCCTGTTAGGAGTTGTGTTTACTTCCTTATATATCACTGTTTTTAACCAAAGCATTTTTTATCTTGATTTGCTTTTCTCAGGACTTCTAACCTGTAGTTCCTCGGTGCAACTACATGTCATTCGACTTGTCTATGTCATCACAAATTATATATCCACATTCCAATCTTGATTGATATTGCCCTAAGTTTTCATGAATTCCCTTGTTAAGTGCTAACATTTTATCAGACATCTTTCCCCATTTCATATACATTATACTAACTTTTCCCTTGTTCAACGTTCTCTTTCCTAAAATGGCAAAATCCCCTCTTTTGAGATATCTTAACTATTAGTTTCGGATATTTTTCCTCAGAAAACTGTTCATTTGAGTTAACATTCAGTAAACTTTCATGTCAAGATAAGAAAATGCATCTGGATCATGCAGAAAGTTTTCTCTATAAAACATTTTGGAAAAGACTAAAACTCAACAAAGACAAAAATTTTAGCAATCACTGGGGAATTGCCTCAAACACACCTTGGTAATGCAATGAGCCACGCCCTCAGCGAGCTCACCGCCACCACCAGGAATTTCATATACATGGTGGTGGTGGTGGTGGTGATGGTGGTGGTGGTGGTGGCGGGCTTTCTCAGGGTTGCAGGGGAGCATGTAAAGGGTCCACCTCTTGGGGATGCAGATGCTTTGGATTCCCTCTTGGAACACCGTGAGCAGCAGCGATATGAACCCCAAGAGCATCAATTCTGCTCACGAGACGCCACAAGATTCCCCCGCCTTAAGTGAAAATCGCCAAATCGACCAATCTAGAGAGAAAAGAGTGAGGGATCAAAAGTCGAAAGGCACCTTCTTTCACCTTCTGTAGGGCATTGTAGAGCGGCTTCTGATTCTTGCTCTTGAGAACCTGAAAGATTAGCAGATTTAGCAAACTGCAGAACGTTCGGGGAGGTGAGACAAAGGAGGGACCTTTCCGAGGTAATGGAGGTAGCGCTCGGCGGCGAGGGAAATGAAGATGATGATGGTGCAAACGGCGGCGACAATCCATGTGGGAGTGAACTCGAGCTTTGCGTCAACCACCTCTTCAATTCCTCCCCTCTCACCGCCGTCGCGTCGCTCTGCCATGCTTCTTCTTCCTTGGATTTGCAGTAGCTCGATGGGCGGGGCCGTCGAAACCACCAACTGCTCTTCTACAGATCGGAGGGAAGACGAGGAGGAGGCGGAGAGGAGGAAGAATAAGAGGCGGAACGCAACACAGCAAGCGAGAGATGCGTTAATGGGTTGTGGTTGGAAGGAGGCGATGCAGTTTATAGTTTGCTACGCGCAATTAGCGAAGGAGAATCGAACGGTCGGAATTCTTCCACCATATCGTCCATCTCTCTTATCCTCAAATCTCTGCCGTCCATCGGTGATCGGCCAATGCAAAGATAGAACATATTGTAATATATATCCTGAAATATTGCCAGAGTTTAGTTTCCAAAATTAGAAATATTGTAATTAATAGCTTAAACTTTTATTATCATGACATCAGGACATGGTAGATAAGTTAATATAAATTTAGACCATTGGTTATCATAAACTAACATTTTGGAATTTACATATTTTTATAAAATCTTAGAGACAATTTATATATTTTACCATAGTTATTTGAAGGATTTAAGTCTCTGGCATTACAACAAAAATTTATTTATTTTTCTTCTTGGTTTATGATGAGATGCGTAAATAGACTCCATTTTCGAATTGTCTATCTTTAAAATAACTATGTTTTTGTGACTTTTATACTAGACTAGATCAATACAAATAGAATAAATCAGACTTCAAATGGACTCCAAATAGTTGGAATATTATGTATATATTTTGTAATACTAAGAGGAGAGAGAAGAACAAGTGGAATTCATGCAATAAAAAATAGGTCAAACAATGATACACATAACATTGTCAAATTTTAAAAAAATTTAAAAAAGAAAAGACAAAGATAATTGCAGTGATGGAAGTCATGTTAAACAAAAGTACATGTAAGAAATAAAACAAGAGTACGATTCATACAAATAATATTTTTTTAATATGATATTGATCCATCAACTTCATTTAATCTAAATCGCTAATCAAAATGTCTAAGTTTAACCTAAATCACTAATCAAAATATCTAAGTTGAAATTGATAATAATATACTCATCAAAATTTTGAATGTGAGATTAATCAAGATGTTATGATTTTTCAAAGGCTTGATATCCTAGGATGATGCATATGAGATATAACCCAGTGATCACTCCATATCGTGATGAGTCATCTAGCTCTATGCATGTGTAATCTTTTTCTACTCGAGCCCTCTCACTAGACCCAAATAATAGATCAGTTCTAATACCAAATGTCATAACCCGAACCTTATAAGCTAACTTACCCATCAATTTTGTTTAACCTAAATCACTGATTAAAATGCCTAAATTGAAATTGATAATAGTATATTCATCAGACCCAATCAATCTAGGACAAATCGAAATGCTCAACTCTCATAAACTTTCCCTGCCTACCTCCCTAAAACTTCAGCACAACCTGAGCCATCTTACTGCCATCAATCACAAAAGGAACACTCACTAACTTCCTAAAACTCAGATACAACTCAAGATATCTCTAACTTTTTACTCATAGAAGTAATACTACAACTACACAACACCAGCATTATCTAAGGGCATATAATTCCATAGAGTTTCCAGCTAGAGAATGGATCAGGTGGCTGGTCTTGATACAATTTCTCCGGCGCTCCCAGATCTTCCCTCCTCCATGGCTGGTGTTGTCTGCACAACCATCTTCGACAGCTCGACCTTGCTTGTAGTTTCGTTCTGTGCATGGCTTGTTGCGAGAACATTGCTGATCCTTGGACCTTTTCGCTTCTTTACCTTCTCAGCCCAACCCACAAGGCCTTCTTGAACATGTTCATCGAATATGGCTTTCTTGAAGTGACTCCCCATCTTCATCACAAATAAAAGCCCATTAACTTCACTTGAACAGATCGAAATAGCGGTTGCTTGTGTAACTTATTACCTGGGTGACAATGGCATAGAGTGGTAGAGTGCTGTAACTGCAGAGAAGCTGAATTGTGACCCTATACAGGACAAATAAAGTGGCTTCAGAATAAAACCAACTTGAGTGTGCATACATCGGAAAGGTGACAAGCTGCGAATTACCCAATCACAAGTCTCGGGACGATAAAACAGACACGATCCATGATGCAGGAATTGAAGCCATATGTAGTCTGCACAAAAAGAGAAATCCTTCACTTCAAATTACTGCAGCATCGCAAATAAGCTAACTCATGAGGGGCATCTATATGAAAAATATGTACAACCTTATCTAAGGAAAACCATATGTAAAAGTGGACTGCCTAATTGCACCCACTGTGTATATTTAGGAAATAATTACATTAAAGAAAAGTGAACAGTTCTAAGCTACTTACGAAGATCCAGAAGAAAAATGCAATCTCAAAAGCATTCTGAAACAAGATAAAGTGAATCAAGTAAAGGATAATTTGAGGCCGATGGAACCAGAAGTGATCATCTGATGGCTTAACCACCAAATCGCCTTCAATTGCAGAATGTTTTTCAGCAACTTCTTGGGCCAGCTGAGTAATGACATGCTCCAATTTAGTGCCAAGAGCAAGCAGAAGCTGCAGAAGCCAAACCAGTCAAGATTAATAAAACTTGGGTAGAAAACCAAAACCAATGACTCCCAGTCATATATATGGTTCTGACAAATTGGTAAGTGGATTTGTATCTGCTGATTTGAGATAGAGACACTAGGAATGATGTCAGCCTCCTTGCTTTCTTAATAGGCTTAAATACTGGTATATTTTAAACAAACTGGTAGATATGTTCATTAGTATTTTGTTCATGAAACTTGGAAACAGACCAACATGAAGAAATCTTAGTAATTAATCTAGAAATATATTGGTTTTCATTTGTATTTACAACGTCACAACAATGCCATAAAAAAAAACAAAAAAAATGCAGTACTTTATTCCGTTTGGTCATGCCAAGTGTTCCGATTCTTTTTACAACTTCAAATGCCTTTGGTATCAGCAAATAACTTGTCAGGAACAAAGTACATGAACCACTAAATGTGGTAGGTCTATATTATGAAGATTCAAGGAAAACCTCTAAGTTTCTCCAAACCCAAATTTCAGATCAGATACTCTCACATGGTTTTCACAGGGCACATAAGAAACAAAAAAATAGATCAAACATGAAAACACAAAATATTTGCAAATATATTTCCAAGAAAGTGTTGTTGATCTCCTTGTGCTAAAGAATTAACTTCCTACATGCTTTCTAAATGTAGTAGGCAAATTTGAATGTGCTTCTAGATTCTGAAGAGTCACTTCTGCTACAAGATTGGATAGTTAAATTCTTTAGGGATCTTTATAAAAAAATTACAGGTCCTATTTTTTTTAATACTAATATAAGTTTGAGAAGATAACTTTACCAAAAAATGTCGATGTCTTGTCATGAACCACCAGCATATATGAACATGATCCTGAAGGCACCTCACTTGTTTATGGTCTTAGTCATTACCAGGTACCATCAACATGACTGACATTATTAATGTTTCAGATACTGTGGTAACGACCATGCTGTCATACGTAAATATACTAACCCAACATATTATGTAATGTTTTAGCAATTTCTTAATCCATGTTCTAAGGCATACCGCACCATATCATCTGCTTTCATAACAGTGCAGAGACCTAAAACTTAACACCTTGTTATTAAGAATAACCAGAAAAGTACAAAGGCCATATATACCACATCTATTTAGCTACTTTTAATGAAATACTTACAATCAGAGGAATAAATGCCATCCAAAAGTATGTGTGCCATCCTGCACGAGTAAAAACAAATTCTTCTCATCATTACCTTATAGAAGAATTAGCACGAACGCAAACAATTTATATTAAAAATAAATAGGCAAAAGCCAAAGGGCTACAAGTTTTTTCAACAGAAAATGCTGTTTCTCAGAATGCCATCAGAGAAGAACAATATAAACCCATTAGTCTTCCCTAGACTAGCATCATACACAACAGCTGTCCTCACTTTGCAAGTCAGAACTTATAATAAACATCTTTCAGCTGGCTTTCTATATGAAATATTTTTCTTATATTAGACTTCATCAGCAATCACACATGACAAATCATTTGACTTGGATTGTCAATAAGTATAAAATATTTTTCTTCCAATGAAGCAACATTAATTGTTTATCTCTCTAGATATGATATGTCTAAGATGTGGCGCATGAAAAATGAAGCAAGAGTGCTTAATGTATCTGGCACAAAACATTTCGAATAATACTGGTTAGCTCAAACAATTATGCTCTGAAATGACTATCAAAGTAGAGTCTTGTCCTATAACCATTTCTTGAATAGACAAACTGAACAAATTGCTTCTTGTCTTTTATGGCTAACCTGATTCGAACATCTACATATGTTCATTTGTCCTATATCTTCACATGTTTTCTGTCAGCTAAAAATTTTCATGCGGGAAAACATCAGAATATTTAAACAAATCTATTTCCTTTTGGCACAAGGAAAGCAAAACATTGTCAAGTGCCTCTACCATATAACTTAAGCTGATTAAGGAGGACCTAATGTTTCTAACTGTAAAAGAAAATTAATGAATTTGTACAATCTTGGAATTCCAATTTATGAAGCCTAAAAAAGCAGGAGATGAAGAAACAACATAATATCAATGACTTGCGAAAAAAATAAAAGATTATAACTTACCGTTGACATTCAGCAACATAAAAATGACGACAAACACCCAAAGATACCAACTGGAATGAAAGGTCAAATTTAAGGACCAAGATCACAGAAACAAGCGTGGTTAATTATCAAAATGTTATTTTCTTAACTAGACTGTTGCAAAAAATGGTTTGATTCTTATCAGCAAACAAATTACAGAATAAGCATATAATTACCTTATACCAACAACTTTCTTGAAATCAGCTTCAAGTGCACGGATCATATACTTGTGGAAGTCAAATTTTGGATTTCCTTTGCAATGAGTCTAAAATTGAAAGGATTTCAAGCTTAAGTTAAAAAATTTTAGGATTAAGTAGTCAGATGATTTCAAAATAAGACTTTCTATTTCATGAAAATATTCAATTAGCAAAACACTTCAATGTGATTATTAAGAAGACAAAAATAGAAAAAGGCATTTTATGTTGGATTTCCTGGAAATCTCTTACCATGATGAAACCAAGTCTCATTGTGGTATAATCTGATTTAGTCACAGACCCGAAGAACTGTTTGACAAAAGAATGCTGAACAAAACAAATCTTACATTAAACAAAGACAACAAGAACAACTTTAGCTGAAAAAAATTCTAGTTAGATGCTAGAGATTTGACAAGAAAAAATAAGCTTTTATCAAAAAGTAAAATGAATAGATACAGAACCAAAATTTGGCCACTGCAACTTTGGTGGGAAAATGTAAAAATTTCCAGAACTTTTCTTATAAACTAATAATAAGTGCAAAAAAAAAATTGTACCCGAAATATAAAATAAATATGTGAAACAAAAGAAATCTTGGTTATCTAGAAAATATGACGATTCAAGGAAAAAAAAAGAATCATCACAACTCTGTTAAATGACAGCTTCAACGTCCCTTTAGTTCCCCCCCTTGGCAGAATAATCTCAACTTGATGTATGAGGACATTGATAAGAATGATGGATGCAAGAAAGGTGTCGTTCATAAATTACAGGTCCCCGGAAAAATTGTTGCAAATGGCATCATTTATCTCAAATTTGTGAGTAATACTGCTGGTGAGAACCTTGCCTATCAAATTAATGGTAATTGCTTGTACCATTATTGAGTTGACTAACTAGAATAAATGACACTAAAAACAGCACAGATCCATTAAGCAAAATCTCATATAGAAAGTTTTAAAGAAAAATTAGTAACACTATCTGCTCAAAGAAGATCCTGACTACCCCATATTATTGTGGAACTCAGTGGAAAGAGTCAAAACAAGAAGTTTTGAACACAAGAAAATTCAAGAAGTTAAATATTAAAGGTGTCCTGATGGTCTGAATGTTCCTCCCTTTCTCTTCTGCTTTTTTTTTGTGGTTTGCTGTATTATCAAAAGATGGGAAAAAGTATCTTTTATCTCATAAATTTCTATGAGACAGATATTTAAGCCACAATTGGATACATAAGGCTGAAGGTTAGGCAGAGTTAGCCTAATCAATGATGCATTTTTTATCTATTGCATGCATGATTCCCCAACAGGATATAACTTCATTAAACAAAAAATATCACAGTTAACTCCATCTGAGTCCCCAATACTGAACAATTCTTAGAAAATCTCAACTCCCAGGTAAGGTTAGCATTGAGCAATCTAGCTTGTACGGCTAGCCAGTTAGCTACACAGATTCTCTACAGATATGGCCAACATTGTACACAAGATTTCTAGAATGAAAAATATATATCATTGGTAGTTAACAGCATCCAATATCTTGAAGACATATATTATTAGATACTTTAATGAATGTTTGAAGCAAAGATTTCGAACCAAATACATGGTCAATGCATTTAACAGTATCCAAGCTTCCTGTTCTGTAGTCGTCAAATTCCTTGTTTGACCAGGACAAAATGTTAACTTATATGACAAGTGCATTGGATTCAGTATCAACACTAATAAGTATTCTCATAGCTGTATTACTTACCAACCAACTTATGACAACTGATATTGCACCGATGCCTCTGAAGCGGTCCCTGATAAATTCAAACTGATGCACACGGGTTACCTGTTTTGGAGCTGTGCCTAGTGGTTTATTAATGTTAGCACAGTGTCAAGATAACTAAATGAATCAAGTAAAATTTTCTTTTAGATAAACATTCCAGATCACTGATTATAATGCTAAAGTAAGCCATTTAAAAGCTATAATTTCATTCCATACCATCTCCTGTAATTTGTTTCTGAATTGAGTCTTCCCACTGTTTCCACTGATGTATCTGATAAACAAACAGGTGTAGTACCAGGTACAGTATATATTGGTACTTCTTAAAATATCCAATGAATGACTGACAAGCAGATTGATATTGGCATGTACCTTGGCTCCTCCTAAAAGGATAGTTAGGACACTGAAAGCAACATGAGTGATTGCAAGGACAAAAATAAAGATATGCAATTGATGTATAGCCTCAAGAGACAACAGTGGGACTTTTCCCTGCACAAAAAGAAAAAAAAAAAAACATGTCAGTAGGAATTAAAAAAGCAAGTAGCTAGTCTGTCATGGTTTATAAGAGTCGATTTGACTGTGGAATAGGCTATTGTCATGCAAAATGTCATATGGTTTACAATCCTGAAAAGTCATGTTAAGGTAGGATAGGTCATCTACTACTTGAGCATCTGAAAGAAGCAACAACATTTAAGCAGATGTTCCCAACTATTTGGTGCTGAAGGCAAAAAATCACCAAATAATTGGTCCAAGATAGACTTGGTCTTCCACTAACTGTCACAAAACTTATAATCTGAAATGCTCTGGTGCATATACATCTCTTTTCTGGATATGTACAAAGAACTACCAAATAAGCAAGCACCCGTTTTATCCTAAATCAATAAATTCAAGATTTCAGATGTATGCAATCACACGTTATACTGGATTCGTACCAACAGCAAACTTAATTCGTTCAATGACATCTCGGCTACACTACTTTATATATATAAAAGCACAACTTAACAATTGCACAGGATTTAGCTGAAATATCAACATAGTATTAGCAATGTATTTTTCAATATAGGCTTCCTCCTGATGATATATCCAAGATACCATAATAGATAATTTTTTTCCCTTGCCAAAATTTTATCAATATCTGTTTCAACTATATTTCTATTTTCATTTCTTCATTTTATTTTCCTACAATTGAATATTATACATGAAAATTGCCATTGATCATGCAATAAAAATCAAATTTTATCAATTTACACAAACCAACAATTTCGCATCGGACTGCACTAGGAGCCTCTGGAACTAACTTGTCGAGATACAAAATGCATCAACGACATCAATCAATCTATTGCCAAATAGTGAGACCTGAATTCAGAGGCTTATGTGGTTATGTTATAAGCAGCCACAGAAAGATCTCAAAGAACAACAATCCATTAGGCTTTCTTTGACCATCTCCGAGATGGGAGTAACTAAAAACTGCCACAAACTAACAAAATTTGCAGAAGCAAACGTGGAATTGCCTCGAACAAACCTTGATCGAGCAATGTGCTGCGCCAGATCCACTCTCAGAGAGAAGTCGACGACCTCCAAAAAGGCCAGCAGAAAAAGCGGACTGGAAATGTGCTTCGGCGGCAGCACCATGTGCGTCATCGGGCTCCTCCTCCTTGCAGGGCAGCATGTAAAGGGTCCATCCTTTAGGGATGCAGATCCCCTGGATCGCCCCTTGAAACACCGTGAGCAGCAACGAAATGAACCCCAGAAGCATCAACTCTGCGCACAAAACCGGCAAGATTCCAACTTCTTGATCGAATACAATGAACCGAACAAATCTAGAGAGACGAGAAGGGAACAGAGGCGAATTGGGCACCTTCTTTCACCTTCTGGAGGGCTTCGAAGAGCGGCTTCTGGTTCTTCCGCTTGAGAACCTGAAACGATCCGCAAAAACTATCAATGCAGAGCGTTTCCGAAGGGGAAAGAATGCGACGAAGGGAGGAAAAGGAGGGACCTTTCCGAGGCGGTGGAGGAGGCGCTCGACGACGAGGGAGATGAAGACAATGATGGAGCAGACCGCGGCGACGATCCATGTGGGAGTGAACTCCAACTTCATCTCGCTGGCAGCCGCCGATGATTCACCGCCTCCCTCCGCCATTGCCATCCTTGCAGAGATTTCTCTCCCGCTGAAACCAAATGCAGAAGGGAAGATGCAACGCACCTTCCAGAGTGGAGAAGTCGGTATGGGAAGGCAAACACGCCCCACGGCAGGACGCGTTTGTGCGTGTCAAAAGAAGGTAACACTCCACACCGTAACGCGTGCGAGTGTGCGTGAGAGAGAGAGAGCCGTTGGATCCCATGCTGTAAAATAACTTTTTTTTTTTATTTTATAATATATTATTGTACATTTTTAAAATAATAATATTGATCCTATACATTTCTAAATATTAAGATCCTTGGGAATTCATTTAAAAATTTCAATTGTAATCAATTAACAAAGATTATCGACATGCATCAAAGATTTTTAAATTTTACTAGCATATATATATATATATATATATTTTTTATTTATCATAGGTTAGGATCGTATTTAGAAGTTCAAATGTTCTTGGTGAAAATATAAAAAATAAAAAAATCATATACTATTAAAATTCTAAAAAAATAGGAAAATATTAAAAATTATATAAATTAAAAGAATTATTATAGAGATCCATATAGTTGTAATTAAAAGTTTTTCTAAAAATTTCACAATATTTGAGCTATACCTTGATATCGATATTTTGATTTTAGGGTCTAAACAAAATCAAGATATTGTATATCGTATATTAGAATCAATTTTTTTGACCTAAACTTATATCATAGCTTAGGGGCATATATAGAAGTTTAAATGTCATAAAAGCATTACATAAAAGCATCATAGGAATAAAAAAAATAAAAAAAACATAATTATTCAGATTTTGAATAAATAAAAAATCAGGAAATTCTCTAAATTAGAAAATTTATTATAGATACGCCTGTGGTTACAATTGAATGATTTTTTTAAAAAAAAATTATAGTATTTGAATCATTCGTTGAGGTCCATTCTGATCTTGGGGTACAATTGAAATGGAAATATTGTATAACAAGAGTTAATTTTTTTCCATAATACACACAAGTTTAAGAAGCAAGCAAGATTAAGTTGGGAATAATATCATTTGTACATTATACCTAATTTTCATCCAATCCAATTCTCAATTTTATTTTAAATTTGGTAAATACTAACTACAAAGGCAGTTGCAAAAAAGATTTTTTTTTTTTGCAGAATTATTATTAATTATTGGTGTCATATTGCAATTATAGTTGATGTTAGGACAAATTCTATCAATCTTCTACAGCATCATGTAGTTCAAACAGCAGAAGACATGCATCAGAAACTGTTGCAGAATCTTCAAGTCAAAAGCTTTTACCAATTTCTGCTTGCAGTTCAGTCATTTTACTCACTTGGAAAGAAACATATCACTCTTTCTCAAGTGCAGCAGTTCCATTAAGTCACTCTAAGAACTATTTGGGTTTGTAGATTGTTCATTTCCAATGCACACAGCAACTGCTGCATATTTGAGTTATTGCATAACCCAAGAACACAAAACAGATTCACTTGCAGGTTTTCAACTTCCATCAAAACTGAAACAATTATACACTTCGTATTTGTTGATTAGGTAGAACATCGCTGAGGATTGATCTTTGTACAATTATAAGATTGCTTCTTTAGAATCTTCAAGTTTAGAGATCGAATATATTGAATGTCTCTAAACCTGCATTGCATTGATGAGAGTCTCATGCTTTTTTATTTTTTTTATTATTTTATTTAAGAGGTTATACATGTGTTAAGCAGCCATATAAATACTTAAAAAAAGATGAAATAATTAGTATTAATGATATGATTAGTGATAGAGTAAATCCAAATAAAAATTTAATTACTAAAAATATAATTATTTACATAGCACAATGACAACAAAGTATTCATAAAGCTGCCCTATAAATAGTTGGAACATTGTTCTTGTTGTATACATGTAGAATCTGTCCACTGGGAGTGAGGTTCCACCAAAAAAAAAAAAAAAAACTTGAAATAAGGGTAAACAAATCTTTTTGATTTCATAGTTAATTAATTGGATGATGATGATCAGAGATGATCAAAGAGAAAAGCACCATATTCCACCCCATAGCTGATACAAAAAACTGTGTGATCTGCTATCCCAGATGGGGAACAAACAGGTTGGAGCCAACAAGGCCATGGAGCTTTAAACCTCAAGATTCCCTTTTAGTTGGGTAAAGAACATACTGATACTAAATGCAATGGTATTCCATGATAAGACCTCCACTGTGTCCTCTCCAACATGGTGGTGCATTTGCATGCTTGCTGCATGAGAGCCAGATGCAATGTCTCCCCAAAAAAGAAACGTATATGCTACAGGGCATTGATGTACCAATGAACAGCTTCTTCTTCTTCTTTTGGCGCTTTTGGACTCCACTCACAAGTTAGTCAATTCTTTGGGACAGATAAATATATATGCCGCAGTACTAAGTTGATGTACCATGAACAGCTTCCTCCTCCTTTGGAGCTTTTGGCCAAGATCACAAATCAAGCAATTTACTGGTTAGCTGCAATATCTGAGGAGCTCCCATTGGCTCACTTGCAGTAATCCACTGCTGCATAATCCCTGTGTTCCTGATAGGGATTTGGCATTTGGTTCTCTGTCCTTCCAGCAAACCTTGTGCATCTTTTTACCTTTTGTCCACCTCCTTACACTTGTCCACTTGTATAGGATGGCTTCTTCTCAACCCAACATATCAGACTCAAATCAGTTTGGAGCATCAAAAAAAGTTTGTATTGGATCATGCTTTCTTCTCAACCCAACATATGAGAGCCAATCAATTAGAAGATTATTGAAAAGTATATATATTGGATCTTAGATCTGTAGCTATCAAAGTATTTCAATTATATGATATCAACACAGTGATGAGTTTGAATCTTGCATCTGTCATTTTTTTTTTTAGTGTTTAAGTAAAAAAATTGTATGCAGAAATAAATTATTCTTAATGGTTTGATCTTTCAGAATTTGTGAGCATCCATCCCATGCAACAAGAAGAGATTTGATGGGGAATCAAATGAAGATGTGAGTCCTAAGAAAGGCCCATAGAACTCTTGCCTAAATCATAGATTAATCAACTGTCTGATACAAGATTATTTAATTTGGGAATCAGTCCAAGTGATCAATCAGTTATAAAGGAGGGATCAAATAATTGACTTCACTTGGAGTTGCAGCTGTACTGCTGTAATATATATATATTTTTTTTCTTGCTCTTCCTGCTTCAAGGAGAAGACTGGAAGACAATGATTAGCTAAAAGATTCAGTAACCACTACTCTTAGGTTTGATTAGACACATGATAACCTTTTGTCACTCACACTTTAGGGAATCTTCATCAGCTGATGATGTAATTTGCTTTCACAAGTTCTTATTGCTTTGAATTAATATTTTAGGACTTTATCGAATCAAAAGCTGAATCATAAAGGAAAGTAAGCTAACAGAAGAGGAGAAGCTAATCAAATGAAATAAGGCAATGCATGAAACTGATGTCACCTAAAGCTTTTGATGTCGTTTCAACATCCATGAGTTACAAAGTCCCTCTGGGTTTTAACATTTATCTTAAGCAAAAAAGTAGTAGGAATCTTGTGGAGCTTTATACCCTAAACCACCATGACTGTCTTCTCACGCCAAGTGCTCTCTCAAGTCCTTCAAGGCTGCCATGGATTTATTTACCCATTGATGGGACAAGAGAGAGAGAGAGAGAGATATGGAATAAGATGTAAGATGTGACTCTTAGCCAAGTCCTCAAGTATTCCAAGTATGCTGGTGCTCAAATCACAAGAGAGAGATGGAATGAGATGTGACTCTAAAGGCTTTCTTTAGCCAAGTCCTTCAAGAATAGTGCTCAAAGCATAAGAGAGAGAGATATGGAATGAGATGCGACTCCAAAGGCTTGTTTAGCCAAGTCCTTCAAGTATTCTGGTGCTCAAAGCACAAGAGATGTGACTCCATAGCCTTTGTTTAGCCAAAGCTCAACATATTTCCCACATGTCTATATACCACAAAGAAATGGAGTGAGAGTGAACATAGCAAAAAGTTGTATTGATGGAATGAAATGTGACTCCAAAGGCTTTGTTTAGCCAAAGTTCAACATCTTTCTCACATTTCTATATGTCACGAAGAAATGGAGTGAGAGTGAACATAAAGTTGTATGATGGAACGAAATGTGACTCCAAAGGCTTTGTTTAGCCAAAGCTAAACATCTTTCTCACATTTCTATATATCACGAAGAAATGGAGTGAGAGTGAACATAAAGTTGTATGCTGGAACGAAATGACTCCAAAGACTTTGTTTAGCCAAAGCTCAACATCTTTCTCACATTTCTATATATCACGAAGAAATGGAGTGAGAGTGAACATAGCAAAAAGTTGCATTTGGAGGGAATCAATATAACATTTATACAAACCTAATATCTGAGGTGGATGATATATAAACAACTATTTTCAAATATCTAGATATAAAAAACTTTTAAAAAAAATTATTTACGTATCTAAATCAGGTCAAACTTAATCGAACTGACAAATATCGATCAGTAGATACTGGTCTGATAAGAAAATTTTAACTTAGCAAACAAAATCTCTATTTAAGGCTCTCTATCTACTAAAAAGTCCAAATAAGATCTGTTGAAACAGATCAATAAATGACAAACATGGTGGTGATGTGTAAAGATGCCACCACAAATCTAATGCAGATTGAGTGGGATCCTATATAAGGCCACCACCCTGCCTTCATGGAGTTCCATCTTTCCTGGTAGCAAGTTAACACACACAGGAGAGAGAGAGAGAGAGAGAGAACTCAACATTGTTGACAGCAAGTTTAACACACAGAGGAGAGAGAGAGAGAGAGAGAGAGAGAGAGAGAGAGAGAGAGAGAGAGAGAGAGAGAGAGAGAGAGAAAAGGAGTTCCATCTTTTTGACAGCAAGATAACACAAAGAGAGAGCGAGAGAGCGAAGCAGTGCAACAGCCTCGAAGCTAGTCCAAACTAGTGGGAGGTTGTCTCCAACAATGGCGCGCGGCAAACTGCAGTTGAGGCGGATCGAGAACCCCGTCCAACGCCAAATCTCCTTCTGCAAGCGCCGTGCCGGGCTGCTCAAGAAGGCCAAGGAGCTCTCCGTGCTCTGCGACGCCGACATCGGCATCATCGTCTTCTCTGCGCACGGCAAGCTCTATGAACTGGCCACAAAGGGGTACCCCCACACCGCCACCTGTATCTTCCATTACTGCTTTATAGCTCCGTTTCATGTGCTTACTGATGAGTTGTTTACTCTGCAACCTTGTGAAGAACAATGGAAAGTCTGATAGAGAGGTACAGGATGACATCGAGCGAAGCTCAATCTGTTTGTGCTAATGTGAATCCACCTCAGGTTTGTTCATGATTCTTCATTGTTCATCTACTTTTTTGTTTACATAATGACATGTTCTAATTCCCCTCCATAGACATTTGCGTGCTTCCTTCCATTGTCTCAGATCGTATAGTTACAATTTAGTCTTAAGAGTATAACTATGGGTTGTGCCTTCATAACTAACAGGAAGATGCAGTACAATAAAGTTTAGGTTTAAATCCTATCAAATCTTAGAAAAATGATTCATATCTTAAGATAATTATAAAAAATTCAAAACCATCAAAATATAATGCATCATGAATTTAATTTATATTATAATTTATGTTTGACTTTTAGTAAATTATGACTCATTAACTAGGTGATTGAGGTATTCCATGTATAAAGGATCTATAAAAAGGGGATGGAAGGAAGATTGATGTGACATTCTTATTTTTAAAATCTTATCAAACCTTTGTATTTTGAACTAACAATTATCTTTTTGAAAAAAAGAGAGTTCTTTTTTAGTCTCTCATATCTTTTTCTCTTCATCTTGTTTCACATCACAAGATAAAGGTTCAAGTCTCATAAATAGTTTGATCATGTAGTCAGCTTGCTAATGATATACCATAAACCAAAATAATTTTTAAGTCGAAATTAGTGATATACCCATGAAACTTTTTTTTTTTTTTGACATAAGATTAAACGTCTGTAAGAGTTTTATAGATGTTTGAGATAGAAAAATAAATAATATATATTTATATCTATATATATCATTATTTCTGGTAAAGTTGCATCGGAAATATTTGTTTTCCTATCGCTAAATATCATGATTCTTAATTGTGTAGCTCTGCTGTAAAATGTAGAAATTTCTTTTCAGATATCCATCTTGATTTGACTTAATCTCTGGAAAAGGTGGATATCTTTTTAAGTTCTTGCAATTTCTAATAGAAGTGGATCAAATAATACATTCTTTGAGCGGTTTAGTACGGCAGTCTCTCATGGCTTAACATCGCCTGCCTTCATTTTGACAGGAGTCTGAAAGAGAGATATCCATGTTGAAGCAAGAGATCAGTCTCCTGCACAATAGTATGAGGTACTCCACAGATGTTAGTTACTCTACATATTTATCAACATAAGTGCAAAAATTAGATTCATCATATGAAACTTACCATTTCAGAGAAGACATGAGGTTACAACCTAATCTCCTCCATATAAGTTTTTGGGTTGCATCAGTCTCAAATAAGCTGACAAGAAGACTGTTGTCTCATAATGATAAAAATTTAGAGATGTACAGATCCTTTATTCCAACATTGATAAGTATTGAGAGTGGAGGTAAGCCTTTAGTTTGAAGTGGTGTCCAACCATCATGTATGATAGTTTTGTTTAATCTGACTGGGACTTTTATGAGAAAAAAGTTATCAACAAAATCTACACCTAATGATATGTTGTAGAACTAAGGTTTGCATAATTATCACTGAGGCAGGTGCATGTTTCGAGAAGGGACTTCTGTGCATATGACAGTGGAAGAACTGTATGGATTAGAAAGGCACCTTCAGATATGGATGGAACACATTCGCGCTATGAAGGTTTTCTGCATTAAATCCAAACAGCAGATGAAATATAATTCCAATTAAACGTTATGCTGAACATTTCGGGTAACCTTAACCTTCTATTCCAGATGCAGATCATGTTCCAGGAGATTCAGTACCTGAAGAACAAGGTACTTCTTTTCCAGTATGTGTTTGATTTCTCAAAGAAGCATTTTGTGGGGGTATAACCTCTTTGGGATTCAAGTTTTTCTTGCATTTCTCCACATTTAATGCTATGAGTAATCTTTTTGAACACGCATCATCACATATCCCTTCCTTCCTTCCTTACTAGAGAAATTATTGGGTTCTGCACTGAGACTTGTCAATCCATCATTCTGCAGGAGGGCATATTGAAGGCCACCAATGAGTTTCTTCGAGAGAAGGTATAATAGAGACTAAGATAATTCTCAGAATCAAAAGATTGATATGAGCTTTGTTTTCTCTCTCTCTCTCTCCTTTTTATTTTGTTGGTGCAGATTGTGGAGCAAAATCGGTTTCTCGATGCAGCCACAGTGACAGCACAGCAAAATGGGCATTTCGATGTAGTCTCACTAGCAGCTGCTGACACTCCAAATCCATTAACCATGCAAAACCAGTTCAACAACTGCTTCTCTTTCTGATGATAATAATAAGGTTCGAGGGATTTATGAACAGTGTATGTGTGTGCGCTACTGTACAGTGGGGATCCCTCAACCAGTCTATTGAGTACATTTATTTGATGTTGATGTTAATGATTTGTTGTATTCCAAGTCATGATCTTAATCAACTCTTTGGAAGCTTCATGTCTTGATTTGAGTTCATGCTACCCTACACTGTGATTAGTAGCAGCTTATATTGCCTATTTCTTAATCGAGGTGAGTTGCTAATAGGGATTCTATTCATCCAACCAAAGTACACTCTTTGGAAGCTTCATGTCTTGATTGATTACCTTACATTGTGATTAGTAACTTACATTGGCTATTTCTTGATTGAGGGTGAGCGACTAATAATATTATGTTCATCCAACCAAAGTGTCACATTGCTGGAGAAACACAAAGGCAGATTAAATCTCACTGATACTACAATATTATGATGAAAGAGAATACTTCCAGTTTTAGGCCAGTTTTTACTATTAGATAAAGACACAGCATACTATATGAATCAAAATTATAATCTTCATCAGGTGCAGAAGATGTCTAAGGAAACTATCATGTCATGAAGAAACAGTGCAGCTCCAGAATCATGACACATGGAATACTGAACAGCTTCAGAATCACAAGGAATGCCTCTCAATGACACTACACCATCCGACCATCATGAAGTAGAACACTGAGCTCTCATGGCCTCTCAACTTCATGCAGCCAGGAGACTGAAGTCAACTCCACCATGTTTTCCAGGAGTATATGTAATGATGAAAAGAATAGAAAGAGATGTCCCTCATGTTCATATTAGTTTCTGCACTTCAATATATTTTCAGTATCTCAATTGTTATCAACTAAGATTATACATCCTCATGGATAATCTCAGATCAAATGCATTGTTCTGATGAGATTCATTGAAGTAATATAGCTAGCAATTACTGCAGAACCTTCTTTATGTTCATATCATTAGCTTCTTCATCTCAACATATTGTCAATATCTCAGTTGTTGTCAGCATTTTAATGTCTTCATGATATAATATGTTTTCCTGTGCTCAGGTTTCTTACTTTGTTGCAATATATCTAACTTAGTTAGGATTGTGTCATTACAGAAAATTAGAAATTGACTTAGTTGGATGTTGTATCTACTATTTTTCTCTTTTTTGGATTAATGTGTGGATAAGAACTGGCCTGTTTTCATAAATCAAGAGAACAACATATATATAGCATGCTTGCAAATCTATTCATTTCAATTTACTGAGTCCTATTCCTCCTTAATCTATTTTTTTTCATGATTCATCATCATCTCATTGCCTACAAATTATAGATTACTAATTTGCCGATCTTAAGCTTGATCTTTGAGCTGATCATGATAGTTATGATGTAAGATCAATTTGTGATGCCAAGTTTTTCTTACTCATATCATCATGTCCATTCTAAGTTACTTGTTAAATTGTGTAAAACTATGAGTTTAGGAACCTAACAATATGAAACACCATAAGAGGTTTGAACATCTTCTCTAAATTTCAGGTTAGCCCACAATATGTTTATTTGGCTCAAATCTTTCCTTAGTTAGCTTATTGAACAGGAATAATTAACCCTTGTTACTATGATATATATATATATATATGCATAGTACTCTTAATTTGTTGCTTTTCTTCAACCCTTCCCTGATACCTTTATCTGCAAGGCAGAGAAAGACAATAATAATAGGGAACTGGAAACAAGTGACACAGCCAGGTAGAATCATCCATCAACAGTTGGATGATGTATTCTTCTCTCCAGAATACCTATTCAACATAGGATACAGTGTTAGAAAGCTTTTGAACACCACCTAAAGCAGGAGGAATGCATTCAAATCCTGCACTCTCTTTCATGAAAGTTGTTTTGAATCAGACCTTTGCACCAGAAGGGTTTCAATGCACTCCATTCCAGAAGACCATTTATTCCTTGTAAGGTCACAGTTGCAGATCATTAACTAGCATCTCATCCGCCCCCCACCCCTCTTCGATCCTATATAAACCCATGCACACCCTCTCCCCTCTCGCTCAACTCACTCCTCCTTCCTCCACCTCATGGCCACCTTTAGCTACCCTGTGTCTCTCCTCTCTGTATTTTTGGTTGTGTCATCACTCTTCACGGTTTCTACAGCACGAGGAGGAGCAGAAGTTGGAGAGAGTGGTGGGCAGAAAGAGTGGGTGCCTGCTATTATGTTTGTGTTTGGAGACTCCCTCATTGGCAATGGAGACTTGGCTTCCTTTGCCACGGCTAACTATTACCCTTAATAGGCATTGACTTCGCTGGAGGCCCAACAGGAAGGTTCTCCAATGGCTACACCATAGTGGATGAGATAGGTGAGCATAACACATGCTTACAAGCCATGGTCAGTGACATGCATGTTTGCCACACACACCATGGAAGGCACACTCGCAAGCACCTGTAGATGCTCTTCATAGTTTATTATAAATGGCTTAAACAAGCTAATGTTCTTCATCTGTCGAAATATGTTAGTGACCAGAAAAAGAGAAATAGGCTTCATGGTGTGCAAGTAGTATATTTAAGATCTGTCACATCTACCAGCTGAAGCTTTTAGTTGAGTTGTAATTGTATGGACATCTATCTCCTTGAACTGCAGCTGAGCTACACCTTACTCCCAAGCATCTGGTGAGGCAGCTCTTCATGGTGTCAACTATGCTTCAGCTGCAGCAGACCACTCTTACTTGCATCCCTGCAACAGCATCATGCACGTTGCATGCTACTACTATATGACTGACATTATACTCCTTGTGCAGGTGGGGAGAATACCATTCAACCAACAGATCAAGAATTTTGAGTCAATTTGGTGCAGATGCTGTTGCCAACGCCATTGCTCACTTCATCTTCTTCGTGGGGATGGGGAGCAATGACCACTTGAACAACTTATCTCGTGCCCAACTACAACACCAGGAGCCAGTACACTCACCAGCTCACTGTAGGAAAACAAGCTCATGGATCATCATTTCGCATCAGATCTCTTTCTGCATCGATATGTTTTATTCTGTTTTGTAGAGTCTCTACAACCTTGGAGCTCGCAAGTTTGTGATCACCGGGGTTGGATCCACGGGATGCATTCCGAGCATACTCGCACAGAATCTTTTGAGTCATTGCTCACCGGAAGTCGACAAGCTTGTGATGCTTGCGATTGCTGTCAGAATCTAAAATGCTTGCGATTGTATGTGTTCATCTTTTGTTAGGATTTAGTGTGATTAATCGCGGTTGCTGCGGGATCGGATAAAACTTCTTACATTTTGGAAGTTTGATGACTGAGAAAAAATAAATCATAGTAGTTAAATCAACGCAATAAGTGTAACCACTTCGGATGCTTCATAAATGTGAGCAAAGACTATTAACCAGTTCGATGCATGAAATACAATCTCAATGAGACAAAGTGAAGTCAAGTAACTTTGACTTCTCAACTCCTAAGAGAATGAGCGAAACTAAGTATCTCAGTTTTCTTATTTATCCAGCATAGTAACTCTGAACAATTTCAAAAACCCTTTATATAAGATAATAGTTATCAAATTCTTACCATTAATAATCAATACTACTAACGACGATAATTATATAATTGAGAATGTCACCTATCATCACAACATGTTGGGATCTCATTTTTGTCACTTACCTTTTATCAACAAATAATATATTTTTTTTATCAAAAAAATATCTAATAATAATAATATGTGATTATTTGATGACATAGAAAGAAATAAAAAATTTAGTCGACACAAAAATAAAATTACTTCGTAGTTTGCAAAAGGATTTCATATATTTTAATGGAGGCAATCATTCGAACAATACAGTTGTTGGATTTGTGTCGTTCCGATGGAGTCAAATCCATTCACACCCTGCCAAAAAAAAAATCTCACATTCAGTAAAGTCAAATCTGCTGTTCCGATGGAGTCAAAAAAAAGTCTTACAGTCAAACCCTGCAAAAAGAGTTCCTTATAAATTTATCCTTACTAAGATTATTTATAAGTATATATATATATATATATATATATATATATATATATATATATATATATATATATATATATATATCACTCTCTCATTAGTAAGTATCCAAAAATTTAGCTTAAGTATAGTATCAAAAAAATTTAAATTAAATATACATATATAATACCTAAAATACATCTAATTCTATAAGTTTAACAGGTACAAATATCAATTAAAGTTTCAAATATAAAACCATTGAAATATTATATTATATTATATATATATGTATATATATATAAACCATATGTATTGGATGTTCATTTTTGCCACCAATTCTTTAATGTAGTCATCCACTGGATACAATGATATCATAGGACAGTTGTTTCACCTCATATTTCATAGAACCTCAAAAATAATAAATTTAGTATTTTTTTCAGTAATAGGTATTGTATATTTTATTTTTTTAATTTAAGCTAATCACTTCACTAATATTTTTTGGATGAATGTTTAAAAAGGAATATAATATGGATATATAGAGTTAATAGAAAAGATTTAGTAGGAATTATTTCGAATACTTAGATGGTATGAAAAATATAATAAAAATAATTCAGCTAAGATGATATGGACGTATTAAAAAATAACATTAAATTAAATTAAGATTAAGATTATTCTCATGAGGAAAGATTGCACAAGACTTGAGATTTTTCTTTCTAAAAACAACAACAAAAATATTTGATTGGCTTATAATATTACATCCTAAAAAGGTTCAGCCTATTAAGATGTTAATATTTGGAGTAATATATATTATAAAAAAGAGAGCATATTCTATTTATATGTTGAACATGGACATACTTGTAAAAACATGAATTGAATATTACCAAACACCCCTCCCCCAAAAAAAAAAAAAAATTCCGCACGAAGCAAATTTGGACCATCGGATTTTGATATGACGATCATGATTTGATGGGCGGAAATCCTCCCGTAGACGAGGTTTCCACAGGTGCATTCACACGAATCGTAAAGCATGACGGGCGACAGCTAAGCTATAAGATTTGCGCGGCGACATGCGTGATACGGTGTCTCCGCCGTCACACGACGAGAACCATGGGAGGGTGGGGGGCCATGCCACGTCGGCTCGGTGTCTCGGTCGATCAAACTGCTTTGGCAGCCGAGCCGTCTGACAGCTGGGGACAGCCTGTCAGCAACTCGTAGCCAACAAAGCCACCGGCTGTCTCCCCTCCTCTTCCTCTTCGGACTCCTCTCCTACTCTTCCTCCCTCTCTGTCTCTCTCTCTCTCTGGACCAACTAGGGTTTCGTCCTCGGCACCTTCCGAATCGCTTCCTCTGCTCGCCGGATCGCGCTTCTTCCCTCGGCGAGCTCTCTTTCAAGCTCCGCGTCTCGATATCTTGTCCGGTCTTTGCCTCCCGGAGCCGCGGTTTAGGGTCTTCCCTTGCTCCCCCTGGATCGCTCGGAGTCTCTCTTGATCCGTCTCCAGGTTCGTCCTTTTTCTTCTCTTCTTTCGTTCGCCTCGCGTTTTCCGGGTGTTGGTGTGCTTTAGTAGCTTGATTTACGTATGTTGTTCGATTTAAGCGCAAATTTCGTACCTTTTGTTATATTTCGTTCTTTCTTTTATGTTCTTCAATTGTAAAAGGATGTTTTTTTCCCGCTTTTTGGGTTGGGAGTAATTAGTTTTTGGGTTGTTTATATAGTTCTCTGCTGCAGCATTATGAGATATTGTGCTTCTTAAATGTTATGTTTCCGAACTTGTAGTTCATAAGTACTTTTGAATTAAAAGTTAAGTAAGTATGTTCCTCCTAGTATAGAAGTTTGCAAGACGGTGATGAGAGGGTGCGTATGTGTTGAGAGAAGTGTATAAAGGACTATTCTGTTGATATAGGTAATGTGGATTGCAGGCTGTAGCCTTAATTCTTGTTACTTTCAAATTAACCAACTTTCTTATACGGAATGAGATCCCATCCCTCCTGATCTGTTGTTTGATGTCTTGCCCGAGATTAGTAGAGTTAGATTTCTTGGTTCTATTGGATATCATGCTGGATTAGTTGTTTGTTTCGATTGTGTAGCTAGAGAAATGCTAGTTGTTTCTTGTTTATACCAAGAATGACTTGATACCGAGATTCTGTTAGTATCACTGAGCATCTCCATGATTTTGTCAAGGAAAAATAAGATTATATGTTATGCTGAAGCAGCATAACATACAGCCATCATTTAAAGTGTTTGAATTTTTTTTTTTTTGGTGGATGGTTGGATACTCAACTGTGGACGATAGGATTGATCCCAACAGGGTCAGATTTTTTTTTCATTTATATTTTTATGGTGATTATGATAACTGTTTGCAACTGCCACTTACCTAAAAGAATAAAGTTTTTATAGGTGGCATGAACATCTAGGTGCATGCTATGGATTGGCTGACTGGACTCTATAAGTTGTTCAAATGTTCAAGTTTCAATTGTTGGCAAGGCTTTTAATTTGCAATGGAAGATCCAATTTGTGAGGTTTTGGCAGAAACACAAGATTCCTTCTCATTGACATTAGATCAGTTTGGTTCATCTTAAAGAGTGCAGTGCGTCCGCAGCAATAGACATCTGTGGAGGTGTCACTGTTCGTCATACTTGTAGGCCTGAGCTCTTAGGTACCGATGCTCGGGGAGAGCATGCGTGGAATCTGTGTTCCGTGTGATGCCCCTGACCAGATTCAGTTCCGATGCATTTGGTGTGGTAACCATTTCTCTCGTCGTTCTCTTTCATGTCTTGGCTATACGATGCATATACCAAGTTGTCTATTTACAAGTACGGATCCATCGACGTGATTTTCTCCAGCTTGGTTACTTCAATGGGCCCTGGATTACACGCATTTTTCTAGTTATAGTTGCAATTTGTTGGAGCCTAAGTGAAATTGCTAGGCTTAGTTTTTTAAAAGGAAGGCTCTTCTCTAGCATAACATGGCAGAGGAATTTATGCAAGCTCTACATCCTTTTTAATCTTGGGTTTTCAGAACCTTCTGTGTTTCTCACGCTTGTGTTCCTACTACGGGCCTCCTTGCGGAGGAGGGAGTCGGGCACTCTAAGCCAAGGATGGAACAAAAGAACCATCAGTTATGTCTTCCTTTACTGCATTCCAATTTTTGTCATGCAAGTTTTCCTGGATTTTGCTGGACCCAGGTTTTTCAGCGAAGCTAAGAATGACGGCAGAGCAAAGAAGCTCAACTACTTCACAAAAGCTAGTGTCTTTGTTGGAGATGAGTGTGTATGCACTTATCCTCTCTTTAGCACCATTCTTCTTGGGCTTTTTCATGCTGCTCTGATTAGTTACGTATCGTACATTGGAATGCATGTATTCCTGTCAGTGATCAACAAACGGCTGCTCCAAAGGCTCTATTGGCTGGTATCCTCGGTTATCTTTTCTCTTCCAGTAAGGGTTCTCCTCCTGGGTTTCTCTGTCCTACCTCAACCGGGCAACTTGGCTTATGAGCTGATTATTTTCTTAGCCTTTCTGGTCATGTTGTTGTGCACTGTGATTGGCATCCTTGTCTTGGTCTACTTCCCAGCGGCAGATTTAATGGCCCTGAGAAACCTAGAGGAAAGAGAGGTCCAAGGGATGCCCTACGATGATTATTTCAATGACAGTGCTTCACTTGTGGCCAACCAGAGCCGTCATGACACTAGGAGGAGCTCTGATGTCTCCACAATGCGTGGGTCCATATCTTTTCGCACAATGATCAGAGATGACACCCCTGATTTGGATATCAGTGACGAGACGAACTTGTCCTTTCATGGTGCTCTTCACATTGGTTCGCCTTCAGTTTCTTCTTCAACACCTGCAAGGCCCATGCTCCCTCTTAGAGAAGTTCCCAGATACTAGGAAGAAACTGCAAGTCCACATCCATCTCCTATGTTGTTAACTATACTGAATTCAGTTTTATGGTGATAACAATTTTAAAATTTGATTGGTGGTGTTTTGTGGTTGGGCACCTTTTCAGAACATGTAAATGTTGATAAACATCAGCTGAGCTCTATGTACAACCCTGGTTGGAATTGCGAAACTAGTAGGGGTGATGGTGCAGTACTGGAGTTTCACTAGTTTAAATTTATGATAGATTTGCCAATGCTTGTGTGCTGAATAGTGTTGACTATTTTCTGCTGCCACTTAATGATAGCTGTATCTTACTGTCAATTCCTAGCATCTCCTGGAAATGCTAACTTCATTACTCACGAGGTGATATCATTGAATGATTTGTTTCATCAATTTTCTGCTGTTCCCTGTTGCTAGTTAGCATCTCCTGGGAATGCTAATGTCATCTACTCATGAGTTGATATCATTGAATGCTTTGTTTCATCAACTTTCTTCTGTTCCCTGTTGCTAGTTGGTCTGTTTAGGCTTAGGTTCAATGTATAATTTTGATTTTACTATCAAATTAGTTGTGCCCGCATTGCTTTTTTTTTTATTTTTTATGTTTCATTAACTTTCTTCTGGTCCCATATGCTAGCTGCTGGCTGTTCAAAGCAGATTTGAAGCAGAGGTCATAAGATTCTACTTGAATGGCTTCTGCCATGGTCTTCTAATGTAGGCAAGGGATACTGTTTTCCTGTAGATGTAGGAATCCCCAACTCAAGGTGGTTGGTTATTTTGGTTCATCTTTTGATTTATTTCGCATCAATGTTTGTTGCAGTTGTTCCAATTTAACATATTTATATTGTGTCTTAGACATTTCTCTTCAAATTCATTCATGCCTTCTTGTTGTAGATAAAAGCACTTTTGCCTTTAATCCAGTTTCTCTTTTACTTGCTTCACTTTCAATTTTTGTTTGGATTCAAAACCTGAAATTAGTTTGGTTAGAACTAACCATGTCTTTTTGTCAACTACTTGTGTGGGAAATTTATGATAGATTGGCATTCATTTACAGGGATCAGCATTTGAGCAATACATTTAACTTGCAGTTAATTCTCCATCGGTGCCTTACTGTAATTCTTGGTATGGAGTTGGATGCATGCATGTTCATTTACTTGGATCAGCATTTTAGCAAAGTTTTCAATCTGCATGATAATTTTCCACAATTTCTTCTACTCTCATACAGTAATTTGGAGATGAAATTGCATGGGCTGCTAATCATGTATTGGCTAAATGATCGTAATTATTGGCAGTTGCTTTCAATATATGTATGTGTGTGAGAGTTGCCATTGAGTTTTCTAGTTGAAATGCTGATCATTGATGTTATTTTCTTGTTGGATGCTTTGGTATTTTGTTTCCCCATTGTTGTGATACATATACAATCACTAGTAGTTTATTTAAATCTGTCTCATCTAATGCATAACAAAGTTTTAATTTTCTTTTTACCTGACTTTATTCCTGATGATTCTGATCTGTTCAATGAATAAAATGTGTGAAGTAAAGAATTGTGTTGGGACTTGGTTACCTTGTTGAGAGCGAAGTCTCGTTTAAGGAACTCGAGCCGCTTGTCTTTGGAAAATTTATTGCATGGCGGATTTCTACAAAAAGTCAAATAGGTAGACTGACTTTTATTATCGAACAATTATAGGTTGATTGGCCCCCAGTAGGCTATGGAAGTCTACTGTGTGGTTAGTAGTTGACTGACTCGAAAAAGTAAGTCAACCACCAATTTAATGTGTAGTGGTGGCATGGCACATTCCAATGGTCTCTCCAACTTTGAGCCTTGGATGAATGATGAAAGCTCATACTGTTGCTCAATATTATAGTTAGTAGAAGTGAAAATAATTAGTCGAAATTAAGGGAGATTAAAAAATATGTTAACAGAAATTACGAATATAAAATTAAATATATTTAATATTATTCATGATTTTTTTTTTATCTTTTTAAAGTATTGAGTTCATTAAAGAAAGAAATAATATTTTTCTCGTTCATCTTTGTGACTAAATAATATTTTTTATAGATTATTCACGAGGAGGTCATTAAAGGGTAATTTAGGCAACTCATTGCGAACGGATCTATATAGAGGAGCCGTCGGCGCGTGGGGGTAAGCAAGTCTGAAGCCCTAACACCAGCTTCGCATCGAGAGCGAGGAAAGAGCGATCGATGGCGTCGTTCGCGGAAGCTCCCCCGGGCGATCCCAAGGCCGGGGAGAAGATCTTCAAGACCAAGTGCGCCCAGTGCCACACCGTCGACAAGGGCGCCGGCCACAAGCAAGGTTGATTGAAGTCTCTCTTTTCACGTCTTTTCCTCTCCAACCCTTTTCATGAAGAGGGAATATGCAGCTTTACTTAGATCTTATACAAACCTGCAAATCTTGGAGCGTCTTTTGTAGTTCTTGATATGGCAAGAATTCAATTTTGATCGTGTTATTGATATGGTTGTAATTCATTGATTTGATCTCCTTTTTCGATTTTTGTGTTGTTTTATTTCTTCATATTGAAGGCAAAGGTGTTTTAATTGCACACAGGACCCAATTTGAACGGTCTTTTCGGGAGGCAATCTGGAACGACGGCAGGTTACTCATACTCTGCTGCAAACAAGAACAGGGCTGTGGTGTGGGAGGAGACAACTTTGTATGATTACTTGCTTAACCCTAAGAAGGTATCGACCTTTGACCCGTTACTTGTGGCTATGCCTTATTTTGCATGCATTTGGCTATCGTTTTTTCTGGCCAAGACCATCCTCCACTTTACTCTTTGTATGCTTTATATGTGGGGTGGGGGTTGTGGTGGGGGGTAGCAACATAATGATCAAGTAGATGCATATCTATGACGTGGATTAGAACCTGTCAAAGTTGGTCTAACTTGGCCAAACTCAGTCAATCTAAATCAATCTATTGATCAGTTGGGGCTAATTCCTATCAGTCCTTCATTGATGATGAAAAATCAGCAGCAAGTGGTGATCAACCCCTCACTACATAAGAAGAAAACATGATAGGAGAAGAGTACTATGTTGGGACCTTAGTTGACATCAGACTTGCCAGTCATTATTTTTGTTCCCTACTTATCCTCATGTTCTTACCTTGTTCTAGTCATAACCTTGCCACAGAGAGAGGGCACGAGGACCTAGATGGGGGGAGAGAGAGGAGGGGAAGGGAGCTGGTGATTCATGGGTTTTCAAATTGAATCATGTGCAAAATAACGGGTGCTTGATCTGTGATGCTGTTGGTGCATGTTTTAGCTGGGTTACTGGAGTGTATGCTTGTTCTATCTGATATTTATTTCATTGCATCGTCAAATTTATCAAAGACTTAACATGGAAAATACAGTTTTTCTTTTGATGAACTTGCTGTTATTTCTACAAAATTTTGGGAGTTATTAAACTGAATGGTTGCTTGAACTCTTAGGGTGACAGTTTTTCATGGTTGTTAAATATACATCATAACACATTTTTTTATGTACATCTTTTCCTCTTTAGATAAAGCATGATCTCAAATTTACAAAGATGTTCTTGTGATCTTCAAAACTTGTAGGGTATGATGTTGCTGTTGTTGCATATATAAGCAAATAGTTTGGCACCTTAGTAGTGCTCATATACCTAAGTTCCTAGGCACAGTCGAGAACAAATTAATAGGCTGTAGTATTGTCACATTACTACTAAAGATGGCATCATTACCATGATTGTATTAAATGGAGTTTTCTTGTTTATTGCAGTATATTCCTGGTACTAAGATGGTTTTTCCTGGGCTGAAGAAGCCACAAGAGCGTGCAGATCTTATTGCTTATCTCAAACAATCAACAGCTTGAGGGTTCTATTTTTATTTTTATTTTCCCTTCCATGCTGAAACAAAATTATTTTTCTTCCAATAAGACCATAACATTATCCTTCTTCTAACTCGCAGTTGGCAACGTTATATTCTTTACAAGTTTCTTCAGTCTCGTTGCCCATGCAATGAACTCTTGCCTGAGACGTCTAATTTTGTTTAGCACGTGATATTTTCTTGGTGTCTCAGTATGTTAACTGCATTTGTTCTCAGTTTTTGTGATGCTAGTAATTTGTTAAAGGATTGGTTTCCATGGTGATGGATCTGTTCTATACATGTGTTTTTATCTGTGAGGTTATTACGACTCTCGACTACTTGACTCTATCTAGGCTTGTTACAATTTTTTTGCAACCTCTGAAAGGATTTTGAAACTAGCTGTCCATCCAATTTCATGCTGATGTCCATGGAGTAGTGATTTAATGCATCTATGTAATTTCCTAGCTTTAATTTGGTCATCTAGTAATTTTTCACTTGCAAGTAGAATAGTTGATGATTTCAGGATTGTTGGATTTTATTCATTCATATATATATATTTTTAATTTCGGTTTGTAATTTGTTGGATCCACTTATCAAATTTGATAGTTGCAAACCTTCTGTAAACAACAAGAATGAAAGAAAAAAGCATCTCTGTGGTCGCCAACCGGACTCCCACCCAACCATTTGTTTTCGTCTCCCACAAAACACTCGAAAACTTGTGTGCTAAAGTCTGGAAGACTGATCAAGTTGTTTTCATCTCCCACCACAGACTCTAAACTTTATTATGACTGGCCCACAGATAGGGACATTATGTGGCCCAATTTGGAATTGTTATTATGAATTAATCATGCTGTTCCCATGTTTTCAATGCTCGAGACTGAAAGATGTTGGGCAAGTTTTAGTAAATATCAATGTGGAAGCTAAACGATGTGGGCACGATACTTGTTCTATCTATTTTTGAGTCTTCTGATTCTGACCATAACACCTTTCTCTCTCTCACACACACACACACACAACACGTTACTAATTAGGTTACAGGTATTGATTGTTCTGAAGTTTCTGTTTAAGGATGTTGTAAATATTTAATATTTTTAGTACCATCTCAGGAATCGTAATTAATTTCGATATATATATATATATATATAATATTTTAAAGAAATAAATATTCGTTATACAACTTCTAGCGATGTTATGAATAGTAGACCACGAGCGTACCTTGACTGGGACCCTCCTGCGACTGCAACACCATATCTGACAGCAAGGTAGGTATGCCCGTGGGTGCGCGGAGCACCGGCTAATGTACCCCTTTTTAGACTGGGACCCGCGCACAAGTCGGGTAAGACGAGTGGCTAAAGAATGTTGGTAGATGGACGACAAACGCTTTTTTAACCCACGTTTCGTGCACCCACCCGCGCAGTACCTGCGTCGCGATTGGGACCCACCTGTGACGGCATCGCTATATCTGACAGCAAGGCGTGGTGGTAAAAACTGTGATGGCGGGAGAAAGGGAATCGGTGCACCACCTGCTGATGTGGGCGTAGGTGTTTTTAGAATGGGACCCACATGCAACGAAAGTTGCTACGTCTGACGGCAAGCCGGGAAGTCGAGTGGTGGGTAAACGATATTACTTATTATTATTAATTATTATTATTTGAACAGTGTTAATAGCTGAAAGACATATGTTCTTTTATACCCGCTCTCGTACCTGCACTGCGATTGGGACCCACCTGCGACGTCATCGCCATATTCCGTGAGCCATATGACGACCACAGGATTGTTCGCCTCTCCCCAACAAACAACGGCGAGCATCCAACCGCCTAAAGTATACGCGCACGCGTGCGCTATCACGCCCTCCTCCCTCCTACTGTGCTTCCAATATTCCTGCCCCCATCAATAGTATATACATGTATTTGATCTCAGCAGCGGATTCCATCCACTCTTTGGTTGCGGCTGGACTTCCTCCAATTCGCATCCCGACCATCCATTTCACGGACCGCCACTCGTCGTCGGTGATGGCTTCAACCCTATGTTTTGTGGCGTACAACTAAACCGAATCGGATCCTTCCCCCATGAAAACACCCGAAATATTGAACAGTTCTGGTGCCGTCCGTTTTCATCGAGAGTCGTGCTCATCCCTGATGGACGGTTCACCTTCGCAGGTCGGCGTCAGTTACGGCTCTCACAACATATCGAAATCGAAGATATTTTTTTTGTTTATTTTATTTAATTATGATTATTAGTATTGTTGTTATTTATCTTACACCCAATACGAAGCGTGGATGCCCCCAACAAAGAGATGGCGTCCATGGCTTCCCTGTCCTGATGCCGGATCCCTCTTGCACTCCCTCTCCACGCCCCGTGATCGGGTCCGCTGCGATGGAAGGGCACGAGGACTACCACGATTGGGAGATCCTTGTCGCCCCAGAGACCGCCGGAGAGGATTTGAAGCTCTCGGAAGCGTCGGATGATGACTCCATGGACGGCGGCATCAAATCCGACTACTTCGCGCTCGATGCCCGCACGCTGCCCCACGAGGTGGAGCAACAGGTTGATTCGGATAACCCTAGCCGGGTTGTTCCGGAATCGGACTCCGGGTTCGTCGACCGGCCCAACGGGGAGGTAGGCTTCCCCGGAGTCGAGTTCCCGATCAAGGAATTGGCTGAGTTCTCGTCCGATGCGACGTTGGACGAGCAAAGATCGCATCTTGGTAGCCAAAAGGAGGGACTTGGTGACGACGGAGGTTTAGAGTTCGGAGAGACGGCTGAGGGATACGTGGTGGGCGAGAAAGAAGTGCGTCTGGAGGAAACCTGGGAGATCGAGGGGAGAGAGACGGGATGCGAGAAGCCTGGCGAAGAGGGTTGTGGTGAACAAGTGAAGATGACGGATGATGGGAACATTGGGTCGGAGAACGTGTTGGCTAGTGCGGAAGAGAAGAGAAGGGTGGTTTGGTGGAAGCTCCCCTTTGAGCTCCTAAAATTCTGTGCTTTTAGGGCGAAGCCAGTTTGGTCCATCTCTATCGTCGCCGCTATATTGGGGTTTCTGATGCTAAGGAAGAGGTTTTCTAGGATTAGACAAAAGCCTACAACTATTCCTTTGAAGCTTAGCCTGGATGAGAAGGTAGAATTTTGCTATCTGTTTCCTTGCTTAATTAATGACTCTTATGTTTATCCATTTATTCCCAATATGTTCCTTGGTTAATTAGTTTCATTCATCTCCATGAATAGTAGTTTTTAGTGATGTGAAACCACTGGGACTTGGAACCATTTCTGCTGGACCTGCACTTACAGATAGCGCAATACCGTGTAGATATGCCTGTTCGAGGCTTATTTATCATTTAACATATGAAGGTGCCTGCACCTTTGCTGAATGATGCAATATAGTAGTCCTCTTTGGATATATGTGAGCCATCCTAGTCTAGTCACTTGAATTACTTTTGGTTCTATATATTTTGGAGTTAAGATCCCAACGAGTTAATGATGTTTGTCCATTATGTTCATTTTAGAGTCTGCCGGTATTCTTCAATTGCTTGAACATCTTATACTTGTTAGTATTGCTTTGCTTTAACAATGATCTTAACCCAGATATGCTTCAAAACTATCAACTGTATATTTTCAAGGTTGTCATGTTTATCAAGTTTCAGCAATGTATTGCTTGTTGGCAAATATGCTTTCAAATGGAGGCTTGATGCCTGTAAGTTCGTTCCTATTCTGCGTGAGATGTTTTATGTAGTATATGGACGTACTACCCTGCAAATTGTACGTTCTTTTTGTTAGCAAGGGTGCAGAGCCATGCAGATTTTTGTCCTAGTTGTGAAATAGTTGTTTGTGTCAGCTGAAATTGCATATCAATACTCAACCCATGTATTTTCCAATGTTCTGTGACAACTTGCAGAAATCCATCAACTTAAAATTGCATATCAAGAATCAACCAATGTGTGTGCCAATGTTCTGTGACAACTTGCAGAAATAAAATTGTGTATCAAGAGTCAACCAATGTGTGTGCCAATGTTCTGTGACAACTTGCAGAAATCCATCAACTCAAGTGATTTAACCTTGCAAAGCTTATGAATTGTTGTTGAGTTTCCTTGTCATAGAGCATTTTAGCTTGTAAATTAGCCTAAATATATGACCACCGTCTGGCTATTAGTTCCTGAAGGAAAGGTTGTTATATTTCCCTATCAAACATGTTATTCTGCTACTGTTCAATTCAACAAGAACAAACAACAAAATGTAATGTCCCAATGCTTTATGGTCAACCATGTGAATCTTTTCTTGTCATCAAAGCTCTGGACAAAGACAATATGACATTTGAATCAAGGCAACCATTGCTCAATAATTACCACATGATTATTTGTAAAGAATTTGTGTGAGTTGTGATTGCATTGTCTGCATCTAACTCCGGTCCAAGTAATTCTAATTTAATCTTTTTCAGTAAGTGCAACATCTATATAGTATATAAAGGAATTTTAATGTGTTTTTGGAATGTTGAAGCAAAACCTGTTAATGGACCAGTATAGATTCAGATTTCAGGTGCCATGGAGATGATGACCAAAGGAGAATTTGATCAGGCAAAGGTTTCTGATACGGCATTATGCTCATAATTGGCACATTTTCTATTCCTCTAACGCTACTTAGCTACTTCCGTGGCGCATATAATCTCAATATATGCCAGCTATACTGCTAGGTGGAGTATCGAAGATTCTCTTTCTCATGTGGTTCAATAATGTGTTTTGCAGAAGGAATCCCAGTTGAAGATTCATGCAGCCCGTCTCAACAAAGCTTTCACGGTCGTGAGGCGTGTTCCCGTCATAAGAGCTTCACTGCCCCCTGCTGGCGTGACCCAGCGGTCCATGGTCGGCCTTCAATGAGATCAATGCAGATGGAAACAATTCACTAGTACTGAAAACATATGCTTCTCCTAAAAACTCATGTGTTTGGTGTTTTATAAGCACATTTCAAATGGTGCATCTTGTTCACTGTCTAAGCTTTGTTTCGTATAGGTCAAGTCATCGATGCTCTGCATGAACTGTAACTCTGTAAATGTCAGAAGATGCTGTTTATCATTACATACTTGATTGGTTTGAATCAAATGGTCCAATTATGGCCTCCACAATATTGCTTATTATAAGCAATTATAATCTACTGCTGGTAATTGATTTAATAGGAGACACAATTAGGAAACAGAGGTATTATATGCGTATATTTAATATGTTTACATAGTGGTCGTGCCGGAGTGGTTATCGGGCATGACTAGAAATCATGTGGGCTCTGCCCGCGCAGGTTCGAATCCTGCCGACCACGTATCTTTTATACTAAAGATTGTTATTTTAACTTTTTTTTATTGTATTTCTTGCACTAGAAAGAGCGATATTTCTTCCTTAAATTTTTTTTAGTCTAATCTATCATTTTTTTTTTCTCTTTGTTAATTTTATTGGATATCAATTTTGATATTTAATAATAATTACATTAGGATTGACGTTGATAAAATTGACGATATTAGAGTAAATGATGTTTAAAGTATAGGGATGTGGATACTAAAAATAATTAACTACTAACTAGCCCCGGAAGAATCTCTTTCTTTTTTTCTTTTTTTTTTTCCGATGCCTTCAATTAAAGAAGTCACAAGAGTCGGATCTGTGCTGCCTAATTCATTGAATGAAGCCACAACTCATCTGAAACAAATGCTTTCATCACAATGCTAATTAAATAGATAAAAATTAGTCTTGTTTAATGATTCATCCTCATCAGACGATAGCATTTGTAAAGTCTACATGTGAGGACTTTGATGTTACAACAAAAAAAAAATTAATGTAGCCAGCCATACATGACTTATAAGCTGGTTTAAGTAAGATCTTATTTAAGGAATTGACATAAGGCAGATCTGACTCTGCATACCTAATTCACTGTAGGAAGCCAAAGTCATCTAAAGATTCTAAACTAAATGTTTTTTTAGTTAATTCTGTAATCAGATTGCTGGCATTATCATAAATAACCTCCCATTGAAAGAGACCAACCATCCTTCAACATGTCTTGGTGTATGGAATACCAAATACACAGGCATATATAGCTTACCATTACTGCCAGATGAAAGCATATTCCAAGTATAATTTGAACTTCCAAAATGAATCTGTTCATCAAGCACTATAATTGCTCCAAATCATAGAGTTTGAATCTCACTTGCACTTTACAATAATGAAGTGTGTAATGAGTTTACATTAACAACTCAGTGTATGAACAAATCGACTAAAAATTCCGCACAAAACCTTGAACGGCACTGCAGATCCCTTCCATTATCTTTATACAAGTAACCAAGAGGGTTGTAAGAATGCTCATCTTGGCCTGCAAACCATCTACCAGTAAATATCTCCCATCCTCGGAGAAGAATTGCCTTGGAGTAACACAGATCATCTCCAAAGATTCAGGGCACCGCAACATAGGAGGAACAAATGAATAAGGATCTTCCATAAGCAATTCTCAGAACCAACTGCCAGTAAAGCTCTTCCATGAACCACCTCAATCCCAATCCTTGGAGGAGAAGTTGCCTCCGAGTAGATGGCATGACTTCAGAATCCCATAACTGTGGAAGAAATGTTGAGCAAGGGGGCCAAGGCACTTGGAGCAAACTTCCTTGCAAAGAGGAAGCAAACAGATGTCGGCCTCGAGTTGTACATGCAGGAGGTGCCATTGTTTCTAATGGATTGGATGAACTCCACAGTGATGCTTGAAGCACCATACCGTGCCGGGTGAGGTCCTCCCCTGGACCAATCGACCCAAGTCACACTCCGGTTCGCATTCAGAGACCCACGGAACATGTTCAGATAAGTTGGAATATAGTGCTCGTCGGGGTAGCAGGAAGGCTTGCAGTACTTGCTGAAGAGGGGGTAGTACTTGTGCTCTGCAACTATATCGATGGCCAATCCACGGTTGAGCTCGAACCACTCTGAGCCTTTCCTCCACTGGTACAGCATGATCTTGGGACTCATGCGCCAGTTATAGCGGCCGCGCGCCTGTGGTGTGTCTTTGTCGTAGGAATCAACAAAGCTGTGGGCAGAATTCACGAGGTATTCATAGACGGTAGGGAAACTATATACTGGAATGCAACTCTCAGAGAGCAAAACAAAGCGTTCATTGGAGAAATCCAACAAGGCATTCGCCAGGAGACGCTTCTCAGCATCTAAAAGTGTTATTGATCCCCATGAGACCTCCTGCAAGCATATGACAAAAGGCAAGGACATTAGACGCGATTGCATGCAGAATTGTTTCAATCAACTGCCAACTTCTTATTTACTTCTTTTCGCTTTGCCATCGAGTGGTTGAGTTTTCCTAAAGAGACAAGGATTTTTCAACATATAAGCAGATCTCTGTTTGCAACAAAAACTCATCTCAATTTATAATTAATTACCTATCGATCATGCTTTTCTAATGTTACTTATCTTCCAAAGATTAGAAAACTTGCCTAGAATCCTGGGTATCAAGTGTTAGATAAATAATTTAAATTGAATTGGAAATGTGAGAGAGTCTTTGATAAAGAGATAGAACTAGCAACGTCAATGAGATGATATGAGAATGCTATCTAACGAAGAAGGAAGGATTGGGTGAGAATGAGCTGAGCGTCTAAAGATCTCACCTGGCTCGGGATCTGCCTGCCATAGAAAGCAGAAGTCTCAGGGACATTGAGCTTGTAATCTGGAATCGTGTGCACGTAAATGGAGTACAGCCCTGTGTGGCCTTTGAAGAACCTGTCCCATAGCGGCACAAAAGGCAGAGGTCCCTTCGTCATGAACAAGAATGCCACCTTCGGCACCCTCTCAAACGGATGCTCCGCCATTATTGGCACCATCGTCGCCCTCCAGAAGAGCTCGTCGTCGCCCATGCCATGCATCGAACAGGTTGGCTGCACGAACCTCTTGATGCTCAAACACTGTTTGTCGCAGTCCCCCGCGTACGTCGCCCTCGGGAAGAAGAGCTCGGTCCGCGAGTTGTAGTGCCGAGTGTAGTGTGCTGACACCGACACGCCCAGCACGACGCCGGCCATGAACACGACTAGAAGCGTCACGAGCTTCACCAGCCATCTGATCGACTGGGCCTTCCTTGGCGTCGTGGGGAAGTAATCCACCTCCTCTTCATCTGCCTGCGGCCTCGGTTTCATCTCATCCCACGTCTCTCTTCTCCCTTTCTCTCACTAAGATTGGAGACCCACCCCTTAATCAGAAAAAAAAAAAAAAAATGTGATCTTGATCAAACAAACTGCTCAGAGAAGAAATCGGAAATTCCAAACAAGCAACAGAAATCCAAATCGGAGCCTACGGAAATCATCCCCAAATTTCCGGACCACTCCAGACCAGAAAAAGCTCAGATTTTTTTTTACACCAAGTCCAACTCGAAGCAAAACTCACTCCTCCAGCAAAGCAAACAAATTTGCATCGATCTGACAGATAAAGGAGGGACAATCCGAACCAAAGCGCTGAAAAGTGGGGGATTAAATCACGGAAAAAAACGAAAAGGAGCTCACCTCCGGAGCAACAGAAACTATCTTCCCAGCAGAGCCTACGCCCCGAAGCAGTCAGATCGATCCACGAGTCCGACGACGCACCAGAAACTAATAATGGGGAGAGAGAGAGGGGCCGAGTTAGAGGACTCGGGTCTCTGGTTATCGCCTCCGTGTCGCCACCCGAGTCGTATACAGAGAGACGCGGAGGGCCGAGTCGAAACGGTCGGCGCGGGACACGAATAAAGAACGCCACCGGGAGGTCCTACGGGGCCCGCCCCGCACTCTTTTCCACTAGTCTCGGTTGTGGGACCCGTTGGCATGTGAGGTGGGGGTGGTTGGTGAACCAACGTGACACGTAATTTTCAGATTCCTCTCTAAAGGAGGCGAACGTTAGCCTTCCATCCGTTTCGTGATCGCCATCTCTCGGTCTCGGATCATCTGCAAGTCCCGTTGCAATAGGTAAGTAGGTAGGTAACGCCTCTCATGTCTTTTGTACCATTTGGAAAAAGCTAAAAATAGAGGACAACTTTTAAAAAAAATAAAAAATAAATTTTTATTTTAATTTTTTTTTATTTTTCATGATCAATTTTTACTTTAAAAAACCCTTAGTAATGGCCTTTTATCTAATTATCTGTTTTTATCAAAAAAATTAATAATCCTTTTGGATTATATTGTTTCAAGTCCACCTAATCAGCAAGTCCGTTTAGTCTACATCAGGTCAATTCGAATAGGATCCATTTAGATCGGATCAGATGGAATTGGAGGAGGAGAAGGAAGTGGGAGGAGAATGATGATGGAGAGGAGAAGGGTGAGGGAGAGTAGGAGGAGGATGAGTGAGAAAAAAATAGAGGTGGGGGAGGAGGAAGTCAAATAGAGAGGTGGAGAAGGAATCCAAAAGATGAGGCAAAGGAAACCAATTGGGAGGGGGAGGGGAAGAGTCGAAGTGGTGGTAAGTTTATAAAATAAAAATTAAAAATAATTAGTTGAATTGGTTTGATTCGATAAGCGATGATGTTGTGGGATTGTATCGTCGATCATGAGTCAGTTCGATTCGATCAAAACTTGAAGATGTGGGAGTGTTCGAGAAACCTATGTAGTACGTTTACGAGGTGATTGATCGAGTCCCCAAATGAACGATATAGCATCGAGATGATCTCTTGGGTGGAGTTTGAGCATCTAAGACGGTTCTAAAACTAAGCCAAGGTGGATTTTAGTTTATTGGTTTTTTATATAAAAGTTAATATTATGGGGTATTTATCTTATAATAATAAAATGAGATATATATTTTTTCCCTAAAAATTCATCTTATAATAATAAAAGAACAATCTCGAGATATATCAGATAATATTCTCTTTTTTTTTCATGAACCGCATCAATTACATTAATTATTGATATTATTTATGATAATAACGCTCGACGTCATTAAACTACAATTGCAGCCACCTTTAAGTCGGCCCAATCGTCATGAAGCTTTATATATATATATATATATATATATATATATATATATATATAAAGCTTAAAAAATTGCACATAGTTAATTTTCGTGCTCTCTCACCTATTTAGAAACTAGAAATAATATTTATTTTAACCTTTTTCAATTTTGTAAGATTATTTTTTCTGGGTAGAAAAGGTCATGCATGACGTCATAATTGAGCTACATATACTGTTTCCAATATAAAAAAATCTGATATAATTGTAAAATTGTGGAGAAGATAATATATAACGTAATCGACGGCGGTGTGAGATCCCACCCTTGCGACACGTGTCATAGCGACATCAGTAATATCTTCCGTATGCGTGTCCGACTCTTCCCGTTAAGCCTAACGGAGGAAGAAAACGGAGTTCGAGGAGTCTTTGGAAGCCCGAACAAACTTATACATGTAGAGCCGCATGATACACTCTAAACCACTGCTTTAAAAAGTGCACGGAACTACATCGGACGGTTAATATTTATACGCATAAGGGTTTCTATAGGGATGTAACCGCAACCATCGATTCTTGAGGTCATTAAATGTTACGACAGAGAACCGGACATGATTCGGTGAAGCGGCTCCCCTTAGATAAAAGGAGGGACGGCTCCTTCGAGGGTTTCTCGTTCTCGCCGTCTGCTATCCTTCTTGTCCCTTTTGTCATCGATCTTAAGGCGGCGATCGAGGCCACGCCCCAAGAAATCCGTCGATCATTCCTTTGCACGAGGACATGTCGCGAGATCCGGCTAAAACGGTGTACATAGGTTCGATCTCCTGTTTTCTTTCTTGAACTCCTGGTTTCTTCTTGTGACATTGTAGATCCGGCTAAAAAACTTGTCAATTCCTTGTTATTTAATTTTCGGATCCCAATTCAAGATTGCGCTTGTGATCTATGAGTTCTTTGCATGAATCTTTGATGTCTGTAGAGGCTGAAAGTTTTTCTAGGCGATTCTGGTATTTCTTTGGCCAATCAGGTCATCGTGGATAGGATTTGAAGATGTATGGCTGAAGAGGCTTATGTCGTCGTCGTCGTCTTCTTCTAGGCAATAACAACGGGTGTTGATAGTCTATTTTGTTTAGATCTGTGTCAGGGTCTATGGGTCTTTCTTTTATGCTTTTAGGGTTTCTTTTTTCCTTGATGTGGCTCCATGGTGTTTGAGTTTTGGATTTCCAATCGTAGATTTCGCTGTGTGATCTATGAGTTCTTGGCATAAAACTGTAATCGCTGTAAAGGCTGTGAGGTATTTTCGGCGATTTCAGTATTTATCGGCGAGTCAGATCATGGTATATAGGATCCGAAGGTTTGTAGCCGCAGTCTTTCGTTGTCCTCATCTGGGGTGGAACTATTAGGATGTGGTTGTTTATTTTGTTTTGATCTGTTTCAGGGTCTACGCTCCTTATTATGGTCTTTCTTGTATGCTATCAAGGTTTCTTTCTTGATGTATTTCCATGTTATTCAAGTGTTAGATCCCCAATTATAGATTTCGCTCTGATCTATGGGTTCTTTGAATGAAATTTTAATCGCTGTAGACGCTGTTAGTTTTTTTAGGTGATTCTTGTGTTTGTTGCTGAATCAGATCATGCTAGATAGCATCGTAGGTTTTCTTAACTGCAGGGTATTTTGTTGTCGTTGTTTAGATCGGTTTCAGGGTCTAAGGTCCGAATGATGGACTTTCTTGTAAGGTGTTAGGGTTTTTATTTCTTGATGTGATTGTAGCCAATACGTAATTTAGTAACATATACTGATAACTTGTGTTGTAAGAGATCTCCCATATACGAAGTGGAACGAAGACCTATTTGTCATCCTTGCTACTGACATTATTGATCTGTCACTTATTTTGGGTCTGTCTGCATATTAATTTATCGATTTGTGCCTTTTTAAGTTGTGGATCAACAATTACAAGGATTGCTTTGTTAGAAGAAAATTTAGCTTGATGCAGGTTCTTTTAGTTTCTTTCCAAGTCAATGGATAATACTGTTGTATTTCATTGTTTATTTGATAGAATTATTCAAATTGATTTTTTATTTTGTTTATATCTGTTTTTGGTTCTGTAGCATGAGCTTCTTTATTCACATATATGTTCCATGAGAATTTTTACTATTTTATTTGGTTGTAGTCTGTGCACAGATTATGCCTACAATTTCTTGCCCTACTATGCAGTAGGGAAATGTTGGTTACATTGGTATCCTTTGGCATATAAGACATTGATTTATACTGTTCCTGTTTCAATCTTTTTAGATTGATATTTGGTAATGGTCAATTGGTCTTCTTGAAAATCATGCTCCTAATTTGCAAGCTTAGTTATTTCAGTCTGTTTGTGCGGTATTTTACTGGCGATAAATATTGGTTCGTACCTGTTCCTTCTGATGGTTGTTAAATTGCATTTGTGTTCGTTTTCAGTTATCAAATCACTGATTTCTGTCCTGGTCTTTGAACTCTTAGTTATTTCTGGCTTTTCTTGATGGTTCTGAAGCATTTTTAGGATTGACTATTTTTCTTCTTTGCACATGTAGATTATACCATTTTTAGTGGCCACAAAAGGTATTTTTATGAATATCATTTTGTTGGCCAACTGTTGTTATTGTTTGATCCTTTTAAGAAGTCATACTATTTGGACAGTATAATGTTCCATCATTTTTGGCCCAACATCTTCTAAGTGTCGTCCCTTCTGGTAGCTCTTTCATCATTACGCCTGCTATGCCTTTTTATTTATTTTGATCATAGATTTTAGATGAGTACATTTTTTTTTAAAATCTAAAATTAAATGCTACCTATATATTTTATTTCAAATTATTATTTTATAGTGAATAGGAGTATGATCATGCTCATTTTGGTAGGTTTAATTTAGTTTGATTATGGGAGTCTTTCTTTTGTTACTTTATGCAACTTGCAAGTATTGAGTTGCTTTTCTTCCCTTTTGTACTGGCTTATTTGTTTTTTATACTTCAGCTTTTAATTTATTTCGATGGTTCTTCTTTGATCCTTTCATTTAATAACCTTTTTATTGATTTGCGAAGATTTACTATATTACCTATACATTCTTGTAGTTTTGGACAAAACATTTTATTATGTGATTCCTATTGTTTCAATAGGTAATTTGGATGAAAAGGTGAGCGAGCGAGTCTTGTATGAGATAATGATTCAGGTAGGTCGTGTAGTGGACCTGTATATTCCTCGGGATAAGGAAACTAATCGCCACAAGGGATATGCTTTTGCGGAATATGAATCTGAGGAGATTGCAGACTATGCTGTTAGACTCTTTTCTGGCCTTGTTCGTCTCCATAATAAAACACTTAAATTTGCGGTGCGTTGTCTTTTCTTACCTTGTTTTTATCTCTTGACTTACCATATTTTATGCACCTCAGAAACTTTAAGGAGGACACATGGCTATAATTGATATAAGCATATTTTGGGAATCATGTTTAAAACCTGTTATAAAATGTTGCAAGATTTATTAGGGGGAAAAATAAAAAAACCATAATGAAGGAATAAGGTAGAATCACTTGGGTCTCTCTTATTACCAAGTAATTTCCAGACTGGCTTGTTAATGTCAGTTACCCTATTGGTGCTTAGCATAGATATGTCTCTCTTAGTCATATACTAAAAACAAGTTCTTATTTGTTGATGGAGAAGCTAGACTGTCTGGTTATTAGAGTTGAAAATTTGCATCAGTGTGCAAAAGGTGAAGTCATGGTCTATTGGAAGAGACTGATCTCATAGTGAGGACATGCATTAAATTTGTTTCTGGGAATGCACAAGTGCTTCTGGATAAATACCCTACATATTGAACAGATATCTGGGCAAGAAAAATCCTCCTCTCAGAACACCAGAAAACCAACATCACCTTAAAGCTAAATTCTCCACCTATATTGAACTTCTGACATTTTCCTTTTTGAGTTGGAACTTTGGATCAATACAGCAAAGTCATGATAAGTCTGATCTCAGTCTGAGTAGGTACATTTAAATTAGCTCCTGGTATTGCACGACTGCTTCTAAATAATTACCAGTCACATATCTTTGCATGAAGTGTAGTTTTACTTAATCTCTACATATTGAACAGATATCTGGGCAAGATAAATGCTCTCAGAACACCAGAACACCAATGACACCTAAGCCAAATTCTCCACCTATACCGAAGCCGACTTCAGTACATACACGAGAAATAGGTGCCTCCCGAGAGTATTCACAGTCACTAGTTTATAACAGGATTTCAAGCAGTGTACATTCCTCTCCCATTTACCCCTGAAGGTGAATTTTGATTTGGTTAGCTCTTGTTTTGGTGACTTCAGCAACATCTAATGGCAACTATGAATATAAAAAGGCGTGTATTTGGTTGTACAATGTTAGACCTACGGGGGTGGGGGTGGGGGACACATACAATTGCGTATCCGTCCCACTCCACTAATCTTTCATGTTTTTATATTTGGTCGTATTTTCTTGTTATCAGATAACAAGTAATGACTCCTCTAGATGTTAGCTTTCTACAGATTCTCCTTTGAAACTTCCCTTGGTTGGTTGGTTACTTGTGGACATGCACTCACTTGCAGTTCACGAGTATCATCATGGTTGTTTGTCAGCTTTGATCTAATGTGACTGCAGGAAGCAATGACTGTTTCTTGTAAAGATCTTTGTGGAATTATAAGATTTGTAGCTCCAGGTTTCTCTCTCTGGCTGGTCTCTCTCTTTTTTTTTTCTTCGCATTTTGTATGTTTATATGCAAGTAAGATGGGCAGCACATGGAATTTTTTTTTTTTTTTTCGAATAGTTTCCTTTGGTAGTATGGTTGTAATGAGTCTCTGAAGACTCATTATAATTGTAGCTTTATTTTAGAATTTTAAATCATCAGTTGCTTTTTTTCTGCAGTACATCTGTTGTAGCTTTTTCTCATGTTCTTGCAAAAAAAAAAAAAAGGATTATTTGTTTGCTTCTGTTTTCTTGACTGTGATTTCTTTAACTCCATTCTCAGACCTTTTCACTGTCCAAGTACTTTTTGTCATATCTCTTAAACTGTGTGCAATTCTTCTAAAAATTCATACATGCTCCCTCCCAATAGAGAGGCCATAATATAAGGCTTACCACATAGGAAACTATCATATTAATATGAATTTTCATAGTTTCAGTTTTTCTGAGATGTTTTTATTGCTACGTTTGTAGGTTTATTTACAAATGTAGTTATATGTGCCTGCACTTGTTAACAATCCTACAAAACTTGACATTTGGCAGATTAAATAAGAACCAAAAATAGATATATGATGATATCAATAATAAATAAGAACTTTTGTCATTTCAAATATGATGATGTCATATTGGTAGTGTTGAGTGATAGACTGCAAATACAATCTATATTATAAATTTTTTTATGAACTAAAAAACAAGCAATTTTATTATTGGAAACAAATTGCGTTTTTTTTTTTTTGGGAAATTCTCACAAAATTCTACCCCAACACAAAGTTATGTTTGTTCTGTGGTGTGTAGCTGTTGTTATTGTAGTTCGAAAAAACACTTTTGTGTGATTATTTCTTTTTGGTTGTTTGATTATAGGTCAATAAAACAAGTTTTTAAAATCTAGGGGTAAAATTTGACATTTGATCGAAAGTATTTAAAATTTCTTAGTATATTGATTGTTGACATAATGTGGTACAAACACAGTAGCGCTCGCAGATTTTGTTATTCATTATAAAATGCACACAGTCACTGCATTGTTGAAAGCTTTATTGAGCATCTGCAAACTGACGATAAAGCCCGACTTCAGTGTCTGTAGGCCTTCGTCGTGGTGACTACTCATGGCAGCTAACTACTCACTCGGCAGGGCTACCGCTTAAAAGCAAATCGATTCCCTCGAATCGACAGGAGAGAGCTTATAAAAGCTTAATAAATTCAAATATAAATTATTTTGTGCCTTTTCAATATAAATTATGTTACAGTAAATTTAAAGTATTGTCATTGGTCATGGAGAAAAAGAATTTTCAATAAAAACAATCTAGGTGCGGTTTGTAACATGTCACACACTACAATTTATGAGTCGACAGTCAAAATTTGCATGAAGATGACAAAGTTAATAAATCTGCAAAGAAGAAGTCGAGAGGAGTTAAAAGATAGCAATAGACAGAATGCACTTTAGACACAGTACAAATAAAATTTAATCCATTTTCATTTTTTTTAGTTTAGAAACGGACATGTTTCGACATCTCGCAAAGCAAAAAGCTTACGGCAAGCGCGGCTAGCGGCTTGTCGGTCAGCACTGACGCACTATATGTTATAGCTTGTCGGTGCCAAGCAATCATCGAGTTGCGCGGCTAGCGTCGCTCTACTCTTTTCGATAGCTTGTCCATTCTCCGTATTTCTTATTAAGTTAATGCGCAAAGTAAAAAGCTATATAAGTAATTTGTCGAACATCTTGAGTGCAGCTGAGAAAAAAGAAAGCGAAATAAGACTTTGAAAGATTGTAGGAACGATCGTAAGTCCGTAAACGATGGTTCTCAAGGTATCAGACACAAGATAAGAGCCTCGAAGATTGTTGTTTGTGAATAAAAAAAAAGTACTGGGATTTTGTCAATTTCATTTTTAATTAATAAAATAAAAACCCTAAAAATACAATTTCATTCTAAATTAGTTCGATCCCAAAGGACTACTCAAAAAATAGTAAGAAAAGATTATAATATTATGCCTAGTACCTAGTTTAGAAAATATCATCTTCAAAATTCCCCTGGTCATTAAATTATAATATTATGCCTATGATCTGACAAAATGTCTGGAGGGAGATTATATTATGGTATAACAACATTAAAAAGTTTGATATGTTTTACCAAACAATACTAATGCACTATCACGTAAAACGATATTAATGCACACTGTCGTTCAGAGATTATGATCACGTAAAACAAAACCACATCATCTTGACTCGTGATAGTAGATTGTTAGTTTAAAAGAAATGGGCCACACTACCGAAAATTTAAAAGGAACGAAAATTTAAAAGGAAAAAAACAAAGATGATGACGAGTTTCATGAAAATAATGGATAACAAAGATGATGACGAGTTCAAACACGAACATCCATAATAAATTCTTGCAATAAAAAAATATGATTAAAAAGAGTTCAAAAAAAAAAAAGTTACAGCTCAAACTCAAAAGGCACATGAATTATCGAGTTACAATAAATTACAACAGATAAGAATTTGCAACCCGAGAAACCAACTACTCCATTTCTATTTTTACCAGTTCGATTCAAGCAATATGGAATATCGAAATAATATATCATCCAGAAATAATACATCGAACGAGCTGCTGTTGCTTAGATTAAAGCCTTATATTGACCAAAATATCACCAGAAAATATTTAAATACATGGAGAATCGTGAATGTAGCAAGAGATCACCGCAACCTTCATACAATTCGTGTAAATAGATAGATCAAACCTTTAGAAGCAAACCTAAATAAATTCAAGAAACGGAGGAACCACAACCTTTTGTCCAATTGGAGATTCAGACAAAATTGATCCAAACTAGTCCCCCTACAGATCAAAAGTGTGAATAGGAGAAAATAGATTTAAAGATCAAGAACCCTACAGATCGATCAAAAGAGATAGAACAAGACACCAATGTCATGACTACACTATTCACCGACTAGATACAGTATCGAATCAAGGAATTACGTGTGGGAGAAACCGCCAAAGCCTTCAAGCAATCAAAGAAAAATACATCTCTAGATCAAAATTCTAGATATCAAAATGTAGGTTTACTGACTAAAACCGTTCAAGAAACCAACCACATCATAACCGCTATCATCAAATTGCAGGTTCATGGACTAACCCCAGCCTCGAATCAAGGAATTCCTAATGGGAGAAATGGCCGAAACCTTCAAGCGATTCAAGAAAAAAATGGATCCAGAGATAAGACTATAAATAAGAAAAAGAAAAACCCAGAAATGACTTGTATCACCGATTTCACGATTCATTGATCAAACCCAATCCTAATAAATTAAGGCATTCCAAGCGGGAGAGAACACCAGAGCTTCGAAAGATACAGATCCAAAGATCAACAACCTAGAATCCAAGGGAAAACCAAGAAACAAACGACACCACTTCTAAGAAGCACAACCGGTATCATCCAATTCCAAGTTCATCGATCAAACCCCGTCCCATATCAACAATTTCCAAAAGCAGAAATCGACCATGATTAACCAATCTCTATAAGGAGACATGATCTCAGTATGATGGAGCACAATAAACCCAGTCCGATATTAAGGATTTGCCCACAACAGAAATCGCCAAAGAGCCTTCAAGCACTTAAAGAAAATAGATCCCGAGATCAAAAACCTAGAAACCAAAAGCAACGACATCACGTCGAGAATCCAACACAAATATCATCCAATTCCAAGTTCATCGATCAAACCCCGTCCCATATCAACACTTTCCAAAAGCAGAAATCGACAAAGAACGTTTAATCAATTCAAGGTAATAGAACTAGAGGCCAAAAACCTGCAAAACAACACAACGACACCACATCGAAGAACCTACACGAGTTCCATCGAACTTATGATTCACCGACCATGATTAACCAATCTCTATAAGGAGACATGATCTCAATATGATGGAGCATAATAAACCCAGTCCGAAATTAAGGATTTGCCCACAACAGAAATCGCCAAAGAGCCTTCAAGCACTTTAAAAAAAAAAAATAGATCCCGAGATCAAAAACCTAGAAACCAAATGCAAAGAAAGCAACGACATCACTCACGTCGAGAACCCAACACAAATATCATCAAACTTACGTCTCACGACCAAGATTGACTAAAGAATCACCAATAGAAACATCTCAATACGATGGAGCCGAAGATATCAGAAATAACCTCTCGATGGAGCAAAAGAGATCTGGGCGACCGATTGCCACATCTGAGAGGGGGGAAATCGTAGAAATCAGGGTAGGATGAAGCGGCGGCTTCCACCAGGATCAGATTCTTCGATCGGCTGCAGTCTCGATCTCAATCTCGATCGCCATCGCCATCTCTCTCTCCCTCTCTCCCCCCTTTCCTTATATATATATATGGAGAGAGAGAGAGAGAGAGGAATGTTAGTTACAATAACAAAAGTTTGATCCCACGGGCGGGAGCGACCCGTTTAGGATGATCCGTTTGTGTTAACGGGTCAGATTTTTTCAACAGATTTCGAGTTGGAATCCGAACAAGGATACATTCTACGACCTGCTAATTCGATCCAAACCAACCCAATCCACTAATTATATGGGTCGGATCCACATCCACAAGTCCCGTGTCTTAAACGTTGTCTTTACCAACGCCATCGAAAGAATGCCTGTGGTTGATCAACTTGTAATTTACGCTGACATATTAAAGCCTTAACATCGACAATAAATGCTGAAATAAGAATCCTGTGCAAATTTCCGGTATGGCTTTTACTCTGGTTTCATCTCATCATCACTTTGTAATGTGTAACCTCATAGAGGATCATTGACACCTCATTACATTGTAATGTGTAACCTCATGAAGGATCATAGAGGGCTTGAAGCCCTGTAGTAATTAGCAACATCCTGTAGTAATCATCATGCTAATTAACTTGAAGCCATTAAACTAGAAAACAAATATAATGCAGTTCCAATGGTGATACTGCTTGTATATATTAATATCAAACAGTTACAATGAACACTAAATCTCTTCAAAATGTCTTAATATGAAAGCTAGTCTTTTGATATTGACACGAGTGTCAACCAGCATATATATTGCATGACATGCAAGAGTAAGATGACATTATGTTTAGTTTTTACTGCATGAAAAAACATGAATGCATGAGATGGGTGTCCACAACCACCATTTTCATTATCCACAACCTATGAAAAGAACCCCCCATCAGAAGATATAACAAGATCAACACCTGAGAATAAACTTCTTATTCTTCAAACTCATTGGAAAAATAACATTATTATAAAATCTCCAGATGTTCTTATGATTATAAGCTTCTTTGATATAAAGCACATCTATGCAAAAGGGATAGCTAACCCAATTTTTGATACTAAACTGAGGTTCCATATATTGGCTACTTCTTGGATGTAGTCCTCTAATTCACATCCACAAACAGATAGGTGAAATAATGTGTCTTTTGAGTGTCAACAACACTTAGGAAAATGAAAAACTATTCACTTGAATTTGAAGCCTTTGAAGGTCATATATAATTATTGAAATTGATCTATCTAAGTTAAAAGTGATCAGACACAATATTTTTATTTTTTTACAAAGAGTAAGTGACGAATATGAGATTCAAAGACCTTGTAATCAACTGTCAAAGTCTTCACTAACTAAATTACCAAGCACCTTCAAACACAAAGTTAACGAAAAAAAGAAAAGAATTGAGTATGAATAGCAACATGAAAATATTTGGATACCTTCTTGGCTTTCAAATAAAATATTCTGAGACTTTTGTATTGATTTTCAGATTGAATGGAAAAATGCTATGTTCAGGAGCCAAGAGAGAGAGAATCTAAAGGCAAAGGTATTACCAACATTAAGGGAAATAATTTTTCAAGAGTTAGCATCAATTCTGACCTTTGGTGGACTCTGGTTGAAATATAGTGCCTTGATTTGTTGTTTGTTAAACATGATGCTGGTAGGAGGTTTATCTTTTCCATTCCCATACACTAGAAATTGTGACTCCTGCTAAAAAAAAATCCGCAGATGCTAGCTGTGTCTCAAGTGTGACTTAGAAAAATATGCTCCAGAATGCATACCGAAAGACAGCAAAGTCATACATCTATCATATTCATTTTTTGCAAAAATGTACAAGTCTGTACCTACTTCCTCCGAAAATACATCGAAAGGTTTCTGTCCATTCAATACCATTGTGGAACACACATATACTGCTTCTTGGATAGCTTTCTAAAGCGTATGAAACAATCGCACCTCCACAACTATGACCTACCAAAATAACCTGCACAATCATATATGGCGACCTATCAAGTCTCACATTCAAAAAACACACAAACAAATGTATTCCATGCCAACTTTTCACCTTCTCATCGTCTGGAAGGCTTTGAAGGTAAGTGATGAGGGGCCTTGCGTAATCCTCTAAGGATGTGATGCTATTGATATCTGTTTGATCTATGCCACAACCTTTGAGATCTAAAGCAACAGGAAGTAGTCCTGATTCCTCTAAGAGAGACATGGTCTTGTACCAACACCATGCCCCAAATCCTTCTCCATGTACTAGAATAATTTTCTTTGTTTCAAGATTCTCTAGACAAGCAGGAGGCTGAAAGTACAGTTAATCAAAAAAAGTAAAAGTATAATTTATACTTATCACTTTCATCACATTTTGACATGTATTCGACAAGAGGGGGAGGCATCAAGCAGCAACCAAGTAAGAGAGTCTATGATGACTCAAAAGCAAAAGATGCATCTCTTAGATTCAGCAATTCAAAGAAAAATGCATTTTCCAGCTTGCTTAAGCTGATACTGGAAGAAGCATAAAGGATAAGTAAAGAGGTGGAATACAATTTTACGTTCTTTAGATTGATGCAGCAATTTCATCTTGAAAGGTTAAGACCTTTAGATTCCTAGTAGTGTCAGAGCAGAGTTATAGATCAGCGATAGTATCTTCATAACCACTAGCATGTACCATGACCAAGAGAGGAAGGGTCTGCCTTTGGTAAGTATTAAGTCAATGATTTAACTAGTGTATTATTCATCACATACGACTGGTAATAGGCTGAGATTTAATAGGAGCAGTATTTTTTAACTCGAAGTCAAATTTAACCAAGGAGTTGGTAACCGCATCCAAAAAGTTTCCTATGTTGTCATTAAGGAGTTTGGTCAAATTTCAAAAATGTACCAATTCAATGGTGAATTTAACTTTGAGCATCCAATCATAGAAAGATATTAACATGTACTCACAAAGTTGGGATTAGGTCATCAAGAGATTAATGTTCAATTCTGGGTTAAAATCTAGTTACAACTTCACAAAAACATAGTCAATTTTAGTGATAATGCAGTCTTTTATGCTTCAAAATGCAACCATCTGTTTTTAGTGATGATATAGTCATCACTAAAATTTTGTGTGATGTTCTCAAGTATTTTTTTTTCTGTGATATTATTCAGATGGGAAAGGTTAGCAATTCACCACTAAAATCAAATTCTACTTCTCCAACTATTGCTAAGAACACAGCAGCAAAAAAAAAAAAAAATCCTACTACTATTAAATTGACATAAAAATCCGGAAAAAAAAACCGAGAAAGATGCAGTGTAGGATTACCAGCTTTCCATTTGTGACAGAATCAGAAAGGTCCCTTCCCTTCTTCGAGAGCTCGTGGAACCAATCCTGTGAGACATCGATCCATCGAAGCATTGAGACAGCTGGTGCTGGTGAATTGCCATCGCTAGGGCCTGGTGGTGCAACAGCTCCTCCTCGGTTGCCGCCATCTTCCTCTGTGATCTCGAGTTGGAACCCCTTCTGCTACGAGACCCGATGCCGCCTCTGAGGTCTTTCTTTGGCATGCAAGCCAATCCGTTCCCCATGTACTGGTTTCCCCCAATTCCAACGACTATTAGCCAAGAATTAGGATGTGTTGCCCGATGAGAACAAATCGAAATAGGAATTGCTAGGTCGAAGAAGCACGATTGGTGTCTCGGTTCCCAAGAAGGAAAGCATAAATAACACGGAATTCCAAGGAAAAAACGATGATATATAACCAAAGATCTTCGATCTTGATGCTATCCTCACAAGGAATCCTTCGAGAACCTGCCACAAATAGCAAAAGAACAAGAACAAATCTTCAAAAATTAGAAGAAAATACTCCAAATCGAGAAAGCGGCCGGAGGAACCTTTCGGGATGCGAGCCGAGTTCGCCCATCTTTTCCTTTCTCCGGCGCGCGACCGGTGTGCTCTTGTAGGGCTGGTCATCTGAATCGAGCTCCGATTTTTAACGGCGTTATGGAGCCATAATCGACTGAAGAACTGGATAATTTGGATTGCTACAAGCCGGAAACCATGGGATGATGATGATAACAAGCTCGAGGAATCTGCCATGGAGCCAAACCTGCTTCTTGAGGGGGATTTGTCCCGTAGCAAAGTATGAGGAAACACAACGGATTGGCTTCCGCCCGCGACTTGGTCGGTCGCCGGAGTGGCTTTCATGCAATTTTCCTAAACAATGAAATTACATATATACCCTGTATAAACTAAATTATATTAATATATAGCATATCGAAAATAAAAAACCTTTTGTAGAAAATATTTATATTTTTGGATATTCTTTAAAAGGTACCTCCTCTTTTCTTTTCTTTTTCTCAAACAATATTTTTCATTTAAAGTACCTCTCAAAAGTTTTCTCATCAATTTTTTTCGTTTATTCTTTTTACCTATTTTCAACTGCTACAGTGTTTTTCTTTGGCTAGTTTACCATATTTTTATATTTATAAAGTATTTTATTTATATCTTAAAAATATTATAAAAGATAATAAAAAAATACTATAAGTGATATTATATCATGCTTTTTTATTATTATTATTATTATTATTATTATTATTATTATTATTGCTCATTGACCATTATAATACTATATTTTTAGGTTTATAGTTAGTTTGATTGAGATTAGGAGACTATTTAGATCATTTATAGTATTTTCGAGTAAATTTTATAGTGTTTTTATTATAAAGGGTAAAAACACTATAACAGAGAAAAATATTATAAGAAGTAAAAAAAAAATGACGGATAATATAAGAACTTTTAAATTAAGAATACTATTTTTTTAAAAATAAAATAAAGATATTAATTAAGAAATACCTACAATAAAGATATTTTCTAGAAAAATTGTCCAAAACTTAATGTCTAAATCAGTAGCATAATAATGATATACGTGATTTTTTAATTACCTTAGAGATAAAACTCATTCTATAAATCTTTCACATGTAAATTATTGTAAGGATCAAAACCTACTTCACCATTTACCTATAAATTTAATATTTAAAATATTAGTTTGATGATGATGTACTTGATTCATCTTAGGTGAAAAATTTGAAGTATCCTCTTATGAATTTTTACACCTAATTTTTAGTTCGGTAATAATGTACCTGATTCTTTTATCTTATGATATTTTTTATTACGATGGTCAAAACACTATAACAGGTAAAAAAAAAAAAAAAAACTTTAACAGATGAAAAAAATTGAGTATCAGTTTGGATATTTTTTAAATTAAGGATATTAAATAAGTTTATATATATAAACTTACCTTAGAAGTCCAACACAAATCAATATAACAAAGGCTTTTATATATATATATATATATATTAAAATTTAAGATATTAATATTAGTCACAGTTAAAAGTGATTAACCTGGATGGCATATATGATATGCTAAAGGAAGACTAAGAATCTTATAAAAATTAACGAGTTTATAGACTTAAGAGATGTGTTAAAGAGTTTATAGACCACAAAATTAACTAGTTTATAGTGGATCACAACCTTCCCCTTGCAAATAATACCAAATTATGATCTTGATTGGTCAAGCAAATGTTGTGACTATCATTCACACGTCTTGAATTTGACTTGTTCTATTTTCATATACAAAATTTATTATAATATTTTATATTCTTAGGAGAGGTTGGAGATTGTTCAATCCTCATTCGATCACAGTGAAACCGACTAGAGGATAATTTGGCTATGTTTTATATCTGTAGAACTCTGAATAATTAGGACATTAGGAGTGCTATTGTCATAATATTAGCAGTATAATAGACTTGCATGATTGATTATAATTATGTTCATTAAGTTTTAATGATTTAATGGGCCCAATCCTAATCGGAGATAAACAGGTTCTCAATTTTGGAGATATCGTCGATGGGGTACTGCGACAATAGGAATCTTAATAGTTCCAATTATTTCCTTCATCATTGCAAGCGATAGCAATTGTTTGCCTACAATTCATGGGCACCCAATCTTATCTTTAGCTGCTATTTCTCATTCCATAACATACTTTTAATCAGTAATCAACTTTTCGTACATAGCAAAAACTATTCTATGTTTCAATTACGTAGCTTTTACTCAATTTATAAATAGGAACATAATTTAGCGCTATTCTTTTGATATAATTCAATCTTCATTGCAGATTTGTTGATCGAGGAAATATTGAACGTTTTGCAATCAGATGTTCATGAATTCATCACAGATATAAGTGTGATGCTACCAATTAATCGAGGAACTCTACAGTAGATGAAATCAACGAGGACATCGCTTGATTTCAACTCCAAAGAACATCCATCCATCTCCTTTTTCACTCTAACATCAAGCAGACTAATCCTTTGGACAACTCTTGTGTTCTTTGTTTTTTTTTTTTTTTCTAAAGCTTTTGAGAAGTTAAAGAAGGATGTCATCAAAGGGAAAAAGTGGGTTCACGATGTGGCAGAGGTCAACATGACAACCCAAAAGTCCATCCCAACAGCTGAATTGTTGAGAGCTTGACAACATACGGAAACACTTTGCAAGAAACCTGCAGACGAGACAAGATGATAATAATATATAATATGACTCTCATTTGCTCAATGACCTGAGAGCTCAAAACTGAAAAAACGTGGGTTGATGTAAACCAACCCATTAGGTCCAGATTAAACTGCAAAAAAAAAAAAAATCCTATGAGCGAGAGTTTGGGGAGGGAGGGAGGGAGGGAAGGAAGGAAGCAGATGAGAGATGAGTATGTAGTGATATGATTGATGCAAGAAGAAACACGCACGACACCATTAGAATCCAAGGAGCCTCTTGCATGCGCTTAGGAACTTTCCCTCCTTCTTCTTATTCTTATTATTCTTCTTCTTCCTGGAATACCTCTTCATCTGCTGCTGCTGCTCCTCCATGAAGTCAGCACCGCCATCTTCATCACCGGTGTCATGGATCCTCCAGTAGCCCTCTCTGACCGAGGAGGACCTCCTCATGGAGAAGGCCCTGATGACTGCACTCTGAAGGCTGGTGGAGCCATTAGAGAACCTCTGAGAGGCAGAGGAGCAGGTCCTGCTGAGTATCACCCCGAACCTCTGCCCGCCTTCCTCCTCCTCCTCCTCCTGCTGCTGCTGCAGCCACGAGAAGTGATCGAGAGGCTTGGGCTTGACATCATCAGCTTCTTTTCGTTGGGTCTCCGCCGGGGCTTCTTTCGGTGGGGGAGAGAAGAAGGTAGGAGCTGTGGAGCCTGTGATCACTCCCATCCTGGAGTATCCACCCATGTCGCTCGCCGCAAGTGAGTGATGCTGTCTGCGGCTTCAAATCAGACTGTGGTGGAAGATGGTCAGAGAGATGGAAGTCGAGCAGGAGGAACAGTTGTCATAGATCTGGAAGTGGCAGTGGTGCAAAGCGTGGGGATGAGGAAAGAGTGATGGTGGTGGTGGTGTGGGAGAGTGTGGAACGTGCGGTAGACTGTGGGGGGGTTATAAAAACCAAGAGAGATGGACCGAGTCGCATCTCTTGGTTTTGCTTTAAGATGAGTACACAAACTTGATTGATTGATGATGGTTATTATTATTATTATTATAAATTTGAGTCATTGTTTATATAATTGATATGAGAAGATGATAAAGACGGGAAAGAAGCACCGGTTAACACTAAGATTAGATGGGTAAAAGGTTGATTTGATTGAGCAACTAACTAATGGAATCAAGTACATGCATTATTACTATTAGATCAATTATTTGAGGCGATCTAAAAATGCGTAGATTGAGATTTGAAATGTATTAATTAATTTGTAATGTTTCGTGCTTCTCGAACGGACGCGTCCGGAATCCAAATGCGAGCAGAGCAGTGACGCGTGAACCGGGGAGGGGTGGGGGGCCCACACGATTTGCCACCGACTTAACACACGCACCACACGATGAATCGTAACGTAAATCGAGGTCCGAGTCGCAGAGATAGGTGGGGTGGGGCGGCTCGGTTGTCAAAGCACGCGCTCCACCGGCATTATTAGGTGCGGAGACGAGCGTGGCCACGTGCTCCTCCTCCTCCTCTCTTGTCCCCGTTGTTGACCTCCACATATGGAGATCTTTTACTCTGTTCATCCTTCTCGATGCACAAAGAGAATTGGATCGATACGACTGTTTCAACTTTTTGACTCTCTGCCATCAATTGCATCACAAATCTTTCTGTTTGGGAACGAACTAATGATAGATCGGTATGCGATTCACTGGTGGTCTTATATATTTTTAAGTATCGAGACTAAGATATCTCTTCTTCGGTGTGAACTTATTTGTATTTATATAAACAATTGAGATTTTTTATTGATGCCCAAAAGGTATGCAGGATCCTTGGGATCTCGGTTGGTAGGTCAAAATCGAGACGATCGTCTCGTGTTGGAGTTGATTTCTGATTCTTGGTGGAGCTTCAGTCGCCCGAAGTCTGTTGTAATGTTCCAGAGAGAGTTACTTATCCTCTGCCAGGGGATCTTATTCGGTCAACCTTCGTGGATAGAGCTTCTCTCTTTGCTAATGCGTCATTCCACTTCTCAGCTGCCTCCTTAGTCGTCAACGCCTACACCAAGACCATGTTGGGGAGGTGTCGCCCCAACTTGACCCTTCCGACAGTCCCATCGGCTAAATGAATTGTTCTGTATCTTATAGTTAGTGTGGAAGAAAAATCATCTAGCTCATTTGCGTGGGCAACTTTTGTACTACCTGGTGGGTGATAGGTCGATGTCATATGCTGGTCGATGGCTGAACCTCTAACCTATCTGTCAATTCTACTTGTTGCTTTTATTATATATTTGTAGTAGGCATAATCTTTTCATGAACTGTTGTCTGAGTTGAAACAGGATCTCCTACTATATAAGAAGTGTGCAGAAGGAAACTTCATGATGAAAAGACAGATGATGGATCATGGGCCTAGCTCCTTGATCAATGGTATGGGGTAATGCTCCTTCTCGATATCTTAATCTGAGCTAAAATGATCGTATCTGCTTGGCTTTTGAAATGTGATGTGAAAATATACGTTGAATATGTCAAAATATGCTCAATCAAATGGAAATAATACTCTAACACTAAATGTACAATCAACAATATAAGTTTTATGGGTTCATATGTTTCTTGCTCTTTGGAATGGATGAATTGCAACAATCGGTCATCCTAAGGGAGGAAAGACATAAATTGTTATGTATAAACCCTTAAAAATTAAGAAAAAACTATGCACTTTTTTTTAAAGTATTCTCTTATATCTTACTAGATACATAATTTATTTATGGTAAATCTAATCCTAGTTTTAAGAGTTTGAATAGAATTAGGACTCATCGAATTAATTTAAATTCTTTTAGAACTACTGTTTGAGAACGGCTATTATTATTATGCTAGCTAAAATACTATAAAAAACAAAAAAAAATTTAAGGGACAATTTGAGTATTTTTAAAAATTAAAAATACTGTTTGAGAAAAAATAAATAAAAAGAGGATACAAAGAATATTCAAAATATAAGTATTTTATCCTATAAAGAATAAATACCCTTCTTTTTCCTGTTGATAAATCATCTCTCTTTTGTGCTTAAGCAAATCCAATGTTGTATATTGGATTCTGAGGTGATGGATTTATTGCAAAATGATTAGAGACTTTAATTTTGCTTAGAGGTATTTAAAAATAATAATTGATGACATGGGGGGTAGGTAAGAAATTGCTTTCATTGAGATTTGAACTCAAGACCTCCCGCTTACTAAACGGGTGCTCTAACCAACTGAGCTATGAAAGCGACATTAATGGTCACTATGTTGTTTATAAACAACATAATTATATATTGAATTCTGATATTGAAGAATAATAATTAATGACGTGGCAGTTCTTAATAATACAACGAATGCAAATTGCTTTCATTGAGATTTGAACTCAAGACCTCCCGCTTACTAAACGGGTGCTCTAACCAACTGAGCTATGAAAGCGACATTAATGGTCTCTATGTTGTTTATAAACTACAAAATTCTATATTAAATTCTGAAAAACAATTCGATCGTTTAATTTTGTTTCGTGATATTGAAGAATAATAATTGATGACGTGGCAGTTTTTATAATACAATGAATGCAAATTGCTTTCATTGAGATTTGAACTCAAGACCTCCCGCTTACTAAGCGACACTAATGGTCTCTATGTTTTTTATAAACTACAAAATTCTATATTGAATTCTGAAAAACAATTCGATCGTTTAATTTTGTTTCGTGATATTGAAGAATAATAATTGATGACGTGGCAGTTTTTATAATACAATGAATGCAAATTGCTTTCATTGAGATTTGAACTCAAGACCTCCCGCTTACTAAACGGGTGCTCTAACCAACTGAGCTATGAAAGCGACACTAATGGTCTCTATGTCGTATCTAAACAACAATATTATATATTGAATTCTGAAAAAAGATTAGATTGTTTAATTTTGGTTCGTGATATTGAAGAATAATAATTGATGACGTGGCAGTTCATTATAATATACAATGAATACAAATTGCTTTCATTGAGATTTGAACTCAAGACCTCCCGCTTACTAAACGGGTGCTCTAACCAACTGAGCTATGAAAGCTACATTTGTAGTCTTCAGTGACAAAATTATATTTTATATTATATTTCTTTAGGCTAACTCTATTTTTCGAACAAAATACATGGTTTCTGAACTCGACTTAGCGATCACAACTATAACAATAACAAAATTATGAGTCCAAACTATTTAGGATCGATAAATTTTATGAGATCTAAATATATTTTTATGTTGGTTATTAGTGAGGTAATGTAAGTTTTTCAACTAAAACTTAAGATCACGGATACTAGTAAAAATAATAATAAAAGGGATTAGTAAAAATAATAATTAAAAGAGTACATCTCATCGATCTACTCGCAAGCGCACAAAATTATTATGCTAAGTTATGGAAAGAAACAATTCAAAGCATGTTGGAACCTTAATTTTGTCTTAAAATAATATTATTAGAGAACAATTTAAAGCATGACAAACAAATTTCCACATGACAGCAAATTCAAAACATCAAAGATCTGATAAAACAATAGAAACTTGACCACAATTTGACGGAAGAACTGTTCATCTGATTTTTCAAGGAACATTTCTCCTCCCGTCAGGCTTTGAGCCTTCCGTAAAACTTGGCCTTCTCTTCGGTGGTCTGGAAGCGGCCATGCCCGAACTTGGAGGAGGTGTCGATGAACTTGAGCTTGATCTCTTCCATTGCGACTCGCGATGTCTGCTTCAGCAACGACTGCCTCAGGGTCACGACCCTCTTCTTGGGACCAACACAGCATCCCTTGATCATAAGGTAATCATCCTTGACCACTCCATAATGTGGAAACCCTCCCATCGGTGTTATCCCCTTCTCGGTCCTGCAAAGAACCATCCAACATCAGCAAACACAAGGATGAACATGAAGAATATGAAATACCTTATCAGAGCACCCCATAAATTATTAAATTCAACTCTAAATTAAGCCATGAATCTTTCCTGGAATTTATGATTGCTTTCCATATATTTATAAACTATTAAGACAAAGATGCAGGAATTCCAAAGCACAGCATGGTGGTGTTAACCTGTCAAACTCTGTGGTTGCCAAGTGAGACTCGTCACCAGCCTTTCCAAGCTTATATATCTTCTTATTCATCTCGGTGCGATGGTGGTAACCATTCTGGCCAGCCCTGGCAACTGTGTATGAGACCCTAGCTGGGTGCCATGCACCAATACAAGCCACCTTGCGCAGGCCACGGTGGGTCTTACGAGGGAGACGAGTGACACCCCATCGAGTAACAACGCCCTCATACCCCTTACCCCTTGTGACACCTATGATGTCAATCATCTCATCTTTCTGAAAGACAGCATCCACAGGAATCTGTTTCTCAAAGAAGTTGTAAGCATAGTCAACCTTAGCAGCAATATCTCCTCCGTTAACCTGGATCTCCATCAGGTGAGCCTTCTTCTGCTTCAACCCCTTTAGTTTTCTAATCTGTCAATGAAAACACAAGTCACTTCAGGCAAGTTTCTGTATACAAGCTGAGAAGAACAGAAAGAAAGACCAAAATGCAGACCTTGAACTAACTGATCGTAGCCCACATGGATGATAAGGTTATATTGCAAATACATATTCTATGCAGCAACATAGATCACCACATAACCACATTAAAATATTATTTAATTACATGGACAAAGACAGGATAAGATGGATGTCTCTTGGTGATACAAAACATAACAAGTAATACAGTAGGCATATCTTGGTTTTACTGGTTGGACTCACCAGGTAACCAACAAAGGAGTGATACAAGGAAGAAAAGGACAAGCATATACAAATCATAACGAGTAATGTCAGTAGGCATTACTTGGTTTTACTGGTTGGACTCACCAGGTAATAAACAAATAAGTGATACAAGGAAAAAAAAGGATAAGCATATGTCAATACCTGGGTGTGAGCCAAAACACGAATTACAGAGGCATACTTCTTCATCTTCTCCAGCTGAGCCTGGATTTCTTTTTTGCCTTCTTCAGTTTCATACTTCTTTGAGTACTTAACAAACGCCTTCTTCTTTGACTTGGCCCAGTTTTTGTAGAATCTCCTTTTCACTTCCTCACTAAGATGCTGAGCCCAAACAGTGTTCAATGAGCGAAGGCCACGGGGAGTTTTCACATAAGCAACAACACCAACTACAACCATCGGGGGTGCTTCAATGACTGTCACTGCTTCACAAGTCTCCTTCTTATGAAGCTCTGCATAGACACACGGAATTACAAAAGATGGTCGAAAAATTGTTCCAAACATAACATAATTTGCAAATATCAAATGTATTTTCTTCCAAGTGTAAGTTATTTAGGCCAAATGAATAAATAAAATGCATGCCTTGATATAAAAGACAATGGAAACTTAACTATCCAACTTATTGTATCATGATCAAAGAAATGCCACATAAGTGCTGTTGCAGCGTTTCTTTATAGTTATTGATGTGTTATGCTATATAAAAAAGTTTTAATTACCTTCAATTGTAGTAGTTGAGGTGTAGCTTGCTACTTCTCTAAATTTTACCACTAGCAAATCCAAGGAGATGATACATGACAGTGCAAATAGATACTTTGTAATCTCACCCATGGGAAATTAAATTATGATGTAAACCCAGATTCAAGTCAAGGACATTCTATCAAAAGTACTAGATTATTCAGTTCCAATGACATTAATTTTTCTTATTACACCAGCAGAAGCATAATAGAGACTGCACTTATTAAAAGAAAAAAGAAATGTGTCCTTTCAGTATCAATGTGTATTGTAAGGCCTCAGTATTAAAAAAACGAAAAGCAACTTACTGGATCCAGGCTTATCAACCTCCCGGACTATGTGAGTCATTCCAGACTTGTATCCTACAAAGGCAGTTAGACCGGGCAGCTTGCTTGGGTCATCCTTTGGGAATGACTTCACTGCATCAAATATATGGCAACAAAAAAATATATCAAAACCTTAAGTCTGCTACATGATAAAGGTTTTATTGGTTCCAGCCACTTGCACATTTAGTTACATGATAAAGGGAATGATACAAAATCTGATGATGATCACATCTTGTTTAAACATATATACAACTCAGTTGTCGAAGGGTTTACAGCATCAGTTTGGACAATTATTAACAATTAAAACCATTGTGTCAGTGAAGATTATTTTCACACAATCTGTGACCAATCAAATCAAACAATGCACCCCGAGGAAGCATATTAAGAGCATGACCAAGTGAACCACAAGCATGTCCAACTTTTTGATGGCATATTGCAAAAAATAAAAATCAAACTACAAAGGGAAAAGATGTACTAAAACAAAGAATCATACCAATCAAATGGACTGCTCCTTAGGAGCATGAATACTTAAGACAAAAAACTTGAAGAAACTTGAATTATAAGAAAAAATAAGCTGAAACCTTTTCCTCTGTGACGGGAGGCTCTTTTTCTAGGAAGGAACCCAAGAGAACCATGACGCGGATGCTCAAATTTGCGATGAGACATTGTGTCTTTAGTCCTTCACAACTATGCAACTATAACAATTAAAGTATCTTTTCATGAGAACTTACAAATTTTAATGCAAAATGAAATATACAACAAATGAAGCATAAGTTCCCTAAACTAGAAAAACTCAATATATATAAACAATCCAACTCCTGCTAAGAATTAAAGAATGTAGCATTTAAACAAACAAAAGAATTATAAACGATCCAACTCTTACTAAGAATTAGCATTAAGATCAATTGGAAAACAAGACAGAGATCATCAAGCTAAAAACAAGCAATTGACAATAATAAAAAAGTCACAATTGCATAATGCAAGATTCAAGAAAATGGGATTGTACAAGCAAAGAGGATGACAGTGAAAAAGAATTTGCCTAAACTGAACCTAGAAAGAGAAAAATTTACTTGAAAATTACAGTTTTAGCATTTGCAAATATTCTGAAACCATCATTTTTGCGGACTCAACAACATCATGCACAGATATTTATAGATTACATAGGGAATTGTAGTCCATGAGTGACTAGCAGAGTAACCTTAACTGAAAAGCATCAGTGAGAACAACCAGCTCCAGTAACATGGCATAATAATCCCCCGTAACCAAAGGCCTATGGCACTGACAGATGCCAATTCTCATGCTCTCTGGTATGCCTTTCCAATTCCCCACAATGGGTTTTGGCAGAAAGAGCTCTTCAGAGACTCCGGCCTTGATTCAATATAGCGTTGTTTTTGGGAGAATAATCTTGCCAGTACCAGAAGTGGAAGTATACAAAACTAATGCTCCACAGAAGGCAATCATGCATGTTGCCCACAAACTCACAGTAACGCCCCAAGCATCCATTACAAATTAAATCAAATGATTATTGAAACAAATAGTAAATAAATCAACTTTTACAGAATCAAAACAAGATTACTTTTGTCATTAATATGCTAATAAATCACAACTAAAAAGAATTTAATTGACATCTCACTTTTCTCCATAATGACGTAAATAATATATGTAAATCATACTCAAAAAACAAGAAATCGATATTATAATGATAAAACATAAAGATTGTAAACAATATACAAACAAAGCAAAAACACGAAAGCTTTATTAATCAAACAAAAACCGGTAAATAACATACCATTAAAGCGAAAATGAACGGATCAATGAACCACCGAAAGCTTTATAAATCCTACCAAAAAACTGTTAAAAGTTCCAAATAATTCCAGAAAAAATTATTCCGATCGAAGAGCACCGCTCAAAATACAGATTTGCGAGGAGAAACGACCGAGTAGGAGAGATTCGAGAGGCCAGATCCGAATCGGGCAAGAAAAGGGGGGATATTACCTCGATCGCCAGAGGTAGTAAAGAGAGAGAAGAAAACGAGGCGAAAACGGCCGACTGAAATCCTACCGAAATGGACATATATAAAGAGAAATGGACGGCCGAGATTAGGCGTCCTATGTTCCCATCAGCCCGCATGGAAAACCCTAGAGCTTGGTGTAGATAACAGTGAAATGGACGGCGTAGATTGGTGTTTTGTGTGCCGATCAACGGCACGGAGAACCCTAGAGATCGTGTGTGTGTGTACACGTAGCAAGATGAACGGCTGAGACTGGTCTTCTACGTTAGTATTCGATTAGCATGGATCGAATACTGCATGTTTAATATAATAATATTTTATTACTCTAAATTTTTTTACAAGAAATTGATTTTAAAGTAGAAAACGAAAAAATAACACTAATGATTCTAAGATGATTAATATCATTTATTTTTTTAAAAAAATATAATAATTTAATTATTGATTTGGTAATATCATATGTGTAGTAGTAAAAGACTGAGAGTATTTTCGTCCAAATAAAGAAAAAGCACTCCTAAGATAAAAAGGAACAAAATCCGATAATTCCAGTAAAATGTGAAGTTTCAAAAGAAAATAGTAGAAAAAAAAATGCAGGCAGTGATGAAAAAAAAAAATGCAAATGAATGCTTAGATCGAGCAAATCTACTTCTCAAATTCTGACAAAGTAGAGACTTCGGTGCACCTGACGAATCCTGGAGTCCTCATGGATCTCACCCAAGGAAGACAAATCCAAGTGTTCATAAGCTTCCCTTGCTCTTTCAACCTGGGACAAGGTCTCTCAGATCATCATGCACTCGATCTGAGTCTTCTCTCCTTCTCCCATCTCTCTCTCTCTCTCTCTCCCCCCCTCTCTCACAAGTTACCATGAGATCCTCTGCCAACCATCAATGTCTCCTTCGAATGCCACCGAACTCTTCTTCTTCCTCCTGCTTCTAGTCCTTCTGTGCCTCCCGGCCGCCCCTTCACCTTTCTCTACCGTCGCCATCTCGCAGTCGTCCAATCTCACCATCGTCTGCGCGCTCGTGCCGTCGCCCGTGGCTTACCGGTACGAACTGGATTGCACCAGCGCCTGCACCCGGGAGCAGCGGTGGTACCCGGCCGGCCACACGCCTTACGCCGCGGTCGCCGCGGGCAATGGCTTCCTCTGCGGCCTCACCCTGCCAGCCGACCGCTCCAACGCTACCATGCGGTGGTGGGCTCTCCCCGCCGCCCATGGATATGAGGACTACGAGAAGCAGATCTACCGGGGGCCGCCGCTCGCCGCGCTCGCCTCCGGCGACACGCACGTCTGCGCCCTGATTGGCGGCGCGCGCCGGCCGCATTGTTGGCGGTGGGGCGATATGGTCATCCCCCGAGGGATGAACCTATCCGAGATCGCCGTCGGGCGGGACTTCGTCTGCGGGCGACTCGGCTGCGGGGCAATCCGCTGCTTCGGGAACGACACGGCAGTCGTCGGGAGGGAGCCGAACGGGAGCTTCAGCATGGTCGCCGCCGGGACCCGACACGCCTGCGGCGCCTCCTCCGACGGCTGCCAGCTGACCTGCTGGGGCGAGGGGGCGCCGCAAGTGGATTCGAGACTCACCCTCGACATCGTGTCCATGGCTTTGGGGACGAGCAAGACCTGCGTCCTGCAGTCAAACGGAACAGTCCTGTGCTGGGGGGCGAGCTCCCGGCCTCCGGACTTCCTCGCCGGCGAGCAATTCGTCGCAATCCAGGCCAGGGGCGACGCCATCTGCGGCATTTTGAAGATCAACTTCTCGGTGGTTTGCTGGGGGAACGAGCTGTTCCGGCGGAACCACACCGTCTACCGCAGCGTCCTGCCCGGGACCTGCTCGCCGACCACGAGCTGCGGCTGCGGGGTGCTGCCGGGCTCCGGCACCATGTGCCCCTCCGACGAGGGCATCTGCCAGCCCTGCAAGTTCCAACTCAGCTCCAACTCCTCCAGTAGCTCGCCATCATCGCAACAAGCAAGCAGCGGTAGCAAGAGGAGGACACTGCTGTTGGTGCTAGGCACGGTGGGGCTCGGCTTGGGCTTGTTGTCCTTGTCGAGCTGCCTTGTCTGTCTCGCTCTCAAGCGCCAGAGAAGTGGTCGGGTTCACCGCACGGTGTGGTGGAGACAATGGAGGCGGCATCCGGCGGCACCGTCTTCCCTGGCGGAGCTGCCTCTCGACACCCGGCTCGGCGGCGGGACCGTCGAAAAGTTCTCGCTACAGTCTCTGTACGAGATCACCGACAACTTCTCCGAGGCGCACAAGATCGGATCCGGTAGCTTCGGCGCGGTCTACCGCGCGACGCTGCCGGGTGGGCGCGAGGTGGCGATCAAGCGCGCCGACGTCCAGGAGGCCGCGACGCCGTCCGCGTCGCGGCGGAACGAGCAACTGCGGCGGTGGAGCGAGGAACAGCGGGAGCGTGCTTTCCACTCCGAGCTGGATCTGCTGTCGCGCATCAACCACAGGAACCTGGTCCTGCTGCTGGGCTTCTGCCGGGAGCGCGGGGAACGCGTGCTGGTGTACGGGTACATGGCCAACGGCACCCTGCACGACCACCTCCACCGCCTGCCGATGACCCAGTCGTCGCCGCTGAGCTCGTGGGCCGCGCGGCTGCGGCTGGCGCTGGACGCGGCGCGAGGGATCGAGTACCTGCACGCCTACGCCGTGCCGGCCATCATCCACCGCGACATCAAGTCCTCCAACATCCTGCTCGACGGGGCGTGGACGGCCAAGGTGGCGGACTTCGGGGTGTCGCTGACGAGCCCCAACAACGAGGGGAGCGTCGCCGCCGGCACGGTGGGCTACATGGACCCCGAGTACTACCGGCTGCGGCGGCTGACGGAGAAGAGCGATGTCTACAGCTTCGGGGTGGTGTTGCTCGAGTTGGTGACGGGGTTCAAGGCCATCCACCGGACCCAGGAGGTGGAGGGCGGGGAAGGCAGCACGACGCCGCGGAACGTGGTGGAGATGGCCGTGCCGTACATCGAGGCGGACGACGTGGCGGCGGTGATGGACAGGAGGGTGCCGCGGGCATCTGCGGAGGAGTTGGAGGCGGTGGCGTACGTGGGGTACGTGGCTGCGGAATGCGTGCGGGCGGAGGGGCAGGACCGACCGACCATGGGGGAAGTGGTCGGGGCGCTGGAACGGGCCGTCGCGGCCTGCGCCGACCGGGTCGAGTCCCGGTCCGAGCCGGCCGGCGGACGCAGGGCGTTGTCACGTGCGCAGAGCTTTATGTGAACTGCGTCCTAGAAAACGCAGCACAGATATTTCACACGCATTAACTTTTCTCTTCTTATTTTTCTCGGAGTTGGCAGCATTTTTTAAAGGGTAATGTGATTGATAACATCCCACAAAAACTCCATTCTTTCTCATGTGTTCTCTTTTTTTTTTTTTTTCCTTTGTTTCTTAATAAAATTAGTGACAATGGGTCGATTTTGGAAAAATAAGTGTTTATAATATTTATTATAATTAATGTAATATATCAATTTCGATCATCAATCCGATTGTACCAAAACAATTCTTTTTTTTTTTTTTTTTTTTTGTACCCAAAGAAGTTTACTTGAACCCTAATGTATTCCAACTTGCAACTGAAAACACCAATAGGGATGATGACGACCAATCATAAGCTAAACAACCAAGAACATCAACTTCTTTCAGCAGAACAACAAGCTCAAGGTCCCAATTCTCCTACCAATGAGCTTTGTTGAGGGTAATAATCCTGCAAGTGCCATTAATTGTTGATGAAAAGTGACACTCTACACCTTCATAATGCAGCAACAAATCTGAGACTTAAGTCTCCAAATTCAGTGGTAATGGATAGCACTGTGACGGTTACCGCCTAAAGCTCGATCTTGAAGATGGTCACATACTTGAGACGTTGTGCAATGTCGGCGACCGAGCCGATGGCGGCCAACAGCGAAACAACCAGTGCTGCCATGCTTAAGCACTGGAGGATCACCCATGTCCACTCTCCTCTTTTGATCTTGGCCTGTGCCATGTACACTGTCACCGGGTAGTACACCGTCAATGGCCAGAATGCAACTGCTCCAAGCAGTCCCAGAATTGCATTGAAGAATGGTAGCATGAGAGATATCACTGTTGTTACGACGACGAAGACTGTGCGAAGAACGAGCTTGCACGCCGTAAACCGAAGAGCTTGGCGTTTGGGTAAAGGAAGCTCCAATGTGTATACATGGTGGAAGAAAACTGATTCTGGCCACTTCTTAGCAAGCCAGCCCTCATACTTGGCATAGATCGGTTGCCCATACACCTGAATTTTAAAATCCAACGCATGGAGTTAGTAGCCTACACTAATTTGCAAAATTCATGGCTATACATACGAATTGATACACACTCTTTGCGTCCATAAAGCTGATAAGTAGATGAAAATTTTTCAGTACCTGGTAAGCTCCGATTAAATGAATGAGGACTGCAATGTTAGCTATGTCGACAAGCCAAAAGGGTTCTTGGAATCCAGTGAGGACGTTCCCGGGAGCATCGTTTCCGAAAGCAGCATATCCGATGCAACCAAGTGAAACATAGAAGATTGTGGTTATGCCAATTCCATAAAAGGTAGCTCTCTTCATTGTCTGGTTCTCCGGTGGAGGTGATTTAAGTGTATCCTTACAAATTGAGACAGACACTTGCAAATTGAGATGCACAAATCATTGCAAAAATGCTTGATGCCAAAAAATAATACTGATATTGCTCAGAAATATAGTACCTGGATTTCTATCAAAAGCATGGCATAAGTGTATGCAAATGATATATTTCCAAGAGCCTGCAAAGAGTGCCAGGCTTTGGTCGATGCAGAAACACTATCAACCCCAACCTTAACTCCGAGAATTGTCCCTCTGATTGAATGGTGTGAAGCAAACTTCACGATGCACAAGGACAACCCAATGAACGAGTAGGCGAACGACATCACTGCAGCCACGACCGATATCAGTGTTATCTTCTCCAAGTTCGGGAACTGCGACAACACTACTTCCAGTATGCCGAATATGATCATGTACAAGGTTCCTGATGAACTACAACTTGCATTATGGCCCTTGTAATGGTAGCAGTTTGAACGCACGACTGCCCTGTTAATGTCGATCAAAGCTGTTCAATATCCTAAAACCAATAATTCAAATAAAAATAATCATATGCAACTAAAAAATTCTATCTAAACTTTTCTGCACAAGAAAAAGGAAAATCACGAATGAATTATCGATTACTTATAAACGAAAACCTACAATATTCAGACGTATCGAAACCTAGAAGAGACGACAGTAAATCATTAACTGTCTGGTTTAATGAATTTACCATACAAGTGAAACTACTCACATCATACTTGTTGCAGCTGTGATAGTGTACCCGATCATAGTTCCCCATAGCATCACATATTGTGCAACACCGCAAATGAATACATCTCTGGGTCCTAAAATAAGTTCCATAAGCCATTTAGGAAAAGAAAAAAAAAGGAACGGTAAACTTTCAGTGGTTATACCAAATGCATCAACTCATCTTCCTGATAACTACCGAGACATGATCGAACGACATCCATGTACGTGTGGTTCCTCCTGCCCTTCACTGGATCAGGGGACCTGTAGCAATCGGTGAGTAGAATGGCAGTGTAGTAAGTTACATAGGCACATGCAACAAGAGCAATAGGGCCTATGATCCATCCCATCTGAGCAACACTCCAAGGTAATGCAAGCACTCCAGATCCGATGACTGCGGTAATAGCGTGTGTTGTGGCAGTCCACACCGTCCCTAGATAGAATTGTAAAAGATTAGGACAAATGAAATGGTCACACCGAATGCAGCGAAAAATCTGAATGTTTTGGTCCTTTAAGATATCTGTTCCTTTGAGGAAATGTCTTGAAAGAATTCGACAAGAATTAATAACTTCATTTTACTATCTTTTTGAAATTTGAAGATTTTGATCTCTTCAGAATAATCACTTTTCTTTGTTATTCATTAGAGAATTCCGCAACAACTCCACCAAATAAGGCATGAGTACCGAGCCACACTCCACCAAACAAACTGATCATCCATTTTAATTGTATCCATCTCATCTTTGCTAATGGATGGACCCAATGTTCATCCATATTAATAGTGCTTCACCAACCAAATTAGTTCACATGCTTTAAGAACCCGAAGACTTTTAATGTCACTTCAACAAGTTGAGTCACTAGTTGGGTCCATTTTGATTCCGTTAATTTAGGCAAGTGATCCACAAAGTCTCTTTGTCCACTTCCATGCTTAACCATAAGCTGAGAGGCTTGAATTTTTGTTGGTATCAGATCAGAGAACCCAATAATACACATCATCTAAGACCGTAACACAATCCGAGCCTAGCTGTGTCGCACCAGCCAATCCACTACATAAGTGCATTCTTAATCTAATATCAAAGTTTCAGGAAAGTGACCATAAACAAATGCCAAGCTGTAGCAGCATCACATACAAAGGTAAATAATAAGCCTTACAAGGCACAATTAAAGGAGCCTATTGGATGATAAAGCAGAGTTACTCTTAATGGACGAAGTAGAGAAAAGTGAGTCTATTTGATGCTAAATCACTACTGATAAAACCCCACCATCACTCTATAATACGATGGATTCCACCGAGCAGACACCAGCACTGATTCAGAAATCATGGACCACCGTTTGCACCCACACATCAAATTGCTACTGGTTTCAATAAAGCAATTAAATTATGATGCAAAGAAGATTCCTCAGAGGTGGAGGGTCCACCTCAAAGCACTTGTGAGATCCATCAATTTTCATGGAAAGCTTAGAGGCTTTGAGCATTGAGAAAAATCTGAAGAATCATGGTTGTTGCCTCCAGAATCAAAGCAGGAGCAGCTTCTTATTGACCTGCTTCTCATGTTATGAAGTTTTGGAATCCTCTGAATACTTATTTGGTCTTGAGGACCAAATGCATGCCAAATTAACTCATGAGCAAAAGTGTTGCTCTGTGCAATAGTGAGAGATCTTGAAAGATATGCAAGCTGCAATGCAAAAGGTAGTCTTGAGTGCCAAAGATTAAACACTAGATGGTTCTCAAATCCATGAGCCTTTTGCACTAAAATGATTAGGGTTCATATTGCAATGCACAAATCAGAACAGTCTTAAGGGCCTAAAGATCCAGCAATTCATATTCATATTCCCAAGTACATGATATAAATGACGCAGTCTGTTCCATAGTCATGCAATACCAAAGAACTCGAGAAAGAAGATAGAAATGGGTAGAAAAAGAGGCAGAAATGAGTAATAGAATCTTTTTGGCAAAAAGATGGATAATCACAGGAAGAACATGATAGAGACAAAGAGCAGATCAAAACGGAGAATAAATCCATGATATACCCAACTTTTTAGCTGAAGGTTTTGGATATTAGCAAGGTTGAACAGATTCATGTCTGTGTTCCGTTGGGCAGCAGCACATAATGAATGAAATCTACAGAACCAACAGAGTTGGCATGCTTGGAGGTAAGAACAAGGACAAACCAGTTCTAGTGCGACCGTCGTCGTCGTCCGCCATGTCCATCTCCTCTCTTCTTGCACGAACTCAAAGCCTCTGCTCTCCTCTCTCAAAGATGGCTGGAAACGGAGGCAGTAAGTACTCATCATCCATCACCTCGAGCTGTTTTAAAGAGCACCACAGAGTGCATCCGACCTGCTTTCGACAGTGCGGCCATTCTCTCCCTCGCTCAATCTTGTGTTGTGCGTACACGTGTGAGATGGCTTCCGATGACTGCATGCTGTGGCGTCGGGGAGTAGCGTGCATTAAATGAGCGGAGAACGGTGGCCCACCGTTCGCTGGGGCCGCAGGAACAAGGCGAAGCTGATTTCGGATTGGAAATGGAAAGATAGACAGGGAACACGGGGATTCTTCTTCCGACCAACTCATGAATCCCGGGATCTGTGGGTCCCACCGCAAATAAAGAGGGCTTTTGCGAGAGGGTAATCACGTTTCCTGCATCGGGTAGGACAGGTGATCTGCGCTCATGCTTTCGGCGCATGCGCCCTCGGATATCGACGCGTCGTTGGCTCACCCGCAAAACAGACTAGACACCCCTGACAAGTTTCATGGGTGACGTGGTGTCTCGCTGATCTGAGGGTGGTGGAATGAATGGTCCGTGAAAGTTTCCACGGGTGACATGACCTTCGACAATAACCTCGAATGGAATAGTGGTGCACCATTCCATGTTTGATTAATTTTTTCACAATTTTATATTAAGTAATTTTATTAACAAATAAAAGTAATTAAATCATATAGATATCAGGCTTAACATAAAATACTAAAAAGATTAATTACTTTTTATTAATATTTTTTACTATGCGTTATTAACTTTAATATGACAATATCCAAAACCTATCAACATTAGTCATTCGTCAGGTCTATTCGATTTGATTTTAGAAACCTTCTTTATATTATTTGATTCCTCAATCAAATTAAATTCATCTAGACAATAATTTTTATATTTACTTAATACTACGAGGGGTGATTCGATACTAATAAAATTGTTTAGTCTCACATTAGTGATGAGTACAATAACTAAATTCAAAAAAATAGTAAAAAAATTGACATTCCCAGGAAAAAGGATGTACTTCGAATAAAAAAGATTGAGTGAGTGCATGATGAAGATTGAATGAAGTAGTGAATATGATATATGCTCAATTAATTCACAACTTGATGAAGAATATATTGGGATTGATGAATATTTTGAGATTATTAGAGTCAATATTTTAGTCAGATAAAAAATCATAATATAAGAAATTTTTATGAAAGAATTAAACTATAGTACTTAAAGTTTGATTCTTCTATAAATATCTCATATATCTCTGATTTTTTAGTATATTCTTTTGATTATAAATCTCTAGTGGAATTTTTTTAGTTCCCTCTTGAACAAATGGTATCAAAGCTTCCATGACTCAGTGGTCAAAGATTGCAACAAACATTGGAAAGAACGTGAGACAAAAGTATTTTAGTTCAAGAGGTAGAAAAGTACATAAAATATTCATGAAGAGAGATGATTTGAATTGATAAGTATTTTAAGATTCCATCTTATATATATTTTAAGGATTTTTTTTTTATATATACTTCTAAGTTTCTCTCTAGTATTTCGAGAGAAGGTACTCACTCTATAGGGTTTATATAAAGATGATGAAAAAAATATATATTTTTAATATTTTTTAAGAGGATATGTAAGGAAGTCATGTTTGAATAAGGATAACTTAAGATCTTGTAATTGATCCCACCTACTGAAAATTTTAATTTTTCTTCTTGGATATAAATAAAATTTATTTACATCGATTGTTTAATATTTTATTTTAATTATTAATATTCGAATTTTTAAAATTTTAGTTTTTCATTCTCTCCCTCTCCCTCCCGCAACGGATTGAATGAACGAGTAAATATGATAATACATTGAATTCACTGATAAGTCGATGAATCTAAGCTTCTGAGTTTAATTGTTGTCCAACACATCAGCTTAACTCAGAGTCGTTCATCTTTTATGAGCACTTTATTACAATTTCACATACAAAAAAGAAGAGAAGATTCGTAACTCGTTCACCATATAATATATGTATGGTGATGGCGAGAGCTCAGCTAACTCAATAATAATGCGTGACGTAAACGTCAAACTCGGCAACCACCGCTGCGGTGGTGGAGCTGACGACCTTGCTCAACGAGTAGCCCCGAGCGAGGCGGAAGCGCCCGGTTCCGCCGACGATGCCGCGCTCTGACACGGCCCCGGCCACGAACCGCCCCAGCAACGCCAGCGTGCTCCCGTTGTACTCCCCCGCTGTGAACACCAGGTTCATCGCCGCCAGCCCGCTCCCGCCGTCGAGCGCCGTGATGGCCCCGATCCCCTGGGCCCTGCCGATGAGCGCCGAGGCGGGGTCGTCCCGCTCCCTGAGGACGTTGTCGTACACCACGATGCTGCCGAATGAGGTGGTCGAGTTCTTCGGGGGTTCCACCGCCGTCACCAGCGTTGCGTTGGGCCCGCTGTCCTTCTCGTGGAAGTAGAAGTGCAGGTGGGTGAACTTGTCGTCGGCGGAGGCAGCCACTGCGGAGAGGAGGACGAGAAGGAAGAAGAAGAAGAGGCAGGAGTTGGTCGTAGCTGAGGCCATTGCACTTGGTGGAAACGAGGCAAAGCTTCCCGATGGCCCATATGCTTTATACATGCCGTATGTTTTCTTTAGCTGCAGAAAAGCTCACGGAGTCCTCCCGTCAAAGTTGGATTGCCAGAAGAGTCAACTACAAGAACAAAACTTTGTTCTCTCTAAGTTAGGTGGCAGAATTGAGACAAGTGATGATGCGTCATTCCTTGTTTGACTTGTCAAAAGTAAGTAATTGGTGGTAGGTAGCGTAGCTTAACTTCTCCCTGACGTACGATCAATTTAGCGTAAAGGATCCTAAAAAAAATATTGAAAAAAAAAATATTTCAATAACACACCAGTGATACATGTTATACATGTTAGGTGTAACAAATTTTTTTAACTGAACTAGATTATCTCGTTCATCAGCATAAATCAGTCTCTTATCACTTTATAAATATATGTTGAAATCTTAATAATAAGTATGATTTTATTTTTCCAATCCAATTTCAATATGGTATCAGAACAGTTTATTTAGAGCAAACTCTCTTCTTATTGTCAAACGACATCAAGTTTCCACCGCTTCTGGTCGCGTGCAGATTTTATCGTCAACTCTAGTCCATCTACTGTCGCGACATCTACCTCCGCTACCGACGGAACCAACGAGATCAGCATTGATCTCTCAACGAGCGCTGATACTGTTGTCATAACCTTGGCATCATTTCTTTCACCGGATTAGATCTCCAGCGAAATCCCGGCCACCTCCCCAACCTCGCCAACGCTCCGTCACATTGGCACCAGTGATCTCCGGCCCTGCAAACGCAGCGCCCACGAATGCTTTAGGGTGCCGTTGCTTCCTGCCGATGTAATTATTATCCATCGATGATTATAGTATCGAAGATGCAGACTTTTCTGCCATGGCGTGGAATTCACAGAGACGACAAAATAGTACTCAAAGTTGCAGACTTTGCTGCAGCATCTTCTCCAATTCGATGGCTTAGAACAGCCATATTATTCGTCCAACACGCATCCACACCACAGCTTACAAGTAGAACTCGACCTAGTAATAATGCTTGACATAAACGTCGAACTCCACGATGTATCCCGTGGACGAAAGGTTGACGGTTCTGCTGAGCACGAAGCCCCGTGCAAGGCGGAACAGCCCGCTGCCGCCGATGATGCTCCGGTCATCCGGACCTGTGACGCCCTCCACCCTCCCGAACAGCGACAGCGTGCTCCCGTTGAGTTTCCCCGCCGTGAACACCAAGTTGATGGCCGTCAGCGCCGACAGGTCCGTGAGGGATGAGCTGGTGGCGAGGCCCTGAGCTCGCCCGATGAGCTTCGAGCTCGGGTCGGCGGTCTCTCGGAGGGCGTTGTCGAACACGTGTACGTCGCCGAAGGTGGAGGAGTTCTTGTGGAGGCTCGCCACGACGATGGATGTAGCGTCGGGGCCACGTACGGTCTCGTGGAAGTAGAAGCGGAGGTGGCTCGTCTTCTTAGCTGCACAGCCACTGCAGGTCATGAAGAGGAAGAGGAGTAGGAGAGAAGGAGAAGGATTAGATGGACGAGAAGCCATGAGGAAAGGGGTAGGGTGAGAAGAATGGGGTGGAAGGCAGAAGACGTCTTCTGGTTTAATAGAGTAGTTTGGCTTCTAATGACGCGGCATGCTTCCATCGAACGCATAGAGGATTGTTTGAGACTTCAAAATTGGCAGGCAGCGTAGAAGAACAAAACAAGTACTTCTTATAGCGTTTTCGATGGTGTCTTTCTCTGCAAGAGGAGGTCAGCTGACAGTGACAAATAATAGGATGATTGCTCTTTTAGATTCCCCTCGTTTAAGAACATAACAGTGGCTACCGATCGATTCTTACAAAGGGACAGTGTAATGACCATTTTAGCAAACTTAGATTTGGTCACAGCATGTAATCAGACGTCTTCCTCCCTCAAATTGCAGTAGGAATCATCAGTTGTTGTGCAGTAAGTCATCGGGTATCCACTGATCTCCCTGTATGAAGCTTTCCAAAGAGTACGCCCGCAAGTGCTCTGCCGGTATCTTGCTGCTCCACGGCACCCTCGCCGTCGTCTTACCGCCGGGCCCCGAGCTCCCAGACTCCCCATAGTACAGCGTCCGCAGCGCGAAGTCCTCGCTCCACAGCGTCCACCCCTCCGGCCTCACGATCTCCCCCATGGAGCAGTCGATGAACACCGTTCTCGAGTACTCCTTCCACGGCCTCCCGAGGTACGCCAGGTGGACCGCCGGGTTCGATTTGTAGAGTGCGAGGTACTCGTCGCTCCCGTTGACGACGCAGCGGTCGAACACGAAGCCGGTGGACTGGGCGGGGTCGGAGCGGCCGTGCGCGGTGACCGTGTTGGTCTCCCCGTGCTCGGGGTCGAGCTGGCGGGGGACCACGAGGATGCTGCAGTCGCGGAAGACGGCGGCGGCGTTGCCGAAGATGAAGTCGACGGTGCCGGAGACGCGGCAGGACTGGTAGAACTGGCGGAGGGAGGAGGCGTATAAGGTGTCCTGGTGGCCCAAGAACTCGACGTGCTCCAGCACCGAGCGGTCGCTGTCGGACCGGTAAGCCACGGCCTGGTGGGCGTCCGGCCCGGCCGTGTTGGCCACCGTCAGGTCCCTCGCCATGAATCCATCCCCCGTCACACCTGTCATCATCGTCAGCAACCCGACATGTCACGTTCTCTTCCATGTGCACACGCAAGTCGAGATCTCGTGCGCTGACACCATCGACGTGTGCATTGCCTCGCGGTGCATGGCGTTGATCACGACAAATTAAAGGACACGTGGCGAACTATGGCGCGTGCAAATGGAGATAGAAAGAAAGAGACACGAATTATGGTCCTCACCGACGGTGGCGGTGTTGTACGTCGAGACGCCGACCATATCGGCGCTGAGGGAGCCGGTAATGACCGTTTTGCCCATGCCGTCCCCGATAAATACCAAGTTGGTCTTCTCGAACGGCACTCGAACCGTCTCCTCGTAGACCCCTTCCTTTATGTGGATGACGAACGGCCTCGTCGAGTTCTCCGGCGCCGCGTCCACCGCCGCCTGAACCGACCGGTACCGGCACTCCCTGCCCTTGCACACCGTCGCGTCCGCCGGCGCTCCCGGCCGCGGGAAGCTCTTCCCGGCTTCTTCTCCTCCGGACCCCGCCGCGGCCGCTTCCGGCCAGTACCCGTCCCGCTCCGTCTGCGGCGGGCCCCAGCGCGAGGTGTCGGGGCCGTAGCGCTGCAGCGCGGTTACCATGGCGGTTGCGCTGGTAGTGAGGTTGGTGAGCCTCTCCAGGAAGGCCATGGCGTCGACCACTATCTGGGTGTCGTTGACCTTCGAAAGGCCGGCCCGGCAGGCGTACTGGTAGAGCTCGGCGGCGCCAGCGAAGGTGCGGGAGTCGGCGAGGGCGCCGGAGGGGAGGGCCTTGATAGCTGCGGAAATGCGGTGGTCGGAGAGGGAGAGTAGCTCGAGGCAGTTGTGGGCGGCGGTGGAGCGGTTGCGGTTGGATCCGGCGGCGTCGAGGATGGACTGGGCGTTGCTCCGGGCGGTCTGGTGGCCACGGGAGGCGGCAGAAAGAGCGGCGAGGGCGACGTCAGCGCCGGAGGGGTCGGGAGGGAGGGAGATAGATAGCTGGGAGATGACGGACTCGCAGACGTCCGGGGCGAGGGCGGCACGGCAAGCCTGGTGGATGGGCGTAGAAAGGGATGTGACGTTGGCCTTGTGCTTGTGCTTGTGCTTGTGGTGATGGGCGTGAGGGTGGCTGGCAAGGGCGGTAGCGGAGGGGGTGGAGAGCAGGAGGACGACAGCGACCAGGAGATGGAGGGAAGAGGAGGAAGCCATCGAGATGCGGAGAGAAGGAAGAAGGAACTGAAGGATGATGAGAGGGGGAGACGAAGGTTAAGGTCCCCCAAAGGAGAGCGTGGTGAAGGGGTCGTCCCGTGCTTGGAGACTCTCCAAGCGTTGGGTCTTGCTTGGTTTGAGGGGATGGATGGATATGAGCAACGGCGAGAGGATGAGAGTGTCGATCGTTAGGTTATTGGTATCAAATCCCACCGACAACGACGAGGATGTTGACCTGTTGTCAGTCCTTTGCAAAAAGAGGTCCGGTCAACGTTGGCCAATCTGTCCAAGATTGCCAATTCATGGTAGCTTAATATTAGGGTGGATTTTGATCGTAAACTCGATATGATTGACTTGAGTTGATCTGATCGGATCTGTCTTAAAAGGAAGTGACATCTATAGAGGATCCATCCAACAACTCCAACTAAGGACGATGACTCAGTTATTAGAATTAAAGGAGATCCGTGAAGGGAGTGTTGATTAACCCCTAGATTAGATGACGTGTCCGACAAAGATTTGATTATTTGAATCACGTGCCTCACATGAGCGATGATCGAATGTATCACGTGCACTTATTTATTGACGAATTATTGAAAGGAAAAAAGGGGATCCATATAATGTTTCAAAATCCATCTAATCTAACATATAATCCTTTACCCTAATGTTGGTGTTCTTTTTTGCCGAGGCTGAGATTTAATCTTGGCTTCATTCGATCCACGTGCATAGGAGCGTCTATGTGGTCTCATCGATCGAACTCGAGTTGGACGTCAGTCCCGGGAGGAGTCTTCCTACCCGTCCAAGATCCGTCAATTCGCCTGTTCCCCGATCAAACTCTCGTGTCTTATGCCAATGCCTTAGTCGGGCGGTTGGGGGTGCCTCGACTTGACCCCTCCGACAATCAAGTTAACAAGGTGAGAGATTGGAGTGTATGTTGTGCGAATAAAAATCGACGAGAAAAATATCCTTTTTTTACTATAGGCACCTTTTATATTACCTGCGGAGAGAAGAGTTTGTACGATGTTGTTTAATGCGTACGAACAATGGTGCATCACCGTACGTTACCGTGCTCTTTTAGTGAGGGGTGGCCCAACGATCTGTCCACTGATGCTGATTAGTGCGCCAATCTATTTGTTTGTCGCTTCCTTTGTGCTTCTCGGGCGTCAAGTCGAGGCAGCATCCCTTCCTAAGATTTTGGTCCGAACTGAATCAGATATGTCCACTTGGTCTTATGAAGGCGACGTGGATCTTTGTTGAGCGAGTTAAAATATGTCATATCACATAAGATTTTGGTCCGAGCTAAGTCATATGCGTCGACTACTAAGCTTATTTAGCTATCAAAATGCACTCACTATTTTCTATGTTGTGATGGTCTTCCATTCTCACCTATGATTTGTTTAGATTTTTAAATCAGTAAGTCAAATATGTGAGATTGGGCACATTAAAACTACTAGGCTATTTGAATCCAGGGCTACTCTTTGGATATCTCTCGCACATAAATAATTTTTTTTACATCCTCTTCTATTTGATTCAATTGTCGGATAAGAAAAATTCAAAAATATAATTAAACCTATGTTATTTGCCACCTAGTTAGGATCATATATATATATATATATATATATATATATATATATATATATATATATATATATATATATATATATATGATCTGACTCTTTTAATCCATTAATACAAAATTATTTTTTTATTTTTTAATTTCTCTCAGATATGAATATTCGTATTAACACAAGAATCCTACTGGCTATTATGAGGCCCATGAAACCACAACGAGGGCCATCAAACCCTGCTTACAATCTACACCATCTCTTCTCTATTTGGGTTAGAGAGAGAAAGAGATAATATATATTCTTTTCATTTGATTAAGTAGGCTAGATAAAGTAAAGATAAATTTCCTACTATTAATCTGAATTAAATGCTGAGAAATAAATTGGCCTCACTGTGATGAAAATTCACATGAAGTAACAACACATATTGCCAGTATTTATGTACACAAAATACATTTATGCTGCAACAGTCATATGTTTTGCTTTAGCATAAGAGCTTTGAAGGCAAGTTAGTCTTAGGGAAAGAGGCTAATAGTGTGGCAGCTGAAGCAGTTGATGTGAGAGTTAGGAAGTCATATTTCCAATAATTTCTCTCATTAGGAAAAGACTTATTATTTCAGATACATTTTTCATAGAATATTGAAAGAAAACTTGAAAAACCATTTTTTTTTTTGTATTTTTCATAAGACTGCTATTGTTAATTTTGATCGTTAACCCAATTAATGATTCAAATTGCCTTGTGTTTCGAAAAAGAAATCACTAATATTTCTGAATGCAGTCACAGATTAGACATGTTCGTATGATGATTATGTTCATCCATAGAGTTTGGAAGAGACATAAAAAAAAAGAAAAAAGAACACACATTGTGAACCCTAAGAATGATGAGGAGTCTTAACCCTTGCACTTCTTCCCCTTCTTGGATTCATTGCTGCTGTCATCAGCCATTTGTGCCATTGCCACCCTCCAATTACCTCTCTCTCTCTCTCTCTTTTTCCTTACTGCCAATAAGGCGAGTTGAGAGCTATGCTCATCAGAAACTCCATTTCTTTCAGGAACTCTATGGGAGGAGCATTGAATTCAATGCGTGCATGTTTTCTTTCCGCTCCCCTTTCACCATCAAATACCTACTTTACATCTTTTTCCTCTCCAGTGGTGAGATTTTATCCAATCCATCTTGGAACTTGTCTTTCCTTTACTAGGAAAGGCTGTGATAAAGTGGAGGACTTGAGGCAGCTCTTTTTTACCACTGTCTCTCTCTCTATCTCTCATTTGGACACACCATGATGAACAACCATGAAGGTTTCTCACACTGCAAACCATTCCTAATGCATGTAAGTGTATGTAATATATCAGAGGGACGGGTGAAGAAATGTAGGGAGAGGTTTTCAACTGCAACATTGCTGAACACACTACACTGTTGGAGCATCCACCTCTCTACCTAGACTATGGACCATGCCTAGGCCTCGAATCCACGTTCTTTGAAATTATTCTGACATGATCTTATCTTCCCTTTATTCTTCCGTGTGAATAGCTTGCATTCCATGATCTCCTCTTTATATCCTCTCTCTCTCTCTCTCTCTATTTAGATCTCTGAGTGCAAGCAGGGATATGCATGCACCCAATATAAAGCTAAGACACAACTTTTGTTGTCGTTGTTGTTGAGGGAAAGACACTGCTTTAGTGTTCAATGAATGAAGCCGATATGAACTTGCTACTTAACCCTAATGTCACAATAATGTTTGATCCTTCAATGAAGAAAGAAAAGAATGATCCAGTAAAATGGTTTCAGAACAAAACCCATGACCAACCAGAATACAGTATCTTTATCTTCATATTCCAAATCTTGTCGAGTTCACTGACTTGCCGGGCTATGTGCATGAAAAAAGATTAGGGTTTTATTAACATATTTTAGATGCATGTAGAGTTTCAACAGCTTCAAGAACAGCTCTATCAGAAGCTGCAACTAAGCTGAGATTGTGGTTTAGTTTGTAGAATCCCATGATGATGCTATTTACTTAGTTGTTTTCACTGTTTAATTTTGCATTAAATTTTGATAATAAACCTCATCTAATTCTAAACTACAGAAATATCTTTTTCTTTTCATCCTAGCTAGTGCCCATGAACAACATATAGTATGAGGTGTTATCTACACTGTTACATTAATCTATCAACTTTTGCTGCATCAGTTTTTGGTAACTCGATCTAATCTGAGACACAAGTAAAGCTTTGCATACACAAGAGTGTGCCACAAGATCATGCATGCTCTTTACTGATGTCTATGTCAACTTAAGCTTTAAGTTGCGACTTCCAAGATATTGAATTGGATGTCTAACTCGTGATGATGAAGCTTGCAAAATGCTGTGAGTTCACGTTTCTTCTCCTACTCATTAGCTCTTTCTCTCATGGATGCTGCTATAACATCAATCCAATATTATTCTTATTGTCAAAGATTCTTTCTCTTTGATGATGTAACTTGACATTATGAAACGTTTATTTCCATAAACAAGACAGTATTTATCCATGTAGTCAGCTAATAAGTAAAACTATGCAAATGTGAATATAGAAAACATTTTTTTTAATTGCAAAGAATATTCCTAATCATTTATGGTTAGTGAAGATTAACTATAAAAGAAGAACTCGAGCATAGTTAACAAGGCCTAACCCTTTTTATTCTTTTTTACAATTTAATCTATCTTACAAAGTTTTGACTTAAGCTTCAGAGGAACCACATTAGGAATCCCACTCGATATCGATCTTAGCGAAGACTCACATCGCAAGTCGAATTTAAACTAGTCAACTTTGAGTCTGCCACCACCAACATCAACATCAGCCCCTATCAATAATTGTCAGTCTCAATCATGCTGAGCAATTTAAATGGAAAGATTGTTGTTGACATTAACTACTAGCCCAGAGTTTTCTGATTCAGCTATCAAATTGTTTTGGTTCAATTGCTTGTTTTCTCAAGCATAATATACTTATACTACTGCTAATGCAAGTATTGCTGCAATGCCAGTTGATATTACTGTCAGTACTCTACAGTTTACTTGTGCAGTAAAAATCTCAATGATCATTGATGAGAACAATCTTGTCATAAGAAAAAAAAAAACAAAAGTGCTGTTGGGTTTGTGATAAGGTTCTTTATTTATACAGGCAGAATCTATGGTGTCAAATTGGAATTATAATGCACAAACAAACATTAGGAATTGTTTCATGGATTCAGATTATATATATTACAAATAGTATTTGATGGCCTAAAGCAGTAATAGTTGTCACTGAAATCGAAGTATGGAGTGCTAAATCTCTCAAGAAGTCTGTATCGATCTGTAATCTTCACACTCCACAGGAACATTTCCCAACAGCATGCTTTGCCCAACAGAACCGAAAAGGTTTAAGCATTTGACCCGATGCAGCTGAGGCCACATAATATATAGAAAGATACCTTGGCATTAATTGCTTGCGTTCGTCATTGATGGAAAAGAAGAATGAGAGAGAGAGAGAGAGAGAGAGAGAGAGAGAGAGAGAGAGAGAGAGAGAGGAACTCTAGGGATGTGTAAAAGCCTGCAATGGTTCACGAGGAGCACAGCTGTAGGGTTGATCATTTGGTGCCTTCTCTAACTTTCTCTCTCCCACCCCATTATTTTATTGCCCTCACCGTACCCACTTCAGCTTGCCAAACATGTCATAAGTCTCTCCCTCTCTCTTCCCCTAACCTTAACTTCCACCCAATTACCACCATCATCTCTTTGGTCTGCCTCTTTTGGCTTATATAACCTCTTCTTTGTTAGGGCTCTTGGATCATCAGCAAACTCTCTCTCTCTCTCTCTCTCTCTCTCTCTTTGCAGAAGGCCCATACCAGTAGCTTCTCTTTATGGATAGCACCAGCAACGGGAGTCGGAGCTCTTGGGATCTTGAGATGAGCATGGGGAATCAGTTCCTTTCGGATCACATCCCCTCCGAGTTGTTTCAGCCCACAGACGCATTCCTTGCTCATGTCCATTCGCAAAGCTTCCCCGGTACCCACATGAGCGCACAGAGAGAGGTGGAAGGAGAAGAGGCGGAGGAAGAAGCTTTAGGGGCCATGAAGGAGATGATGTACAGGATGGCGGCCATGCAGCCGGTGGACATCGACCCTTCCACCGTCAAGAAGCCTCGGCGGCGCAACGTGCGGATCAGCGACGACCCGCAGAGCGTGGCGGCGCGGCACCGGCGTGAGCGCATCGGCGAGCGGATCCGCATCCTGCAGCGCCTCGTCCCCGGTGGCACCAAGATGGACACCGCCTCCATGCTTGACGAGGCCATCCGCTACGTCAAGTTCCTCAAGAGACAGGTGCAGGAGCTGCAGCCCACCCCAGCCCACCCACAAGCTGCAGCACCCGCCGCTGCCTCCTCCTCCTCCTCCTCCTCCTCCTCCGCCATGGCAGCTCCTCCTGCATTAGGGTTTGGCCTCGATTCAATGCACTAAGCTTCAACAGGTGATTCATAGCTAAGCATAGCGCACAAATATCCCATGCGATGGTGTAGCTAAAACACTATAAAGCATAACACATAATTGTTGTTGGTGTACATACAATCCTTATCTCGCTAATTGATCATATCATGTGTATGTGTTGATCATATGATAGATACCATCTTTCTACAATTTGGTTGACTACAGCTTACCTCTGGCTCACGTAAGTGTGCATGATTCTTTTCATGTGCTATATATATATATATATATATATATATATATATATATATATATATATATATATATATATATATATATATAGTATGAATTGTTTAATGTTACAACTCATGATTGCTATGTTGGAAGTCAGTTGGGGAGAGTTCCTTCCATGGGAAAAGAAGAAGAAGAAGAAGATGATGACGAGTTTTATCCCAACATAAAAGAATGAGAAAGGATCAAAAGAGAACATCAAAAGCAAAGCATACATTGAACATGAGATATAATATGTGTTGTGTATAACTTTTTGAATGTGTATATGAATTAGAAGCATAGTATAAAAACATATCAGAAACATGGGAATCATAGTGACTCAGAATCAAATCAATCATCTTTTGCCTTCCCACTACAAGTCAATTTACATAGGAACTTGAGACACCACCTTTATATCTGATGATATTGATGTTATATGATGGATATGACCACATATAATTGTACTATGACTGTGATTGCATGCATACACATGAATATGGATAGAATATCCTCCATATTTAATCTTTTTTTATGTTCTTCAAATCATTTTATCTCTGATGAAACCATTTACATTTCATCACTTGTGGTTTATCGAAGACTAACAGCTGATTACTTACACCAAAAGCTTCAAGATTATTATATGTACAATCTATGTGTTAAACCACTCTATTTCTGTGCTTATCATACAGTGAATTCTTTGTTATGGAATTTACAAAACTCTAATCATTCTTGATTGTGACTCTTCTCTTTAAAGAAACCATTTAATCTTAATTGTTTTATAATTCAGTTTTGTCATAGTGGACCAAAAAGGTTCGAATTCCTAAAAGCACTTTTAGTTATGTCGAATCTATTTTGGTAAAGATATTATTCATAAAATTAAAGAAAAAAAAAGATTAAGTGGGCAGGACATGAAGAGTTTGTATGATTACCGAAGACCCTTTATCAATCAGTGTTGGCTTATTATGGAACAACACACAGATGGATGTGTGGAGTTCTTAAGAAAATATTTAAGATAGATATAAAGTACTCTTAAATTAAATGAAGGTTATAATATTTTTATAAATTTGAATAGTGATAAAAGAACCATGTATTCATCCCAAAATAATTGAAACATTACGATTTATCGTTGTCGTAATATAGTTTAGCTTCAAACTTCTGCCTGCGAAGTAATTTAGCACATATAACATGGGATTCTATTTCTACAGAACATTTGTCTTTAACATGTAATTGTAATGTCTTTATAACTATGCAAGCATCTTTCTCAATGTACTGCAGCTATGATATCTTTTGTGACGCATCCATGCACGCACTCACACAAACAAAAAGACAGACAGACAGATAGATAAAGATATAAAGAGAGAGAGAGAGAGAGCAGAAGAGACAGTGATGAAACAAGTTGCAGAACATTAAACTCAGATCAGCCACAGCCAATCATGCAATAAATTATTTCGATATGTAATCGGATCCTGAAATCAAACAAAGCTACCAATATAAAAAGGGAAGGAAGCAGCAGGACACAGAGAGAGAGAGAGAGAGAGAGAGAGAGTCACGTATAATGGCGAACTGCATGGCCTCGTGAACCCAAACATTCCGTCACCACAGTCTTCTCCACTGTTAGCTTATCATCTCCGGATGTCGAGTTGGCCTCTTTTACATGGCTAAACTGCATTGCAGGCATGCATGGATGATGCCATGAGAATGCTCATATTGCGACATGAGTGACAGGTGAATGTTATCTACTGATGTATAAGTGTACTTCTTGGGAATATGTTAAAGCTCGCTGGCTTGGAAGAATTGATGCAATGTTCCTAATTTACTACTGCAAGAAAGTTTCAGAGAGAGAGAGAGAGAGAGTGGGAGTTAAACTGTTACTGGACTAAAATACTTTTTTTAATCTTTGTCCAAACTCTGACACAAATGAGAAAACAGTGGAGTGGTTCAGCTCACAAGTCTTCAGTAGATGATGACAAGAACTGCTCCAAGTTTATGAGCTGCTACTGATGTCTCTGCCGCGAGAGTTTTCCTTCTTCTCTGGACGGACATGAACAGGAGAAACCATGAAGACTTGGGTTGGACACAGCCATTATTGCAGCACTTAAATATGTACAGAGGGAGAACAGATGGACATAATAATAAAACTGTTCACATTGCATTGGATGCAAATCTTTAAGCTTAAACACCTTTTTTTTTTTATGCTCAATATTTGTCACCATAGAATTACAAGCTGATTAGATCTGTCATGTCATTACAAATCGTGACAGAATATATACTCAACATCAAGAATGATACAGTTAGAGATCCGAAATATAAATATCATTTGGATCTCTCTTTCTCTCTCTATAAGCCAAATTATTTAAGTGTATCATTCCAACAATAACATGGGGATCTCTCTTCTATCTATAATTTACCTTGAAAAATCGATTTAGCTGCTCTGAGGATCTCTCTCCTTCTCCCCTCGGGATTTATCCCCGTGGACGACTCCCGTCTTATCTCGAGATTTGATATCCGGACGAGGTCGGCTTATCTCTGGAATTCAAGGATGAACTTTGGACTATCACTACTTCATTTCATAGCAAGACCTTGTAAAAAGTAAACATCCATTAAGGTATAAATACACGCATTTGGAAAATGAATCGAGTAATGCAACCAACCACCCACCTCCACACCTACAATTCGTCAAACTTATCTCTAGCTTAAAAACCAAAAACAAAAAAAAACAACAACAAAAAACAAAACAAAATTGATATTTTCTTTTGTAAATGTTAACCATGTCACCATTACATTCATTTCTGCAATTACTGAGGTTTAACTCGTTCAAAAAGAAAGAAAAATAAATCAAAAAAGAAATATAAGATTCTACGGCTTGGTATTACTCCAAGAGCTCATCACAGGACCAAAAAAAGACAAAAAGAATCATTCAAAAGAATGGATGTGAACTGATTTCCCCTAACAAAATGCGTCGTGTTAGAGACAACTCCTCTTCCCCCTTTCGGCATCCCCTGTGAGGTGAAACCAGAAAAAGAATCTATAACTTGTGAAAAATAAAAGGCCATCATTCCTCAGTGTCATCTACCTATCTGTTTCCACCCTGCAGATAGGAAAAGGGACATCAGGTTATGTATGACATGGAAATTAAGATTCACTAATCACAATAGTATGCTCTAATACGATCAATTGTTTTGCTTCCCCGTCGCAAGATGAATTAGAAATTATTAATGCAAGCTTTTTAGCTGTAAGTGTAGTGCATAGTGGAGACAATAACAAAGACTCACCATTCGTCAGAAGATGAGAGAATACAAGCTCGTTCCAAGCATCGGGAACTCCAGGAAGACACCAGTGGCTGCAATCGAGAATGGAAGCTGGGTGGCTCCAAGTGCCGATGTGGGCGTCGCTCCTAGACGCACCCATTAATGTTACGTTGAGGACGGTAACAGGAACCGTCATATTTGCAACTACCTCAGCTAATATATCAGCAAACTCATTCCTGTCATTAGCTTTGGCCACGGAGAGAGGTTGCTCGGTTACCTCACAGGCCTTTTGGTTTAAGCCACTGAAACACCATCATCCATATGAGTACTATTAATTACGAGGAGTTAGTTCTATACTTCTAACAGAACAAATGACAAAGGTTAAGTGGCAAGCAGGTCAAACATGAGCACAGAAAGTGTCTTGCATTGGACAGTGAAATAAAAAGAATTCATGTGGCAAATCAACAAAAGTGACCAATTCAGACACCCCACATGATTTCCTCCTACATGGATGTCCGAAGACAGAACCATATTATAAGCCTAATTAGTTGACAGATGCAGACAGGCATCAGCACTAACTCTTCATAGCAAACCGGCTGTATCTCAAAAGTCGCTTGACACTTTCAAATATGTTTTTAAGTAGAAGAATATTAGGAACCATTTAGATTACAAATGATAACTTTAGAAGAATCTCAATTATTCGATGAACCTGCCTTCACATGTGAGTATCTTAGCTAGCTTGTTTTCCACAATAAGTAGACCCATTACTCTCACTTTGAGGATAGCAGAACAACTCCTCATTCATAGTTGTGTGCACAACTGCTGATTGAATGACGTGGTAAGAGAAAGATTATTGCATTGCCTTAGCATTTCAACAGTCCAGAATTGGTCACTGTGTAATGATCATGAGAATCGGATCTAACATAGTGCAAAAGTTTCCACATAGGCTTCGTTTTGGTGCACTAATATCTACTTTACATAGAAAAACACATGTTGAAATGAAATGCTCATATATGTTCATATGATATAACCTTGTTAAGAAGTTAACCCTCCAACAGGGTAAGCATCCCATCAAGATCACTGTTAGGATGATTTCTGTTGAAATAAGATAGAATATAATTTATTTTCTTTTTCTTCTCTCAGCCTAAAGTGCATAAAATAAAAAATAGTCATAGAAAAACTGGCTACCAAAAGATCAGAGCACTTCAGTAAAAGTTCTTCGCGGTCAAATAAACAGTTCAATGAGAGAGAAAATTTTCCAATTCAATTAGAATGCTTAGATATCTAAACAGAACCAAGACACTTATTTTCTAATTTAGACTACTTGGACCCATCTACGACTGTTTTGGTAGCCAAATGTAGCCTAGATCAGGGATGCAATCATCCATCTTCGAGTCAGATTTAGTTTCTAGAAGGAACTCAGATAAAAGAGTAAAGGACAACACAGTAATAAGGATAAGGGATGATATAGAAAAGCAGAATACTTTATTTACAACAAGCAGGTGTTCGTCAAGGGCTCTAGAAGATAGGAGAACATAAGCAAAGTGAACGAGTTATATTTCTGGTATAACCTTGAAGCAAACAAAGACCCCGAATTAGACACCTCAACAATTCTTAGATAATAATTAGTCTAAATTGACTCTTTCAAATGAAAATCAAGACAAATATGAAATAATTAATCAAGTCTAAGCATTGGATAAGTTTATACTAAAAAAAGATCATATTGAATTCTTAGTGGCCTTTCTATCAATATCACGGTTAGCAAAATCAGGATTGAGACTGATCCAGACAGACTGGGGGCAACAAAATCAGGATCAGCAAAATTGGTTGGAACAAAATCATGATGAATGAGACTGGTCGGATCAGATCGAGATCTCAAATGCTATGATATCTCTCTTCCTTGTCATAACATATATATTCAGCTAAGAACTACTATTTCACTTCAATTTGTCTGTACTCCTACATCTCTATTCACACATTGTTGGATGATGACCATTGAAATAGTGATGATAAGTTGCCAATGCAATGGTGAGAATCGCTAAACATAGATGCTACGTCCTCTGCTTCACAATAATATTCATATTTTTTCTCACAATTCCTAGTCTTCCTCTGCTTTCATCTTCTTTTCATTCTTCTTTACAGGCTGCCACCTGTTGCAGCGGTCAACATTCTATCTCTTCTTTTGTTAGAGGTTGAATATTTTCCGGAATTGATCCAAATTTGCCAACTCTAACTGAGCCTGATCAGTTTATAATCTGATTCTGACAAGTCCCAATCAATCTGTTTATAAAGCTGAAAGATTGGTCGACATTGGATTGGCTTTGACCGAGATAATTATTGATCAGGTGATCCACATCCAACTTGGTTCTTACAGAAAACTATGGCCTATATCATTGTATTCTTGAAAATGTAGTAGCTATGGGGGCAATGAGAACAATGTAAGTAATATGAGCTAAAATAAAATTCAGGTTGTAACAGATCTAACACAAAATGTGTAACAAATGAAATATTGAAGGTACTTAGATGTCACATTTACCTAATTTAGTTTAGTACAGAAAATGCCACTTGTAAACCAGTAAAGTATGACAATCTAAAAGTCTAAAACTAGGAATAACTAACACCTCTCGATTAGAAGTTGAACATATTGGTATGAAATAAATACCTCCAATGGGAAGGTTCAAATGTTCGGAAGAAGACATGGGTTCTGTTTGTGTTAACCATTGTTTCAACCCATGTTGCCCAGGTGTCCAAGGCCATCCTGAAGGCAGAACTGATGGACTTTCCGAGCTTCAATACTCCTCCAACCTGGAAATAACAACCCCTGTAGAGCAGATCATTTAGGATTTGTTTTTAGTGAAAACTACTAAAAATATCTTAAGTTCTGATTGCAAAGTTGCATATAATAATATGATAAATAATACAGCTTGAGATTGTTGAAAACTAAAATGCCTGATATGTTAATCTTCAGATCACTCTTGAAGCTATCAACATTTCAACATCATGTTGTTCTCCTCAGGACAAACGATGAGTGTTATCTCTTCTGCAGGCTTTGAAGATTATAACGAACAGAGCTCGACCATAGCTTCAGGACATATTAATAAAACCAAGATGGTTCACAGTACAAGTATGAAACGACTGGAATAACAAGTGATTCAGGTCCTATCCAACTAAATTGTAAGCTGAGATCCTAGCAAGAACAGAAGTTCATGCTCTGAAGGTGACTTTAGCATGACTTACTCAATCTACAAAATCTGGCTGCTTTATGTTGGCAGAATCCTCAAGAGCTTGGTCAGGATCTACTGAAAGATCTTGGGCTTTGGGTCATGATATGATGGTTTTTAAGGCAGTCAATATTCTTTCTCATTAAATTAATTTCAAGTAACCAAAATTGTAAATGCATTATGTTAGGTAACAAGAAAAGAAGGCTCATTAGGATTTCTATATCATGAGTGCCTTTGGCTCTTCATGGTAATTAAAAGTTGGAAAAAGTTTATATTCATTACTGCTGCATGGGATGCATATATATATTAAAATATTATTTTGATCCTAGTAGGAATTTGAGGCGTTATTTTCCTGACTAATAGCTGTTGAAGGCGAGAGTCCAATACCTAATATGTTCTAGTATACTTCAATGACATGTATGCCACTGCATCACCCAACCTTGCACAGTCTCCCATTCTTTTCACTCTTATCTACGTCCCTACGAGATTCACACAATTATAAGCTAAAGAACTTATTTTGCACCATAATACATCATCATCCTGGAAGGGGACTTTTATTGGCTTTCCACACTTCAAACCCATCAGCTTTCTACCACTATCATGATACCAAAAAAATTAGTAAATCAGTTCGAAGTGTTCCTCACTAGTCTCATTTTTAAAACACAAAGGGTTCTCATACAATGCTGAACCATGGTGGACTCTTCATGCAAGTGGCTTTACACACTGCTCAATCTGCTAGTTGAAAATTAGATTTTTGATTAAGAAGTTGACAGAGTGTACACTCTTAATGATGGTAATCCCTTCACAAGTTTTTCTCTCCTGAAAAAAAATCTTCTACGAGTTATGATAGGATGATATATCTCCCAAAAAGATAGATCAGTAAGATACTTGGTAACATCTGCGGTTCAACATATTTGTTCCGATCTGTAGCAAGTCAGCAACTACATGACCTGCTTTCACCTACTGATTCTAGACCCTGTGTTATAGGCTTCTCGATTCTCTGGCTGTGTTCATCGAGTGGGTTTTCAGTCAGGAAACTCTTCATAGAGCCCTTGAAGAATGTCGAGTCCAGAGACCTATCTTCATTTAGAATGATTCTTGTCCTACACTGCTTGTAATTTGGGATGTATAAGACAAAGACTTCATCCCGAGTTATTTACGAAGAGATTTACAAAACAAATTTTTAAATAAAATATCAGATCATGTCCAACAGGAGACTACTATGATTGAGCTTTTAAAACAAAATTAAGGAAACTATGGGAAGAAAACAAAGAGCAGAATGCAAAAAACTTACACATCAAATAGTTTACTTGGAGTCCACCAATGACCTGAGTTGAAGATCAGAACATCTGAATCAATCCACCTCTGATTAATCTCGTCCATCTTGTCCAGTTTGAGTGTCATACGGATCCTCCTCGGTCCATTTGTCGGTGGCAAGCCCTGCTGCACTAGGAACACTGAACGGAAGAACTCTACACTCAGGTTGAACGTTTGGAACTTAACACCCAAGAATCGAATTGTTTTCGAGATCTTGTTCCCATTCACTTCATAAACAGTATTTGGATCATGCACCCCGGTCATAAGCATGCATATGAGAGACTCCCACTGTGTGCGACTCATGGAATCACCCACAAAGACGATTCGCTTCCCTCTGAGCCGATCCAAGATTTCATGTACATCAAACTTGGGAATATCACAGTGCCGAGGCTTCCACCTCCACTTAAGATAGTTTTTGTCTTGTCTCCCATTTGCCAAGCAATTGAACCCCCTCTCGGCAAATGGGCATTCCGTGCCATTGTACAGCGGATATGAGCTATCTGGAATCCAGCTACCGTCAAAGACATCACAGACATCGGACTCATCATAGAACCCTGCAACCAACCTCCCACGACTGGGGTATCGGAAAGCATATAGATAAATAACACATCCAACGACAAGCAGCACCGAGGTCAAACAGAAGATCATTGCCAGGAAGCTGAAGGATGGCCCTGGCGCCACCCACCATTTCCGATGAACCGAAACCCTAGGACTGCTGACACTCCGAGGCGTAAGCCGAGCCGAAGCACTCCTGCTAAAAGTACCGTTCACCATCGCATCGCAGCAGCAGAAAGATCGAAGAACCAACCCTATGTTCCAACGAAGATCAAATCGACCTCAAGAACTGAGGGATCTGCCGGTTCCACCCAGGATCAGCCAACAGGGCGACGAAACCGCCGGTTCTTGGTCCCCAACCCAATCCCAACGAGCAACAAAAACCGATTTTCCACCATCCCAGAGCCGTGAACTCGACGATACGAGAATCAAAATCCGATTTTGAGCACGGAAGGTCCGATTTTCTACACCGGACGACAAAATTTACAGAGGAAAAAGGATCGAGAGGTGAGAGAGACACAGAAATCAAACCCGATCCTCCTCGTGATACACCCCCTTCAACCGTCCATGCCACTTCTTCGTTAACGGATACGCCAACTCCAGCTCAAGATCTCGCGCCGGTGGCAGCGAAAGGGGAGGAATGTGGAGGAGTGGAGAGGCCGCGCTCCGTGGATGGTGGCGAAGGGACGGAGGACTAAATAGCTGCCAACGTAAGGGGTAATTTGGTAAATTCGGACAATGTGACACATCTTGGAAGTTGCTAATTATGTAGTGGGAGTTTGGTTTGTATTTATTGACTTCCATTAATGTGTAATTTTCACTTTTTGTCTGCTAAATAAATATGATAGTTTTAGGGCCAATTTGTCATCAATTTTATTACTTTCTTTTCAAATTATTAAAAAAAAACCCGTGCCATGTTTGGAATAATAATATATGCTTTGGGAAAGAGAATATTATTATTATTATTATTATTTATTCTTATAAAAATATTATATTATAAAAATATTATATAATAATAATAATAATATCATGAGTCGCGTATTATATTCCATATCTGAATGAGATAGATTTCGAAGAAAAAATTGAGAGAAAAATAATAAGGGTGTTGATATGATCCATTATGATGTAGATTCTAACATATCAAGAGTGTTCTTAAAAAAAAAAATTGTTATTGTATACTAATTTAACTTTATATAACCTTTACGAAGTATCTCTTATCTTTTTTGCTATTATTGAATACAACTTGCTCTGTCGATACCAAGTCCAATTAACCATTGTTATCATTGTTTTATTTAATTTTTGTTCACTTTTAAATTGATTCTCTTAATGTATATGAACAATAATTTTATAATTGTTGAGATTTTTTTTTAACCTTCCACTCTAATACCACTATCGAAAGAAAACAAAATTAAAACCTAACAAACAATATCAAGCTAAACCAATAGAACAAAAAAATCAAGAATAATAACACCAAAATGTTACGTCCTATAACCCGAAAACATACACGAGTGTTAACTATAAAAGTTTAAGATTACAATATTATCTTTTGTTATGGGGGAATTTGGTGCTTGCCTAGTAGATGAGTTCCGCCTCCGTGTTTGTTGAGCAAGCACTGCTGGTTCAGGCCCGTGTGCGTTAGCTCGCCCGCGGTCGACTCGGTGCAGAGTTGGAGCTCGGTCGGATAGGTGGTACCTCGAGGTTCGGCTCGGGAAGTCGGTTGCTGGAATGGTGGAGCTCGGGTCGAGTTGAAGTATTCCAGCTCGGGTCGGCCGCTGGCTCCTGCAAGAAGGTCGGGTCGGGCAGGTTCCCGACGTGACCCCTCTAACGGTCAAGTTAGTTCAGTGGTTGGTTTTTTACGATCCCCTTGCCCCGTAGAGGTGCAAAAGCTTATATAGTGGGTGTTGTAGATCATCCGTACCTGACAATCCGGTTGCCCTTGTGGCTTACCTTGTCATCGTACGCTTCCACCACGCCCACCGTCCTTGCAGTGAGGGATGCGTCCACAGGTAGAGGTATCAGCCTTACCTGTGTCAGGTCGGCCGTACGACCGCTGGGGTATTGGCCTTACCTGTGTCAGGTCGACCGCACGACCACTGGCGCCCCCATACCTGTGTCCGACTAGTTTCCCGCGTTGGGTCGGCCACGTCGACGGGCCAGTTGTCCGAAGGAGCGATGATGTGGCGACCAGGTCATTATGTGTCATATCATTCTTCCCCCCCCCGGGAAGACCTTCTCGAGGTGCCTGATGAGGGTGCCGAAGATGAGGTCTTGTGCTTAGCTGCTGGTTCGAGGTGGCCCTGAACTAGTCCCGAGTGGGGGCTCGGGGACTTCAAATGGTGCGGGGGCCGATCCGTCCGAGTATGAGCTCGGTAACTTGAATGGCGCAAGAGCTGATTCGACCAGGCATGAGCCTGAGAATTGGAATGGCGTGGGAGCTGATCCGACCGAGCAGGAGCTCGGGAATTGGGTTATCGCAAGAGCTGATCCGACCGAGCAGGAGCTCGGGAATTGGGATGTCGCAAGAGCTGATCCAACCGAGCAGGAGCCCAGGAATTGGAATGTCGCAAGAGCTAATCCGACCGAGCAGGAGCTCGGGAATTTGGACTTAGGCTTTTGCCAAGGGTGAACTCGGGCACAAATCCTGGGATTTGGCCGAGAGGGTGAACTCGAGCACAAATCTGCGGATCCGACTGAGAGGGTGAACTCGGCGCAAGTCTGCGGATTTGGCCGAGAGCGGTCGAGAGGGTGAACTCGGGCACAAATCTGCGAATTCGGTCGAGAGGGTGAACTCAGGCGTAAATCTGCGGATTCGGCCAAGAGGGTGAACTCGAGCGTAAATCTGTGGACGGCCGAGAGGGTGAACTCGGGCACAAATCTGCGGATTTGGCCGAGAAGGTGAACTCGGGTGCAAATATGCAGATTCGATCGAGAGGGTGAACTCGGGCGCAAATCTGTGGATTCGGCCGAGAGGGTGAACTCGAGCGTAAATCTGTGGATTCGGCCGAGAGGGTGAACTTGGGCGTAAATCTACGGATTTGGCCGAGAAGGTGAACTCGGGCGCAAATCTGCGGATTCGACCGAGAGGGTGAACTCGGGCTCAAATCTGTGGATTCAGCCGAGAGGGTGAACTCGGGCGCAAATATGCGGATTTGGCCGAGAAGGTGAACTCGGGCGCAAATCTGTGGATTCGGTCGAGAGGGTGAACTCGGGCGCAAATCTGCGGATTCGGCCGAGAGGGTGAACTCGGGCGCCCTCGCCCTTATCTTGTGAACCCTCTCTCTATTACTATGTATATATATATATATATATATATATATATATATATATATATATATATATATATATATATATATATATATATATATATATATATATATATATATATATATATATATATATATATATTGTCCTTCGCTTAGGGTTTCGATCGGAGTAATGCTGCATTTAATGCGCTGGGTGGCTTTCGGGGTGGCGGCGCTTCATCTTGCCTCGGGAAGCTGAAACGACTCCCCTGGGCGCTATAAGTTCGATGTGTGGTTGGACAGAGACCTCACTTGTTCATTTGGCCCCCCTCCGTGTTTCCATCTCGGACCTTCCTAGCCACTCTTCGCCTCTTCAGTCGGTAGCCCTTTTTGAACAGGTCGGGATGACCTCCTCGGACTCCTCAAGTAGTGTCAGGGTCGTTTCTCCCCCGGGGTCGGGGGAGACAAGTCGATGTGATCCCGAGGTCGGTTCCTTGGGAGCATCTTCTGGACCCCCGTCGCCTGTCGACGCGAGGGTTCTGAGGGATTTGGAGGTCATGATGTCGGATCATGATCTTGACATGGCGGTGACCGAGGGGTCACTTGCCGTGATTAGGGAGCGATATAGCATCCCGGCTGAATACGGGCTGCATGTTCCACAGCCCGGGCAGCGCCCTTATAGCTTGGACGCTCCCGATATGTGCATCTCGGTGGATGCTTTGGAGGTCGGCCTTCGGTTTCCTTTGCACCCACTCATCGAGGAATGCTTGAGGTGGTGGAGAATCTCTCCCAGCCAGGTAGCGCCCAACTCGTGGCGCTACCTTGTCTTCTTGGGCGAGTGCCGAGGAGCCGGGATTATCCCGACTCGGGACTTGTTCATGGCGTGCTTTCGCCTCTATAAGAGTCGGGGCGGTTACTACCTTACCTCCCGGGTCGGTTTTTGAGTCAGCGGGGCACCTTCCAGTAACAAAGGTTGGAAGTCCCGCTACATTTATGTTAATGGTCCGGTTTGGAGGTTTAGGCTCGATTGGTCGGCTCACCCGATCGGTAATGCCCCCCCCATACCTATCCGAGGAGGAGACCGTCCTGGTCGGCAGACTGAAGGGGATTCTTTCCTCTTCGCGTGCGATCAAGGAGATGGCCGAGCTTTGGCTCGTCAAGGCGGGTTTAAGCCTGGCCTCTAGGGGTACTAACATTTTACTTTGCTTTAGCCTTTCTAACTGCCTATTAACCTGTCGGTTGGAATGCAGACCGGATGGATCTCGGGGAGCTTCGCGGGATGCCAAGAGTGACAAGCGGCAAGGTCCCTCCGACCCGGCCCACCGCCCGTGAGGTCGGCGCATCTCCTGTGAGAGAAGCTCCGAGGGCTTCGTCGAAGAGGCCAGTCGTCTCCCCACCTGAGCAGGCCGAAGATACGGTGAGGCACCATAAGAAAGTGAAAGTGCTGACAAGGAGGCACAAGTTCTGTCCCGACGAGGGGGAGTCTCGCTCCCGATCTAAGGGTAAGGAGCCCGCAGAACCGTCAGAGGAACCCGAGGCGCCCGTCAGGTCCGAGGAGGGGGGCGCTTCACCAGCCCACGAACGCCCGAGGTCGATGAAAGACCTTTTCAAGACGAAGGTTCATAAGGGCGACGCGGGCTACTACGCCCCGCTAATGTCCGACCTGGGGCATCAAGACCCCGAGAAGGAGATGAAGGCCAGATGGAAGGGGCTGAAGAACTCGACGAAAGTATGAAACAATTCGTCGGCAGCGGAGGAGTTCGAAAGGGGACTTCTCCATCCCCAATTGGCGCGGGAGCTCTAAACGCTCCCCTCGGAAGTCTTGATAGCCCGAGCCGCCAAGGAGTTGGTCTTGGTAAGCTTCCCGACCCATGCCTTGGTAACTCGAGTTTTCCCTTTGCCGAGCTTCTAACAGTTGCTCTTTCGTGCAGAGCCAACATTTCCAAATGACACTTTTTGACCGAGTTCATGACGCGGGTCGGCTGATCACGTTCATGGACTACCGGGTCAAGCATCTACAAGAAGAGCTTGACGCTCTGAAATCGAGAGGGGGACCGGAGGCGGTCACCGAGGCTGAAAAGCGCACGTCCGAGCTGCAGGAGGAGCTCGAGAAGATCAAGAGGTAGAAAGCCGAGGAGCTCTTCAGGCGCGAGGCCTCGGAGAAGGAACTGCAGGAGATTCGGGGCCACCTGGGCGACGCCCAATAGTTGCTGAGGGAGGCGCGAACCAGGGCTCGGAGGATGGACGACAAGCTGTTGCAGGCCGTGAAGGACCTGGAGAGCGCCCAAGCCGAGCTGCCTAGGCAATCGATCATCCAGTACAAGGAGTCCCTCGGCTTCAAAGAGGGCCCGAAGAGGATGGGTCGGGTAACGTACGAGTATGGGTGTCGGGTGGCGTTAGCTCGCTTCCGCGCCCGACATCCCGACGCCGACGTTGAAGAAGACCCGTTCACCATCCATCCCGAGGACGATCTGGTGCCGATGGAAAGGCAGCAGGACTTTGACGACTCGGTTCCCCCGAGCCCTGACTTGTCATTTTCTTTTCAAATTGAAATTCGGGTTGGGAAAAGCCTCATTTTTGTTCCCGACATCTTTTGTACTTGCTTTTAATTAATACAAGTCGGGTCGTTTTGCTGATATCGTCATGCGTAAAACTTCCACAAGTTTGTGATGTGCCAAGTTCTCGACAACACTCGCCCCTCCATTGTTGCCAACGTATAAGCCCCGTCTCGGATAACATCGATGACCCGGTAGGGGCCTTCCCAGTTCGGGGCCAGCTTGCCGCGGGACCAGGTCGGGTCGCTGACCTCAGTCTTTCGGAGCACCAGGTTGCCCATCTCAACATGCCGGGTGCATACCCGACGGTTGTACAGCTTGGTGATGACCCTTCTATGGGCCAGCGCTCGGAGATGGGCGTCAGCTCGCTTTTCCTCTAGCAGGTCGAGGTTCTCACGAAGCTGTTGGTTGGACTCCTCTTCACTCTGGGTCTGGATTCGGAGGGTCGGGAAAATCACCTCGGGAGGCAGTACGGCTTCGGTCCCGAAAGTCAGGCTATACGGGGACTCCCCCGTCGGGGTTTTCGGAGTCGTTCGCGATGCCCATAGAATACTCGGGAGCTCCTCTACCCAAGAGGTCGTGGCGCTGGAAACCCTTTTCTTCAGCCCTTCAAGGATGACTCGGTTCGTTACCTCGGCTAGCCCATTGGCTTTGGGGTGGGCAACCGAGCTAAACTTCAGCTGGATGCAATAGTTTTGACAAAACATCTTGAACTTCGTGTTGTTGAATTGTGTGCCGTTGTCTGTGATAATGCCCCTAGGGAGGCCGAACCTAGTTATGATATTTTTCCACACGAATCCTTCGACTTGTCTCTCGGTGATGGAGGCCAATGGCTCGGCCTCGAGCCATTAGATGAAATAGTCGACTCCGACTATTAAGAACCTTCTTTGTCCCGAGGTCGGGGGGAAGGGGCCGAGGAAGTCAATTCCCCATTGGGCGAAGGGCCCGGCGCAGTCGGCAGTTGTGAGCGATACCATCAGTTGATGTTGGAACCGGGTGTGCTTCTGGCATGGCTCATAGCTCCGAACATAAGTCTGGGCATCCTTACGTAGGGTGGGCCAGTAGTAACCTTGGTAAAGTGCGAGCACCGACATGGTCCCCACATATTCCCTCGTGGACCTCGGCTAGGGTGGTATGTGCCTTGGTCGGGTTCAGACAGCGAAGCAGGGGTCGGCTGAAGCCTCGCTGATAGAGGCGATCATCGATGATACAGTACCACTACTCCATCCTTCTGACTCTTCGGGCAGCCGCTTTGTTCTCGGGGAGGGTTCCTGCTTGTTTAAAGCGAAGGATCTCGTCGATCCAACCTCCTTCTTCATCGTCAACAATCGATATAATCAAATTGACGGAGGGCCCGATAGTTCTTACCATTGTTCCGAACGGTGTGTCGGTCACGCAGGAGGAGGCTAGCCTGGCCAAGGCGTTTGCTTGTGCGTTCTCGCTGCGAGGTACCTTGGTGATGGTACACCTTCGAAACCGACCTGTCATCCGTCGCGCCTCGGCTAGGTACTTGACCATTGCTGCTTCTCGAGTCTCGAACGCTCCGTTGACTTGGCTTGCGATGAGCTGGGAGTCGGTGAATATTTCAATGTCCTCTGTGCCCAGCTCGTCTACGACCTTCAGACCGAATAGGAGCGCTTCATATTATGCTTTATTGTTCGTAGCTTTAAATCATAATCGCAGCGCATGTTCATAGGTGTGGCCGGAAGGATCCTTGAGCACCAAGCTGACGCCTCCTCTTTCTGAGTTGGCGGAGCTGTTGATATGCAGTGTCCATCCGGGGTTCGGGTTCGCCAGGATTTCCGGGGGTGTGAGCTCCGAGAGGAAGTCCGCGAGCACTTGGCCTTTGATCGCCTTTCTTGGCTTGTATTCGATATCGAACTCTCCTAACTCTACCGACCACTTAAGCATCCGACCTCAACATCAAATTTTGAGAGGATCTGGCGCAAGGGTTGGTCAGTTATCACCTTGATAGGATGCGTCTGGAAGTACGGCCTCAGCTTCCTGGATGTCAGGATCAGAGCTAAGGCTATTTTTTCTATGGGGGAATAATGGAGCTCAGGTCCCGCCAGGACATGACTAGTGTAGTAGATCGGCTTTTACCCAGCTTTATCGAGTGTCACCAAGACCGAGCTAACCGCCAGGTCGGTTGCAGCGAGGTATAAACCGAGAGGCTCCCCGTCCTTTACCGATGCTAGTTGCGGTAGGTTTTTGATGTGGCTCTTGAGCTGGCGGAATGCTTCTTCACAATTGGGGGTCCACCTGAAGTCTTTTGCCAACTTTAGCGCTCGGAAGAAGGTAGAGCTCTTGTCCCCGACTCGGGAGATAAAGCGGCTCAGGGCTGCTAACCTCCCTGTAAGTTGTTGGACTTCTTTGATAGTCCTGGGGGGCTGCATTTCTTGTATTGCCTTTATCTTGTCAGGATTGGTGTCAATCACCCGCTGATGCACTATGAAGCCGAGGAACTTCTCGGATGTGATGTCGAAGGTACATTTTGCCGGGTTGAGACACATCTTGTATTTTCTTAGCGTGCGGAACGTTTCCGCTAGGTCGGAGAGGTGGGTCTCGATTTGTCGGCTTTTGACTATCATATCGTCTACGTAAATCTTCATGTTCCTTCCGACTTGGTCCTTGAACATGCTATTTACGAGCCGTTGGTAAGTTGTGCCAGCATTTTTCAACCTGAACGACATCACATTGTAGCAGTATGTGTCATTATGAGTGATAAAGGCTGTGTTTTTTTTTATCTCTTGGGGCCATCTGGATTTAGTTATACCCCGAGAAAGCATCCATGAAGGAGAGCAACTGATGCCCCGACGTGGAATCTACCAGTTGGTCGATGCGGGGAAGTGGGTAGCAGTCCTTCGGGCAGGCCCGATTGAGATCGGTATAATCAACGCACATCCGCCATTTTCCATTAGCTTTCTTGACAAGTACAACGTTGGATAGCCAGGTCGGATACTTTACTTCTTCGACAAGCTTTGCATCTAACAGACGAGCGACCTCGTCTTCTATAGCCTTCTGCCGGTCTGGATCGAATTTGCACGGACGTTGCTTCACGAGTCGGGCGTCGGGGGAGATGTTCAGGTAATGCTGGGTGATCTCCGGGTCGACCCCCGGCATATCGCTTAGGGACCATGCAAAGACATCGTCATTCTTCTGCAGGAAATCTATCAGTTGAACTTGTTGGCTTTCCATGAGTCCCGACCCGACCTTCACCAGCTTATCCGGGCGGCTGGGTCAAGTGGCAGTTCCAAAACTTTTTCCGCCGAGTGGGGGTCTCGGGCACTCTCCTCCGGGTCCATAGGCATGGTACCGATCAGTTCAGTCCTCGGTTTCTTGAACAACGTCGTTGCCGTTAAGTAGCACTGCCTGGATTCTCTTGGGTCACTCCTGACCTCGCCGACCCCTGTTCGGGTCGGGAACTTCATGATCCGATGGTACGTGAAAACGACCGTGCTGAGCCGGTTGAGGGTCGGGGGCCCGATGATGGCGTTGTACGTCGATGGGAGCTTGACCACCATAAATGACACTAGCAGAGTCTTTGACCTTGGTTCTCCCCCGGATATGACAGGGATCGTGGTTACTCTCAAGGGAGAGACGGAATCCCCGGTGAATCCTGTCAAGGTAGATGTTAGAGGAGCGAGATCTAGGCCGGTTAACCCCAATCTTCGAAAGACATCGAAATATAAAATGTCGGCTGAACTCCCCGTGCCGATCATGACCCTCTTGACGTAGGCATTGGCCATGCAGATGAAGATTACTAGCGCATCATCGTGGGATGAGTGCTCCTCGCCTTTTGACCTAAACGTGAAGTCAATATCTTCGTGATGCAGCGGCCTCTTTCCGGCCTCGGATCGCACATAAGCTTTTCGCGTCGAGGAGTTGTTGTCGCCTGATGTCAGGCCGTCAAAGATGACGTTGATTTGCTTCTCGACCGGGCCCTGAGGTCGGGGAGACGAGTCTCGGGAGGGCCAGCCGTCAGGGAGAGAGGGTTGTTCGCGGACATATCGCCGCAGGTGGCCGTGCCGGATAAGGTCTTCAATTTTTACTGCAGGTCACGACATTCCTCGGTGTCGTGCCCGTATTCTCTGTGAAAGTGACAATACCTTCTTTTGTCGCGCCGCTCGGGGTGCGACTTCATCGGACTTGGGGCCTTCAAGAGCCCCTTTTCCCGTATTTGGAAGAAGATCTTTGTTCGGGTTGAATTGAGGGGAATCAAGGGGGGTTTGGCTGGTAACAAGCCTGACCTGTCTTCGCTCCTCTTCGGAGGTGGCGCTGGATGTCCATAGGACTGTTCCCCCCGGGGGCGCTTTGTCTCATCCCGCTTGCCGGCTATTAGCGTTTCGGCCGTCATGTACTGGTGTGCTCGTTGTAGCGTCTCGGGCAGAGTCGTCGGTGGTGGCTTGATCAATGACCATAAGAACCTTGACGCCCTCAGCCCCGTCAAGAATGCTTGGATGGCCAGGGATGGATGGAGGTCGGGGATTCCCTGGACCTGCGATGTGAACCGTCCCATGAATTGGGAGAGGGGCTCGTCGCTCCCTTGGGCCATCCCCAGGAGGGAGGTCGTGGTTGGTCTCAGGCGTGCACTCACCAAAAAGTTTAGCTCGAACTCTCTTGCCAGCAAATCAAATGAAGGTATAAACGCGGGTTTGAGACGAGAATACCATATTCTGGCTGACCCTCTAAGGGTGGTCGGGAAGGCCCGACACATCAGTGCCTCCAAGGTATCGTAAAGGGCTATCTGGGTGCGGAATGTGGCGATGTGCTCCGCCGGGTCGCCGTTGCCATCATAGGGCTCGAGGGCCGGGAGCCTGAAGGTGGCCGGGAGAGGCTTGGCCTGTATCTCGAGAGTGAATGAGGAACTGCCTTTAGAGCTTTCCCCAACCTCCTTTCTTGATTTGAGGACTTTCTTCTAGACTTCGTCGAGCCGTTGATGGACTCGGCGGACTTGCTCTCTTAGAGAATCAGCGGTGTCAGTCGATAAGGTGTCGAAGTCGGGCTCGGTCGGTACCGGGTTGTAGGAGCGACTTTGCGATCAGGCTGGCGTCGGGGTTGGGGAAGCTGCGTGGGCTTCGGCAACCTGAGGCTGTGGCGCCTCTACGTCGGGCGAGATTCCCCGGTTTGGGGCTGCTGGTGACTCCGTTTGCGGGGGTGCCGTCGGGGGAGCCGATTGGTGAGCCATCGAATGCACGAGCTGGGGTAGGTATGAGATTATGATCTGCACCATCCCCGCTAGTGCTTGGACTTGGCTGGTGAGGCCGAGGAAAGCCTCTGTCGTGACCATGAATGGCGCGGGGTTGGACGCGGGTGAAGGGAACCCTGGGTCGGTCATCATCCTCCAAAAGCGGTTGGGAGTCGGCACAGCTACCGTGGCCTCCTCGGTTGGTCGAGGGTGGTCAGGTTTCGGGCGGTGCTCCGTACCCGAGTCCCCAAACGGGCGTTCTAGCGACATGGGCCCTCCTTCTAGCGCCAAAAATGTTAGGGGGGAATTTGATGCTTGCATAGTAGATGAGTTCCGCCTCTGTGTCTGTTGAACAAGCACTGCTGGTTCAGGCCCGTGTGCGCTAGCTCGCCCGCGGTCGACTCGGTGCGGAGTTGGAGCTCGGTCGGATGGGTGATACCTCGGGGTTCGGCTCGGGAAATCGACTACTGGAATGGTGGAGCTCGGGTCGGGCTGAAGTATTCCAGCTCGGGTCGACCGCTGACTCTTGCAAGAAGGTCGGGTCGGGCAGGTTCCCGACGTGATCCCTCCAACGGTCAAGTTAGTTCAGTGGTTGGTTTTTTGCGATCCCCTTGCCTCGTAGAGGTGCAAGAGCTTATATAGTGGGTGTTGTAGATCATCCGTACCTGGCAACCCGGTTGCCCTTGTGGCTTACCCTATCGTCATACGCTTCCACCACGCCCACCGTCCTTGCGGTGAGGGATGCGTCCACAGGTAGAGGTATCAACCTTACCTGTGTCAAGTCGGCAGTACGACCGCTGGGATATCGGCCTTACCTGTGTCAGGTCGACCGTACGACCATTGGGGATTCGGCCTTACCTGTGCCAGGTCGGCCGCACGACCACTGGCGCCCCCATATCTGCGTCCGACCAGCTTCCCGCGTTGGGTCAGTCACATCGACTGGCCAGTTATCCGAAGGAGCGATGATGTGGTGGCCAGGTCATTATGTGTCATATCATCTTTAATACAAGGAGAAGAAACAGTGATGTCGAGGAACCCAACCAAACGAAATAGAAACTTCCTTTCCTCACTTCTCTCATTTATTTATAGACATAAAGTGGAGGTTTGGATGATTGTTTACAATTACACCCAACCTTCCATCTCACCTCTCATCTCATAACTATCTTTGAGAAATATTCTTTAAACCGTTCTTGATTAAGAGCATATTTTATATTACGATGGAGACAAATGTGGCAGATGTCAGATAATGATAAATACAATATTCATTGCGTCGATAAATAATATTTTTAGTACTGATCATGATTGGATAGTGATTCAGATCCAATCATTGCGTCGACAAATAATATTTTTAGTACTGATCATGATTAGATATTGATTCAGATCCAACTGAGATAGATTCATTTCAAGTTAGTCTTAATCCAAGCCTGGATATTTCTAAAACGAAAGTCGAGGATATTTCTAACAAATATAGCTTTGACGATCAAGTCAATTCTTATGTTCGGTTCGATCAGATTTGTTGGGTCGATCGACTTGGTCGAATCGATTGACCGATATTGAAGTGAAGTATTATGTGTGAAAGCGTACCAACCTAGGGTCTCTTTTATAAGCGACCATGAGGATGGTTAGGCTCGAAATCGTCAATGACAAGAGGAAAACGTGTAACATTTTTAGACGGAGACTTGGCGTGATGTTCGCTGAACTTGGCGCTCGCTTAGGTTAGCTGTGTGAGCTAAAACGATGGGTTGTTCGATGATGTATCGATCGCCACATGATAATGTTGCATTAGACATAAATTATGGCACTCGCTTAGGCTAGCTGCATCAATCACGAGCTCAAACAATTGGTTGTTCGACTATGTATCGATCGCTACATGAAAGTGTTGCATTAGACATAGATTCCGGGTGACGATGATAAATTTGAAGTTAGAGAAATTGCAATATCATAATCTAGCTTCATGTAGGTCATAGAAGCTACTAGTTTGTTTATATATATATATATATATATATATATATATATATATATATATATATATATATATATATATATATATATATATATATATATATATATATATATATATATGTATATATATATGCATTTTGTTAGATGGATTTATTATTATTAACTTTTAAAATAAAATTTCGGTTAGTAAAATAGGTTGATCAAGCTAATGAATTAGTTATCTCATCAGATTATATCTTGATAAAAAAATAATAATTTTACCTTTCAACTAGTATATAATAAAATTTTAAGAGGATGCATTTGGAGTAAATTATAGGAAAACAAATAAAATTGGTAGTACATAAAGTGGTCAAATCATAACCCAATGCCATTCACCAAATCAAAAGTAGTGAAGTTTTTGTCAAAATTGTAGCTATGGAATCATGACTTGAGACAGGTTTCTACCACCTCAGCAACCCAATTCTTTATATGCCTGCCAAGGAGAGTAGGTTTGTGTTGACTTCTCCCTTCAATTAAAAGAAGACATGTTTGGAAGAAGAGAGGAGGAAGAAAAGCTGCAGAGACAGATGTGACTATGGAAAGAGACTTTGGATCAGCAAAGGGTTGGAAAGTTGATGTCTGGTGTCTGTCACTTAGCTCAGGTGAGGATACTTCTTTCTAGTTTCCTTTAGGAAGAACAAGGTTTCATGTCCTCTTCAAGAGTTAATAATAACAATCCCCAGCATTTCAATGAATAATTCAAACACAAACCCTTTCCAACAACCTCTAGGTTGAGAATGATTTTTTTTTTTTTTTAAAATAAAGTTCCTCAACATGCTTAAAGCATATTTGGAGGATGATTCCAAAATATGATAGATTTTATTTTAAATATTAATTTAAAGAAGAATATAAATTATTATCATTTGCAGTGAAGAAAAATATAATCTTCCAATATGAAACTAAAAAGAGACATTTTTGATGTTTCAAGCTTCCACTCCTAATTAATTTCCCTTTGGCAGGTAACATATTCCACCTGACCTCTTCAATTTTCCACAACCTTTTTTTTTTTTTTTTAAAGGAAAGTTTCTCTCCAGGTTTTGCATGTTGAATATATTATACAATTTAATGCTTCATAAATGTGTTACTATACATATTACCTACCCTGGATTCATTGTTTCATCAGCTGGTGGTGGATTCCCCCATTTAAGACACCAGTCATAAACAAATGAGAGAGAGAGAGAGAGAGAGAGAGAGAGAGAGAGAGAGAGAGAGAGAGATATGCTTGCTGACAGAATGCAGCCATCAAACTAGTCTATCACACAAAATATTCTCATATTGTTCACCTACTCCTTAATTGGGACCTGAAACAGGAAGGCTCTGCACAAGTGTAGAAGATGATGATGATGATAAAAAAATACAACAAATGCATGGAGAAACTGAGCTCGATTGCTTACAAAGGAAAGAAACTGTGCTATATCCTATTTTTGTGATTGAATTAAAGTACATTAAAGCAAGTTTTCAGTAACTTTACTGGAAGAAAGAGGAAAGGAAAACAGACAGGTAATTGATCAAATGATTAAAGCAAAAAATGGATTGTTGATGGGACAATCTATAGAATTCTATCGAAGACATCTGACTTGGAACAAGATCCAATCAATTGATGACCAGAATCATAAGTACTCAAGTTCTTCACTATTTGTTGTTCATAAGCCAGATCACAGCAACGAAATGCTGTGTCCTTACAAGGAGACAGACCAACAATTCCTACAATTCAAGCTAATGATTTAGTCTCAGTGAAATAAAAATGTTGAAGAAGAGAAGTGGACACAAATTGAGAGTTCATTTGTATGAGGTTCCAAAGGAGTTGTTGAGTTCATTGCTCTCCAAATTGAGAAGAAGGTTCCAAAGTTTGCTTTGTAGGAGCTCTTAAGAAAGAGGCAAGAGCGTGAGAAGTGATTACTAAGTGCTGGAGGAAAAATATGTTAAGAACTTGGTAAAATGCAGAGGTTTTTTTTGCTGACCCAAATGAGTTCTATTCAAATTGCTTTCCATGTTCTCCACTTTCTTTTTGTGGGGAATATTACTGTTTGAAACTTGTATACTTTGTGAGTGTACTCTCTCTCTCTCTCTCTCTCTTCATATAATGAAAGACAAATAATTATTTTATAGTTAAGCAATTGAGTCCACATAAATGAAGATTTCATTAACAAAAGAAGCATATGACAGTATCAGTCAGGTTTCCATAGTTCAGATCAACTTCTTCTTCCTGAGATGCAAGCTTGCACATTGTCTTAAAAGGACCACAAGATCAGCATTCTTTCAAACAGAAGCTAATGACTTAATATAATCCAAATAAAAATAAACTAAGATTTGGATTGTACTCTACTAAACAAAGATGCATTTATTTCTTGATGGGAGTCAGGGAAGCCATTGGTGAATGCAGAGTTAGCTGAATGCTGTCTTCTCTTGCCTTTGCCACCCTGATATTTACTTTTGGGATGCTTGTTCTTGGATCCTAACTTGATCTGCAATGCTTACATGTCTGGTTTTCTTGACAATGTATTCTGAAACAGCATGCAACAATTCAAGTTTGATAGCATTGGAATTCCAGGTTTCTATCTGAACACCTTCAATGTTTGCTCATGTGCCACTTCATTTTGAATCCAATAAGAACACATAGTTCTGTGAACACTGAAACTATGTGATGCATGAGTTTAAAACCTTTGAAATGATCATTGATCGATGCAACTGCTAATATTGCTAAACTGACAAAGGGTTAGTGAGCTTCTGTTCATTTGGCTTTGTTTTAGTCTGCTAAACAACATGAGTTTACTGATGTCTGTAACATGATTAGAGTAAATTAAACACTTCATCATGTTAATTTCCTGAACTTTCTCTGGAACTACAAACCAAGATGCTGAACTCCAGGTTGAGCAGTACATGAACAAGGTACATAAAAATGATCTTAAGAGATCATTCATAATTATACATGTTGCAAACATTGGTTGAAGTAGCAACACTTCAATCTTCTAAGAAACTTTATTTTTTTTTTTCGGAGGTCGAGGTTCGATCAAATAATAGGTTTTTTATTTTTATTTTTGGAGGTCGAGGTTAGATCATCAAGATAACTAAAAAATTCATATGAGAATTTATTTTAGTTATCTGTCTTCTAAATAAATATTAAGTTATACGTCAAAACAAATATTAACAATGTGAGAGGGAATATTGAATTAAGTACTCTTTTCATTCTTCATCTCTGACATAAATATTTTTTTTTAAATATCTTAAACCTTTTCTAATACTATTTATTATATGTAAAAAAATTAAATTTTTAGATGAAATATATGATCTATTTCTTTATATTCTTAACCGTTGACAGATGAGAGAATGACTGAAGAAGGGAACAGAAGGCACTTACTGTGCCCACCATCTTCGTGCCTTCCATTTGCTGCAGCAAAGAGAAGGACATGAAGCTGCCATCAAAGCCCTCCCCTTCCAAGGCAGTCTTCTCATGTCCACCACCACCACCACCACATACTTGCATGCACGGACGTTTGTGTCCTTCATCAACACTGTCCTCGGGTGCATGGGAGCACCGGCACCTCTTCCTCTTCAAGCTCTTCGACTCCGTGGCACTGTGTTCGAGTTTGTCTTCTTCCACTTCAATTGCTAGCTAACTGCTGCTTCGCCTGTAAATTAAATGAACGCATGAGATCGAAGCATGCGCACTGTGTCGATGGGAAGAAGTACTTGTGTCTTTCCTGTGCTCTCGTGTCTTCGCTCCAAGCATGGCTGGTGATGTAACCTGGCTGAAGGTGAGGGAGAAAGACAAGGACGACTCGTGCTGATCCCAAACATCGGCTGACACATTGCTTGCAGTGCTCACTCACAGTAAGATTGGTGAAGACTGTGTGGTTTCTTAGTGGGCTAGAGATTAGCTGGTGTCGATCATATCTTATTAGGTCAACTCACTTTCAGCAGCTGCACACGAAGGTGACTTCCAAAAAGCATCATCACAGCAAAGAGAAGCTAAACGATGCAGCATTTGCATCCTCATGCTGCTGCTCACACCTTCCTTGAGCAAACCACCCACAAACCTCACGTTGATCCGCTTGCATGGCTGTGACCTGCTGATACAGGAAGGTCCGTGAGCCTTGGGCTTTATGTCGCAGCCACTGTCTCAAGTGCAAAGCGGTCATGGTGAAGAGATGGATTAGGCATGCCTTGTGAAGCCTTTTGGGGACACCAGATTCGGTTCATGCATGAACAGGAACATTAATCCGCCATGAGAGAGAGCTCCTCCTCCATGGATATATATGGCTGTCGTCCAAACTGGCGAAACCCGACTGTGTTGGATTCCCAATGGCTTCCCTTAGTTGCTGCGCGCTACTCTGTGCTGTTCGTTCACGCTTTTTGTTGCTGGTAGCCGACATGTAGTCACGGCAAAAGCTGCAATTTTTTTGCTCCGTGCAGTAGGCAGCGTTTGTCCATCTCTGCTCGTCCTCTCACATTCCGAACAGTGCAGAAGGTGAACATTTCTCCTCTTCACCAACACTGATATCTACAATTACTGTCATAATATTTCTACGGGAGAGAGTCAAAACGTTTATTGAGGTGGTGAGTGGATAAGAACGAACTAAATGGCACACTCTTCCTATATATTCCACACTTGAGCACCCACAATGAGAGGCCCTAATAGATCTGCAGAAGGTGTTTGATCATTTGACGAGGGTAATTTGAGCTGCGTAGCTTCTCCTGCAGGAGATGGAGGTGTTGCAGTTCTTGTTTGGCATCTTTGGTTGGTGGTCTGCTTCCTGTGTTCTCTTTCACTCCTTTTCTGCTACTGCTATTATCATGCATCTGAGTGATTTCTTTGGGGAATATTTGAGCAGGTAATGCCACTGCTCTTTTCCTGTTCTTATCTCCAGTGTGAGTTCTTTGCGTTCTCCCTTCTGTTCTCTCTTCCTTCTCCTTGTCATTGCTGAGATTTGATGAGGAATTCTTCGGCAAAATGTTATCGTGTAGTGTCACGTTCCGGAGGATCATTAGGAAACGATCGACCGAGGACTTCTCAGGTGTTCCCTACAACGTGACCTTCCTCAATTGCCTCCTCTTTGCTTGGTATGCTTTTTCTTCTTCTTCTTCTTCTTCTTCTTCAACGCTTGAAAGCATGGCTGACATTTCTGTGAAGGTATGGACTGCCATTCGTGTCACCAAACAACATCCTGGTGTCGACGATCAACGGAACCGGGGCAGCCATTGAGGCGGTGTACGTGATCGTCTTCCTCGCGTTTGCTCCCAAGAAGGCGAGGGCTCGCATGGCGGGGCTGTTTGCGTTGGTGCTTTCCATCTTCGTCGTCATCGCTCTCGTCTCCCTGCTGGCCCTTCGTGGCCAGGACCGCAAGGTCTTCTGTGGCGTCGCCGCTACCTTCTTCTCCATCTGCATGTACGCCTCGCCCCTGTCCATCATGGTAAGTAGGCCTCCCTTCCTCTCCCCCCTCTTTCATGTCGTTCACACTGTTGTTTAGCCTTCTTACTCTGTGGGCAGAGGTTGGTGATCAGGACTAAAAGCGTGGAGTACATGCCGTTCCTTCTCTCCTTGTTCGTGTTCGTGTGCGGCACATTGTGGTTTATCTATGGATTGCTTGGCCATGATCCGTTTGTCACGGTAACTCCTTCGATCATGGAGGATTGTTAGTGAATTCGGCTATCATCGTCATGCTCAGGAATTCTGTCGAACAGGTACCGAATGGGTGCGGCAGCGCGTTGGGGGCGATGCAGCTGGTGATGTACGCGGTCTACAGGAAGAACTAGGGAGGCGGCGACGCCGACGGCAAGATGGTGGAGACGACCGGAGAGAAGCCTCCAAAGAACGACAAAGTGAGCGCGTAGAAGCCGCCTCACCATCCCATGGAAGAACAGGTGTAGAGTGTGCAGTATTAAGCTGAGTGAGTGCATCCGCAAATGCTTGTGGTCTATATATGAGTGTAGAAGCCGCCTCACCATCCCATTTTTTTCTGTCATCTTCTGCAATTTTTATTGCCTGTGATTTCAGTAATTGTCATTTATGAATGAAGCATTGAAGTTTGATTTAATCTTTGTTGGGGAAGGAGGAGGAAGGAAACGATAAAACAGAATACTACGATCCAATGAACGAAAACGCTTTCAATCAAGAAAACGACGTAGTATTAAACAAGAGGTCAAAGAACAAGAACACTTACAAGATTATCTCCAAATGCACAAAATTTCTTCTCTTCACACACTCTCTGCCTTCTTGCTTCATTCTCTAAGGTCCTATTTATAGGACATAATAATAACTACCTCACACCACTTTCTTCATCCCACTATCTCACCCATGATTAATAACTACCCCCACTAACTCTTAAACTACCTCCACAACTCCTAAACATGAGCCACTACTCCTAAACATGTTAACTAACTATGTAACTACCTTGAATCAATTCTCAACACTCCCCCTTGATTCATAGTTACATACACCAATTTGAGACATAAAATAAATATGCTTCTTAACTGGAAGCGACTTGGTGAGAATGTCTGCAACTTGTTCATCCGTGCCACAGTACTTCATTGTTATAGCTCCATCTGCTACAAGATCTCGGATGAAATGATAGCGTATCTCTATATGCTTCGTTCTTCCATGAAATGTGGGATTTTTTGCCAGTGCAATTGTAGATTTGTTGTCACAAAATATTTCGGTTGCATCTATTTGTTTGTGATGAAGATCTTCAAGAAGTCTTCTAAGCCATATAGCTTGACATGCTGCTGATGTTGCAGCTACATACTCTGCTTCCGATGTCGACAATGCAGTTGTTGCTTGCTTCTTTGAACTCCATGATATAGCTCCTGATCCAAGGCTAAAAATATTGCCTGAAGTACTTTTTCTATCATCCAAATCTCCTGCCCAATCACTATCAGTAAAACCAAATAATTTATATTTAAAATTATGAGAATACCATATTCCATAATTTGTAGTTCCAGCAATATAACGTAGAATCCTTTTAACAGCTCCGAGATGATGTTTACTTGGGCTTTGCATGAACCTAGATACAACACCAACAGAGAATGTAATATCTGGACGAGTATGAGTTAGATAGATCAAACCTCCAACCAAACTTCTGTAGTATCTTGCATTTGTCAAACCTGTACCATCTTCAAGTTTCAATTTCTCATTTACATTCATGGGTGTAGCTGCAGCTTTGCATTTAATCATATTAGATTTTTTGAGCAAATCCATTGCATACTTTCTTTGTGAAATAAAAATCCCATCTGATCCTTGCTTCACCTCCAATCCAAGAAAATAGTGCAGTAAACCTAGATCTGACATTTCAAACTTATTCATCATGCATTTTTTAAATTCTGCCACAACAGAATCAGATGAACCCATATATATAATATCATCAACATAAAGGCAAACCATAAGAATACTATGTTCACCTTCCTTCTTTAGATAAAGGGTAGGTTCATTATCACTCCTTTTAAATCCATTTTGATGAAAATAACAATCAATTTTACTGTACCATGCTCTTGGAGCTTGCTTAAGCCCATAAAGTGCTTTCTTTAGCTTATATACCTTTTCTTCATGTCCTTTAACCAAAAAACCTTCAGGTTGAGTAACAAAAACCTCTTCTTGTAAATCTCCATTTAAAAACGCAGATTTCACATCAAATTGATAAACAGGCCAACTCAAATAAGCAGCTAAAGCCAAAAAGGTTCTCACGGTTTCGAATCTAGCAACTGGAGAAAAAGTATCATCAAAGTCAATACCTTGTTGCTGCGAATATCCTTTTGCTACAAGCCGAGCCTTATGCTTCTGGATACTTCCATCTGCATTATACTTTGTTTTGTACACCCATTTCAAACCAATAGCTTTCTTTTCTTTCGGTAGATCCATTAGCTCCCAGGTTTCATTCTTCTCAATTGACTTGATTTCCTCCTTCATTGCTTTTTGCCATTCCTCTTTTTCAACTGCTTCCTCAAAACTTATAGGATCTGAAATAAATAAAGCAAATGTTGAATCATAAATCTCTATTAGTGATCTAAACCTTCCTGGAGGGGTTTCATCTGAGGAAGCATTTGCTGAATTTGAACTGCTACTGGGTGAGGTTGACGTTGATCTTGTTGGAGCAGGATCTGTCACTTGATTTGGTGGAGTAACTAGTTCTGCTGGAACACGAATTTGTGCATCACCTTCATTAATCTCCCAATTCCAACTTGCCCTTTCATCAAATACAACATTTCTGTTAATAATAACTTTGCCATTTACAGGATTATATAATCGATATGCTTTGGATTGTACAAAGTATCCAATTAAGATGCATTTTTCTGATTTTTCATCAAGCTTATGATGATGTTGTGAATTTACCAAAGCATAAGCAATACAACCAAAAATTCTTAGATGGCTTACAGTTGGCTTTATACCATACCAAGCTTCAAAAGGAGTTCGATTCATAACAGCCTTTGTCGGTGAAATATTCAACAAATAAACTGCTGTTGCAACTGCTTCTGCCCAAAACTGATTTGGAAGATGCTTTCCTTTAAGCAAACTTCTTGTCATTTCGACAACAGTTCGATTCTTACGTTCAGCTACACCATTTTGCTCCGGTGTATATGGTGCTGTCAATTCCCTGCGAATACCATTTTCTTCACAAAAGGAATTAAACTCATTAGACATAAATTCACCACCTCTATCTGTCCGAAGTGTCTTTATGCATTTACCACTTTGCCTTTCTACAAGTGCCTTGAATTTTCGAAAGTTATCAAATGCTTCAGATTTCAATTCCAGAAAATATACCCAACTCATGCGGCTATAATCATCAGTAAATAACAAAAAATATCGACTTCCCCCAAATGATTTTGTATTCATAGGTCCACATAAGTCAGCATGAATTAATTCAAGACAATTAGATGCTCTCCATGCTTTTCCAATAGGAAATGGTTTCTTACTTTGTTTGCCATAAATACATACTTCACATATATCAAGTGTATTAATTTTAGGCAATCCATAAACCATTCCTTTTTGATTTAACAACCTTAAACCTTTAATGTTAAGGTGTCCATATCTCAAATGCCATAAATTTGTCTCATTCTTTTGATTTGCAACAAGAGCATGTTTCTCAATATTTGAAACATCAATTGGAAACATCTTATTTTGCGTCATGCAAACATTTGCTATAATCAAACCAGATTTCTTATCTTTAATAGTGCATGAACCATCATCAAATATAACTGAATATCCAATATCTATCAACTGTCCAACACTCAACAAGTTATGTGATAAGCTAGGAACATAGAAAACATTATCAAGGTGTTTTACCTTCCCTTGATTTGTCTTCACCTCAATTGTTCCTTTTCCTTCTACTTGGATTTGCTTGCTATCTCCAAGTTTAACTTTCAACTTGTGAGTTTCATCAATATCTCTAAATATTGATCTTATGCCTGACATATGATTAGAACATCCACTATCCAAAAACCAAATATCATTTGAGATATCATTAACTTGTGAATGAGTCATAAACAACTTACTATTGTCTTCATTTTCTTCCACATAGCTTGCTTGCTTTTCTCTTTTCCAGCAATCTGCCTTCATATGACCGAACTTCTTACAATAGTGACATTGAATTCCACTCTTGTAGTTTTTCTGATCATAATTTGATTGCCTTTCATCATGCCCATCAAAGTGTCCTCTTCCTCTTCCTCTTCCATTTCCTCTACCACGAAATCCTCCTCTGCCACGTCCTCTTCCTGTTGATTTTTTGTCTTCTTTGGAAGCAGAAGACTCCCCCTTAACCTGAAATGCTTTTTCTTCACTTTTTTCAAGTGACCTGTTCAACCTTACTTCATGTGCTTGCAAGGAACCCATTAGTTCATCAAATGAATAAATAGATAAGTCCTTTGACTCTTCAATTGCCGCAACAACATGATCAAATTTTGGAGTTAAACTTCTCAAAACTTTTGCAACAATTATTTGATCATGAAGATGTTCACCATATGATTTCATTTGACTAACAATTTCAGTCACTCGAGAAAGAAAATCTTGCACTGATTCATTGCTTTTCATAAACAAAATTTCAAACTCACGGCGAAGGGTTTGAAGTTTTACCATGATCACCCTCGATGAGCCTTGAAATTCATTTTGAAGTATCAACCAAGCTTGTCTTGAGGTTGTCGCTGCTGCAATTCTTGAGAAGATTGTCTCATGCACAGCTTGTTGAATGAAGAACAATGCCTTTGAGTCCTTCTTTCTATTTTCCCTCAGCCTGGTTTCTTCATCTGGATCTGCATATCCATTCTCTATCAAGTCCCAAAGATCCTGAGACTTGAATAGAGTCTTCATCTTGATACTCCAAAATTCATAGGATTTGCCCGAGAAGATGGGAATAAGGGGTTGAGACATAGAATTGCCATTAAAAGCCATAATGCCCAGTTCAGATTGAAACAAGGCTCTGATACCACAAATGTTGGGGAAGGAGGAGGAAGGAAACGATAAAACAGAATACTACGATCCAATGAACGAAAACGCTTTCAATCAAGAAAACGACGTAGTATTAAACAAGAGGTCAAAGAACAAGAACACTTACAAGATTATCTCCAAATGCACAAAATTTCTTCTCTTCACACACTCTCTGCCTTCTTGCTTCATTCTCTAAGGTCCTATTTATAGGACATAATAATAACTACCTCACACCACTTTCTTCATCCCACTATCTCACCCATGATTAATAACTACCCCCACTAACTCTTAAACTACCTCCACAACTCCTAAACATGAGCCACTACTCCTAAACATGTTAACTAACTATGTAACTACCTTGAATCAATTCTCAACAATCTTGGTATATATATATATATATATATATATATATATATATATATATATATATATATATATATATATATATATATATATATTCTTCTAATAGTTCAAACAAGTAAAAAAATAAAGTATATTTAATAATTCATATAATTTTAAAAACATAATATATTAGTCTCTTCAGTCAAGTCTTAGTTAATAAATATTAAAATCTGATTTATGTGATATATTGACTTACAATAAATATTAAAATCTAATTTATTAATATAATGACACATATAATTTAAGTTCAGAAGATATTAAATTTTATTTTAGTCCTTATAGTTTTTGTTATGAACCATTTAAGATTTTATGGTTTACTCGTGGGAAAATTATCACTATATTTTAAAAAATTAATATATAAACACATCCCATCAAGTTTGAATTAACACACGATAGAATATGCTTATGTGATATATTTATCTATAATAAATCATTAATATAATGATACATAATATAAGTTTAAAAAAGGATTAAGATCTTATTCTAAAAAGTTATTTGAGTTTTCATCATGAGGAGGCATCGTCATCGAAGTGACCATCAACAATAGTATTAAGTCGTTACTGCTTAGCAAGGCACCGTGTGCACATAGTCTGTCTCACGTTAACGATGAGCTCAAGAGCTTTAGGACCTGCCTAAGGTGGATGTACGTTGAACAATTCGACGCTATGTACGCAAGGTCTCATGATCCCTTTTATTTCTCTTAGATGTATTCGTACCCACTGCCTCTCACTTCGTCCTCTCCTACACTCTTAAACGTTGTGCTTACAATGTGATACTCTGACTCTCCCTCACCTACCTTTGTCTCTCTTTCTTTGTCTATGCTACAGCCTCTATGTTATTATATTAATATTTATTATGAATTAGCATATCGCGTATATAGACTTTAATGTTTGTTAACTAAGACTTAACGAGAGTAACTTATATGATATATTTCTTAAAATATATGAGTTATTTTAGACATAAATAAATCATAAAAGGATTAGGTGATGTATGACGAAAGTCACAATAGCTAAAAGAAATATATCTTAATTTTTTTACTTAAATTATATATTTTTATTATATTAATAATTTATTATGAATTAGTATATGACTATAAAATTATTACTTCGGAATTTATATAAAAAAAACTTAGATATTATATTTTAAAAAATATAAAAAAAATAGATATAAATAAATCATAAAAATTAATCTATCACACCAAAATGACAAGAATTAAAATGAATCGTTACGTAACCTAATCACGTCGGACAACTCGGTAGCATCACCGATGTCAATTTTGTTTCGAAAAAAACAAGAAGTTTCGGTCGTTTAGGATTGGCGATGTGATCGATGATGCGATTGCTAATCGGGTCCCGACGTGACTATGGATGAGACACTGACACGGTGTCGGTGCTTTAACTTTGCATATCCACGGTGACTTTATCAATGTTCTTCATTTAAATTCCTAATATTAAATCTCCTCATCGTTTATATACTCTCATCTTTTGTCATTAACCACTAATTAATATATTCATTTGTTTTTTTTTTTTTTTACATTTTGGCATACCGCTGAAATCTTATTTCTAATTCTTTTATTATATTTGTCAATTATTAAGTCATATCAGCACAACGAGTAGGAATTATATTTATTTTCTACGTAAATTCCTATCATAGTCTTATTTATGCCGAGTTACTGCTATAAAGCCATTATTTAACCTTCAAACTTTATATATATATATATATATATATATATAAAGCCACTCTTAACCATGGTTAAGAGTTAGCTTGGCGTATCAGTGTAATCATTGTCTTGAGCAATATTAGCTGGGTAGTACAGCGTCACCGACATCGTCCTCCTGCATGCGTGTGGGACCGACACTGTCCTCCATGACAGTGAGCCGGCGTCGCGACTCACATCCCGACAAAGGTACGATACGATGAGGTGGCCCCAATCACAACACCAGCTTCTTTCCCCTGTTATACAAAGCAAGAACAAACACAGGTCAATGAAAGAGAGAGCACACCAAAAACGATAATTAAAGCGCAGTGTATGTATATACACTTCATGAAACAATGTAGGCAAGAAATAATATTTTTTTACAAGCACAGAAATTGTTCTCATGATACAATATAAACTTGCAAAACATAAAGAGTTTAGTGTGAACCTTCCAAAGCCACAAACATCAAAATGGGTTTCTCCATGCTTAGATGTCAGTCAATGTGCAATGTTTTTTTTTTTTTTTTTTGCGAGTGCGTAGGTAGGTGTGGTGCATACTTTATACAGCGAGAAGAAGAAGGCATCAGCCCAACCAATTCTATGATCCAACCTCAGAATTAATATTCCTTTAGATCTGCCTTCAGATAAGCTGTTTGTTTCCACATCAGCCAGACATGGCTTCTGTGCTCAACCTTCCACTGCAAATAGCATCACAGGTAAATACATCTTTTCATGCAAATCAAGGATTTGTCATTAAATCTGCTACCCAACTTTATCAACAAATTGAAATATGCAGCCAGATTAAACATGGGCCTATGCGTTCAATAGAAGCAGGTTTCATTGTATGAAGAACATGAACATCATGAAACAGGAAAATACAATATCTACTGTGCCAGCAGCAGCAGCACTGCTAAACAAATAAGAATTCATTCCCACTGCACTGAAAAACTTCAAGACTTGTTGCTATCATCAGTCATCTTTCAAAAGGATCTTCGGTATCTTGGTTAATTTTAACACCGCAATAGTTTTATTCATGAGTCTAACATCCTAGCAAAGAATGCAAATTATAGTTCATTCTCTTGAAGAAGTACACAAGGTAGAGCGTTGATGCCATGGGAGGGAGTGCTCAATAACTACATGATCTAAATTCAAGTAAAAAAAAAAAAAAAAAACAATTTCTCAACTTGCAAGCTTAAAACTTCATACGTTGCCCCTTCCTAGACCCCATAGTAATGAGAGCTATGCTTTCCATTTGACAAAGAAAATTTGGTGTACATATATTTAGCTGTAAAGAAAAATACAAACCTAATCATGGGTTTGCATTTCTCCAACACTTGGACTTGCAACGGGTGGGTGACTACCAGACTCATTCTTTGAAATAATATTAGCATTATGACACTTGAGTTTCTTGATGAGAATAGGAATATTTTTTTCTGGTACAATAAGCTGCAATTGCATAGGGGATCTCTTTATGGGGAAATGCTTTTGAAGCTCCTCTATAACTTCTAAAGCCTGCAATGGGAAAGAGGGTAAAAGTTCTGTCCACCAACATACATATATATATATATATATATATATATATATATATATTCATTAAACTATCAGCTAGCACACCAACTATTTATTGGCATGCTCCTTGTACAAGAAATAAAAGTAATTGTTTTAACTCTATCATATCTGACATCTAGGTGATATGACACATCCTAAAATTTTATTTCTTAGAAAATGTCATAATTTTCCTTTAAGAGTTTTCAAATGTTTTCAATGCTCGAGAAGTTTTTCTTTATTATGACCACTAAGTACCTAGACAAGAGATGCCATGCTCTTAAAGAATTAATCTATTTGTTTGGCTAAGAAATGATATCGGCTCTGTTGCAATGGACCACTGAAAGGATTTTTTTCACTATGGTACAACATTGTTAAATCAAAAAGTAATTGTGATGGAGAAAGATCTTACGCAAGCATAAGACTTATCCTCAGCTGTTAAACATCACAGAACAGCAAGCAGTAAAACACACTTAGACAGCAGAAACTATCATCATATTTGCCAAAAAACAGACTAGAAAAACCAGAACCATTATAAAACAAGTTATCTAATGGCAAGTACGTACCTGTTTTTTCAAGCTTTTACTAGAATCTGCTATAAAATGTATTTCATGCATAAGCCACCATGGTGATTGTATAAGGACGTTGAGTTTCTGGATTGATAGTTTTCTGCATTACAATAGTTGCAAACTTGCAATATCCCAGAACCAACTTGATAACTGACATTCTCTTTCCTTCCCGGCAACTTGAAGCTCTCCTTTGTCTGAAACCTAACAGCTCTGTGAGAACTGCCACAATTCATAAAAGCTAGAATTTCTATGCCTGATCAGGTTTATACACAAACAAGTATCCTCCATATAAAAGATATGGAATTGGAAATTTCCATCAAACATTTTGAGGCTGAAATAAAGCAAGAAACCTAGAGGCATCATGTTTATTTAACTGAAATCTACAGATGGGAAATAGAAAATTATCATCACCTAAGAAAATCCACAGAGAAGTTACCATCACCTAAAGAAATCAACTAAGAATCCATTAGGATTAGCAAAAACCTATGCTAACAATCTAGATAATTGAATTGAAATTTGCAAATTTGACATGAAATTAAGATTTTATGAAGTCTGATTATCTTGTACCTACCAAAAGGTAGTATATAACAAGGTCGAAGCTGTAAATGCCTTGCCGAGAAATTTGTCTTTTAGTAACTTCTAAAGCTAGGTCAGAAAAGAAAAGTTTAAAATATTAAATGGAAAAATCTTGTAATATGGTTTCTATCCTTCCAAAACATTTAGTTAGTAGCTTTCAATGAGCTTAGAATAAAGGCAGATCTTATGTCAATAACATGGGTAGAGATAGGCATACAAGAAAACAATAAAACAACATGATCCACACCGTTTTCCTTTTGGTGTGAGGTTGCCCACATAGTATAATTCAAAATCAACAAGGCTTCATTAAACATACTACCACCCTGTTGTCAAGCCTCTCATACCATTTTCTAGCCAAGGCAAGGACAAAAAGAGAGGGACTCACTAAGAACAAAGAAATATTTCTACCTTAAGTAAAGCTAAAAGTATGTGGAAGTGACAAGCTACCGAGACAATTGAACAAACAAATTTCTTATGTCATTAGATTGTCTCGAATCTTGAGCTTATGGTTTACGAGCATGCCTATCTCCATCATGAAGAAAAAATCTAGTGACCACAAAACATAAACTCTACTAACAGAAGCATGATATTCTTTAGAACTGTATTTCCTATAACACGATTAGAAGGAAATAAGATACAATCTCAATCTAGTATAAGCACCAAGCTTACCTCCAGGAATATTTTGGATTGGACATTAGTGCCTGATAGAAGATAGGATTTGGATATGATTTCCCCAACTGAATGAGGAAATCACGTACGTTAGTTAGGGGAAATCCTCCTATCTTCATCTGTATAAATTGATGAAGAATCAATGAACTCAATAGGCATTTTCATTACTTCTTACTTCTTTATATTTCCAACATGGTATCAGATCCCCTCTCTCTATAAGAGAGATTACCTGTTTTTTATCCGCTATCAAACGACAGCTTCTATGACTGCATGTCTGTCGTGCACCACCACCGGTGCTTCCCATAGCCAGCGCCAGTGGTAGTAATGAAAATGCCATGTTGAAAATAGAAATAATAAGCTGTCAAACAACAACTTCTTTCTTCTTCCTCGCCCTTTCTCTCTTTTAAGAGAGATTATTTTTTCTTGTTATCAAACGACAGCCTCTTTGTAACGATCGAGGCCTCGACGACACTATTGACGGTTCCACTTCAGCCCTCTGCCGTCAGTGTTGATTCCTCTCCTCTATCAATGGTAACCCTATGAGGTCCAGCGATCCGGGCGACCATCCATTTTGTTGCGACTGCTCCGTGCCACACCAGCTTCTCAGCTAGGCTGACATTGCCACCGAAGTCAATCACCGTTAGATCTTCACCGCGGTTGACAACATAGCGGCCTTCTTTCTTCAGATTCATTGATATTGATTTAAGATCAGCGTCCTTAGTCATTAGATTGAACAATTGAACAAACAAATTTCTTATGTCATTAGATTGTCTCGAATCTTGAGCTTATGGTTTACGAGCATGCCTATCTCCATCATGAAGAAAAAATCTAGTGACCACAAAACATAAACTCTACTAACAGAAGCATGATCTTCTTTAGAACTGTATTTCCTATAACACGATTAGAAGGAAATAAGATACAATCTCAATCTAGTATAAGCACCAAGCTTACCTCCAGGAATATTTTGGATTGGACATTAGTGCCTGATAGAAGATAGGATTTGGATATGATTTCCCCAACTGAATGAGGAAATCACGTACGTTAGTTGAGGGAAATCCTCCTATCTTCATCTGTATAAATTGATGAAGAATCAATGAACTCAATAGGCATTTTCATTACTTCTTACTTCTTTATATTTCCAACATGGTATCAGATCCCCTCTCTCTATAAGAGAGATTACCTGTTTTTTATCCGCTATCAAACGACAGCTTCTATGACTGCATGTCTGTCGTGCACCACCACCGGTGCTTCCCATAGCCAGCGCCAGTGGTAGTAATGAAAATGCCATGTTGAAAATAGAAATAATAAGCTGTCAAACAACAACTTCTTTCTTCTTCCTCGCCCTTTCTCTCTTTTAAGAGAGATTATTTTTTCTTGTTATCAAACGACAGCCTCTTTGTAACGATCGAGGCCTCGACGACACTATTGACGGTTCCACTTCAGCCCTCTGCCGTCAGTGTTGATTCCTCTCCTCTATCAGTGGTAACCCTATGAGGTCCAGTGATCCGGGCGACCATCCATTTTGTTGCGACTGCTCCGTGCCACACCAGCTTCTCAGCTAGGCTGACATTGCCACCGAAGTCAATCACCGTTAGATCTTCACCGCGGTTGACAACATAGCGGCCTTCTTTCTTCAGATTCATTGATATTGATTTAAGATCAGCGTCCTTAGCCATTAGATTGAACAATTGAACAAACAAATTTCTTATGTCATTAGATTGTCTCGAATCTTGAGCTTATGGTTTACGAGCATGCCTATCTCCATCATGAAGAAAAAATCTAGTGACCACAAAACATAAACTCTACTAATAGAAGCATGATCTTCTTTAGAACTGCATTTCCTATAACACGATTAGAAGGAAATAAGATACAATCTCAATCTAGTATAAGCACCAAGCTTACCTCCAGGAATATTTTGGATTGGACATTAGTGCCTGATAGAAGATAGGATTTGGATATGATTTCCCCAACTGAATGAGGAAATCACGTACGTTAGTTGAGGGAAATCCTCCTATCTTCATCTGTATAAATTGATGATGAATCAATGAACTCAATAGGCATTTTCATTACTTCTTACTTCTTTATATTTCCAACATGGTATCAGATCCCCTCTCTCTATAAGAGAGATTACCTGTTTTTTATCCGCTATCAAACGACAGCTTCTATGACTGCATGTCTGTCGTGCACCACCACTGGTGCTTCCCATAGCCAGCGCCAGTGGTGGTAATGAAAATGTCATGTTGAAAATAGAAATAATAAGCTGTCAAACAACAGCTTCTTTCTTCTTCCTCGCCCTTTCTCTCTTTTAAGAGAGATTATTTTTTCTTGCTATCAAACAACGGCCTCTTGCTAACGATCGAGGCCTCGACGACACTATTGACGGTTCCACTTCAGCCCTCTGCCGTCAGTGTCGATTCCTCTCCTCTATCAGTGGTAACCCTATGAGGTCCAGCGATCCGGGCGACCATCCATTCTATTGCGACTGCTCCGTGCCACACCAGCTTCTCAGCTAGGCTGACATTGCCACCGAAGTCAATCACCGTTAGATCTTCACCGCGGTTGACAACATAGCGGCCTTCTTTCTTCAGATTCATTGACATTGATTTAAGATCAACGTCCTTAGTCATTAGATTGAACAATTGAACAAACAAATTTCTTATGTCATTAGATTGTCTCGAATCTTGAGCTTATGGTTTACGAGCATGCCTATCTCCATCATGAAGAAAAAATCTAGTGACCACAAAACATAAACTCTACTAATAGAAGCATGATCTTCTTTAGAACTGCATTTCCTATAACACGATTAGAAGGAAATAAGATACAATCTCAATCTAGTATAAGCACCAAGCTTACCTCCAGGAATATTTTGGATTGGACATTAGTGCCTGATAGAAGATAGGATTTGGATATGATTTCCCCAACTGAATGAGGAAATCACGTACGTTGGTTGAGGGAAATCCTCCTATCTTCAACTGTATAAATTGATGATGAATTAATGAACTCAATAGACATTTTCATTACTTCTTACTTCTTTATATTTCCAACATGGTATCAGATCCCCTCTCTCTATAAGAGAGATTACCTGTTTTTTATCCGCTATCAAATGACAGCTTCTATGACTGCATGTCTGTCGTGCACCACCACCGGTGCTTCCCATAGCCAGCGCCAGTGGTGGTAATGAAAATGCCATGTTGAAAATAGAAATAATAAGCTTTCAAACAACAGCTTCTTTCTTCTTCCTCGCCCTTTCTCTCTTTTAAGAGAGATTATTTTTTCTTGCTATCAAACGACAGCCTCTTGCTAACGATCGAGGCCTCGACGACACTACTGACGGTTCCACTTCAGCCCTCTGCCGTCAGTGTCGATTCTTCTCCTCTATCAGTGGTAACCCTATGAGGTCCAGCGATCCGGGCGACCATCCATTCTGTTGCGACTGCTCCGTGCCACACCAGCTTCTCAGCTAGGCTGACATTGCCACGGAAGTCAATCACCGTTAGATCTTCACCGCGGTTGACAACATAGTGGCCTTCTTTCTTCAGATTCACTGACATTGATTTAAGATCAGCGTCCTTAGTCATTAGATTGAACAATTGAACAAACAAATTTCTTATGTCATTAGATTGTCTCGAATCTTGAGCTTATGGTTTACGAGCATGCCTATCTCCATCATGAAGAAAAAATCTAGTGACCACAAAACATAAACTCTACTAACAGAAGCATGATCTTCTTTAGAACTGCATTTCCTATAACACGATTAGAAGGAAATAAGATACAATCTCAATCTAGTATAAGCACCAAGCTTACCTCCAGGAATATTTTGGATTGGACATTAGTGCCTGATAGAAGATAGGATTTGGATATGATTTCCCCAACTGAATGAGGAAATCACGTACGTTAGTTGAGGGAAATCCTCCTATCTTCATCTGTATAAATTGATGATGAATCAATGAACTCAATAGACATTTTCATTACTTCTTACTTCTTTATATTTCCAACATGGTATCATATCCCCTCTCTCTATAAGAGAGATTACCTGTTTTTTATCCGGTATCAAACGACAGCTTCTATGACCGCCTGTCTGTCGTGCACCACCACCGGTGCTTCCCATAGCCAGCGCCAGTGGTGGTAATGAAAATGCCATGTTGAAAATAGAAAGAATAAGCTGTCAAACAACAGCTTCTTTCTTCTTCCTCGCCCTTTCTCTCTTTTAAGAGAGATTATTTTTTCTTGCTATCAAACGGTAGCCTCTTGCTAACGATCGAGGCCTCGACGACACTATTGACGGTTCCACTTTAGCCCTCTGCCGTCAGTGTCGATTCCTCTCCTTTATCAGTGGTAACCCTATAAGGTCCATCGATCCGGGCGACCATCCATTCTGTTGCGACTGCTCCGTGCCACACCAGCTTCTCAGCTAGGCTGACATTGCCACCGAAGTCAATCACCGTTAGATCTTCACCGCGATTGACAACATAGCGGCCTTCTTTCTTCAGATTCATTGACATCGATTTAAGATCAGCGTCCTTAATTCAAGATTGACATCCTTACAGGAGCTCGATCTTGCGGGGTCATGGTAGAAGATAAGATTTAGTTATGATTTAGATATGATTTCCTCAATTGAATGAGAAAATCTCGCAGGTTAGTTGAGGGAAATCCTCCTCTTCATATGTATAAATAAACAATGAATCAATTGGGCTTTTCATTATACTTCCTATTTCAACATGGTATCAATTGAGCTCTGATACCATGTTGGAAATAAAAAGAAGTAATGAAAATGCACATTGAGTTTATTGATTCATCATCAATTTATATAGATGAAGATATGAGGATTTCCCTCAACTAACGTACGTGATTTCGTCATTCAGTTGGGGAAATCATATCTAAATCCTATCTTCTATCATGCCCCCGCAAGATCGAGCTCCTGTAAGGACGCCGATCTTGAACTAAGGACCCCAATCTTGAACCAATGACAATAAATCTGAATGAAGGAAGCCGTTGTGTTGTCGACCACGGAAGATCTGATAGTGGTTAACTTCGACGGTGATGTCAATCTAGCTGAGAAGGAAGCCATTGTGTTGTCAACCGCGGTGAAGATCTGATGGCGATTGACTTTGACGGCGATATCAACCTGGTTGAGAAAGAGCAGACGATTCTATTGGAGCCAAGTTCGAAAATCTGATTAGATCAGACTATCATGCCCCCGCAAAATCAAGCTCTTGTGAAGGACGCAGATCTTGAACAGATGCCAATGAACCTGAAGGAAGGAGACCGCTATGTTGTCAACCACGGTGAAGGTCTGACAGCAGTTGGCGTCGGCGACCATGGAAGCCTGGCTGAGAAGGAGGGTGCAGCAGATGCCAATGCCCTTTGTCTTCTTCTCTTTCTCACTTTTGTTTCTTCGGCAATGGACAATTGACGATTGCTGTAGAAAATTGCAAGGGGTGCAGCGGCTGGGGAGGAAGAAGGGGCAGCGGTCAGGCAGCCGGCTAGAAGAGGCTGCGGTAGCAGCAGGAGAGCGCTGCTAAGACGGAAAGGAACAGTTGGCCGGAGATCAGATCCGATCACGATCAAGCAAAGAGGTGGGGCACGCCGATGGAAGCGGTACAACGAATGATCGAGGGCTAGGCAGCTGCTGCGAAAGGAACGAGCAACAGCAGAGAAGGATACAGGGGAAGCAATTGCTGTTGGGGTGGAGCCATCGGCAGTGGCGGTTGCGACAGAGCACAACTGCGGTAGAGGGAAGAAGAAACATAGGAGGCCGATGCTGCTGCTCCAGCACCTGTCGCTACAACAAGGGGTTGCGGCAAAGGACAACGACGTTGCTACGAAGCAGCGATAGAGGAGGCAGCAACGTCGACGTTTGGGGTGGCTGAGGCTGTAGGAGAGGGGGTCGAACAATGCCGGGGAGATCGGCGTCGATCTGGTGTTGGATCTTGTCCAACACGACGACAGCGGGTTCCGACAAGGAAGAGGTGCCCTCGACGTCTTTCACAACGAGGAGGCAGAGGAAGGATGCTGGAGATCTCGGCCGAGGAGATTGCAATGGTGACACGAGCGCGTCGGCGGGAAGGCAGAGGAGGAACAGAGGGGAAGCAACGCTCGCTGTGATTGCGGAGGGCTGGCCGCAGGAGAGGCGCGGCCGGGCCGATCTTGCTCGCAAGATTGACGGCAGAGAGGAGGCAAGCAACAGCGCGGTTGGCAGCGGAAGAGGACCGCATCTGCTACGGCTGCCTATGCTGCAGGAGTAGATGAGGGCAACGACATCAGCGGGATGAGGCAGCGGGGACGGCAGATGACGCTGCCGACAGAGAAAGGAGCGACGCTGATGGTGGCAGCGATTGATGCTGGCTGCTGCGACTGGGGTGACGGTAAGATGGTGCAGCTGCTGATGGAGGAAAGAGCCGCAGGATGCAGCGACAGGGGAGGAGGAGGCAGCGTCCAGCGACGGGTGGCAACGACGGCTGGCGACCGGAGCTTGACAAGTATGACTGGCGACAGTGTTAGGGTCATCTGCGGTTTCGCAGGGGAGGAGAGGAAGATGATGGCCAGCAGCTGGGAGAGAGAGATAACATCCGACTGGCGATGGGAAGGAGCAGCCTGTGACGGGAAAAAAGGAGAAATGTACGAAAAAACACCGGATTGTAGGTTAGAGTGATGCTACCAGATGTCATTGACGAGATGCCGCTGGAAGGAAGAATATTTCTCTCCGTAGAGGAGGAGGTAGGTGACAGGGCACTGTCACCGACCCACTGCGGTACTTTGCCCATCGAGAGAGCAAATGCAGCAGGAATCAGAGGACCTCGTCCTCACTGCTAATGGAGCGCTGAAGGAGGAGGACGTCAGATTTGTTGTCGTTTGACAGTGAATAATGAAAGGCTGAGGCACGGTTGCACGCCGGTGAGGTGGGGTTGCAGGCGAGGAACAACAACGCGACTGTGTGACAGCGAGTGTTACGGCTAGAAAGGAGGCGTTGGCTATAGGAAGCGCCGGTGGTGGTGCACGACAGACAGGCGGTCATAGAAGTTGTCGTTTGATAGCAGCTTAAGAAAGATAGTCAACGCACCAGAAGCCGTGGAGAGTGGCTTTGACGTCGGCGATTGGAGCATCAAAGATAGAAGCCGACGAAAAAGAAGGGTCATTGCGAAGAAATAGTGATAGAAGCTGTCGTTTGACAGCGGATTAAAAACAGGTAATCTCTCTTATAGAGAGAGGGGCTCTGATACCATGTTGGAAATAGAAAGTGGAAATGAAAAGCCCAATTGATTCACTGATCCATCGTCAATTTATACAGGTGAAGATAGGAGGATTTCCCTCAACTAACCTACGTGATTTCCTCATTAAGTTGGGAAAATCATATCTAAATCCTAATTTAATCTTATTTAAATCATATCTAAATCCTAACTTAATCCTATCTTCTATCGAGAAGATAGAAAGCTCGGATGAGACGAGCAGTGGTTGTTTATGTCGTAATTTTTCTGTGAGCAATGTATGGTTAGATGAAAGCTCGACAGCTTTGACATGCAGTGGCTTCAAATGTACTTACCAAGTCACTTATGCTTTGTAATGCATCTCAAGTTTGGCCGGTTCGGTACCACAAAACATTGGTGCGATGGACCTTTTGCAAACTCTTGTAGTAGTTTTCTTGGTATCAGAGCCCCTCTCTCTATAAGAGAGATTACCTATTTTTTATCCGCTATCAAACGACAGCTTCTATGACCGCCTATCTGTCATGCACCACCACCGGCGCTTCCCACAGCTAGCGCCTCCTTTCCAGCCGCAACACCTGTTGTCACACAGCCGCGTCGTTGTTCCTCGTCTGCAACATCACCTCACCGACATGCAATCGTGCCTCAGCCCTTTCATTATTTGGTGTCAAACGACAGCAAATCCGACGTCCTCCTCCTTCAGCGCTCCATTAGCGGTGAGGACGAGGTCCTCTGCTTCCTGCTGCATTTGCTCTCTTGGTGGGCAAAGTACCGCAGCGGGTCGGTGACAGTGCCCTGTCACCTACCTCCTCCTTTACGGAGAGAAATATTCTTCCTTCCAGCGGCATCTCGTCAGTGACATCTGGTAGCATCACTCTAACCTGCAATCCAGTGTTTTTTCGTACATTTCTCCTTTCTTCCCGTCGCAGGTTGCTCCTTCTTCCCATCGCCAACCGGATGCTATCTCTCTCTCCCAACCGTCGGCCATCATCTTCCTCTCCTCCCCTGCGAAACCGCAGATGACCCTAACACTATCGCCGGTCATACTTGTCAAGCTCCGGTCGCCAGCCGCCGCTGCCTCCTTCTCCCCTACCGCTGCATCCTACGGCTTTTTCCTCCATCAGCAGCCGCACCATCTTGCCACCCCAGTCGCAGCAGCCAGCGTCAATCGCTGCCACCATCAGCGCTGCTCCTTTCTTTGTCGGCAGCGTCATATGCCGTCCCCGCTGCCTCATCCCGCTGATGTCGTTGCCCTCATCTGCTCCTGCAGCCCAGGCAACAGTAGCAGCCGCGGTCCTCTTCCTCTGCCAACTGCGTTGTTGCTTGCCTCCTCTCTGCCGTCAATCTTGCAAGCAAGATCGGCCCGACCACGCCTCTCCTGCAGCCAGCCCTCCGCAATCGCAGCGAGCGTTGCTTCCCCTCTGTTCCTCCTCTGCCTCCCCGCCAACGTGCTCGTGTCGTCATTGCAATCTCCTATGCCGAGAGCTCCAGCATCCTTCCTCTGCCTCCTCGTCGTGAAAGACGTCGAGGGCACCTCTTCCTCTTCAGAACTCGCTACCGCCATGTTGGACAAGATCCAACACCAGATCGACACCGATCTCCCCGGCATTGTTTGATCCCCTCTCCTACAGCCTCAACCACCCCAAACGCCGACGCCGCTGCCTCCTCTGCAGCGACAGGTTCTGGAGCAGCAGCATCGGCCTCCTCTGTTTCTTCTTCCCTCTACCGCAGTCGTGCTTCTTCCGCAACCGCCACTGCCGATGGCTCCAGCCGCAACAGCAATTGCTTCCCCTGCATCCTCCTCTGCTGTTGCTCGTTCCTTTCGCAGCAGCTGACCAGCCCTCGATCCTTCGCTGCACCACTGCCATCGGTGCGCCCCACCTCTCTGCTTGATCGTAACCGGATCTAATCTCCGGCCAACTGTTCCTTTCTGTCCCAGCAACGCCCTCCTGCTGCTGCCGCAGCCTCTTCTAGCCGGTTGTTTGACCGTTGCCCCTTCTTCCTCCCCTGCCGCTGCACCCCTTGCAATTTTCTACAACAATCGTCAATCGTCCATTGCTGAAGAAACAAAAGTGAGAAAGAGAAGAAGACGAAGGGCATCAATGTCGCATCTTTCACTTCTCACTTTCAGTCGCCCGAGGAGATCCTTCTATCCATTGCTGCTGCTCGACAGCACCGATACCTTCTTCCTCAGTAGTCGACCCCAACTCTATCAGTTCTCCACTATTGTCCAACGACAGCTTATGCTCCATCCTTTCTGCTGCGCATGCCCTGTGCCGGACCTCCTCTCAACCATGCCTGCACCCTCCTTCTCAGCTAGGCTTCCATGGCCGCCGAAGTCAACTGTTGTCAGACCTTCACCGTGGTTGACAACATAACAGTCTCCTTCCTTCAGGTTCATTGGCATCTGTTCAAGATTTGCGTCCTTCACAGAAACTAGATCTTGCGGGGCATGATAGTCCGATCTAATCGGATTTTCGAACTTGGCTCCAGTAGAATCGTCTGCTCTTTCTCAACCAGGCTAATATCACCGTCAAAGTCAATCGCCATCAGATCTTCACCATGGTTGACAACACAACGGCTTCCTTCTCAGCTAGGTTGACATCGCCGTCGAAATTAACCACCGTCAGATCTTCCGCGGTCGATAACACAATGACTTCCTTCATTCAGATTTATTATTATTGGTTTAAGATTGACGTCCTTAGTTCAAGATCGACGTCCATACAGGAGCTCGATCTTATGGGGGCAATATAGAAAATAGGATTTAGATATGATTTCTCAAACTGAATGAGAAAATCACGTACGTTAGTTGAAGAAAATCCACATATCTTCATATGTATAAATTGATAATTAATCAATCAACTCACTGGGACTACAGCAATTCATCCAAATCCTTATCTCTGCATCAAGCACCAAAGCAAACATCGTTTAAGTGCTAACACACATATAGAAGTTCAAGCAAACGTCTAACTGAGTTGGGTAGAGACAATAGCTCAAGCAAACCCATATGGAAGATCTCTTATAACCTATGGATTCGAACGCGAATCTTAAAGACTCTAAAACGTTCAATCAATAGAACAGGAATCTCCCCATAATCTTCAAGCAGCAGATAGAGCGCCAACAAAATCAAATTACGAGGCGATTCTTGAATCTTGAGTTAGGCCTTTTGATCGTTGTTAGGGAGGGGAGGGTAGGTTGCTTACACCCTCGATCGGCCGGAAAGGACTTTGTTGTAGTAGCAGGCGATCTCGAACCGGACGCCGTGCTTTTTGAGGCGGACGATCGCGATGCCCATCAGCCGCTCCTACCCGATGCACTCCACCAAGCTCTTCGACATCCCCATCGCCTCCTCCTCCTCCTCCTCGCTACCACTCTCCTCCTCTCACTGCAAGTTTGTTTCTACGGGTTGCAGAAGCCATGGATGAGAAAGATCGAGAAACAGACCCGTCACGCTTTGAGATGCGTGTTGCTATTCATCGAGGCTTTACGATGCGTGTCTGGACCGCGAGGCGAATTGGGTTGGACCGGCTGAGGAGGCTCTCGGCCCGGACATGTTGAGCCGGAGGTCCACCATCCGCATATCGCGCACGAATCTTAAAGATGCTAGTAGGCCAACGCACACATCTCAAAGAAACAAGGAAAGGGGATCATACAGTGCCTTGCCTCCAACAGGGGCACCATGAAACCTCTCCCCTCTCTCTCTCTCTCTCTCTCTCTCTCTCTCTCTCTCTCTCTCTCTCTCTCTCTCTCTCTCTGCAAGAACAGACCTTGAGCAACGTTACAGCCATTCACAGGGCATGATCCACTGTAAAAAAAGAACTGCATTGCTGACACTGGGATGTAGTTATATGCCCCATAAATATGTGAAATGACTCTTTTTCCTTCTTATCTTATGGTGCTACTCTTCTCAGTGAATAAGAGAGTTCAATGTATTGAGAACAGGTTCATCATCAAATGATGGATCCTCGGGTTTCTTCTGATGTGTCAATTAATTGATATTTGTATGATCCATATTGATTTCCTAGTGATGTACTTGGTGTTCTTTGTGAGTCTCAAGTGATGATGTTAGGTAGAATGGAGATGGAAGCCACCCTCTTTGGATAAAACAAAATGAAGGTGGTGATGATGCATAAAGTAACTCAGCAGATGGGGAGGCAATCTACCACCTGCTACTAGCAGGGAATGCAATTTTGCTAGCCTCAGAAAGATACACTGCAAAGCATCAGACATCACTTGGTGCGGAAGATGAAGTTGAATTAGCTGCAGATTCATGTGCATAAGCTGTGTAACAAATTACACTGTTATATACAAAGATCAAGGCAGGATTCTTCATGGACTGACTACAAACAGCTGACACTTTCATTCTTACAGGAATTAAGGCACAGAGATCACACAGGACAATTACAGTCTCTTTGGCTTTAGACTTGGCCTGGTGATTGCTTTGGCTATGGAACAGCACCAGCAGCAGCTGATAAAAAACCTGGCATCGATGACTTTTCTCAGCATTTCAGCTCAGTTGCAGCACATCAGCAGCCATGGCTACTCAGGAGGCTCACTTCCTTCTTGACCGGAGAGAATTTTGAAAACCATCTTCATCACCAGGATGCTGGTTGCATTTGGGGGTCTTCCATCATCTAGAGCCAGTCTCCAGGATGAGCATCTTCAGGGCAGAGAGAGACAGAGAGACAGAGAGAGAGAGAGAGAGAGACTTCCACCACATTGTTCATCTAAAAAAAGCTTGAAGTGCACAAGCATCACATAACTTGACAACTCTCAATAATGGCACACAAAAGAGGTGTCAACCTCAATAACAACTTTTTGGCACCAAACATGCTTGAATCATATTGATTGTGGAGCCTGCATAAAATTAGTTCCTCCTTCAAGATTATATTGTGCAAAGAGAATTAGTTTAATCTCTTCTCTCCTTTGCTTTAAAGTAATATGAAGCTGTTATGTATCACTGTCACCTTAACTGTTCAGATCTCAGATAGGATCTATAGGCATAAAAAAGAAATGAGCACAAGAAATTTCACCAAGGGATCTTGATTGAGAGAGCTGAAAACAGAAGTTTCAGTTCTAGCTTCTAATAAATACTATCAAAAGTAACAACATCATGAAGGCAGAAATCCAGATTACCAAGAAACAACATCATGAATCAACAAACCATATTGCTATATCAAAAGTAATAACTTTTATCTACTGAAGTTTTATAGCAAGCATTCGGTAGCATAATAGTTTGGAACACAGGGGAGAAAGAGGCCATGTTAAAGAGAACAAGGAAAGATAGTTCTTCTACAGATAATATAGTAGCAACAGGATCAACTGACAAATGACTAGATCTTATCATCATTTGTTTTCCTGCAAGTTAGGTTGGATCGGTTGAACATGAAAGGCCATCGTCGTCATGTGAGGGGCGAACTCCCTGCCTTTCTGGTGATACCCAATCTCCAGCTCCCGGACATTTCCATCCATCGCCAGTTGCTGGTGATGCTAAATTTAAGGAGAAATAGGAGAATTGTTTTCACATATGAAAATGCAATGAATTTTAAGTGAAGTCCAAAAAATGCAATAAGCTCTCATTCCCAAACTCAGTAAAATGTCCGGGCTGCAGTAACCGGGACCATTCTGATATCTACATATTTCACCAAATTGAACTGCACAAGATATAACAAGCGATTTCTTTTTCCTCGGCAAATTATATAAACAGAGATGGTTCAAGTCCTATGTCTTAAATATAATTTGTGCGTCTGGGAGGATTACAAGAAAAGAACATCCTTACTTTCTCAGATCAGTATGTTTAAATCATATCGAAGAACATGGTCTAATGTGCTCACACCTTCAAAAAAGTGAGTTATGGAATGATGGATATTCCAGCAACAAGAGTTGATTTGTGGATAAACAAATCTCAAAGTGAATCCTGACATATATATATATATATATATATATATATATTTCTAGATGATATCTGAAACGTAAAGATCATCTGATAAGAGTATTACCAACATATAAGTAAGTTGTTTGTTCTCCTCCTCAAGCAACCTTTCCTGCACATAGTGTGGAAATTATGGATTGGAGGAGAAATGAAAGTCAATATTAAAATTAATCAAATGATCAATGAAACATTACATTCTTCTTGTGCAACTTCCAGATCTCCATCTACAAAGGGAACACAGCTCATTAGTAGCATCACAGCAACATCAGCAATCATCTCGGCTGCACAGATCAATTGAATAAAAAGAAGGGATCTCACTTGCTTATCCCTGACGCTGGTGAGCCCAATCTGGAGGGCATCCTCGATCGGGATCAGCTCCTTGGGGTTGAGTGAGTTGAGATCCTCACCCTTCATATGCCTAATCATCCACAAACAAAAGCCAAAATAAAAACACCACCAAATTCTTCTATTAAGAGAAACTACGAGATGGCACAACATACCTCAACTCGATCTGCATGTTGTCGTTCTCTTTCTTGATCCGGTCGATCTCAGCACTCAGACTCTGCCATAGACACCCGTAAACTGGTGAGCACCTCCCTAAAGTTTCCATTTTTATCACTTATTTTCATCAAAAAGGAAAAAAATGAAGAAGAAGCTTTTCTGGGAGCAAGACGAGATTTCTGAAGGGAAAACCCCGCTTTGTAATCACTTCGAAACATAAGACTTTGAAGACGAAGCACCGTGAAAGACGAGATTTTTCGAAGCGCTACCTCATGCTTGGCATCCCAGAGCTTCCTTCCGGAGTTCTGCTGGTACCTCTCCAAGATTTTCGGCAACCTTCCACCGATTCACCACCAGCACCGTCAGTATCCCGAAATCCAACAAGAGAAATGGCAAAGATCAATAATATATATATATATATATATATATATATAGAGAGAGAGAGAGAGAGAGAGAGAGAGAGAGAGAGAGAGAGAGAGAGAGAGAGAGAGAAAGAGAAGAAACACGCTCACGTGGCAGCGGGGCTGCAGTACTCCGACATCTTGCCGGAGCTGGAGAAGATGACAACGGAGACCTGGGCCTCGCACAGGATGCTGATCTCCCTGGCCTTCTTGATGATCCCGTTGCGCCGCTTGGAGAAGGTCACCTGCCGGTTGGTTGAGTTCTCGATCCGCTTGATCTCAATCTTCCCACGCCCCATATCCTCCTCCTCCTCCTCCTCCTCTCACCCTCCAACCACCACCACAAGAACAACAACAAGAAGAGGTCGGAGATCGGAAAGTGGTGAGAGAGGGATTGGGGAGAGAGCAAACGGAGATAAAGAGGCGAGCTTTCCATCCTGGGCTTGCAAAGGAAGAAACTTTCGGGGGAAGTACTGAAACCGCCATCTGGTTTAAGCGATCGCGAAAGGGAGGGGGCAAAACATAGGGAGTTCGGAAAGGGTGTGTTAGTGTCTCGTGGCTCGACTGAGACAGACGATCTCGACATCCCTTGCTTTAAGGATGACGCTGATGAGATGGTACGATAATTAAAGTACGATATCAACATCATAGGGGTTCATGGAGGAGACCACTGTGATGGATGGGAAGGCACATCACATGAATGAGATGATGCTCGGGGGCCCATCACGTGGATTCCCCGTACAAAGCCAGTAATGGCTTCTCCACTGAGGTAAGAGTAATATATAATATATATTTTTTTTATTTTTACTACTTACCTTCACGCCATCATAATGCCATCACTATATTTTTTTTAAATATCTATCTTTAAAAAATAAAAATAATAATTTGATCAAATTATTTAAATCACTACTTAAATATCAAAGGGGTCTTATCGATATATCTGTTGATACATAATTGTAAGATGAGTTTGGAAGTGAATCATTTGTATTCTAAATCTATTGTGATATTAGATAATTTATGGTAAGATCAATAAGCTGGGCCGTGGGTTTTTTCATAATTTATGTAAAGATAATTTTATTTTTCTTAGGCTCGATCCATATACATCTAATTAATTGAATGTGCCTTCACAAAAAAAAAAAAAAAAAGTTTGGCCACGAAAAAGAGATTAACTCACGATCCAAGCCACGACCAGCGCTGGACGCGGCGCCGGAAGTGCACCTCCAGCATCTCGTGACTCGAGTCAAGTACTCAGTCGTCACTCTTTCCTCTCCCCCCTCTCTTTCTCACTCTTCCCTTATTGCTATCACTTGTAGCAATTAGTATCGTCCTTTAGAATCCTATTATAGGATCAATGTTGGCTGTCCTTGGAATGAACACACTGCATTTATTTTGAGAAGCATTCATGCACAGAGAGAGAGAGAGAGAGCCATGGCACCTTCATCTGTGCCTGAGCATCAAGAAATGAGATCAACAGGCCATCATCCATCATGCCAGTTGACCTCAAGAACTCTCTCTTTATTCAACCAGAACAGTGTGCATGAGCTCATGCCATCATTACAACCTGTGCCGGAGAAGACTCTCTACTTGCTTGGTCGCATGAAGCAGAGGGAGAGAGAGCTCTGAGGGGAAGGAGGAGGAGGGAAGGCAGTGGTGGTCGGCCTTAGAGTGGACTCGCAGAGCCGACAAGTCCTCGCTACCCTCGCGGCAGTGTCGTCGTCGCCCGCTTCCTGTCTCTTCATCGCCATGCTGCTCCGGCAGCGCTTCAGCGCGCAAGGATTCTGTCGGTCAACCGCCCGCCTTGTTCTCTCTCGCCAGGGAAAAAAAAAAAAAAAAAAGACTTGGGCGCCCTGCTCGCCGTCTACGAGGGCTCCTGCAACCTTTAGCAGCCCCCTTTCCCGCACCTCAAAATCCGATCTTTATGCTCAAAACCGGACCTTCATCGATCTCGTCGATTTCCCCGGTAGATCGACCTAAAGCTGAAGTTTTTGCAAGCATCCCACCATCCGTAGGGTTCTGATGCGGGAGAGGAGAGCTTTCGCAGTGTCAAAACTAGTTGTAGAATGAGTCACCGGTTTCTCTAAGTTCTGTGTTGGAGACTACTCTTGCCAAATATTAACTATTTTGAGGTACTTGGGTCTGTCTCAGATCTTTCTTTGTTGGTCTCTGTAGCCAACTATTCTGCTAAGAAATGAGTTGAATGGTTGCAGCACCTCAACTCACCCACCGTCGTTAACAGCTCGCTAAGAAGCAACTTTTCGATAGCTGCGCCTGAATCGGATCCTGCTCTCTTGAATAGGTTGAAGGACGAAGAGTCATCGGCCATGGTGCCATTGGAGAAATCTGTGAAGCTCCACAGAACAGCTCTGTGCCTAATATGGTCAAGGATATGCCGGAACCTCAACCTGGTTGGTCTTCTCTTAGAAGCCCACTCTTAACAAACAGGAAGACTGTTTCCATGGAGAAGCACAATATCTCTTTAGTCCAGGAAGTTGGATCGAAGTATTACACAAAAACTATATGGAGAGAGCAGCAGGGCCATTGTTCCGGTTGGAGCTGATTGACCACCACAGGGGTCTGTCTTATGAGTTGAGAAGTCTCCCCAATAGAAGCATTCATCTATTTGCAGATTTTTCAGCTGCATGGAACTCGCATGAGCAACATCCAACTTCTCACGCAGTTATTTCTGAAATTTTGTCATGCTAATCGAGTTTAATTCATGAACATTTCTTATGTTAATCAAGTTTGCAATGCCGGTGTCTGATTGGGAAGGGAAGAATTGGCAGTGTTTATGATGGCAATCTTTCAGATGGCAAGGAATTGGCTTTAAACATCTTGAAGCCCTCTGAAGATGCAACAAAAGAGTTCTGTTTCAGAGATTGAGATCGTCACCGCCCTCGCATCACAAAAACATTATTTCGCTGCTCGGGTTTTGCTTTGAGGATAGCAGTCTAATATTGGTCGATGACTATGTATCGAAGGACAGCTTAGAACAAATCCTCCATGGTATGCATTTTTTGAAAACATGAGTTGCTAATTTTGCTATTCATTTGATTCACGTTGTCAAAGTCATGTGTCATCTCCTAATATTTATTTGTTAGGTGACAAAGAGAACAAGCGTGGCAATAGCATTGATCCTATGATCGATCCATAATGATGTAAAGTCCTCAAACATGCTTCTCTCTGAGGATTTCGGCCCCGCAGTTGCTGTTTCTTCTATGATGTGCTTCTTGCATCGTATCTCTTATAAATATGTGTGTGTCATATTTTTCGTCTTCAAAATGTTTCAGTTGCCTGACTTTGAATTGGCAAAATGGTTATCAGCATCAACATCACAACCAATTTGCAGGGACTTTTTTTGGATCTGTACTTTTTGTGCAGCAATAGATCGATTTATTTGCTAAATGTTAGATCAACATCCTCAGTGACAACCTCACTTAGCTCCTGAATACATTTTATATGGCAAAGTTAATGAAAAGGTCGATGAAAAATTTTGTTGGAAATACTTCGCATTTAGCTTTGTAATATCTATTTGAGTATACATTTTGTTGGTAAATCCT